>CM042696.1:101212963-101853597 GCA_023614405.1 Avena insularis
ATTATAGATACATTTGCAATGTTTCAACATCCCCAAGCTTAACTCCTGCTCGTCCTCGAGTAGGTAAGTGATAAAAAAGAAAGAATAATTTTTAAGGTGACATGCACCATCAAAGACTTGATCAAAGTATTTGTAAAACATTCGAAGCTGGGATCAAAGTACTTCAATCATAACATGAAAGACAAGGTTCTAGCAATAAGACAAAGCAACTATGATGCAACATGAAAAGGCACAAACAAAAGATTCATGAATAACAATGCTTTGTAAGACATTTGTTTGTTTCACATAAAGAAAACATAGCATAATAGTATTCAGCTTGTCCCTCATAGAGTAGCAAATATAAATGCATAGGACACCTTCAAAGTTCATAAGAGTGACTAGATACAAATAGTTTAAAACAAGCAATATCAAGTATGCATCAATCAACTAGTCTTGGGACAATGCACATAGAACTAAGAATGGCCACTATGCTCTCAAAGTAGGTGCATAAAGGTAGAAGGTGGAGACTCAATATATAATGGTGGAAGAAGGGCCTTCATAGAAGGAAGAAGGGATTCAAGTCTCATAAAGAGCTTCCAAAAATTATGGTACTTATAGCTTCCAGCTCTCATTGCCCCTATCATAAGCATCTTGAAGTGATTAAGGTTAAAGTGAACAAACTATGGTGTACATGCTTGACGAAGTATAAGTCAGAAATCTCATGTCCCTTGTATACGAGGGCCGCTCCTCATGCTACTCAAGTTTAGTCACCGGTAAGTTCTTGTCATCGTAAGTACATGTGTATCATAGAGAACCACTAACAGGGTACCCCTTGCCCGATGACACGGAAGAATCCCCATATCAAAATGACAAGGCAAGCAGACAACGAGCATCTCAGCAATATTCTTATTTACCATGGGAATATGGTGCTTTTTTCTCTCTTTCCTCTTTTCATAATCTATTTTTTTTCAATATAGGACTCTTTTTTTATAAGAAGAATGCTTCATAGACAGCTCATTATGGTTACGCTGCAGGTTTCCACCATGTCAGCATGGATTAGACCAGCGGCCCAGGCGTTTCTCTAACACATATACATAACTCCATGGACTTACAAGCTCCCCTTTCATTTCACACCGACGACATCCATATACAAAAGAGCATGATATCAACTAGGTACAAGTACCTAGTGCAATGTTGAAAGCGTTCCCCGTGAAAGCATGGTTCTGCTAATTCCCAACAAATAAGTGCAAGCATATACAACATAGAAGACATAATGGTTCAAGTTTATTAAGGGCAAGAAAAGTAAAGTGTGACATCAAGTTCGTGAGAGCTTTAATCACTAGTTTTCTCATAACAAGTGGAAGGTAAACAAAAGCATGAATATACTTGGAATAGCATAAGCTAGTAGGTAGGTATGGTGGACTCTTTGGAAAAACTTGGTTTAGGGAGTTGGATGCATGAGTGGAACTCATACTTTGTTGTGGAGGCTAGCAAAAGACTGGGAGCGACAAACTAAGAGAGCAATAATGGCCATAATCATGCAGATCGACAAAACATCATTGATCAAAGCATGAAGTGATACTACAAGTTGAAAACTAAAGGATCATAAAGGCTATGGTGACTTGGGATAGTCATAACATGGTGTGAGCATGTGCCAAGTCAACCCAAATAAAGCATCAAAGGAGAATACCACTATACTATGCTTTAATATGCTAAAACAACGCATGATTCATCCAAGGCACATTAAGCAATCTCAATTGTTTATAACTAGTCATGCTACAACAAAGAATACTAAGCATAAAGCCAAAACAATATCAAACATGGCATGACAAAGCATAGGCCACAGTCAAAAACAAGCTCTTTTTACCACATAAGCATGTACTTTACTACTCTTTTCCAAACCAAACCAAACTATTTGCAAACCAATGTATGAAAGAGGGGGTCCAACCAATTTATTCAGCAAACTAAGAAAACCAGGCAAACTAAAACCAAAACAAAACGAAAAAGAAGACGCCCAAGAAAAACACAAGCATGCATGAAACAATAAAAATGAAGCGTTCGGAAGAAACCTGGGATTTTTATTGATGAAGAAGGGGATGCCTTGGGCATCCCCAAGCTTTGACGCTTGTACTTCTTGGATATTTCTTGGGGTAAAACATGTGGCATCCCCAAGCTTTAGCTTTAGTCCATCCTTCATCTCATTACTCATTCCTTCCATACACCTGAAATTTTTCCTTCATACAAAACTTCACACAATCTTTATTAGCAACATTAGTGCACTCAAGATAATAAGTCTTAAGGTTCAGTTCTAACACCAATAAACTTCCATTAGAACACTAGCTACTGTAGCACTTTCCTCAAAAAGCTCAATTCCCCAAAAGAACTCAAAAAGGAACCCACAAGAAGCAAATGCAGAAAATGGCAGAAATCTGTCAAAACAGACCAGCAGGTAAAGACGAATTTTTTCGAAGACCTTCTGTTGTTCAAATCAAAAAGTGTTGAACTAACGGAAGTTAGATAACAACCTGGGGAAGAAGCACAAAACATTACAGCTCAATCCGACATACAGAGCTTTCTCACTAATTTTTATGGTGAAGCACAAAAATCTATTTCAGGACAGCAACTTTCCCAATCATTACTTCTCTCTCATTAGAGGTTACTCTTGGCACAAAAAGCAAATAAAAAGGATAAGGAGTGGTTATTACTGAAGTAATAACTTCCAAGACTCATCTAAAACTTTTGGGTTATCTCCCAATAAGTACTTTTCTTTAACGCCTTTAAGTTAGGCATGATAGTTTGAGAAGATGCTCACATAAGAAATATGAATTGAAGTAAAAGAGAGCATCAAGAAGCAAATTCAAAACACATTTAAGTCTAACCCACTTCCTATGCTTAGGAATCTTGTAAAGAAACAAGTCATGAAATCACAAAGCAACAAGCATAGGAAAGCAAAACAAGTGCAACTTTAAGACTTTCAACATAAAAAGGGGAAACTTAATATTGTTGAGACACATAAAACCATGTTTCCCTCTCTCATAATAACTTTCAGTAGCATCATGAATAAAATTAACAATATAACTATCACATAAAACATTCTTATCATGAGCCACATGCATATAATAATTATTACTCTCCACATAATCATAGTCATTCTTATTAATTATAGTGGGAGCAAATTCAACAAAATAGCTATCATTATTATTCTCATCACCATAATCATCAAATATAGGAGGCATATTGTAATCATAAGTAATTTTCTCCTCAATAGTAGGTGGACTGAAAATATCATACGCATCATTGTAATCATCATATATTGGAGGTTTGGTATCATCATAAGCAATAGAATAGCTATCTTCCAAAGTTGTGGAACTAAAAAGATCCTTTTCATAAAAACTAGCTTTCCCAAGCTTAGACTTTTCCATAGAATTAGCAATAATGGTGTCCAAAGAGTTCATACTAACAACATTGCTATTAGCATGCAAATAAAGTTCCATAGGTTTTTTTATTTTCTCGTCAAACACTTCATGTCCTAACTCAAGATAAATACTATAAAGCTCTCTAATTTTTTTGTTGTTTTCCATTAAGCCTAACTAGTAAAAACAAGAAACAAAAAGACAAAATTACAGAATCTAAAGAAAATAACTTCGAGCACTCACACCGGAGGATGTGAGTACCTTTTACCTTACCTCCCCAGCAACGATGCCAGAAAATAGGCATTTTCCGTGGGAGGTTCTTCTTGTTTAATCCTCCGGTGTGAATACCTTTTACCTTACCTCCCCGGCAACGGCGCTAGAAAATAGCTTGATGTCTACGCACTTCTATTCTTGTAGAGAGTTGTTGGGCCTCCAAGTGCACAGGTTTGTAGAACAGCAGCAAGTTTTCCCTTGAGTGGATCACCCAAGGTTTATCGAACTCAGGGAGGAAGTGGTCAAAGGTATCTCCTCTCAAGCAAACCTGCAATCAAGATACAAGAAGTCTCTTGTGTCCCCAACACACCCAATACACTTGTCAGGTGTATAGGTGCACTAGTTCAGCAAAGAGATAGTGAAATACAAGTGGTATGGATAAATATAAGTGGTAACGGTGACAGAAGATAACCTGATGGCATGGAAGAGACTAAAAGCAAACTGAAATAAAGATGGAAACAAGCAAACATGTAACAGATCTAGTAGCAAACGGTGTTTCAATGCTTAGAAACAAGGTCTAGGGATCATACTTTCACTAGTGAACACTCTCATATAAATATATTCTTCTTCATGATACTACTCTTAACTACTCTCCGGTTGAACACTCTAATCGATGGTAGGGCTATAACAGCACACCTCAAAGTAAGCCTTTCCCATCTAGAAAACCCCACACTGTCACCTTGAGCACTAGATGGTTCTAACAAACACCACAATTTCATAAAGACATCCAACTCCAAATATAACTCATAACAAGCATTTGTAATCTCTAGCCTAAGTGCCACCATTGTGTGCACGCTGTCACTTTCACACACATGGGGAGAGCAGAGATCTATTAAGCACTTGAGTAGCAAGGTAGATCTATAGATTACAAGCTCATGATCTCAATAAGATCATGCATAGAGAGAGATATGAACACATAGCTACCGGTAGAACCCTTAGCCTCAAGAGAGAACTACTCCCTCATCATCATGGGAATCAGCAATGGTGATGGAGATGGTGGTGGAGATCGATGGAGATGGCTCCGGGGGCACTTCTCTGTCCCGGCAGGGTGCCGGAACAGAGACTTTCTGTCCCTCGAATCTCCCCTTTGGTGGTGGCGGCGTTGCGGAACTTTTCGTGGATTTCTGGTTGACTATATAGGGTTTTGGCTTCGGGAGGCTTCTTATAGGCCAGAGGGCAAGGTCGGTGGGCGGCCAGGGGTCCCACACCATGCCCTGGCGCGGCCTGGGGGGACCCGCGTCTTGGGGTGGTGTGGCCACCCTGTGGCCCCTCTCCGACTCTCCTTCTGGCTCCGTGAGTCTTCTGGGAAAATATCAACTTTGGCTTTTGTCCGGTCCAATTCCGAGAATATTGATTTTCTTACTTTCCTAGAACCAAAAACAGCAGAAAACAGGCAACTGGCACTGTGGCATCTTGTTAATAGGTTAGTCCAAGAAATCATATGAAAAGTACTCCAAAGTTGGAACAAAACACAAGAAAGTAGATAAAACTAAGCATGGAACATCAAAAATTATAGATACATTTGCAATGTATCAGCCCCCCATTAGCTCCTGATGCCCCTGACAAGGAAAAGAATGTCTATGTGACTCGTCAGGAGGACCACAACTTAGTTCATTGCGACATACTGTATGGGCTAGAGCCAGAACTTCGAAAGCATTTTGAAAATGGCAATGCCTTTGATACCATGGGAGAATTGAAAATGATTTTCGATACCCATGCTGCCGTAGAGAGTTATAATGCTACTGAAAAGTTCTTTAGCTGCATGATGGAGGAGAACAGCTCCGTTAGTGAGCATGTACTCAAAATGTCTGGGTACACCGATAAGCTTGTGTCCTTGGGAATAACGATTCCCATTGACTTGGGCATACATCGTGTTCTCCAATCTCTGCCACCTAGCTACAAGAGCTTCATGATGAACTATAATATGCAGGGCATGAAGAAGACTCTTTCCCGAGCTTCTGTCAATGCTTAAGACTGCAGAAGTGGAGATTAGGAAAGAACATCAAGTGTTGATGATCAATAGGACCACCGGTTTCAAGAAGGACAAGAAAGGCAAGCACAAGGGAAAGAAGGGTGGCAAATCTGTTGCCGCGCCTGAAAAGAAACCCCGAGCTGGCCCTAAGTCTGATACCGACTGCTACTATTGCAAGGGATCGCCATTGGAAGCATAATCGTCCCAAGTATTTGGCGGAAAAGAAGTCCGGCAAGGCAAACAAAGGTATATGTGATATACATGTTATTGATGTGTACTTGACTAGTACTCGCAGTAGCAACTGGGTATTTGATACGGGATCGGTTGCTAATATATGTAACTCGGTTCAGGGGTTGCGGAACAAGCGACAACTAGCAAGGGATGAGGTCAGGATGCGGGTCGGCAATGGATCAAAAGTTGATGTGATCGTCGTCGGGACGCTACCTCTCCGTATGCCATCGAGATTAGTTATAAACCTAAATAATTGTTATTTGGTGCATGCACTGAGCATGAACATTGTATCCGGATCGTGTTTGATGCAAAGTGGTCATTCCTTTAAATCTGAAAACAATGGTTGTTCGATTTATAAGAATGATATCTTCTATGGTTATGCACCTATGTTGAATCGTTTATTTCTGATGGATCTCGACAGTAATATTAAGCATATTCATAATGTTAATGCTAAAAAGATTAAACTTGATAAAGATATATCTGCATATATGTGGCACTACCGTCTAGGTCATATTGGTGTTAAACGCATGAAAAAACTTCATTCTGATGGACTTTTGGAATCACTCGATTTTGAATCATTTGATACATGTGAGCCATGCCTTATGGGCAAGATGAAACGCCGTTTTCCGGTTCAATGGAACGGGCGACAGGTCTATTGGAAATCATACATACTGATGTGTGTGGACCAATGAGTGTGTCGGCGCGAGGTGGATATCGTTATTTTGTTACTTTCACGGATGATTTGAGTATATACGGGTATATCTATTTGATGAAACACAAGTCTGAAACTTTTGAAAAGTTCAAGGAATTTTAGAATGAAGTGGAAAATCATTGTAATAGAAAGATCAAATTTCTATGGTCCGACCGTGGAGGAGAGTATCTAAGTTATGAGTTTAGCACACACATGAAAGAGTGTGGAATAGTTTCACAACTCACGCCTGCCGGAACACCACAACGTAATGGTGTGTCGGAACATCGTCATCGTACCTTATTGGATATGGTTCGATCTATGATGTCTTTGACTGACTTGCCACTGTCATTTTAGGGTTATGCACTGGAAACAGCTGCATTCACTTTAAATCAGGCACCATCTAAATCCGTTGAAATGACACCATATGAATTATGGTTTGAAAACAAACCTAAGTTGTCATTTCTTAAAGTTTGGGGATGCGATGTTTATGTGAAGAACCTTCAACCGAATAAACTCGAACCCAAAGCGGAAAAATGCGTCTTCATAGGATACCCTAAGGAAACGATTGGGTATACCTTCTATCACAGATCCGAGGGCAAGGTTTTTGTTGCCAAGAATGGATCCTTTCTTGAGAAGGAGTTTCTCGCGAAAGGTGTGAGTAGTCGGAAGGTAGAACTCGAAGAGGTTATTGAACCTTCTCTTCATGAAATGGCAAGTAGCACAGCACCGGAAGTTGTTTCGGAGTTGACTTCACCTAATAAAGAGAGAGCTAATGATATTGATCATGAAACTCCGAAAGAGGACACTACCGAACCTCGCAGGTCAAGCGGGACACGTGCAGCTCCTGAACTGTATGGATATCCTGTTGTGAATTTCATGGTTGATGAAATTGATGACCCTGCGACGTATGAAGAAGTGATGATGAGCCCCGATTCCAACAAATGGCTAGAAGCCATGAAATCCGAGATGGAATCCATGTACGAGAACCAAGTTTGGACCTTGGTGGACTTACCTCACGATCGAAAGGCCTTTGAGAATAAATGGATTTTCAAAAGAAAACTGATGCTGATGGTAATGTGACCATCTATAAGGCTCGACTTGTCGCAAAGGGGTTTCAACAAATTCAAGGAGTTGACTACGATGAGACATTCTCTCCCGTAGCGATGCTTAAGTCAGTTAGGATTATGTTAGCAATTGCTGCATATTTCGATTATGAAATATGGCAGATGGATGTCAAAACTGTGTTCCTCAATGGTAATATTGAAGAAGAGTTGTATATGATACAACCTAAGGGTTTTGTCGATCCTAAGGATGCTAATAAGGTCTGAAAACTTCAGCGATCCATCTATGGACTAAAGCAAGCATCCCGGAGTTGGAAACTCCGCTTTGATGAGATGATCAAAGAGTTTGGATTTGTCCAAACTTATGGAGAGGCTTGTATTTATAGGAAAGTGAGTGGGAGCAATGTGGCATTTCTTATATTATATGTGGATGACATATTATTGATTGGAAATGATATAGATCTTTTAAACATTGTTAAAAGTTATCTAAACAGCAAATTTTCGATGAAAGACCTTGGTGAAGCGTCATATATATTAGGCATTAAAATCTATAGAGATAGATCAAGGCGCCTAATTGGGCTATCGCAGAGTACATACCTTGATAAGATGTTAAAGAAGTTTAATATGGACGAAAGTAAGAAGGGGTTCTTACCTATGTTGCAAGGCAAGACATTGAGTAAGACTCAAAGTCCGGCTATGGTGGAAGAAAGAGAGATGATGGATAAGATCCCCTATGCCTCGGCCATAGTCTCTATAATGTATGCCATGCTATGTACAAGACCGGATGTGGCACATGCTATTAGTTTGACTAGTAGGTACCAATCTGATCCAGGTTCGGAACACTGGATAGCGGTCAAGAACATCCTCAAGTACTTTAGAAGAATTAGGGATATGTTTCTTATATACGGAGGTGAAGAAGAGCTAGTCGCTAAGTGTTATGTCGATGCTAGCTTTGGCACCGATCTGGATGACTCTAAGTCTCAATCCGGATACGTATTTCTCTTGAACGGAGCAGCAGTTAGTTGGAGGAGTTCCAAACAACCTGTGGTGGCTGGATCAACGATGGAGGCGGAATATGTTGTTGCTTCAGAAGCAGCGCAGGAAGCGGTTTAGATGAAAGAGTTCATTACAGAACTAGGTGTGGTTCCTAGTGCGTTGGACCCGATGGTGATCTATTGTGACAATAATGGAGCCATAGCCAACGCAAAGGAACCGAGGTCTCATAAGAATTCCAAGCATATTAAGCGCCGGTTTCACTACATCCGCGAGCATGTCAAGGATGGAGATATAAATATTTGTAAAGTACACACGGACCTAAATGTAGCAGATCCGTTCACTAAAGCTCTCCCTAGGGAAAAACATGATCAACGCTAGAACTCCATGGGTGTTAGATTTATCACTATGTGAACTAGTTTATTGTCTCTAGTGCAAGTGGGAGACTGAAGAAAATATGCCCTGAGAGGCAATAATAAAGTTGTTATTATGTATTCCTTATATATGATAAATATTTATTTTGCATGCTAGAATTTATTGATCGGAAACATCAATACATGTGTGTTTAATAAACAAAAAGAGTTCCTAGTTATGCCTCTCTTATAGACTAGCTTGTTGACTAACAATATGATCAAGGTTTCCTGATCATGGACATTAGATGTTGTTAATAACAAGGTCACACCATTGGTGGAATGATGTGATGAACATTCATCCGAAGTATAGCATTATGATCAAGTCATTATGTTTATATTGCTATAACATCATACGAAGTAATCTTTATCCTTAGACCATGAGATCATGTTAATTGCTAACACCTAAAGAGTATCTTGATAACATCAAACGTCACACCGTAACACGGTGACTATAAAGATGGGTTCAGTACTACGAAGGTGTTATGTTGAGGCTCATGGATCAAGAGTGGAATTTGTCAATCCCAATGACGGATGGATATACTCTGGGCCCTCTCGGTGATATCACATTGAGATAGCTTGCAAGCAAGTGATGTGATCACTAGAATGTTATATCACGGGAACGAGAAAAGAGTGCATGTCGGTAACGAGATCAAACTAGGTATTTGGATACCGATGATCGAATCTCGGACATGTATTATATCAAGAGACAGAGGGATTTAGTTACAAGCGTTAAAGGTTCTCACGATCACAGAAGTCATCGTTGAATATGCAGGAGTCAATATGGATCTCCAGGTCCCGCTTCTGACTATTGATCTGAGAGGAGTCTCAATCATGTCTGCATTATTCGCGAACCGTAGGGTGACACACTTAAGAGTTACCGGACACCATTTTGGAGCACATATGTTTCAGACGAAAGAATTGCAAAGCGCAGGAATTGTTTCGATAGAAACCGAAAATTGTTTCGGGTGGAATTGCAGAAAGTGGTTCTGCATGTGATATTGAAATATTTCAAGGGGCTATATGTGAATGTTTGTTAATTAAAGTAATTAACAAAATTCTGAATAAATTTAATAAAAGAGTTTTATTAAATGAGAGAGCATTAAACTTGGAGAATTTTAATGCATTTAAAGTAGAGACTTTAAAGGGGAATGTGAAGAGGCATTTTAATGTGGAGGAGTTACCACCACATGAATGGGGGAGGTGAGGGGTCACCCCCCCATGCGCCGGCCATGGAGAGAGGGGGTACCCCCCTCCTCCTATAAAAGGCCACCCTCTCCCTCCTTCTTCCTCACACCTCCTTGTGAAGGATCTCTCTCCCCCTCTAGAATTATTCTCGCATGGTCTCGGATTAGCTAGATACATGTTCCCGGTGGCATTTCGTATGGAAGGAGTTGCTGCTTCCGCTGGATCGCTGGAGCGAGGAGGTGGAGGTTGTCTGGTGGCTTGAACGTGTGTGCGAGTACGGATGCGCTGTTGAGTTGCGGCGCTCGGACTTCCACTCGATCTTGAGATCGCCAAGTGTACGACTACATCAACCACGAGTTCCTACTCGTTAACAAAACTCGTTGTCTTCGAGGGTAAGTTCTCGTTGGATGTATGTCCATCCGTTGCTTTGTACCTAGTAGATAGATCTTGCCGTGTAGTTCTCATCGTAGGAAATTTTTTGTTTTCTATGCTGCGGACCCAACATGTTGTTTGATGACCTCGCAGCTGCCGGAGAATTAACATCAATGGTCACACCCATTACCAAGCACATACATGATCTTGGTGACCTTCTATAGTTCTACCCACGTCTATTTTCTTGCCACAATTTGTAAATGTGCTAGCAGAATGAGAGATATCTTAGCACCTTGAACTATAATCAAAGTTTGAAATTGGACTCTATAAATTGTGCAATACTATAAGTCTTAGCACACAAACTTAATGTTAAGGAGGAAATAACTTGAGGCACAAGCAATGTGTTTCAAGTTACATAATTTTTGTAAGAAGCCACTCGATTTTCTCGAGTATGCTCAGTAAGAGAAGTGAGAAAAATATTTATTCAATCCAAATTAACTATGTTCATGGTACTCTGATATGCATGTCCTTTGTATATTCATAAATTTATTAGAAGTTTTATTTAATTTTATATTATCATGTCATACATGTTTTTACTCTTATACCCATTGATTTTCAACCATATAAAATTTAAAAATAAAATGAGTATTTACGATGCCTAAACTATGTTCTAGATGTTGGTGTTGTCATGCTAAATGACATGAAAGTTACTTGTGAATGAGAGCTTATTAAAGAGTAAGGGGAGTTATAGGAGGGGTAGAGATAAAGAAAAGAGATTAAAAAAAGTAGTTTCTTTGTTTCAAAATAGATAAAATAAAATTAAACCATGAAGGAAGAAAGTAAAAGGTACAAGGAACTCAAAATAAGATGAAAAGTCTTACTATTTATTCATTTTACTCCGCATAAGGACATTCTTTTGCTATATTATTCACAAGATCATATAAACATCTTCTAGCCCTTGCTCAGGTGAACCTTGCTTATAATATTTGACTAGGCCACCAAATAAAAAGGGTCTAAAATAATTTAATATTATTCATTCGTAACTTAAAGATGATTAAAAAGGGTCTTCAAATATTATATTTTATTTAGGCTACTAACCCATACTATTGCTTGCACAGGCTATAAACCAATAAATGTATTTTTCAATCATTTTCAGCATACTAAAGACGATGCCCTCGTATTTGCGAGGGCCACCCTGCTAGTTTCTGAAAAATCAAAAACTGCAGCGAATTTTCGCCACATCTTATAAGAGCATGGATGTCGTTCTTGTCAATTTTCCTTGAAACGACATCACAATACATACTTATTGTCTCCTTGCTCCTTCTGTAAATTGCTTCTCGTAACATATGGGCAGTCCGACCAACCTTGGATAGCCAGCGGCCAAAGCTACACCATGCATGCTTCCGCCTCTGTCGTGCTTATCCCTCCCTTTTGTCACCTTTGGTGCCTAGTGCTCCTGAAACTCAATCACACCCTCGGCAAGCCGCAAAATACAGTGGCCAGCCAAACAAATATTACATGTTGGATCAGACCCTAATAAGAGGTCACCCCACAACTAACAGACAGGTAGCCTCGGTACTAGTTTTTATTCTGGTAGCACAGGACTCGGGCGGGAGATCCTTATACTCGTCAGGACTATGCACAATCCCGATCCCTCTCAATCCTAGAGATAGAGGATATTTGGAGCATTATAACATATCTACTAATCTTACACACTCGACGCTATTACCTTGTTATTCTTTCAAACACTGACATCGATAAATCTCTTGCATTTTCCAGCAATATTATTGCCTCTCTTGTTCTCCACATCCTACTTTCACGTGACTATATAGTGGCTACGATGTCCTTGGGCATTTATATATAGGATTTACATGACATGACGACCATTTATATTTGTAGGTATTGCACTAGAGATGATATAAAGCCTTCCTTCGTTACGTGTACTCCACTGGAATAAGAGTAAATGTGATATTGGTCACTACTTTCAGACTTTAAAGGGTCTGAGACAAGGTGATCCTCTATCACCGATTCTTTTCAATATAGCTGCGGATATGCTTGCCATTATTATTGCTAGGGCAAAGGAAGATGGGCAAGTACGTGGTTTGGTTCCCCACTTAGTGGAAGGGGGATATCAGTTCTGCAATATGCGGATGATATTATTCTCTTCTTGGAGCATGACTTAGCAAAAGTTGTGAATTTGAAGTTACTTTTGTGTTATTTTGAGAAACTATCCAGTTTGAGAATAATTTTCCATAAAAACGAAGTCTTTTGTTTTGGTAAGGCTAAAGATATAGACGAAGACTGCAGAAACATTTTTGGATGTATAAAGTAGGCTCGCTCCTTTTAAGTATTTGAGCATACCTATTCATTATAGGAAATTGCTCAATAAAGAATGGAAACTGATGGAAGACCGCTTTGATAGAAAGCTAGCTTCCTAGTTAGGCAAGATGCTCTCATATGGAGATCGTATGGTGCTTATTATTTCCGTTTTAACTAGCTTACATATGTTCTTATTATAGACCTCGCTTCTTTTGGCAAAGTGATTTGTTAAAGAAGAAGTATCGCTTAACAAAATGGAATATAATTTGTCGACCCAAGGACCATGGGGGGCTGGGAATAGAGGGACTTGATATAAAAAATAAATGTTTACTTAGTAGGTGGCTATTTAAACTACTTTTAGAGGAAGGTGTTTGGCAGGAATTGCTGACTAACAAGTACCTAAATGGCAAATCTCTTTCACAAGTTCAGGCAAAACCCACATATTCTCCTTTTTGAAAAGGGATTATGGGGTTAAAAATGATTTTTTAAATCAAGGTTCTTTTGTTAGTGGTGGTGGAAAAGAGACTCGGGTTTGGGAAGATACTTGGCTTGGTGATACCCCACTAGCATCTCAATACCCCTCTTTATAATAACGCTAGACATAAGTCTGTTGTTGTAGCTGATGTTGTTTAACAAACCCGCTAAACATTAGGTTCACGCCGGCTCTTATTGGGGACAAATGGATTGCATGGTCGCAGCTAGTCCAGAGATTAATCGGGCTAAATTTAACGGATGAATCAAATAGTTTTAAGTGGCGCTTGACTACAACCAGCGAGTTTTCTGTAAGATCTATGTATGTTGATTATATGAACGGTCATACTATGTTCTTAAAGAAATACTTATGGAAGATAAAGGTGCTAACCTAGCAAAGTGACATTGGCATGGGTGCAAAAAATGTGTCTCTTGTGATTCAAAGGAACAATTGATCATTTATTTATCTCATGTTCCTTTGCACGTCTTATTTGGAGAGCTATACAATTTACTTTTAGTATCACACCCCCAGCTAATGTAACTAATTTGTTTGGAAACTGGCTGAATGGGGTAGATAAGAAAAATAAAGATCAAATTCGGGTGGGGGTTTGCGCTTTAGTATGGGCAATTTGGAATTGCCATAATGATGTTGTGTTTAACAGAGTACCAACTCCAAATTTTCTGAAGATTATGCACATGGCTTCTTCGTGGATACACACGTGGTCTTACCTTCTTCCTGTGAAGCAGCAGGAACCCATGGATACTGGGTACAACCGTATCATGGCTATCGTGCGGGCTATCTACAACCATGGAGGTTGGTTGCATGATAAACTTCTCCAAGTTTATGATGATTACTATTCATTTTTCAAGTGGCTGATTCAAATCGCCACCCTTTGTGATTCTTAAATTGTAAACTTTGAAATTTTAAACTCTGCAATAAAATCAAGGCTGTGTGCATCGTTTCGACGTAGAGGGTGGGGCTTTTGCTCCCATTTCGAAGAAAAAACGTGTACTCAGCTGGGTAGAAATTCAATATTTGCATCTTCGGTATGTCCTTGCAAATATTTGTCAACTCTAGCCATTTATCTATGCATACAAATGATGCAACATATGCCTTTTTCTGAAAATAGTTAACCCATCACTCCCAACAATACAACAATTTTGTTGATTAAGAATACCAATTGTTAAAGTATGATCCAAATTCATTAAGGAGGCCGGCTAACTGCTGACAAACGAGGTGAGGCCGATCACCAGGTAGGATTGAGCCAAAGCGTAGCAAAGCCCTGCCCCCACCCGCTACGGATTGTTGAAAACCCAGATTTTCACCGCTATATATACCTATTGTAAGGCGTGGGATGGAATAAGACGCATATGAGATAATCCTAGCATTGTGTAAACACTTCTCATATTTTTTATAAAGAGCATATATTAATATTGTGAAGATATCAATTACACTCAGCCTCTACAATAATGCATATCCTACAATCCTTACGGATGCACACAGTTCAGAAAAAAGGAAGAAGAATTATAAAAAGAAAAGTCACACTACAATGATCAATTCCTTGTGACAATGACACTAACACCACCAAAACAACACCGTAAGCTCAACCTCTCCAATACCGACGCTTTAAAGAAGAAAACAGTTCACAAGCGTCATCGCTCGATTAAAGATTGTAGGTTTTCACTCTGAAGAAAGTCTTCACTCATAAAACAATGCCTTCAACAAGACCATTGTCAGGCACAACCAATTAAGATCAGGCCGTAGATTTTTACCATGCAAGGTAAGACCGTTAACTCCTCTTGTGTTGCCTCCCGCACAAATACTCTCCATATAGTAATGTTTTGTTGGTTGGCATCCGTGGTATTTCCCTCTCTTTATTAGAGAGGTTTTTCACGTTAAATCCCGTGTCCATTGCTGGTATTTCGTTTTTGTTCTTCATTATTTGATTGTCGCGTTTATAACACCAATAAAATAAATTATTTATGTTTGTGCAATGACATGTAATAGGTTTCATAGAAAATGAATAATAGTAGCCTGGTCATAGCAGAGAAAAAAATCAAAATGAAATTTCATAGAAATGGTTAAACTAATTTCATCCAAAATAGACGGTTGGTGCCAAAGGACATCCAAAATAGATAGGGGTGAAGGAGAGTTGGTGCTGGCGGCTAGGCCACGGGAGGGACACCAAGGGATGACCTTGGCGAGCAAGGCCCCCGATGTGTCCATGGACACAGTCAGCTCTGCTTATCGCAATCACAAGTGATCCCACAGCTCTGCGCCGTCAAGGTGCCTGTCCGGCTCATATTCCCTAGAATTAACATGGTGGTTTGATGACACTGTAGACTGGATTGGGATGTGTCCTTTATTGTCTCCGCGTGCAGGTGCATTGGGGGCCGATTAACAGACGTCGGTTCCTGATCGTGCAAACCGCATGTTTGGCCATCACCATCGTTGTCATTGTGAGGCGAGGAGGAGGGGTGCAGCGACCAAGGAGCTCGACGCCATATATAATCGAAGATCTTAAGAGACTCACATCAGTGATATGTGCTAGTGTTGCCGTGGGGGCTCCGGTCCAGGACGAAGAAGATTCTGGCTGTATAGAGTAGTTCTTATGCCCCGAGTCTGACAACAACAGCTAACAACAAGCAGTACTAGTAAGTGTAGAACTAGTGCCCCTTCTGGTATTATACCTGGAAATCCAGAATGCCTTTAGGCTAGCCGTAATGCTAGTGTCATGAAGCTGGTCATAGTGTGGAGTAACTTAGAGTAGTAACATGCATATGTTACTAGTCTAAGTTACTACCTCCATAGTAAAAAATAACGTAGGTGTGATATCATGCAAAGTCTCATTTATTGAAATATAGACTTATTTTGTCTTAAAATGTGTGATGTTATGGTAACATAGCTAGTTACCACAAGGTTCTCTCTCATCACTCAATTGCATGGCATGTCATCTATATGCTTAGTTGGCAATACATGTAGGGCTATGTTACTACCCAAGTTACTCCCACTATGACTAGTCTGAGTAGTATCATGCATTTCAAGTTGGCAAAAATCTTACGTGGCATAGTAATTAATAAAGAGAGAAGTGATTATAGTACATATTAGAGCAAGTTTAATAGTATAGCCGGCTGTTGACTATAAGGTATTGCCACATCATTTATAGTCAGTCATTTAGCTAACATGTAGTACTACATCTATTTCAAGCAATAAGGCGCACAAGCATTCCAAGACAAAGTTTGATAAAAAAAATTGAGCAACAATATCTTTCTTATATTGTGCATAATTAGTACTGTTGGATTCGTATTAGAAAACATTTTCTAACGATGCTAATTTTGTACCAATATTGTTTATATATTTAGAGTAATTCTTGGTAAAAACACGTAAAATTAGGATGCCTTATTCCCTGGGACGGAGGGAGTACAATAGTTAGGCAAAGAGATGTATTATTTTATTGTTATGTGATCCATCATTCACTCTCACAGAGCACCTAGGAGTACGTGCTAAAGCTGATTCTTAACTTACAGCCGGTTTTCCTCTCTTCTCTCCTCTCTCTTCTAACTCAACACAAATATAATATTTTACTTATTATAGACAACTGACATGACTCTATTGTACTTGCTCTTATGATATTGTATCATAACACATAAAACAAGATTATTTAATGACAAATAGATCTTTTACACTAATTTGCATTGAGATTCTATAAAATGAAAGACAATGATACTACTAATGATACTATCTATTATCGAGGTAGTATCATACATCCATATCATATGCATGATACTAGCATATGATACTCCCCACTATGACCAGTCTCAGTAGTTATAACCCCATCTCGTGGACCACTACGGAGTACTTCTGAGTTTCTAGTGCTTTTGCGCAATTGTTGTTTCCTTGGAACTAGGTAATGGTTAAGCTCCAGACCTTGAGTTGGCTGACATCTCTAGACACCCCATTTGTGTGCCCCTCGTGTTTTGGTGCTAGCTAGTTCATCTTATTATGGTGTTTTTTGAACTACTCCTGATTTATCAGTTTGTAAGATTCTCTGGGAAATCCACTAGTAATGATGTAATGTCAAGAACTCTAGTGCAACCTTACTTTTGGTAACTGTACATTCAGCTCTTAGAAGCTAATGTAACTTTTCTTTAAATATTGTGACAATGAATAGAGCAAACATGGCATCATATTGCATGTATTATTCCAAAATATTATTAGTATAAGTAATGAATGTAATTCCACTTAAATGAGACAACGAGTCCAAACATAAATCGAGAAGTATTGGGTTCTCAATGATTGGGTTCAGCGATTGGGTTCTCGTTCTCCTATACAAAGCGGACGACGGTCACACAAAGTTGCTCTTTTTGTGGAGGAGGGATTGGCACCATAGAAATGATGTCATCTTTCAAAAAAGGGATTGCATAGATCGAACACTCAGCTCCTTTCGTATAGTCCTATGCTGGTTCCTTACAAATAACCACTAAGGAGACAACAAGCAAGCACAGAAAGCTCAAAATATTTATTAAGCATATTGGAGTAGGTGCATGATGTGACTCGTGCTATGAATGGCCCGTACTAAATCTACAAATCAAATGCATCATGTTGACATGACACAAAAGAATACGAAGGCACATGTATTGTGACCTTGGAAAGATGCATTCCGGTCCTGAGATTTCAGGGGCCCGGAGCGAAACTAAAATTTTAAGCTCCTTATTATAAATTTTTTATGGATATATGAGTTGATAAAAAATAAATAGTTTAAGTATACTTCCAACTATAATATTTATATAAAAATAACAATATTTATATGATACCTTTAAATTTTCTCCAAAAATTCATAGAAGCAAAGTCCGTGACGATGGAATGAATATCAATCTCATCCACTAACTTCTTCTCCATGCATAGAGTCGCCAAACTATTTCACCTCTTCTGAGACATTATTAGATCTCAAATAGTTCTTTAATAGTTTTAACTTTAAAAAGCTTCTTTCAGTTGATGCTACAGTCATGGGCATAGTAAATAAGATCCGATAAGCGATATAATATTAAGATAATAATCCGCTTCCTTGACAAACTTAAAAAGCTCCATAGCAAACACTGATGTATTTGGCAAAGTGAACTTCATAACACTTAACTTAGAAATAAGTGCATTTAATTCAACATCACATATATCAGGTTTACCATTTGTATCAGGCCGAGTAAAAGTTTTTTGCAAATATAGTGCAATGTTCTTTCAGTTGATAACCATCCAATGTCTTCAAGGATGTCGAACTTATTAAATATCTAAATATACTTTTGAATGACTGGAGTTCTTCAAATCCGCGCTAAGAATTATAATTATAATTAAGATTTAAGAACTAAGAATTACGGTGTAACCAGCAGAGACATGGGCGGGAGTGGACCACTAGACCAGCAGCCAGGCGGTCGATCGTCTCGTCAATGGTCTGGCCTTCGTGCCTGACGTCGATCGTCGAGGGCCTCGAGGCTTCCCGCTCCCGTATCCTGATCCGATATTCCGATCTAGTGGAGGCGATAGGACTCGGGCAGGAGGCGTACGATCAATTGTTGGTTCGGTTTGCCTTGGAGGAAACGAAGCGACCGACGCCGTCTAGGACTAGGAGCCGAGCGGTTGGTCTCCGCCGCGGCCTCGCCATGTACCTATATCAATCGCCTCAGATCAGAGTCTACGACAGCGGAAAAAAATACCCAATTAATCCACCAGCCCAAGAAAAAAATCTTTTTTTACGATGTATACTAGACCTTCCTATATAGCATATTTCTAAAAGGACCCCTACTTTTTTTGGGCCCGGGGCGGCCGTCCCGCAGGTCCCCCCAAGGGCCGGCCCTGCATTCATTTGTACAGATCATCCTAGTTTTTTTTTTTTTTTGAACTGCAGATCGTCCTAGTTAATGTGGAGACTGTGAGAGCTTTGATGCATCCCTTTACTATCATGAATGACGGCCATGCTTTATTGGTACCTTCCAGTCGTCTATATATACACCCTTGAGAGGCAACTTCTCCATATAGACTGAATATGGGGAAAGTGCAAATGCTTCTCTTCACTGAAATACATATATGTATTGAAGAGAACGAATATAGTGTGAGCGAGAAAGAAAAAGCTAGCCCGCTGTATTTTGTAGGCATCTAAACCACGGTGATAGAAGTAGGAGACATCAGAGAAACAAAATCAAATCTTCTGCCTAAGTACTAGTAAATACTAGCGCCACCTTCTGGTAATGTGCTTGGACCTCCAGCCGTAGCAGCGGCCTCCCAACCACCTAGTTATATCGCCGTTTCGTGAACCACTAGTTCTGAATCTCTGAAGCTCTTGTGCCACATTGGTTTCTCTAGAACAAGATGATGGTTAAGCTCCAATTGGCCATATCTTTGGACACGCCATATGTGTGTTCTGTCTTTTGTGTTTTTGTGCTAGCTAGTATGTTTTTTTTTTTTGAAATGAGTATATATTAATATCAGGAGATACCAATTACACACATTTTCTGTAACAACGCAATACCCTATTGGCATTACGACTGCACACAACCGAAAAAAGAATTACATAAAAGAAAAGTCCCACTACAACGATCAGTTGAAACAGCTGCAAAACATCACCAGAAATCCAACAACTCCAATGTGATGCTTCCAAGAAGGGAACAGTGCTCAAGCATCGCCACCACGCTAATCAAAGACCATAGGTTTTCATCCTAGAAAAAATCCGCATATACAAAACAATATCTTCAACAAGGTCATTGCTTGGCACAACTAGTTAAGACCAGACCTTGGGTTTTCACCCTGCAGGTTTAGACACTGAATTCCTCCTGAGATGTTGCCCCCACTTGCAAATTCCGCTGCTCCAAGTCACAAAACACCAAGCCAGAATCCCTACATACCCAGGACTCGAACTTCCATTGCCAGTCTTTAGTTCCCGGCTTCCATACCATTCTCCGCGTCTGACCGCAAAGCTTCACAACACCACCTCTAAAACCAAACGACGGGCAAAAAACATGGTTACATGCAACTGAAACATCGTCCGCACCAACTAACTCTACGCATGTCATCCATATGGAATTCACCGACAGAGTCTTCCGGAACTCGATAGTCCACCCAAGATCAATGAACACTGGCGATAGGTAGTTCTTCATCAGGGCCAGAGAAAAATCCAAGGGCGACCACCTTTATTCAAGCCAATCTAGCAATCCCCACACCATTGGCCGGCTCCTGGCGATCGGAACCGGTGGGTCATCCTCCGGCCTAGACGAGCCCACAAATTGATCCAGGACCGCCGCCGCCCCCCGACCATCTGTCCAGCTGTCTCCATCGTCCTCCGCGCCTCCCAGCCGTGCGCTGCAGCACGCCGCCACCCCACCAAAGAAAACGCTGCATCCCGACCGCCACGGCTGCACGGCCTCGTCCCATCTAAGAGCCGACCTCCCGCGCGCAGGAGCTCGACGGGGCACGCAGAGGATGCCCCCGCCTTCGGCAGCCAGGGTGTCGCCGCCACCGTCAGCGCCGTGACAGCAACGGTCGGAACAGTCGGCCGGTGATGGTTGTGTATAGGATATTTTTTTCGGATCCTCCGGAGCGGCCACATGCAGCGGCCTGGCAGGAAGAACGGAATCTGGAGGAAGGAGAGGAGGAGGCGGGTGGGAAGGCGGCTGGCTAGAGTTGGGGTAGGCCGGTGGTGGCAGGTAGGGTTGGGAGAGGGACCAATCTATTGGCCTCATTAGGAATTAAGGATTAGGTTAGCAAGCAAAGATGACGAGAAAAACGCTCCCTCCCGTGTTGCTCCCGTGAGCGACCTGGGGGAAAACCCTAGCCGCCGCTTCAGGGTCGTTGCCTCTCCCTCATCTCTCCTAGCCGCCGGCAACCCGCGGGCGAAGCCAACCAGCGTGTGATGGCGTGGTGGCCTCGCTGTTACGGCACATCGGAGGGTGGCGGCTGTTCTCGGGCTCTTGGCGACCTGTTCTTGAGGGTGGCTGAAGGACCTAGCGACGGGACGCGGGATGGCGCAAGTTGGGGTGGAAGGGGTCTGCAGCAGGACGATTCCATGGCCATGGCGCTGCAGCGGAACATCGAGGCTCCTCGGGCCTGATCTGGCCTAGATCTGGACTTGATGGGCCCTACCTGTTCTGTCCAGTCGGTGAATGCCCCAGCGGTGGAGGGTGGATCCCCCCGGTGGCTGCTATGCCGACCAACTGCCCCTGGGTTATCCTACTGCATTCGATCGATGCCCTTGCGATGGTCTGTCTGTCACGCATTGGTATCGAGGTCGAGGATGCCGGGGCGGCGACCTCGGAAGGTGGTCTACACGGGAAATCCTCCGGCGGAGGCGGCTCCGGGAGGTGGCTCGCGATGGTGTTCCTCAGACCGACGGTGTTCGGCAGGCCCGAGTGAGCTCGATGGCGATGGTGCTACTGCTTGGTGGAAGGGATTTGCTGAGGGGGCAGATTCCCTGGTGGACAAAGGAGTGGGATATGGTGTTGGAGTTGGCGGGTACGGTGTCATCCTTGCTGCAGTGCGGCGGCGGGATTTCACGAGCCTATTTGTGATCGGCCGGGCCAGAGGGCCTGGTTTGTCTTGCTACTGCATCTGGTCGGCTACCGCCTTCTGGTGGTGGAGGTAGTTTCCTCCCGCGTGCTAATATCATGCTGACTCTGGCAGAAGTTTTCGCTTCCTCGGTCCTACCGGCCTCGCTCCATGGCTCACGGTGTGATGGTGTTGGCGACTTCAAGACCGCGGTAGCGCGTGCACGTGGACGGTGAGATTGGTGGAGCTTTACAAACGGTCTGGGAGCGTGGGTGAGAGGTCGGGAGAAATCCTTGTCACTTTGACACCGACACGACAATGCATGCGGGTATCACCGTCCTTCCTGAAGGGCGTCGGGTGTATATCTTTCCCACCTCCTGTGGCGTACCAGGGGAAACCCTAGGACTAGTCCGGGCAGCAGTGTCGTCATCGTCACTTCCCTTCTTGGAGGTGTTGCTTGGTACACGGAGTTTTGGAATCCTAGATTTGTGGTGATACTTCTCTGGTGGACGCAACGGTTGCGAGTTACCTCCGGTTTCGTCACACCGCCGATGTCGGCTTTATTTTCTTTTCTCTCTTCTTGTTTTTTTGGGTTTGGCTTGTGTTGTTCTGCCCCAGCGTGGTTCAGAACGTTGTATCGGTCGTTTGTTATATTAATATAGTGAGGCGTAAAGCCTGTTTCAAGGAGAGTTGGGAGAGGAGGAGCGACGTCTATGTGGGGCTGTTTTTCTTTTCTCTTCGGGTTGAGCTAGTATGTCTTATTTTGTCTTTTAAAATTACTCCTGATTTTCCTCGGAGTTCATGTCATGGCAAGGATTCAGGTGTAACCTTTTTTTTCCGGGGGAATTCATGTGCAACCTTGCTGCTGATAACGGCGAATTCAGCCCTAGAAGCTTTGTGACAAATAGACACAACGGACTGGCCATGGTTTTGCAAGGGTTCTACCAAATAGCAGTATTCTTAGAGCTAAAGGACTTAATTCCAGTTGAATGAGGAAACGAGATAAATATGGACACTCCAGCTGAACGTGACCTGCAAGTGCATATACGCATGCCAAACGGTTGTTGGGTTCTCATTCTCCTAGACAAAGTGGGCAACAATCGCATGAAGTTGCTCCTCTTGTGGTGGAGGAATTGGCGCCATGGAATGTTGTGATCTTTGGAAAGGGAATGTCACAGATCAATCATTCAGCTCATTTACTACAGTTCCTACCCTGATTCCATACAAGTGACCACTGTAAAGGGATGTAAAAGCTTGCATTACAAACGCGGATAAGATAAAAATATTTTTGAACATATAATGCACGGTGTGACTCGTATTATGACTGACATGCACACCCTCTATTTCGATGAACAAGGCGCTTACGCTTTCCATGATTTACTGTTAACCAAAAACTTGTGAGGATTATTTGATTATTGTTTATATTATTAGAAAGAGTTTGATAATAGGAATTGAACGATATCAATTTTGTATAACATAATTGAGATATTGTTGCCAATTTTTGGTCAAAGACTCGTCTAGAAAAGTGTGTGTGATTTATTCTGAGGGACATAGGGAGTAGAATCTACAAATCACATGCATCCTGTCATCTTGACATGACACAAAAAGAATAAGAATGCACATATGTGCCCTAGCAAAATGCCACGTTTGTACAGATGATCCTAGCCAATGTGAAGATTGCGAGATTCGGTACTATTGTGTATGATGTCCCTGCATTATTAGGGCCTAGTTAGCACTACATATAGCTCTATGTTACTACACACCCTATGGCTAGCCTAATATCAAAAGCTAACAATTACTGGTAAGCGTAGAGCTTGTGCCCCCTGTGTTGGAATTAATCCCGACATTGCGCTCCATCGTATACGCCTCGTATACAAGTGATCCGTTCCGAGTAGACTAGCCGGTTCGTTTACTAGTAGAGCTCATGTACGTACGAGACTAGGATTCCTAACTAGTACGACTCGGTTTAGCTAATCCTGCTATATATACATGTAACTGATTGTAAACAACACACCGTGAGTTGAGTTGAATAAACAGAGGAGGTGCGATATGCGCCTCTAGCAATCAATCGCTTTTTTTGTGTTTGTCCGTGTAGTGCAAGTAGTACTAGCTGAAATAGATCGTACCGATCAGGCTAGCAACTATACGTGAGCATCTCGGCGGATTTGTCGTGTCGCCGGAACTTTGTCGTTAGTGTCGTCGGGAAGTAATCGGCGGCAGGGGCTGTGCTATCAATTGGTATCAGAACCTCGTGAAGGATATCCTAATAATGGAGGTCATAGCGACGATGGATGTGGGCCAGTATTCCGGTGCGGCTAAAGGATTTGCCGCGCAGGTGATGACGCGGTACCCGCGGTACAACCGCGATAACTACACGATGTGGGCGACCCAGATGGAGTGGGCGCTGGAGTCCAACGATCTATGGGAGGCTGTCGATCCCGGCGGCGACGAGTTCAAGAAGGGTGCATCGAAGTACCGCAAGGACCGGCAGGCACTCACGGCCATTGGCTTGGTGATGCCGGCGGATGTGATGCAGCACCTGATATCGAAGAAATCTGCTAAGGAGGCATGGGAGGCGCTCAAGACGCTAAATCTTGGACACGAGCGCGTCCACGAGGCGACCCTACAAACCTTGCAGAAGAAGTACGAGAATCTGGAGATGGGAGGAGATGATACGCTGGACGCATTTGCCTCGAGGGTAGCCACTTTGGTCAATGGGATTCGCGCGCTCGGCGAGAAGCTGGAATTGATCTCAGTCGTTCGGCGTTTCCTTCGCGCGACGCCGCCGCATTACTTGTCTGTTGTGTCGGCGATCGAGCAATGCGTTGATCTCAAGACTCTCACGACGGATGATCTGGTTGGACGATTGAAGGCTCAAGACGAGCGGATGGAGATCACCTATGGTGATGCGGTACCGGAGGAGCACGTGATGCTTACCCATGCCCAGTGGCAGGCGGTGGTCGCCAAAGAGAAGGGCGATCAAGGATTCGGAAGCATTAGTGATAAATAAGCTTCTCACCCAGCGAAAAAGTATATCGCAGGGGAGGACGAGGACGACGCTCCGTTGCGGAGGAAGTTTGACATAAAGAAAGTAAGATGTCATAACTGCGGCAAGCTCGGTCACTTCAAGAAGGATTGCAAGAAACTGCTGAAGGAGAGGGCTCTCTTCGCCTAGGAAGGAGATGATGGACCGATGAAGCTGATGCTCGAAGTAACTGAGTTGAGGGATGAGGAGGAGCCTCCATCACCGGGTATGAAGATTGTGGCGCAAGTGGATCACGATCCACCGTGTGTGGATCACAAGGAACAGAGTGCCCCGTTGCCACGTGAAGCCATGGTTCAGGCAAGTGAAACTTTGGAACTCGTTCATGACGGTGTATGCGGTCCAATTTCACCCGTAACCCCGTCCGGCAATGAATACTTCATGCTTGTGGTGGATCACAGTGAATACATGTGGATTGTGTTGATGAAAAGTAAGGATCAAGCTCTACATGCATTTGAGAAGATCAAGGAAGCCGCAGAGGTCGAGGTGGAGGGGAAGCAAAAATCCCTATGCACAACTTTGGGGGTGAAAATAAAACCGTGGTAGCCTTGGCGAGGAGCATGATGAAAAGCAAAGGCTTGCTAGGAAAGTTCTGGGGTGAGGTAGTTAACATGGCTGTCTACTTGCTGAACATGCCACCGATCAGGAGTATGCTTGGTATGACTCCGTACGAAGCATGGTATGGACGGAAGCCCTCAGTTGAGACACTTTTGGGTGTGTGGCGCATGACAAGATGGCAAATCGGAGTACTCCAATGATCATGATGGGCTACGAAGACTCGAAGGCATACCACTTGTGCAATCCTTATAACAATAAGGTGGTTGTAGGCTATGTACGCTTCGAGGAGGAGAAGTCATGGAATTGGAGATCTGCGATACCCGATGAGATATTTACTGTTGATTACGGTGATTTTAAGCATGCAGATGATCACCCTGGAGCAAGCACGGAGACGGGTGATCATGCATCTACTCTAGCACATATGGATTCGGCTGCATCAAATACACGCGCTGAATCGCAGACCACCGTGCCTCGCTCAGGCAGTCGACGCGCGGACGTGTCTAGCGCGCGACCAGAAGCTAGTCCAGGAGGAGGCTCTCTGATCGGGAGAAGCCTAGCAGTAGGAGTTGCACGTGGAACTCCAGCAGCAGGAGGAGTTGCACGTGGAAGTTCAGGAACATGTACGTGGCCATGCAGGCCAGCGGGTCTTGCAGGTCCTGGACCGGATGCTCATAGTGACGTGGAAGGGATTTTCTCGTCACCAGAAGCCGATAAATCGATCGAGTATGAAGGCACTCACGCGACAGAAACTTCAGGAGGTTTGGCTGATGCGAGCGCAAGTTCAGCAGATCAGAAGGCAATTGCCACGGTGACTTCCGTGTCTCATCCGATAGTACTGGAAAGGAGGCACATGTTGGATCTATACCAACATGAGGTCCTTCACCCAAATGAACGTGGAGGAGGACAACGTCGAGGATGGTATTTACTCGGCAAGGAGCTAGGAGGCTTGATACATTGCAAATGTATCTATAATTTTTGATGCTCCATGCTTGGTTTTATCTACTTTCTTATGTTTTGTCCACACTTTGGAGTACTTTTCATATGATTTCTTGGACTAACCTATTAATAAGAGTCACAGTGCCAGTTTCCTTTTTTCTGCTTTTTTTGGTTCCAGGAAAGTCATAAAATCAATATTCTCGGAATTGGACGGGACAAAAGCCAAAGTTCCTATTTTACCGAAAGACTCATGGAGCTAGAAGCAGAGACGGAGGAGGACTAGGGCCTGGCCACACCATATGGTGGCGCGGGCTAGCCCTGGCCACGCCACTAGGTGGTGTGGGCCCCCTAGCACTCCACCGACCTTGCCTCCTTCGCCTATAAGAGCCTCCCGATACCAAAACCCTAAATCGTCAATCAGAAATCCACGAAAAGTTCCGCAGCGCCGCCGCCACCGAAGGGGAGATTCGGGGGATAGAAAGTCTCTGTTCCGGCACCCTGTCGGGACAGGGAAGTGCCCCCGGAGCCATCTCCATCGATCTCCACCGCCATCTCCATCACCGTTGCTGATTCCCATGATGATGAGGGAGTAGTTCTCTCTCGAGGCTAAGGGTTCTACCGGTAGCTATGTGTTCATCTCTCTCTCTATGCATGATCATATTGTGATCATGAGCTTGTAATCTATAGATCTACCTTGCTACTCAAGTGCTTTAATAGATCTCTTCTCTCCCCATGTGTGTGAAGTTGACAGTGTGCACACCATAGTGGCACTTAGGCTAGAGATTACAAATACTTGTTATGAGTTATATTTGGAGTTGGATGTGTTAATGAAATTGTGGTGTTTGTTAGACTCCTCTAGTACTCAAGGTGACAGTGTGGGGTTATCTAGATGGGAAAGGCTTACTTTGAGGTGTGCTGTTATATCCCTACCATCGATTAGAGTGTTCAACCAGAGAGTAGTTAAGAGTAGTATCATAAAGAGAAGATATTTATATGAGAGTGTTCACTAGTGAAAGTATGATCCCTAGGCCTTGTTTCTAAACATTGAAACACCATTTGCTACTAGATCTGTTACATGTTTGCTTGCTTCCTTCTTTATTTCAGTTTTACTCTAGTCTTTTCCACACCTTCAAGCTATTTCTATCACTGTTACTACTTGTATTCCACTATCTCTTCGCCGAACTAGTGCACCTATACACCTGACAAGTGTATTGGGTGTGTTGGGGACACAAGAGACTTCTTATATCCTGATTGCAGGGTTGCTTGAGAGGGGATACCTTTGACCACTTCCTCCCTGAGTTCGATAAACCTTGGGTGGTCCACTTAAGGGAAAACTTGCTACTGTTCTACAAACCTCTGCACTTGGAGGCCCAACAACTGTCTACAAGAATAGAAGTGCATAGACATCAAGCTCTTTTCTGGCGCCGTTGCCGGGGAGGTAAGGTAAAAGGTACTCACATCCTCCGGTGTGAGTGCTCGAAGTTATTTCCTTTAGATTCTGCAATTTTGTCTTTTTGTTTCTTGTTTTCACTAGTTAGGCTTAATGGAAAACAACAAAAAAATTAGAGAACTTTTTAGTCTTTTTCCTAAGTTAGAACTCGAATTCTTTGAAAAGAAAATTAAAAAACCCTTGGAACCTTCTTTGCATGCTAATAGCAATGTTATTAGTATGAATCTTTTGAACACCTTTATTACTAATGCTATGGAAACGTCTAAGCTTGGGGAAGTTGGTTTTTATGAAAATGATCTTTTTAGTTCCCCAGCTTTAAATAAGAAAATTTGCTCTGATGATACTTTATCTCCCATATGTGGTAATTCTAATGATACTTGTGATATTTCAAATCCACATACTGAAAGCATCCCTTTTAAAATACCTATAAAAATTGTTGAACGTATTATGAATAACTGCTATTTTGGAGATGGAACTATCCATCCTGGTGATCATTTGCTCTTTATACATGAATTATGCGAGTTGTTCAAGTGTGCAGGTATTTCAATGAACCAAGTTAAGAGGAAGCTATTCCATGTTTCACTTAAGGGCAAAGCAAGGGAGTGGTATGAGCTACTAGATGATCCTCATCATTTGGAGTGGAGGGAACTTGAATCTCTCTTTTACTCTAAATTTTATCCTCCTCATGAAGTTCATAAAGATAGGAGTTATATTTATAATTTTCATCCTCATGATGGAGAAAGTATTTCCCAAGCATGGGGGAGATTGAAGTCACTAATGCTCAAATGTCCCATTCATGAGCTCCCCAGTAATATTGTTATTAATAACTTCTATGCAAGGCTTTCAGGACATTACAAGGACTATCTAGATACTTGTTTAGAGGGATCCTTCACAAGTAAGGAGGTCAAAGCTAAGCGGGATCTTCTTGAAACAATTCAAAGCAATACCGAAGATTGGGATAACAATAAAGGTAAAGAACCAGGTATAAACTATGAGTATGATTGCATTAAGTCTTTTGCTGAAACTATTGATTTTCAAGAGCTTAGTGCTAAATATGGTCTTGATCCTCAAATTCTTGTTGATTGTTTTAGATCCTTTGCTTCTCATATTAATGCTCCTAAAGAAAAATGGGACATGTATCATGAGCCTTTTAAAGACACTTGCATGGAAAATGAAATTGTTATTAATGATAGCAATAAACATGCTCAAACCTATGAAAGTACTACTTCTTATAAGCATGTTAATTTTTTTGGAATACATAGACCTTGTGAGAATAATCAAATTGAAGAAGAATATTGCATCATCCACAGGAATGAAAAAACTAGAACATGGTATAGGGCTCTAAATGATCTTGGTAAAAAAGTTTGTGCCCTTTATCCTTTTATTTGTGAACTTTGCTTTGAAGTGGGTCATTTCAATTTTCAATGCTCAGTCCATAATAATAACCCTTCTAATCCAATGAGTACTGCAAGTTTGTATTCTGATGACATGATCACTCTTAATCAGCATGATGAACTTACATTATTTTTGGGGTGTGAAGAGTTATCAAGAAAAACCTCTTTGGTAGACATGGGTGCTTTTGATATGAATAGTGTCATGCATGGTTGTCATCTTTATTGTGTTGATAATTGCCACACAAATACTTACATAAAAATATTATAAAATATGAGATCTTACCAAAATATGACATGACTAATATGTGTTTTGGTCTTATTAATGAAAAGGAGGAATCCTCCAAAGTTTCTTCTATTGTCTCTAACAATGAACCAGGGTATATGGAGAAGCTTCCTTTCAAGCCTCTCCCTCCTAAAGAGAAGAAGATAAAGAAGAAAAGGAGGAGTAAAATGAGAGAGGAAACGGTATTTTCCCCTAAGCATGTTGCTCCTATTATAGTTTTTGATGAGTCTGAACTCGATGATGTTCCTATGCCTGTTACCTATAGTAGTGATCATGATTGAGAAAAGCACACTACTTTTGATATTGAAAATCTCTTCGGTACCAATTCTGAAAATGGCGATATTAATAATTGCTATACTATTAGTGCTATCCATGATCCTTCCAATGATGATATGTTTACAAATGAACACACTTGGGAAGATAACTATTCTATTGCTTATGATGATGTTATACCTCCAATATATGATGATTGCAATGATGAATATGATATTTTCAGTCCACCTACTATTGAGAAGTAAATTAGTTATGATTACAATATGCCTCCTATATTTGATGACTATGGTGATGAAAATAATAATGATAGCTATTTTGTTGAATTTGCTCCCACTACAATCAATAAGAATGACTATGTTTATGTGGGGAGTATTAATTCTTTTATGCATATGGCTCATGATAAGAATGTTTTATGTGATAGTTACATTGTTAATTTTATTCATGATGCTACTAAAAGTTATTATGAGAGAGGAAAACATGGTTTTATGCATCTTAATAATATTAAGTTTCCCCTCTTTATGTTGATTTTTTTGAAGTTGCACTTGTTTTGCTTTCATATGCTTGTTGCTTTGTGCCTTCATGACTTGTTTCTTTACAAGATTCCTATGCATAGGAAGTGGGTTAGACTTAAATGTGCTTTGAATTTGTTTCTTGATGCTCTCTTTTACTTCAATTCATATTTCTTATGTGAGCATCTTCTCAAACAAAATGCCTAACTTAAAGGCGTTAAAGAAAAGTACTTATTGGGAGATAACCCAAAAGTTTTAGATGAGTCTTGGAAGTTATTACTTCAGTAATAACTGCTCCTTATCCTTTTTATTTGCTTTTTGTGCCAAGAGTAACCTCTAATGAGAGAGAAGTAATGATTGGGAAAGTTGTTGTCCCGAAACAGATTTCTGTGCTTCACCGTAAAAATTCGTGTAAAATCTCTAAACGTCTTTTTGAGGCGTGAATTTTGTTCTTCTGCCCCAGGTTGTTATCTAACTTTCGTTAGTTCAACACTTTTCGATTTGAGCAATAGAAGGTCTTCAAAAAAATTCGTCTTTGCCTGCTGGTCTGTTTTGACAGATTTCTGCCATTATTTGCATTTGCTTCTTGTTGGTTCCTTTTTGAGTTCTTTTGGGGAATTGAGCTTTTTGAGGGAAGTGCTACAGTAGCTAGTGTTTTAATGGAAGTTTTATTTGTGTTGGAACTGAACCTAAATACTTATTATCTTGAGTGCACTAATGTTGCTAATAAAGATTGTGTGAAGTTTTGTATGAAGGAAAAATTTCAAGTGTATGGAAGGAATGAGTAATGAGATGAAGGATGGACTAAAGCTCAAGCTTGGGGATGCCACGCGTGTCACCCCAATAAATATCCAATAAGTACAAGCGTCAAAGCTTGGGGATGCCCAAGGCATCCCCCTCTTCATCAATAAAAATCCCAGGTTTCTTCCAAACGCTTCATTTTTATTGTTTCATGCATAGTTGTGTTGTTCTTGGAGCGTCTTCTTTTTCATTTTCGTTTTGCTTTTTCGTTTGCTTGGTTTTCTTAGTTTGCTGAATAAATTGGTTGGACCCCCTCTTTCATACATTGGTTTTCAAATAGTTTGGTTTGGATTGGAAAAGAGTAGGAAAGTTCATGCTTATGTGGTAAAAAGAGCTTGTTTTTGACTGTGGCCTCTGCTTTGTCATTGCATGCTTGATATTGTTTTGGCTTTATGCTTAGTATTCTTTGCTGTAGCATGACTTGTTATAAACAATTGAGATTGCTTAATGTGTCTTGGATGAATAATGCGTTGTTTTAGCATATTAAAGCATAGTATTGTGGTATTCTCCTTTGATGTTTTATTTGGGTTGACTTGGCGCATGCTCACACCATGTTATGACTATCCCAAGTCACCATAGCCTTTATGATCCTTTAGTTTTCAACTTGTAGTATCACTTTATGCTTTGATCAATGATGTTTTGTCGCTCTGCATGATTATGGCCATTATTGCTCTCTTAGTTTGTCGCTCCGAGTCTTTTGCTAGCCTGTGTAACCAAGTATGAGTTCCACTCATGCATCCAACTCCATAAACCAAGTTATTCCAAAGAGTCCACCATACCTACCTACTAGCTTATGCTATTCCAAGTATATTCATGCTTTTGTTTACCTTCCAAATTAAACTTGTTATGAGAAAACTAGTGATTAAAGCTCTCACGAACTTGATGGCACACTTTACTTTTCTTGCCCTTAATAAACTTGAACCATTGTATCGTCTATGTTGTATATGCTTGCACTTATTTCTTATGTGAGCATCTTCTCAAACTATCATGCCTAACTTAAAGGCGTTAAAGAAAAGTACTTATTGGGAGATAACCCAAAAGTTTTAGATGAGTCTTGGAAGTTATTACTTCAGTAATAACCACTCCTTATCCTTTTTATTTGCTTTTTGTGCCAAGAGTAACCTCTAATGAGAGAGAAGTAATGATTGGGAAAGTTGCTGTCCTGAAATAGATTTTTGTGCTTCACCATAAAAATTAGTGAGAGAGCTCTGTATGTCGGATTGAGCTGTAATGTTTTGTGCTTCTTCCCCAGGTTGTTATCTAACTTCCGTTAGTTCAACACTTTTTGATTTGAACAACAGAAGGTCTTCGAAAAAATTCGTCTTTACCTGCTGGTCTGTTTTGACAGATTTCTGCCATTTTCTGCATTTGCTTCTTGTGGGTTCCTTTTTGAGTTCTTTTGGGGAATTGAGCTTTTTGAGGAAAGTGCTACAGTAGCTAGTGTTCTAATGGAAGTTTATTGGTGTTAGAACTGAACCTTAAGACTTATTATCTTGAGTGCACTAATGTTGCTAATAAAGATTGTGTGAAGTTTTGTATGAAGGAAAATTTTCAGGTGTATGGAAGGAATGAGTAATGAGATGAAGGATGGACTAAAGCTAAAGCTTGGGGATGCCACATGTTTTACCCCAAGAAATATCCAAGAAGTACAAGCGTCAAAGCTTGGGGATGCCCAAGGCATCCCCTTCTTCATCAATAAAAATCCCAGGTTTCTTCCGAACGCTTCATTTTTATTGTTTCATGCACAGTTGTGTTTTTCTTGGAGCGTCTTCTTTTTCGTTTTTGTTTTGGTTTTTAGTTTGCCTGGTTTTCTTAGTTTGCTGAATAAATTGGTTGGACCCCCTCTTTCATACATTGGTTTGCAAATAGTTTGGTTTGGTTTGGAAAAGAGTAGTAAAGTACATGCTTATGTGGTAAAAAGAGCTTGTTTTTGACTGTGGCCTATGCTTTGTCATGCCATGTTTGATATTGTTTTGGCTTTATGCTTAGTATTCTTTGTTGTAGCATGACTAGTTATAAACAATTGAGATTGCTTAATGTGCCTTGGATGAATCATGCGTTGTTTTAGCATATTAAAGCATAGTATAGTGGTATTCTCCTTTGATGCTTTATTTGGGTTGACTTGGCACATGCTCACACCATGTTATGACTATCCCAAGTCACCATAGCCTTTATGATCCTTTAGCTTTCAACTTGTAGTATCACTTCATGCTTTGATCAATGATGTTTTGTCGATCTGCATGATTATGGCCATTATTGCTCTCTTAGTTTGTCGCTCCCAGTCTTTTGCTAGCCTCCACAACAAAGTATGAGTTCCACTCATGCATCCAACTCCCTAAACCAAGTTTTTCCAAAGAGTCCACCATACCTACCTACTAGCTTATGCTATTCCAAGTATATTCATGCTTTTGTTTACCTTCCACTTGTTATGAGAAAACTAGTGATTAAAGCTCTCACGAACTTGATGTCACACTTTACTTTTCTTGCCCTTAATAAACTTGAACCATTGTATCGTCTATGTTGTATATGCTTGCACTTATTTGTTGGGAATTAGCAGAACCATGCTTTCATGGAGAACGCTTTCAACATTGCACTTGGTACTTGTACCTAGTTGATATCATGCTCTTTTGTATATGGATGTCGTCGGTGTGAAATGAAAGGGGAGCTTGTAAGTCCATGGAGTTATGTATATGTGTTAGAGAAACGTGTAGGCCGCTAGTCTAATCCATGCTGACATGGTGGAAACTTGCAGCATAACCATAATGAGCTGTCTATGAAGCATTCTTCTTATAAAAAAGAGTCCTATATTGAGAAAAAAAGAGAAAAAGAGAAAAAAAAGATTATGAAAAGAGGAAAGAGAGAAAAAGGCACCATATTTTCATGGTAAATAAGAAGATTGCTAAGATGCTCGTTGTCTGCTTGCCTTGTCATTTTGATATGGGGATTCTTCCGTATCATCGGGCAAGGGGTACCCCATTGGTAGTTCTCTATGATACACATGTACTTACGATGACAAGAACTTACCGGTGACTAAACTTGAGTAGCATGAGGAGCGGCCCTCGTATTCAAGGGACATGAGATTTCCAACTTATACTTCATCAAGCATGTACATGATAGTTTGTTCACTTTAACCTTAATCACTTCAAGATGCTTATGATAGGGGCATTGAGAGCTGAAAGCTATAAGTACCATAATTTTTGGAAGCTCTTTATGAGACTTGAATCCCTACTTCCTTCTATGAAGACCTTTCTTCCACCATTATATTGAGTCTCCACCTTCTACCTTTATGCACCTACTTTGAGAGCATAGTGGCCATTCTTAGTTCTATGTGCATTGTCCCAAGACTAGTTGATTGATGCATATCTTGATATTGCTTGTTTTAAACTATTTGTATCTAGTCACTCTTATGAACTTTGAAGGTGTCCTATGCATTTATACTTGCTATTCTATGAGGGACAAGCTGAATACTATTATGCTATGTTTTCTTCATGTGAAACAAATATACGTCCTGCAAAGCATTGTTATTCATGAATCTTTTGTTTGTGCCTTTTCATGTTACATCGTAGTTTCTTTGTCTTATTGCTATAACTTTGTCTTTCATGCTATGATTGAAGTACTATGATCCCAACTATCAATGTTTTACAAATACTTTGATCAAGTTTATGATGGTGCATGGCACCTCAAAAATTATTCTTCCTTTTTATCACTTACCTACTCGAGGACGAGCAGGAGTTAAGCTTGGGGATGTTGATACATTGCAAATGTATCTATAATTTTTGATGTTCCATGCTTGGTTTTATCCACTTTCTTGTGTTTTGTCCACACTTTGGAGTACTTTTCATATGATTTCTTGGACTAACCTATTAACAAGAGCCATAGTGCTAGCTGCCTGTTTTCTGTTGTTTTTGGTTCCAAGAAAGTCAGAAAATCAATATTCTCGGAATTGGACGAGAAAAAAGCCAAAGTTCGTATTTTACCGGAAGACTCACCGAGCTGGAGGCGAGAGGGAGAGGGGCCTGGCCACACCATATGGTGGTGCGGGCTAGCCCTGGCCGCGCCACTAGGTGGTGTGGGCCCCCTGGCACTCCACCGACCTTGCCACCTTCGCCTATAAGAGCCTCCCGATACCAAAACCCTAAATCGTCAATCAGAAATCCACGAAAAGTTCCGCAGCGCCGCCGCCACCGAAGGGGACATTCGGGGGACAGAGAGCCTCTGTTCCGGCACCCTGTCGAGACGGGGAAGTGCCCCCGGAGCCATCTCCATCGATCTCCACCACCATCTCCATCACCATTGCCGATTCCCATGATGATGAGGGAGTAGTTCTCTCTCGAGGCTAAGGGTTCTACCGGTAGCTATGTGTTCATCTCTCTCTCTATGCATGATCATATTGTGATCATGAGCTTGTAATCTATAGATCTACCTTGCTACTCAAGTGCTTTAATAGATCTCTGCTCTCCCCATGTGTGTGAAGTTGACAGTGTGCACACCATGGTGGCACTTAGGCTAGAGATTACAAATACTTGTTATGAGTTATATTTGGAGTTGGATGTGTTTATGAAATTATGGTGTTTGTTGGACTCATCTAGTACTCAAGGTAACAGTGTGGGGTTATCTAGATGGGAAAGGCTTACTTTGAGGTGTGCTGTTATAGCCCTACCATCGATTAGAGTGTTCAACCAGAGAGTAGTTAAGAGTAGTATCATAAAGAGAAGATATTTATATGAGAGTGTTCACTAGTGAAAGTATGATCCCTAGGCCTTGTTTCTAAACATTGAAACACCATTTGCTACTAGATCTGTTACATGTTTGCTTGCTTCCTTCTTTATTTCAGTTTTACTCTAGTCTTTTCCACACCTTCAAGCTATTTCTATCACCGTTACCACTTGTATTTCACTATCTCTTCGCCGAACTAGTGCACCTATACACCTAACAAGTGTATTGGGTGTGTTGGGGACACAAGAGACTTCTTGTATCTTGATTGCAGGGTTGCTTGAGAGGGGATACCTTTGACCACTTCCTCCCTGAGTTCGATAAACCTTGGGTGATCCACTTAAGGGAAAACTTGCTGCTGTTCTACAAACCTCTGCACTTGGAGGCCCAACAACTGTCTACAAGAATAGAAGTGCGTAGACATCAAGGCTTGGTAAACGAAGAAACAAGTGCATTGTCGGGCGCAGAAGAGTATGTCATGATACCTCCGACTGCACTGGAGATGAGACGACTATGACCGACACGAGCACGCGTGCGAGGCGTGTTGGACTAGTGCTGACTCGTGTATTAACGAGCTCGTTGGGGAACCCCAAGAGAAGGTATGATGAGCACAGCAGTAAGTTTCCCTCAGTTATGAAACCAAGGTTATCAATCCAGTAGGTGCAAGGAAACACCCCAAAAGGTGTTGCTAGCTGAGCCTTGGCAGGGCGCACTGCCGATGCTAGTAGCAACGTGGAGACCTGCACAACACAACCACAGAACTCTGTCCCCAACTTGCGATGAGGTTGTCAATCTCACAGGTTTTGCTGAAAACAAAGGATTAAACGTATCGAATGGAAGGAAGTAATAGTTTGCAGAAAGTAAACACAAAGCAGTAAACAGTTTGTAGATTGTATGTAAAAGAAAGGACCGGGGTCCATAGTTCACTAGAGGTGGCTCTCCTTAAGATAGATAACATGCTGGGTGAACTAATTACAGCAGGGTAATTGACAAATATCGAGAAAGCATACAAGCATATACTAATCATCTTGACTCCTTTGATATTCGATTGGGCATTACAACATTATACATAGACCGCCATTCAACTGCATCTATGACTAATAATCCACCTTCAGGTTATCATCCGAACCCCCTCCAGTATTAAGTGGCAAGCAACAGATTATTGCTTTACGAATTGCATGTAAAGTAAACAATATGATTGTTCTATGAACAAAGGGTTGTTGTTTTCTCCCTAGTAGCAACAGCACATCTAGTACCTTAGAGATTTCTGTCACTTCCCAGTTACGGAGGCATGAACCCACTATCGAGCATAAATACTAACTCTTGGAGTTGCTAGCATCTACTTGGCCAAGATAGCTACTAACAACGGAAAGCATGCAAGATCACAAATAACAAAGACATGATAAAATCAATAATCAATCTGAAATAGCATCTCAATATCCATCGGATCCCCGCAAACACAACATGCAGAATTACAAATAGATGATCTTGATCATGAACGGAGCTCACAAGATCTAGACATGATAGCACAAAGAAGGAGAACCAGCCATCTAGCTACTACATGGACTCGTAGTCCAGAGATGAACTACTCACGCATCACACCGGAGGCTTGCATGATGAAGAAGAAGGCCTCCAGGGTGAATTCCCCTCTTCGGCAGGGTGCCGGGAAGAGCTTCAGATCCCTCCCGATCTAGGGACAGAGACGACGATGGCTACAGACTCTTTCGTGGATTTTTGATCGAGTACTTAGGGTTTTGGTCCTGAAGGCAATATATAGGTGGAAGGAGAGGCTGAGGGGGTGCTGGGGTCGGCCACACCACCCCCTGGCGCGGCCAGGCCTGGCCCGCGTGGCCAGGTGGTGTGGTGGCCCCCTAGCTCCTCTCCGTCTTGTATTCTGGCTCTAGATGACTTCTGGTAAAATAGCGACTTTGGCTTTTGTCCCGTCCAATTCCGAGAATATTCATTTTCTGATTTCCTGGAACCAAAAACAGCAGAAAACAGGCAGCTGGCACTGTGGCTCTTGTTAATAGGTTAGTCTAAGAAATCATATGAAAAGTACTCCAAAGTGTGGACAAAACATAATAAAGTAGATAAAACCAAGCATGGAACATCAAAAATTATAGATACATTTGCAATGTATCAACATCCCTAAGCTTAACTCCTGCTCGTCCTCGAGTAGGTAACTGATAAAAAGAAAGAATAATTTTTGAGGTGACATGCACCATCATAAACATGATCAAAGTATTTGTAAAATATTCAAAGTTGGGATCATAGTACTTCAATAATAACATGAAAGACAAAGTTCTAGCAATAAGACAAAAAAACTATGATGCAACATGAAAAGACACAAACAAAAGATTCATGAATAACAATGCTTTGCAAGACGTTTGTTTGTTTCACATAAAGAAAACATAGCATAATAATATTCAGCTTGTCCCTCATAGAGTCGCAAATATAATTGCATAGGACATCTTCAAAGTTCATAAGAGTGACTAGATACAAATAGTTTAAAACAAGCAATATCAAGTTATGCATCAATCAACTAGTCTTGGGACAATGCACATAGAACTAAGAATGGCCACTATGCTCTCAAAGTAGGTGCATAAAGGTAGAAGGTGGAGACTCAATATAATGGTGGAAGAAAGGTCTTCATAAAAGGAAGTAGGGATTCAAGTCTCATAAAGAGCTTCCAAAAATTATGGTGCTTATAGCTTTCAGCTCTCATTGCCCCTATCATAAGAATCTTGAAGTGATTAAGGTTAAAGTGAACAACTAAGAGGATATGCTTGACAAGTTATAAACCGAAATCTCATGCCCTTACTTATGAAGACCGAACCTCATGCTACTCAACTTTAGTCACAAGTAAGCTCTTGTCATTGTAGGTACATATGTATCATAAAGAACCGCCCACGGGGTACCCCTTGCACATGATACAAGAGCTATCCCATAATCAAAATGACAAGGCAAGTAGACAATGAGCATCTCAGCGATCTTTTTATTTGCTATTTGCATTGGTTTTTATTGAGGATGCTTCATAGAGTGCTCATTATGGTGATGCTGCAAGTTTCCACCATGATTAGGCATGGCTTAGGCTAGCGGCCCAGGTGTTTCTCTAACATACATACAAACTGCATGATCTTACAAGTTCCACTTTTATTTCACACCGCCGGGATCCATAAGCAAAATAACATGATATCAACAGGGTACAAAGTACAAGTGCAATGTTAAAAGTGTTCCCCATGATACATGGTTCTGCTAATTTCAACTTATAAAGCGCAAGCATATACGCAACAAAGAAGGACCCAATGGTTTAAGTTTATTAAATGCAGAAAGTAAAGTGTGCCATCAAGTTCGTGAGAGCTTTAATCACTAGTTTTCTCATACCAAGTTTAATTTAGAAGGTAAACAAAAGCAAGAATATACTTGGAATAGCATAAGCTAGTAGGTAGGTATGGTGGACTCTTTGGAATAACTTGGTTTAGGGAATTGGATGCATGAGTGGAACTCATACTTGGTTGTGGAGGCTAGCAAAAGACTGGGAGCGACAAACTAAGAGAACAATAATGGCCATAATCATGCAGAGCGACAAAACATCATTGATCAAAGCATAAAGTGATACTACAAGTTGAAAATTAAAGGATCGTAAAGTCTATGGTGACTTTGGATAGTCATAACATGGTGTGAGCATGCGCCAAGTCAACCCAAATAAAGCATCAAAGGAGAATACCACTATACTATGCTTTAATATGCTAAAACAACGCATGATTCATCCAAGGCACATTAAGCAATCCCAATTGTTTATAACAAGTCTTGCTACAGCAAAGAATACTAAGCATAAAGCCAAAACAATATCAAGCATGGCAAGACAAAGCATAGGCCACAGTCAAAAACAAACTCTCTTTACCACTTAAGCATGAGCTTTCCTACTCTTTTCCAATCCAAACCAAACTATTTGAAAACCAATGTATGAAAGAGGGGGTACAACCAATTTATTCAGTAAACTAAGCAAACAAAGCAAACAAAAAACTTAAAACGAAAACGAAAAAGAAGACGCTCCAAGAACAACACAATTGTGCATGAAACAATAAAAATGAAGCGTTTGGAAGAAACCTGGGATTTTTATTGATGAAGAGGGGGATGCCTTGGGCATCCCCAAGCTTTGACGCTTGTACTTATTGGATATTTCTTGCGGTGACACGCTTGGCATCCCCAAGCTTGAGCTTTAGTCCATCCTTCATCTCATTACTCATTCCTTCCATACACCTGAAATTTTTCCTTCATACAAAATTTCACACAATCTTTATTAGCAACATTAGTGCACTCAAGATAATAAGTCTTTAGGTTCAGTTCTAACACCAATAAACTTCCATTAAAACACTAGCTACTGTTGCACTTCCCTCAAAAAGCTCAATTCCCCAAATTAACTCAAAAAGGAACCAACAAGAAGCAAATGCAGAAAATAGCAGAAATCTGTCAAAACAGACCAGCAGGTAAAGACGAATTTTTTCAAAGACCTTCTGTTACTCAAATCAAAAAGTGTTGAACTAACGAAAGTTATATAACAACCTGGGGCAGAAGCACAAAAATTCACGCCTCAAAAAGACATACAGAGATTTTATATGAATTTTTACGGTGAATCATAGAAATCTGTTTCAGGGCAGCAACTTTCCCAATCATTACTTCTCTCTCATTAGAGGTTACTCTTGGCACAAAATGCAAATAAAAAAGATAAGGAAAGGTTATTACTGAAGTAATAACTTTCAAGACTCATCTAAAACTTTTGGGTTATCTCCCTGACATAGGTATGCCCAATAGGCACTCGACTACAACCTACCTGATGCGGCTTAACGGAAGGCCCACTCGATGAATTGCCAAGGTCCATGACGTCTATGACAGTTCGAGTGGTATGAAGCCCATATGGACACGGACTCCCAAATGCACAAGTCAAGAAAAGCTCAAGACTAGAGTTCTATTGTAACTTGTAACCAACTCGTATTGGTACCTGAGACCTAGCCTCTCCATATATAAAGGCTAGGAGGGTCCAACGAGAAGGCATCCTCCATCCTCTCCCCCAACAGGCAATCGCGACTCCCACAATAGATCTAGACATCACGACTCCCACAATAGAGAATAGATAGATCTACGATCTATACATACGCTAGATCCAATCTGCACGACACCGCCATCGGCAACCTTGTAATCCTTCGGATCATCATCAATCAAGAGAAGACAAGAAGGATGTAGGGTCCTCTACGAGGCCTAAACCTAGGTAAAACCTCGTGTCACCTGTGTGCTTGTTTGCTAGCCATACCGAGATTTTCAGCGCTCCTCAATTCCTCGAACCTAAGTCCATAACAATGGCATTGATGAGTTAAACCCTCGTCAATTGGCGCCGTCTGTGGAAACTGGGAGCACTGATGTTGCGGTCTCGACGGCCCCAGCACCAGCGATCTACGATTTGTCGGCTACTGAAGGCGCAAGGCTCAACATCAGCATGCCGCCCTCCTGCTCAGATGATCGGATTTACCGGATCTCAGTTTTGCGGTCGACAATCTATCCTACGTTGACACTGGGTGGCCAAGCTCAACAAAATCCGAGAAGCTACACGACTAGTCTTGGCGGTTGCCGCAGTCGCGATACTATCCGGGATCGGAAAAGCTAATGCCATGATGCAAAGGCAAACGCACGGCCAGGACTCGATTTCCAACAAAGAGCAAAGCAGTCCAAATCCTATACGACAAAGGATGCAAGATGAAGAATATTGGTTAAATCATGTTTGGCTACGTCAAATCAGTAGTTGGATCGGTCTGGAACTAGCTGAGAGTAATCCATGCAAGAGACGTCCTCATGTGGACCAGTCAAGAAAAGAAAAAAGAAACCATCGATTGGATCAACAGGAATCGAAAATCAATGAAGCTTCACGTGAAGTACTAGTTTTTTAATAATTATTAGTACTCAATAGTCATCAAGACTCAATACAAGTCATATACTACACTACCATGCATGAAAATTGGCAGCAACGTATGAAACTACACTACCATGCATGGAAATTGGCAGCCATAACGTGCGCGTGCTCCGGATGACAAAATCTGGCGATTCCGCTGCCTGTCGGAGGTCTCTCCATCCTTCGTCACAAGTTCCATGCTAGAGGTTGCCTCAACTCCGTCGCGTCCACTCGGCCGATCACGTTGATCCTACGCGGGAGCCGCACCAACTCCGTGTCCATCGAGCCACTCGCCGATGCGTCGACTCCTTTCTGTCGGCAACCCGCGGCTACTTCGAGTCTATCCATTGCGCGACTCTGCGCCCGGGGGCTGCGCCAACCCGCGGATGCGTCAACTTGCTACTCCCACCGGTTCTAACGACCCGCTACCGCCATCGGCTCCAGTGACTCTGGGGTTTCGCCGCACAACCCGCTACAGTCCTCGACTGTGATGACCTGAAGTAATCTTCGGTTGCGGTGACCAGTTACGGTCTTTGGATATGGCAACTCGCTACCACCATCGGCTTTGGCGACCTGCTTGCGCGTTGACTCCGGTCCGCCTCATTGGCTCACGAACGTCGTCTCGACTCCATCAACCACCTCGACGCTACACTTGAGGGCTCTTTCGACTCCATCGACTCGCTGCGGTTTTTGACTCCCGCGACCCGTCAGTCGCATCGGCTCCAGTAACCCGCCACGATCTTCGGCCTCGGCGATTCAGGCGCTCAGGGGCTCCCTCCGCTTCGGCGACCCGCCGCGGTCTTCAACTTCAACGACTGGCTGCGGTCTTCATATCGGGTGACTCGTGGGCTCACTCGACTCCCGCGACCACGAGCTGCTACAATCTTTGACTCCCGCAACCTGTCGATCGCATCGGATCTTGCGACTCGTTCACCACGACAACTACCAATAAAGCTAAGTTTTCCCTCTACTTAGAGCTGATTTCTTTTAACTCGCACTCGATACACTCGGGGGCTACGCCCTCTTCAAGTAACCTAATGTGCCATCGACTCCACGCACTCGAGCACCTCATACGCGACAGCCCGAGTAGCTGATTCTTCCTGACCGTCGAATCCTTGAACTCCGAGTACCTCGGCAAGGTACTGAGACTAAGGGTAATCAGGCTAACAAAAAGGCCTAGCATACTGTGCAAAAGTGTTGACTCGATTGGCACCAGAATCTTACTTTACAAGTCGACAGGCAAATATTCTTTACAAGATACAGCTACTTCACAACTCTATATGTTTTCTGCAGCTTATAAGGACGTCGACTGCGTCGAGCTATTCTATCGGGGTCCTCCAACAGGAGTTGACAAAACAACTAGCTACGACATACACTCAAGACCCGAGTCGAGTATATCCTCGGATGGTTGCATCGCTTGATGCTACACACATGCGACGTTGGCAGCGCACTCAACCGAAGTGACTGCGTCGACTCCATCCACATCATCGACTCGCCTGGCTAGAACTCCTGGTTTCTCCTAGCGTGATTATCGATCGCGACTGCAAGATACAAGATACAAGACTCGAGTCTCTGCCCGAGTCTACGACTCCGCCAGACACTCGGGGGCTACTCCAAGCTGGAGCGCTGGTCGCGCATATACAAGATCCTCGAGTGCCATGCTCTGAGTCCTCACTCGAATCCACGATTCGACTAAGGACTCGGGGGCTACTCCCATAGGGAGCGCTGTCCGCGCACCCGAAAGAATTTTATGCAGGTGTATGAGCATTCAAGACAAACCCATCACTCGAATTAACGATTCGATTGTGAACTACGGGTTACTCCCATAGGGAGCGCTGAAAGCATGTTTGACTGAAACAAACAAAAGACGACAGCAGTCGCAAAAGTTATTTAGTCCCTGCCTGAGTCTTCGACTCAACCAGGCACTCGGGGGCTACTCCCATAGGGAGCGCTGGTCGCGCACCCTATGATTATTTGTACATCGTACTGTGTGTCGATAATATCCACACTCGAATGCTATGGCGACTCCGCCTCATATTTCCCTACAAAGAGATTGCGTCTCTTGGGCCACCCGAATCATCTCCGCGATGACAAAAAATTCGGATGTCGCGCTTACAGCGTGAAGATAAGACCTGAATAAGGCCTGGCAACGCATCTGCTGCGCTCTACCAGAAATAATCCGTACCTACAGGTACGATGAATAAGCCTTGACGGACGTGTCGAGTGTTCACACCCACACACTGGAATTCGACTCCTCTAAGGCCTCCGCGGCATGAGTCGAATTACGCCAGCAATTTCTGAATTCGAGTCCGGGGACTCGAGTTTGAGTAGGTATCGTTGTTTTTGCCCTAGAGCAATTAACTGGTCCCGATCCGTCGAGCGCACCAGGCATGTTTACCATCATCCCTATGAACTACTACAAATTCGACTGACCCGATGAACTTCCGGGTGAAGTGCTTCGCACTCGACACAAATGTCGACTCCAACATCCTAATGCAAGACTCAAGACTTCTGAGTCTCCACCTGAATCTACGATTCGCATGGACACTCGGGGGATACTGACATGGGTATGCCCAATAGGCACTCGACTACAGCCTACCTGGTGCGGCTTGACGGAAGGCCCACTCGACGAATTGCCAAGGTCCATGACGCCTATGACGGTTTGAGTGGTATGAAGCCCATATGGACACGGACTCCCAAACGCACAAGTCAAGGAAAGCTCAAGACTAGAGTTCTAATCTAACTTGTAACCAACTCGTATTGGTACCTGAGACCTAGCCTCCCCATATATAAAGGCTAGGAGGGTCCAACGAGAAGGCATCCTCCATCCTCTCCCCCAACAGGCAATCGCGACTCCCACAATAGATCTAGACATCGCGACTCCCACAATAGACAATAGATAGATCTACGATCTGGACATACGCCAGATCCAATCTGCGCGACACCGCCATCGGCAACCTTGTAATCCTTCAGATCATCATCAATCATGAGCAGACAAGCAAGATGTAGGGTCCTCTACGAGGCCTGAACCTGGGTAAAACCTCGTGTCACCTGTGTGCTTGTTTGCTAGCCGTACCGAGATTTCCAGCGCTCCTCAATTCCTCGAACCTAAGTCCATAACAATGGGCATTGATGAGTTAAACCCTCGTCACTCCCAATAAGTACTTTTCTTTAACGCCTTTAAGTTAGGTATAAGAACCAAGAAAAAGAATCAAGTGTTCTCAAATGAAGAAGCATTAAAACCAAATCTCTTGCCCTTATCTCTCTTACTTTTATTCTTAACCTTGGGGAAAATATGATTGTCTGGTGGAGAAGAAAGGTGCATAGTCCCCTTTTCCGCATCTATTACTGCTCCAAGGAGTTCTAATAGGGACCTTCCAAGTGTAATTTGTCCTTTTCCTACACATTCAATAACAAGATAATCAGTAGAAATCATTTTCCCAAGGATCTTTGTAAACACTCCTTCAGCTATTCCAATAGGTAATATTGTAGCACTATTAGCAAGAGATATTTATTTTCCTCCTTCAGTAAGCCCCCAAAGATTCAAAGATTCATAAATATCTTTGGGCATAAGACAAAATTCAGACATGATATCACAGCGAGCTTGAAAAGTTTCATTATTTATATCAATTTTTACTATGGGGAGCCACTTTGATTGTTCAGAATTTATTGGGATATAATTATGATGCTCCCTAAGCGTATTATAGTAATATTTTAAGCTAGTAGTGCAGGTCTCAAGAGTGTTTAATCTAGTAAATATGCTTGCGAAAGAAATATCAGTTTGGCTAGGCAAGTTGTAAGTAAGGATCAATTTCTTTATAGCATTAATAGCATCATCCTCATTACATTGGAGGAAATCTCCTCCCACAACAACATCTAAAGCATATCTATAGCAAAGAGCAATTCCAAGGTAAAAACTGCTAAGGAACAAGCTTTGAGTCATTTTAGGCTCAGTTTTTTCATGTAGATCAGAGAATCTAGACCAAGCTTCCTTGAAGCTCTCCTCAATTCCTTATTTAAAAGTGAAAATCATTTCCTCAGGTGACATAGTGATTAGAGCAATGCTAGACATAATGGCAACTTTAAGTTAGGAACTAATTTTTTTGTGTGTTTTTTATAACGAAAGCAAACTAGTAAAACTAATTTTTTGTGTGTTTTTGGTAAACAAACAAGTAAACAAAATGAAAGTAAACTAAGCAAAACAAAAATAACAAAGTAAAGAGATTGGTTATGAGGGACTCCCCTTGTGAAGATATCCTTGACTCCCCGGCAACGGCGCCAGAAAAATACTTTGATGGCGCGTGGTTGACGTGGGAGCTTCTTTTTCTTCGTTCCCCGACAACGGCGCCAGAAAAATACTTGATGACTCGTGTATTAACGAGCTCGTTGGGGAACCCCAAGAGGAAGGTATGATGAGCACAGTAGTAAGTTTCCTTCAGTTATGAAACCAAGGTTATCAATCCAGTAGGAGCAAGGAAACACCCCAAAGGTGTTGCTAGCTGATCCTTGGAAGGGCACACTGTTGGTGCTAGTAGCAACGTGGAGACCTGCACAACACAACCACAGAACTCTGTCCCCAACTTGCGATGAGGTTGTCAATCTCATCGGTTTTGCTGAAAATAAAGGATTAAACGTATCGAATGGAAGGAAGTAATAGTTTGCAGAAAGTTAACACAAAGCAGTAAACAGTTTGTAGATTGTATGTAAAAGAAAGGACCGGGGTCCATAGTTCACTAGAGGTGGCTCTCCTTAAGATAGATAACATGCTGGGTGAACAAATTACAGCGGGGCAATTGAAAAACACCGAGAAATCAATACATGCATATACTAATCATCTTGACTCCTTTGAGACTTGATTGGGCATTACAACATTATACATAGACCGCCATCCAACTGCATCTATGACTAATAATCCACCTTCAGGTTATCATCCGAACCCCTCCGATTAAGTTGCAAGCAACAGATTATTGCTTTACGAACTACGTGTAAAGTAAACAATATGATTGTTCTATGAACAAAGGATTGTTGTTTTCTCCCTAGTAGCAACAACACATCTAGTACCTTAGAGATTTCTGTCACTTCCCCAGATTACTAGAAGCATGAACCCACTATCGAGCATAAATACTAACTCTTGGAGTTGCTAGCATCTACTTGGCCAAGATAGCTACTAACAACGGAAAGCATGCAAGATCACAAATAACAAAGACATGATAAAATCAATAATCAATCTGAAATAGCATCTCAATATCCATCGGATCCCCGCAAACACAACATGCAGAATTACAAATAGATGATCTTGATCATGAACGGAACTCACAAGATCTAGACATGATAGCACAAAGGAGGAGACCAGCCATCTAGCTACTACATGGACCCGTAGTCCAGAGATGAGCTACTCACGCATCACACCGGAGGCTTGCATGATGATGAAGAAGGCCTCCAGGGTGAATTCCCCTCTCCGGCAGGATGCCGGCAAGAGCTTCAGATCCCTCCTAATCTAGGGACAGAGACGACGGCGGCTACAGACTCTTTCATGGATTTTTGATTGGGTACTTAGGGTTTTGGTCCTGAAGGCAATATATATGTGGAAGGAGAGGCCGAGAGGGTGCTGGGGTCGGCCACACCACCCCATGGCGCGGCCAGGCCTGGCCCGCGTGGCCAGGTGGTGTGGTGGCCCCCTGGCTCCTCTCCGTCTCGTATTCTGGCTCCAGATGACTTCTGGTAAAATAGCGACTTTGGCTTTTGTCCCGTCCAATTCCGAGAATATTCATTTTCTAAATTCCTGGAACCAAAAACAGCAGAAAACAAGCAGCTGGCATTGTGGCTCTTGTTAATAGGTTACTCCAAAGTTGGAACAAAACACAAGAAAGTGGATAAAACCAAGCATGGAACATCAAAAATTAAAGATACATTTGCAATGTATCAGCTAGACCTGGCCCGCGCCAGGGGGTGGTGTGGCCGCTCCCGGCACCCCCTCGGCCTCTCCTTCCGCCTATGTATTACCCTCGGGATGAAAACCCTAAGTGCCCAATCAAAAATCCACGAAAGAGTCTGTAGCCGCCGTCATCTCCATCCCTAGATCGGGAGGGATTTGAAGCTATTCGGCACCTCACGGAGAGGGAATTCACCGAGGCCTTCTTCATCACCATGCAAGCCTCCGGTGTGATGCGTGAGTAGTTCATCCTTGGACTACGGATCCATGTAGTAGCTAGATGGATGGTTCTCCTCCTTTGTGCTTTCATGTTTAGATCTTGTGAGCTCCGTTCATGATCAAGATCATCTATTTGTAATTGTACATGTTGTGTTTGCGGGGATCCGATGGATATTGAGATGCTATTTCAGATTGATTATTGATTCTATCATGTCTTTGTTATTTGTGATCTTGCATGCTTTCCGTTGTTAGTAGCTATCTTGGCCAAGTAGATGCTAGAAACTCCAAGAGTTAGTATTTATGCTCGATAGTGGGTTCATGCTTCTAGTAATCTGGGGAAGTGACAGAAATCTCTAAGGTACTAGATGTGTTGTTGCTACTAGGGAGAAAACAACAATCCTTTGTTCATAGAACAATCGTATTGTTTACTTTACACGTAGTTCGTAAAGCAATAATCTGTTGCTTGCAACTTAATACTGGAGGGGGTTCGGATGATAACCTGAAGGTGGATTATTAGTCATAGATGCAGTTGGATGGCGGTCTATGTATAATGTTGTAATGCCCAATCAAGTCTCAAAGGAGTCAAGATGATTAGTATATGCATGTATTGCTTTCTCGGTGTTTTTCAATTGCCCCACTGTAATTTGTTCACCCAGCATGTTATCTATCTTAAGGAGAGCCACCTCTAGTGAACTATGGATCCCGGTCCTTTTTTTTACATACAATCTACAACTGTTTACTTCTTTGTGTTTACTTTTTGCAAACTTTTATTTCTTTCCATTTGATACGTTTAATCCTTTGTTTTATGCAAAACACGGTGAGATTGACAACCTCGTCGTTAGTTGGGGACAAAGTTCTGTGGTTGTGTTGTGCAGGTCTCCACGTTGCTACTAGCACGGATAGTGCGCTCTGCCAAAGCTCAGCTAGTAACACCTTTGGGGTGTTTCCTTGCTCCTACTGGTTCGATTAAACCTTGGTTTCTTAACCGAGGGAAACTTGTTGTTGTGCTCATCATACCTTCCTCTTGGGGTTCCCAACGAGCTCTACATCAACCACGCACCAGCACTTTTCTGGGCGTCGTGCATTGAGCCATCACTGGCCCGCGTGGCCAGGTGGTGTGGTGACCCCCTGGCTCCTCTCCGTCTCGTATTCTGGCTCTAGATGACTTCCAGTAAAATAGCGACTTTGGCTTTTGTCTCGTCCAATTCCGAGAATATTCATTTTATGACTTCCTGGAACCAAAAAATAGCAGAAAACAGGCAGCTGGCACTGTGGCTCTTGTTAATAGGTTAGTCCAAGAAATCATATGAAAAGTACTCCAAAGTGTGGACAAAACACAAGAAAGTAGATAAAACCAAGCATGGAACATCAAAAATTATAGATACATTTGCAATGTATCAACTACTACCCGAAGGAGATACTTAGAATGGTAAATAATTCGGTGATGATGAAATACAAAAAGCATTGGTTGTTTATTAAGGAACCGATGAAGACCGAAGGCACGTTCATGGAAGACATCGACAAGGAGGACGTGAAAAGAAAGGACGTGGACGAGGAGGGTCGATGTCAAGTCATGGAGAAGCCGGCGAAGGTAAAGTCGGTGACATGGAGGATGACACCTGGAGCGGCGAAAGCATTGTCGTGGATGCCGCCCGCGAGAAGTAGCTGGCGTATCTGGGATCCAGGCCGAGATGAAGCTCATGAATGAAGAGTATGCCGTGATGCCTCCGACTTCACTGGAGATGAGACGACTACGATCGACACGAGCACACATGCGAGGCGTGTTGGCCTACTACCCGAAGGAGATACTTCGGATGGTAAATAATTCGGTGACGATGAACTACAAAATGCACAGGTTTTTTATAAGGAACCGATGAAGACCGAAGGCACATTCATGGAAGACATCGACAAGGAGGACGCGAAAAGGAAGGACGCAGACGAGGAGGGTCGATGTCAAGTCATGGAGAAGCCGGTGAAGGTAAAGTCGGTGACATGGAGGATGATGCCTGGAGCGGCGAAAGCACTGCCGTGGATGACGCCCGCGAGAAGTAGCTGGCGTATCTAGGATCCAGGTCAAGATGAAGGCATGTCGTGCTTAGGGGGTGATTGTTGGAATTAATCCCGACATTGCGCTCCACCATATATGGCTCGTATACGAGTGATCCGTTCTGAGTAGATTAGCCGGTTTGTTTACTAGTAGAGCTCATGTACGTACGAGACTAGGATTTCTAGCTAGTACGACTCGGTTTAGCTAACCCTGCTATGTATACATGTAACTCTGATTGTAAACAACATACCGTGAGTTGAGTTGAATAAACAGAGGAGGTGCGATATGCGCCTCTAGCAATCAATCGGCTTTTTTGTGTGCGGCCGTGTAGTGCAAGTAGTACTAGCTGAAATAGATCGTACCGATCAAGCTAGCCGCTATACATGAGCATCTCGGCGGATTGTTCCGGTACGTGTGTGTCGTGTCGCCGGAACTTTATCGTCGGCATCGTTGGGAAGTAATCGGCGTCAGGGGCTGTGCTAACACCCTGGTCGAGCAATGTACATGGAAATCTAGGATCGACGTAGCAGCAGCCTCCCCTTAGTCGTCTATTCGTAGTTTTTTTAAAAAAGGGGAGTATACCCCGACCTCTGCATCCTGGGACGCACACAGTCTTTATTAAGGTCAAAAAAGTATCATCATGTCAGTACAAATAAAACATCAGAATGGGTTAATACATGCACCACCCATCTGAAAAAGGTAAAGATCTCACAAGACAGCGATTGCAACAGCTAGTTATACGTCAATCTCTAGAATGACGCCACGAAGCCTGGCTAAAGAACTCCGAAGTAACCGCCATAAGGCGGTTGCACCCAGAAACCATGGGTGAACGCAGATGCTCTGGTAGGAGGAAAGCTCAAAGCTGAATCCAAAACGCCGCCATATGAATAACCTGCAAAAAGGAAGGAACTCCCGCTCTGTTAAAGATAATATTATTTCGATATTTCCAAATTGACCAACAAATAGCTGAAATGCCAATTCGTATTCTGCCCTTATTCACCTTATCTATTCCATTTAGCCAATTACCAAACATATTGGTTATATTAGTTGGAGGAGGTAGGTTATAAGTGCAAAAAATCATGCGCCAAATTATCTTTGCAAAAGGACAAGCTAGAAACAAGTGCTCAATTGTTTCTACACCATCATAGAAACAACATTTCATACACCCATTCCAGTTTCTCTTGGAAAGGTTGTCTTTTGTTAGCAAAACTTTGTTCCTGATAAATGACATGAAAATTTTAATTTTGGTATATAGCCGTTTCATGAGCCACTAGTTCTAAATCTCCGAAGCTTTGGTGCAACCGTCGTTTCTCAGGAATGAGGTGACGATGGTTAACCTCCAGACCTCCAGTTAGCTAATATCCTTGGAAATGCCATATGTGTGCATTCCTCGTATGTTTGGCGCTAGCTTGTTCATCCTATGTCTCTTAAAATACTCCTAATGACCCCCGGAAATCGACTGGCAAGTTGTTTTATTCATTTGGTTAATGCATCTTAGCCTCCTGTTTAGTGGTTCGTTTTTGTAGCTGAAAATTTCGTTGTTCTGGTGGAGGCTAGTAGTCCAAGTCAAGAGTTCCCTATATTTTTTGAATTCCCAAGGCTGGTAGTTAATACTACTATTGACGATGGTACGCACATTAGTGGCTATGGAAAGATAGAGGAAACCGAACAACCGGTGGTGCATTGTTTCTAGTATGTACCCGGCACAATGTACATTTCTTGACGTAAAAAAAGTCAAATGTCGGTCATCACGCTTGTTCAAAATTGTTGACTTATTTCCAAAAGGCGGATGAGACCACTAGTAGAAAACAGACCTTTGATCCAAGGGTATTAGCCCCGGTTTTGCTACAAACCGGGACTAATGCCCCGGTCCAACGGCTAGAATTGGCCCTAGGGGGGTGGTAGACACTAGCCCGATTCGAACGGGACCTTTAGCCCCGGATCGTGTAACAAACCGGGGCTAAAGGGTTTCAGGCAGGTCAGGTCGGGCGCCAGACCCTTTAGTCCCGGTTTGTTATACGACCCGGGGCTAAACGTGGACCTTTAGTCTCGGTTCTAGACACGAACCGAGGCTAAAGGACTGGCTATATCTTCTTCCCCTGCCCGAGCCACCATTCAAGCTGGTGGCTCTCCTCTCTCTCTCTTTCTTGCTTCAAGCTCGAGTTCATGCCCTTTTTTTCTCAAGATTTGTCTATATTTTGTGGTGCCCCGTCTATCTAAAGGTTCTAAAAGGTGAGCAACTTCATCCTTTAAACTCTCATTGTTATATTAGCTCATTTCATGCTCTATCTTATAGATGGATTTGTGGATTTAGTTTGGTAGTAATTTTTGCAATGATAGCATGAGATCGATGTTTAGATTCTATCTATCTTGTATTAATGTAAGGAACTCTAAGGTAAATATCACGATATCTGGATTCTATCTATATATATTTTGTTTTGGCATATAGTCTCGAAATTTGATTTTAGAAGCACACACATGCGTGAGTTCATCATTCTAACTAGCTAGCTGGGCAAAATATTGTTCTTCGTCTACCTGCGTTTAACAAACTGAAAAAATTGTAACAAAGATAGGGTTAATTCATAAAAGCTTTATAAGAAGACATCACAATTCACATATTAGGGAGTGCCTCTATGGCGAGCTCCTCGAACATGTCTGAGGACGGGATCCTAAGACATCTTCGAGAAGCTCTGCCGTAGTGGTGTCCCTGCTCTCCCACACCATCTTTCGGTTTATATTTTCTCTAGCTAAATCAGTATGCTGGTGGAGCTAACTAATTTCACATATTAGAGAGTGCCTCTACGTCTGAGGACGAGGTCCTAAGACATCTTCGAGAAGCTCCGCCCTAATGGTGTCCCTGGTCTCACACACCATCTTGCAGTTCTTCACAAGAATGCATACCTATTTATAGATTAAGCAGCACAACATAGTGTCGGGCACTGATGACATAATTTCGACACACTCACCCTGGCATAGTGCTGCCACCCATCCAAAATAGTGTCGGCATTTAATTTACTGGCTTAGTGCTGCCCACTGAGGACATAGTGTCGACATGTTGTCTCCACATCCATATTTAGTCCCGGTTGGTGTCTCCAACCGGGACTAAAGGTTCATCATATCTTTAGTCCCGGTTGCTGGTTTTAATTTTGTTTTTTAGATTAGTAGTAATTAATTATGATTATGCTGCCACCCACACAAAATAGTAGAGTCATTTAATTTATTGGCTTAGTGCTGCCCACTGAGGACATAGTGTCGACATGTTTTCCCACATCCACATTTAGTCCCGGTTGGTGCCTCCAACCGGGACTAAAGGTTCATCATATCTTTAGTCCCGGTTGCTGGCTATAATTTTGTTTTTTTAGATTAGTACTAACTAATTATGATTATGTTTGATGTACTTAATTAATTATATAATGCAGATGAGCCGGCAATGGATGTACGCTGACCGACTCTCTAACGAGTTCATTAAAGGCGTGCATTCTTTTCTTCTTGTGGCCGAGGCAAACAAGCGGAATGGTTTTATGTCTTCTCCATGTGGTGTATGTCGGAATCATAAAGAATACTCTTCCTTAAGAGTCCTTCACAGCCACCTGTTTCGGTCTGGTTTCATGACCGGCTATAATTGTTGGACCAAGCACGGAGAAAGAGGGGTTATGATGGAAGACAACGAAGAAGAAGAGAATGACAACGACTACCTTGAATACGATGGTACTATAATGGAAGACATTGATGAAGAAAAAGATGAAGAACGGGCATCAGATCTGCCCGATGATGATCTTAGTCGGGCCATTGCTGATGCCCAGGAAGAATGCGTAACTAAAAGGGAGAGGTTGAAGTTCAAGAAGATGTTAGAGGATCACAACAAATTGTTGTACCCAAATTGTGAAGATGGGCACAAAACACTGGGTAGCACACTGGAATTGCTGCAATAGAAGGCAGAGAACGGTGTGACTGACAAAGGATTTGAAAAGTTGCTGAAAATAATGAAGAAGTTGCTTCTAAAGGATAACGAATCGCCGCCAAGACCTCTGAAGCAAAGAAGGTTGTACGCCCTCTAGGATTAGAGGTGCGGAAGATACATGCATGCATTAATGAGTGCATCCTCTACCGCAAGCGGCAGTATGAGAATTTGGATGCATGCCCAAGATGCCTTTGCATTGCGGTATAAGATAAGACGAGATGACCCTGGTGATGTTGAGGGCGAGAGCCGCATGAAGAGGGTTCCTGCCAAGGTGATGTGGTATGCTCCTATAATACCACGGTTGAAATGTTTATTCAGGAACAAAGAGCATGCCAAGTTGTTGCGATGGCACATGGAAGACCGTAAGAAAGACGAGATGTTGAGACACCCCGCTAATGGGTCGCAGTGGAGAAAAATCGAGAGAGTTTCCGGACTTTGCAGGTGATGCGAGGAACTTATGGTTTAGTCTAAGTACAAATGGCATGAATCCTTTTGGGGAGCAGAGCTCCAATCATAGCACCTGGCCTGTGACTCTGTGTATCTATAACCTTCCTCCTTGGTTGTGCATGAAGCAGAAGTTCATTATGATGCCAGTGCTCATCCAAGGCCTGAAGCAACCCGGCAACGACATTGATGTGTACTTAAGGCCATTAGTTGAAGAACTCTTATAGTTGTGGCATGGACAAGGTGTACGTGTGTGGGATGAGAACAAGCAGGAGGAATTTGACCTACGAGCGTTGTTGTTCATAACAATCAATGATTGGCCTGCTCTTAGTAACATTTCAGGACAGACAAACAAGGGATACAATGCATGCACATACTGTTTAAATGATACTGAAAGTATATATTTGGATAAATGTAAGAAGAATGTGTACCCGGGAAATCGTCGTTTTCTTCTGCCCTCGCACATCCTAAGAAAGAAAGGTAAGCATTTCAATGGTGAGGCAGACAGCCGGTGTAAGCCTATCCGCCGTACTGGTGATGATGTATTCGACATGGTGAAGGATTTAAAAGTAATCTTTGGAAACGGTCCTGGTAGACAATCTGTTCCGAAGGATTTAAAAGTAATCTTTGGAAAGGGTCATTGAGTTTTGTGTTGACTTTATTCCTGACCTTAAGCCCATCGGTGTTCCTAAATCATAGCATGAGGGTAGAATTAGTGGAAAAAGCACGCTAGGAAAGAAAGAAAGGATATGTATGGACGGACATTCTCTCACTAAAGCACACTACACAGTTCTGCAAAGTTTCACCTTGGTGGCTCTGTATATCGAGGAATACAAGAATATTGTATACTCCAAAAACCCGGGGAAGCCTGGCTCCTGGATTAGAGATGAACATATGAGGACTTTCGGTGGTTGGTTGCAGACACATCTCATGAATGACATAAATGTTGGAGAGCAGTTGTACTTGTTGGCCAGGTCACCATCTTCGACTATATTGACTTTCCAAGGGTACGAGATAAATGGGAATACATTTTACACGATCGCCCAAGATAAAAAGAGCACCAATCAAAACAGTGGTGTCCGATTTGATGCAACAGACAAGAATAGGCAAAAGGATACATATTATGGTTACAAAGAGGAGATATGGGAATTTGACTATGGACCTTTTTTTAAGGTTCCTTTGTTTCGGTGCAAATGGGTCAAGCTGACAGGAGGTGGGGTTGAGGTAGACAAGAAATACAGAATGACAACAGTGGATCTCAACAACCTTGCGTATAAAGATGAACCATTTGTCCTAGCCAATGATGTGGCTCAGGTTTTTTACGTTAAGGACATGTCTACCAAACCGAGAAAAAGGAAAGATAAGCAAAAGAATACAGCATCCAATGAGCCAAAGCGCCACATAGTTGTTTCAGGAAAAAGAAACATCGTGGGGGTGGAGGATAAGATAGACATGTCAGACGATTATGATAAGTTTCATGAAATTCCGCCCTTCGCTGTGAAGGATGACCCAAGCATCCCGTTAAGTAAGGAAGATGCTCCATGGTTACGGATTAGAAGAAAACCCTAACATGTGTGGATGTTGGTGATGTACAATATTATTAAACCTTTATTTTTAATGATCTTCTTATATGTATATGGATATGAACTATCTCGATCTTAATAGGTAGTATTGCAACTTGTTGTGGCCAGACATTTATTAATATTAAAACGTAAAAATTAGTCATAATCATATCTAGCCATGTAGTACACAGCTTCAGGGTCGTCTTCGGAATCGTCATCGTCATCATCGTCGCTCGTAGCACGCGGATGGATCCTCAGCCCTTCCTCGTAGCACGCGGATGGATCCTCCGGCCTCGGATTCACGACGCGCGGGGGAGGGGGCTCCCGGATGACGACCCTAGTACGCCCTAGGCCTTCACCACCACCACCATTCTTGTGGCTATGCTGCTGGTGAAAGTGCGGGTACCTCAGGCGAGGATGGTCTCCCATGGCGATGTAGCGCATCACACCGGCGATAGTCCGGCTCGCCCACCACAGGCGGCGACCAGCCTCGTTGTGGTTCACTGGGGACGGGTCGTCACCCTCGTACCTGGCGAGCTCCCTTTCCTGCCGGTTTGTGAAGAAGGCATTCCAGGTGTCGAGGTTGTCGGGATCCCAATGGGGATCCATCCGCTGCTCCGGCATGAGCTCGAGGTAGAAGTGGTCTGTGATGGCCGCCTGGCGGGCCGAACCTTGAGACACATAGGAACAGGAACCCCTTCAGCGCTCAGCATCCAGCTAGCGGGCAGCCGGTACCCCGGCGGGCATGGGTAGCTGGAGGCGCCTGACCTCTCGGTCTCCTCGGCGTCGGAAAAAGCCCGAAGCGGTGTCCATTGTTGTGAGAGAGAAGGTGTGGATGTGTGGATGGACATGGCGGTTGGCCTAGATATAGAGGGACATGGCGGGATAACATGGCGGGAAGCGGGGGAAATGGCAGGAGAACATGGCGGGAAGCGGGGGAAATGGCGGGAAGCGAGGGAAAACTATATTTTTATTATTTTTTGTGAACATTTCTACTAAATATAATACTTGTTAAACAATAGATAATTTCATTTAAGTTGTATAATAAAGTATGATAATAGATTAAAATTATAGACCTTCTTTTTCTGAAAATTCTGATATATAATACATAATTTTCTCAAAACTATAAACCATTTTTGGTTTTGGCGCAAAAAATAACCTTTAGCCTCGGTTTGTATACAAACTGGGGCTAAAGGGTTGTGGCGCGCGGGAAGTGCGGCGGGTCGAAAACATCTTTAGCCCCGGGTTGTAATATGAACCGGGGCTAAAGGGGGGTGGTATAAATACCCCACCCCCGCCCCGGGTCGTGGCATGACCCGGAGAGCCAGATCGCCATTTCAGGAGAGCTGCGTCTGCTGCACATTAGCAGCCGCGTTGTCAGATCCCAGCGCCTCACCGTCTCCGCCCCCCCGCGCCTCCTTGCCGTCAGGTGATCGCCCGCGCCCGTCAATTTTCGTAATATTAGGTTAATTTTGGTTAGTATTAATTAGCTTAGTATTAGGTTAGTAATATTAGGTTAATAATAGGTTATTATTAGGTTAGTGTTAATTAGGTTAGTATTAATATTAGGTTAATTAGGTTGGTATATTAGGTTAGTGTTAATTACTATTAGTATTTAGTATTGTATTAGTTAGTTAATATTAGTATTAGGTTAGTATTTAGTTAGTATTAGTATTAGATTAGTATTTAGTATTAGTATTAGTTAGTATTAGTATTAGGTTAGTATTAAGTATTAGTATTAGTATTTAGTTAGTATTAGTATTAGGTTAGTATTTAGTATTAGTATTAGTATTTAGTTAGTATTAGTATTAGTATTTAGTATTAGTATTTAGTTAATTAGGTTTAGTTTAGTTAGTGATAGGTTTAGGGTTATTGTTATTAGGACAATATATACTTAGTGATTTAGTTACTGTTTATGTTTTATGATTGTTTATTGCTATTATTTAGTTATACCGCGTCCACCTCGTCCGAGCCTACTGGACTCCGTCGGGGATGTCCGAGTCTGGGCTCCGCCGGGTTGGCACTGGGAGGTGCTACCTGTCGGGACTCTGTTGGGTCCGTAGCATAGAAAACAAAAAAAATCCTACGGTGTGAACTACACGTCAAGATCTATCTACTAGGTACAAAGCAACGGGTGGACATACATCCAACGAGAACTTACCCTCGTAGACAACGAGCTTTGTTAACGAGTAGGAACTCGTGGTTGATGTAGTCGTACACTTGCCGATCTCAAGATCGTGATGAAGTCCAGCAGGTCCGGCTCCAGCACGTCCATCAGATCCAGCTCCAGCACCACCAAGTCCAGCACCACAAAGCAGCAGTGCATCCGTGATCGCTTTACGTCCGTACCCGACAACCTCCGTCCCTCGCTCCAGCAAAGCAGCAGAAGCAGCAACTCCTTTCCAGATAAAGCCACCGAGAACATGTATCTCGCTAATCCGAGACCATGGGGGAATAATACTAGAGGGGGAGAGAGATCCTTCACAAGGAGCTGTGAGTGAGAAGTGAGGAGGGGGTGGCCTTTTATAGGAGGAGGGGGGTGCCCCTCCTTCATGGCCGGCGCATGGAGGGGGTGACCCTTCACCTCCTCCATTCATGTGGTGGTAACCCCTCCACATTAAAATGCCCCTTCACATTCTCTTTTAAAGTCTCCACTTTAAATGCATTAAATTTCTCCAAATTTAATGCTCTCTCATTTAATAACACTCTTTTATTATTTTTATTCAGAATTTGTTAATTACTTTAATTAACAAACATTCACATAAAACCCCCTGCAATATTTCAATATTACATGCAGAACCAATTTCAGCATTTTCACCCGAAACAGTTTCGGTGTCTATTGAAATAATTCCAGCGCTTTCTTAAATCTTTATCTGAAACATATTTGCTCCAAATGGTGTCGGTATCCCTTAAGTGTGTCACCCTACGGTTCGCGAATAATGCAGACATGATCGAGACCCCTCTCCAATCAATAATCAGCAGCGGGACCTGGAGATCCATACTGACTCCTACACATTCAACGATGACTTCTGTGATCGTGAGAACCTTTAATGCTAGTAACTAAATCCCTTTGTCCCGCGATATATTACATGTCCGAGATTCGATCATCGGTATCTCCATACCTAGTTTGATCTCGTTACTGACATGCACTCTTTTCTTGTTCCCGTGATATAACATTCTAGTGATCACATCACTTGCTTGCAAGCTATTTCAATGTAATATCACCGAGAGGGCCCAGAGTATATCTATCCGTCATCGGGATGGACAAATCCCACTCTTTATCCATGAGCCTCAACATAACACCTTCGTAGCACTGAACCCACCTTTATAGTCACCCTGTTATGGTGTGACGTTTGATGTTATCAAGATACTCTTCCGGTGTTAGCAATTAACAGGATCTCATGGTCTAAGGATAAAGATTACTTCGTATGATATTATAGCAATATAAACATAATGACTTTGATCGTAATGCTATACTTCAGATGAATGTTCATCACATCATTCCACCAATGGTGTGACCTTGTTATTAACAACATCCAATGTCCATGATCAGGAAACCTTGATCATCTTGTTAATCAACAAGCTAGTCTATAAGAGAGGCATAACTAGGAACCCTTTTTTGTTTATTAAACACACATGTATTGATGTTTCCGATCAATACAATTCTAGCATGTAAAAGAAACATTTATCATAAACATGGAATAAGATAATAACCACTTTATTATTGCCTCTCGGGCATATTCCCTTCAGTCTCCCACTTGCACTAGAGTCAATAATCTAGTTTGAAAAACTTTGCGTATTAAACACCTATGGCTTTCTGGTGTTGCATATACGCTATTGCTAGTGGTTAACATAATCTCTGGATCTGACAGTTTCAGGTCCGTGTGTATTTGCATGTCTCTGCGTCTCTACGCATCACTCATTTTCAAATAAGATGGCATTGTATAGATTTGGTCCTTTGGTGAGACCTTTAGTTCGTTCGGCTCAAAATATGTTGATATTATTGTCACACAATATATCTTCATAGTATTATCCCACTTTGAACCACACCTAGTTTGATAACAAACTACTTAACACAAATGCCCTCCTTTGCTGCTACTATAGCAGTCATATACTTAGCCTTTTGTTGTAGTATCCGTCACAATGTCTCAACTTTGGAACTCATCCAAATACATCATGGAACATCCTTTCCATTATATTGTGCCACCCATAGTCTAAATTGAGATAAATTTAATTTGTATCTTGTGACAAAACTAGTATCAATGTAACACTTTACAATGAACTACCTTTAACTGTTTGTCACTTATACATTATATATTCTTAGTTCTTCCAAAGCTCATAAGAATATCTTTACTATTGTCCAATGATCATCTTATGAATCATTCTGGTATATGCTCATAACATTTAGAGCATAGGACATTCTGGATATATACATATCATGGTATAATCGATCAAAATCTTCATGTGATTTTACTCACCAAGTGTTGAAACACTTGAATTTTGATACAATCCTTTCCATGCAGCAAGAACCTTTCTTGTTGTTTCCATGTTGAACCCTTTCAATATCTCATATATGTATGTCTGGCACAACCATATTAGCGCCTTAATCTATCCATATAGATATTGATGCCTAATATTCCGGGTTTGCCCAAGTCTTTCATCGAAATCTTATTTTAATGAAATTCTTAACTTGTATCAATACAAGATACATCATTTCCAATCAACAATATGTCCTCTACATAATGTATTAGAAATATGTCTCAGCGCTCCCACTTAATTTCTTGCAAATGCAAGCATCTTCATCATCTCCGATGAATTTAAACTCTTTTAACAGTTTCATCATGGTGAAGATTCCAACTCCGCTATGCTTACTTCAACTATTGAAGTTTACATGCCATTTTAGCACCCTTTGAATTAACAAAACCCTTCGGACCATGTCATGTACATGTCCTAGGCTATCGTTCTATTAGAAGAACCTTGTTTTGTTTATTCAACTACCATATACCAAATTATATGTAGTGGTTGCTACATTAATCCGTCAAGACTATATATCGCTATGAAAGATCAAATCTTGTCATAGTCAACTCCTTGAACATTGTCATAAACTTCTTTCCGACATGTAGACTATTTCATAGATGTTAAACATCCATGTCTTATTTCTTTATAGATCCAAACACGACCGATAGGCTTCACGCCTTTCTGGAGGGTCTTCCAAGTTCAGAAACTTGTTTTCTCGTGTATGGATACTATCACGGATTCTATGACTTCTAGTCATTTTATGGAGTCAGGGCCCATCATCACTTCTTTGCATGCAGTCGGTTCATCATTGTCAAAACAATAACGACTTGTTTATCAAATCTTACTATTTGATTCTTACCGACCCACACGGTTCAATAGGAACTCTAATCTCCGAGATCACACCCTTTGTAATCACGGGAGCCATGAGCAATGTGGCCGCCACCGGGACACTTTCTGGTGCTGTGCTACTTAGCACATATAGCTAAGGTTCAACAACCTTATCAAAGTTCTATTGTCCTCCCACTTAACTTTTTGTGAAAAATTCCTTCTCAAGAAACTTGACGTTCCAAGTAACAAACTCTTTTGTCCTCGGTGTTATGGAGAAATTCCCAACAAATTCTTGGGGATAACCTACAAAGACATGTTTATCTGACTTTGGTTGTAAACATTTTACTTATGCATAGCATACCAAAATTTAAGAAAAGAAAATTCAGGTTTTATCCCAAACCATAACTCATATGGTGTCATTTCAATGGATCACGATGGTGCTCTTTTCAGTGTAAAAGCGGTAGTCTCTAAAGCTTCAATCCTTAAAACATAATGGCAGTTTTATAAATGACACCCTTGATCTTACCATGTCAAACATGGTTTGATTTTATCTCTCGAATATGCCATACTCCTATGGTTTATCGGGAAACACAAATCATGGAACAATTCCTCAAGTCTTAGGTGTTTTTGCTAAACATGTAACTCAAATATCTTCCTTTATGATCGAATCATAAACTCTTTATTTTCTTGTTACAATGATTTTCCACTTCATCTTAAAAGTCTTTGAACAATTTTCAAATGTTTCATACTTCTTCCTTATTAAGTAAATATACAGATATATTCACTTAAATTTTCGGAGAAAGCATATGAAGCAAAAAGATCCATCGCATATGGCTACACATAATGGACTATGCACATCAGCATGCACAATTTCCAATAAGCTAGTCATCCGTTCCTCTCTGGCCTATGGACGGAGTTTCAATTATCTCGAGGAAAGTCTCACATGCGTCAATTGATCAAAATCAAAGACTCCAAAAATCCATCAACATGGAGTTTCTTCATGTTTTCTTTCAAATATAATTTAAACAGCGATGTCACTTCATAAGTGATCTTTCAATCATTTATCTTGCGACATTTTAGCAATAGTGTTTATGGATGTGATTTCTCCAACTAGACTTGTAAAAGTTCATCCATCCTTTAAGGAATACGGTAATTATTTGAACAGCATTGTTCTCATGATACCGGAACAAAATAACAATTATTTAAACAAATCTTGAAGGCTTGGTTTGATGACAACGAAAAACACAATAACACTTTATTTGTTTTCGATGAACATCATCACTCATTCTCTTGCTGGTTTACTTAGGCCATTGTAGTTCATGAATTGTGTTGTCCTGTATGACACTTCATACCAACCAATTCAGTATCCAATACCGGGATCCAATACCTAAGAACCACATTTTTTTAACAAGCAAGGAATACAACCATAACATGTATATCTTCTATATACCCAAGTTGGACATCTCCAACCTTATATTTTCTGCCAAATATTTTATAGATTCTCTTTCAGCAATTCCTTTTTCTTTTAAAAGAATCTATCAACATCAATAGTGGTGTCATTCACATGACACATAGTACAAAGCGTATATAGTCAAATACTAATACCTTTGGACTTGCACTTTGAAGTGGATCACCATCATCAAATGTTTGGCATTCTTTCAAAAATCCATTCTTTCATAATCTATTAGTGTAGTAAACATTTTACTTACATCTTCTATTCATCCTTATCATGAAAACTTTCATGAGCAAGCTACTATAGCTTATAAGGAAGAATCACGAGTATAATATCAGTTCCCAAAACCTTTTTGGTAGATTCGAATGCCTAGCATCTCCATCCTTCACAAATTCTCATACAATATGAGAACATGTATTTTGCTAAATTATACTCTATCATAATGGAACCAAAAACATTGTTTCAGATATCACAATATCTTTCACACATGATGGTTTCTGAAACAATTTCCATCTCTAATATAATCTTGATATTAAAACAACTTTTTGAATATCAATAATCATGGAGGCAAACATGATACTTTAGATACTAACATTGGAATTCTTACTCTTGATTTAATACTACTTATTAAACTTCATGGAGTAAATAGAGTTTGATGAAAGTTTGCAATAGGACTTATAAACTTTAAATTGACATTCAAAACAATACGATACCAGTTCATAAAGTAAATATCTAGAATTCTATAGTTCTATTATCTCAAATAAAAACTAAGCATAAGGTAGAAAACGAATGCCAATGACTACAAAAAACTATGCAAATTCACTTTGATTTAATTTATGACAAATTTGGTTCGACTAATCCAAATTAGAAATGAACTCCCACTCAAAAATGACACCCCTCGTGCCTTTTTGGTGATTACATGAACCAAATCCACTACACCAAGTCCGATCATCACGTGAGTTGATGTAGCTTCAAAGGTGAGCATCTATATGGGCATCATATCAACTATATGACTCATGCTTAACCTTTCGGTCCGTGTTCCGAGGCTATGTCTATACATGCTAGGCTCGCCAAGTAAGAACCTTAGTACTCGCATGTGTAAAACTGTCTTACACCCGTTTGTATGAAAGCGTAGAGTCGAGTACACCCGATCATCACGTGATGTCTCGAAATACGATCCACAAAACGGTGCATACTTAAGGAAGAACACATTTTTATCTTGATATCTAAAAGAGGGATCATCTTACAATGCTACAGAAAGCGCCAAACTAGCAGTATAAGATGCTAACATCTAATGTGTAAAGTGAGATGATATGGTCCATGCATTTGATCTCTATCACTTGCATCGTGGTATGATCTCTATCATTCCTTTGTGTGTAAGGCCAAGGTCTATGGAACTTACACGTTGAGTGTGTTGTAAGAGTATCTATCATACATCTACTTACAACAATACCATATCAATACACTAGCCCAGCAACGATCTAAACTAGACGCCTCTAATTTATCAATTGCAAATTTTTACGTGGCTTAGGGCTTTCGGAGATAGAACCGTTCTTACCTACGAACATGAACCACAATGAGGATAACTAAGTTATTAGAAACTCGTTGTAAATCATATATTGACTATAGTAGGAGAGACAGACAGCCGCCAGCCACTTATGCAAAACAAGTTGCATGTCAGTCGTGGAACCGGTGTCATGTAGGATGACATGTAAGGTTGGTCTGGGACGCTCCATCCCACTATGCCACCAATATCCAAAATACATAGAAGATGCAATAACATGATCATCATCGCCCACATATCAACATATGTGTACTACCGTGCTAAGCACCTACGCATAGATCAGGCTCTGATACCACTGTTGGGTCCGCAGCATAGAAAACAAAAAAAAATCCTACGGTGTGAACTACACGCCAAGATCTATCTACTAGGTACAAAGCAACGGGTGGACATACATGCAACGAGAACTTACCCTCGTAGACAACGAGCTTTGTTAACGAGTAGGAACTCGTGGTTGATGTAGTCGTACACTTGCCGATCTCAAGATCGTGATGAAGTCCGGCTCCAGCACGTCCATCAGATCCAGCTCCAGCACCACCAAGTACAGCACCGCAAAGCAGCGGTGCATCCGTGATCGCACATACGTCCGGTACCCTGACAACCTCCGTCCCTCGCTCCAGCAAAGCAGCGGAAGCAGCAACTCCTTTCCAGATAAAGCCACCGGGAACATGTATCTCGCTAATCCGAGACCATGGGGGAATAATACTAGAGAAGGAGAGAGATCCTTCACAAGGAGGTGTGAGTGAGAAGTGAGGAGGGGGTGGCCTTTTATAGGAGGAGGGGGCTGCCCCTCCTTCATGGCCAGCGCATGGAGGGGGTGACCGTTCACCTCCTCCATTCATGTGGTGGTAACCCCTCCACATTAAAATGCCCCTTCACATTCTCTTTTAAAGTCTCCACTTTAAATGCATTAAATTTCTCCAAATTTAATGCTCTCTCATTTAATAAAACTCTTTTATTATTTTTATTCAGAATTTTGTTAATTACTTTAATGAACAAACATTCACATAAAACCCCCTGCAACATTTCAATATTACATGCAGAACCAATTTCAGCATTTTCACCCGAAACAGTTTCGGTGTCTATTGAAATAATTCCAGCGCTTTCTTAAATCTTTATCTGAAACATATTTGCTCCAAATGGTTTCGGTATCCCTTAAGTGTGTCACCCTATGGTTCGCGAATAATGCAGACATGATCGAGACCCCTCTCCGATCAATAATCAGCAGCGGGACCTGGAGATCCATACTGACTCCTACACATTCAACGATGACTTCTGTGATCGTGAGAACCTTTAACGCTAGTAACTAAATCCCTTTGTCCCGCGATATATTACATGTCCGAGATTCGATCATCGGTATCTCCATGCCTAGTTTGATCTCGTTACCGACATGCACTCTTTTCTTGTTCCCGTGATATAACATTCTAGTGATCATATCACTTGCTTGCAAGCTATTTCAATGTAATATCACCGAGAGGGCCCAGAGTATATCTATCCATCATCGGGATGGACAAATCCCACTCTTGATCCATGAGCCTCAACATAACACCTTCGTAGCACTGAACCCACCTTTATAGTCACCCTGTTACGGTGTGACGTTTGATGTTATCAAGATACTCTTCCGGTGTTAGCAATTAACATGATCTCATGGTCTAAGGATAAAGATTACTTTGTATGATATTATAGCAATATAAACATAATGACTTTGATCGTAATGCTATACTTCGGATGAATGTTCATCACATTATTCCACCAATGGTGTGACCTTGTTATTAACAACATCCAATGTCCATGATCAGGAAACCTTGATCATCTTGTTAATCAACAAGCTAGTCTATAAGAGAGGCATAACTAGGAACCCATTTTTGTTTATTAAACACACATGTATTGATGTTTCCGATCAATACAATTCTAGTATGTAAAATAAACATTTATCATAAACATGGAATAAGATAATAACCACTTTATTATTGCCTCTCGGCCATATTCCCTTCAGACTCGTACCTTGGTGAGGAATCCGGGTATCATCGTCGACCCTGAGCTTCTTTGGTGGCGTCCACGAGGTCTAGGAGCGGTGCAGAGGGGTCCAGCCCCCGAGGAGGTGGTACGTCGTCGTATCAGGGAGGAGGACAAGCATGTACGATGATACATGTATATTTTGGAGACTAGGTTCTCCAATATCTGGCAAGTTCACGGATCTCACCCGAGCTATTCTCCGATGATGGTTCCTCTTCTGTGGCTGCAGAGCTCCCGTAGCATAGAACGCGGCATCTGTGTTCGCTAGTTTGATATGTATTAATAATGTATTCATCTTAATAATGTACTTTATCTTATACTTTATCCTATAATGCACCCGAGCTATTCTCCGGTGATGTATTAATAATGTACTTTATCTTATATTATTGTACTTTATCTTAATCACTAAGTACTGTATCCGAGTTGTCGCAGTTGTAATATTCTTTTACTTAATGCAATATTCTTTTTCTGTATTAGTTAAGCTATGAACGGTAGACAGAATGAAGAGGAGCTTCTCAACATTATAGATAAGGGTACTGGGGGGTCTTATTATGATGGCTCCGAATATCTTAATTTGTCTGGAGGAGACGATGGTGGAGAAAATAGTGGAGACGATGGTGCTGACCATGGTGGAGACCATGGTGAAGACACCATAATAATGACAAACTCCGTCGAGGTATATAAAGCCTCTATCGATCGTTCACTAGTATAGATGCACTAATTGATTCGTATATATGTACTGACGAATGTTTCTTCTTTTAGACCTCCGCTTCTGGCCAATCTTCTACAAAGACAAGAGGCCTGACACACAAGTTGCCCGCTGATGCCCATTTCAGCATTGACTTAGTCTCTCCGCAGGGTCAACCGCTGGAGCCCAAAGAAGCTGCGAATGCACAAGTCAATGCGGAGTGATTGTTAGAGACAAAGTCCTGATCACCACGCGAAATTGGAACAAGCCAGGAAAGAAAAAGGATCCAGCTAGGGCTAGTTTTGTAGATGACAGAGCGAAAGATACGATGTGGAATTCTCTCATGACACATTTCACCCTACCAGTCTTGGAGACTGATGAGCTCACACAGCAAATGACGAGGAAAGTCAAGCACTTTGCTCTTAAGAAGATGGCCGAACTATTCAAGGAATTGAAAAAAACATTGTACCACAAGTATGTCTTGAAGAAAACAACTCCTCCATTCGTTGGCCCACTAGAGTTGCAGCAGGATAACTGGGCCGCATTTGTGGAATACAAGACCTCGGAACCAGCTAAGGCAATATCAGCAAAAAATAAGTTAAATGCAGCCAAAAAGAAATATCACCATCATATGGGCACAGGTGGCTACAGGAGTGCCATGCCTAAGTGGGATAAAGCTGAGGTTGGCCTGGAGGCTAAAGGGGTCACTCCAGCTACGTATAGTTGGCCCTTGAGGTCAAGGAATTGGGTATTCGGGCATAGGGCATCATTAGACCTAGAAACAGGCGAGATTGTTGCAGCCGAAGAAATTTCTTCACCCAAGAAAGAACTTGTTAAAGTGATAAAAGAGGTTGAAGAGGGAACGTTTGTTCCCGACAGAGAGAACGATAAGCTGACAAAGGCTCTCGGGAATCCTGAAAAGGCTGGACGAACAAGAGGGTTCGGACCTTCTTATCCATGGGTTATCGGGTTTCCCGAGCACCGTGACACGTATAGAAGCCGATCGAGAAGAACAAAGCGGCAAAAAGAGGAGGATACAGAGCAGTTCACGAGGTTTGAAGCCATGCTGCAGGAGCATCGCCAGAAGCTTAATGAACTTAAAGGACTCCGACAGCAAGATCCTACACCGGACAGTACGGTCGGCCCATCGCAACGGAAAAGCAGCGTGGCTTCCACGGAGGGCCACGGTAATGATGCAACGATGGATGTGTACCCCGTGGATGCAATTAAGGAGAAGACTAGTTGTGAGCTGCATGTTGAACTGAAGAATATTTCCATGAAGGTGGTGGTCGGCTTTGCTTTACCTTCTGCACCGGGAGCGACCTACCATTGCAATCCGATTCCAGTTGGCTATGCTCGTGTCGGTGTGGATCAAATTCTACCTATGTGTCAGTCACTACAGCTTGACATCCCTGGAGGTGAAGGGGAGACGACACTGGGAGAAGTCACGAGTGGCTTCATTCTTTGGAAAAAAGAATACATCAAGTTTCTAGGCTCGACACCAAGGCCACCTTCTCCACCGAGAAATAATCCATCACCTCCAAGGCAACCGTCTCCTCCCAGTGCACGGTCTCCTCCAAGTCCACCTCCAAGTGCACTGTCTCCTCCCAGTAATAGTCCAATCCATGACCCCAACACGATTCCAACTCAATCTACGTAGCCGCCTCCACCCACTAAGGGCCAAAAGCGGAAGAATACCACCGCTCCGTCGAGCGATAACCGACGCCCAAAGTTGTCGCCCCTCCCAAGAGTACCACCAGTTCCTCCCAAGAGGGTTTATGACCTGACCGATGAGGAGACCGATGCGGTCGTACGGGCCGAAGTGGATGCTCATTTTAAAAAGAAACAACTTGAGCCAGAGGTCCAAATAAAACCGAAAACCAAGGAGCACTTTAGGAAATTACTGACGCAGCCATCCCAAGCTCAGTTAAATGCGCCAGATGACTATACACGATGTCTTCAGAAGACACTGAAACAGAAGAGATCAAGCGGTAGAGGAAGCATCACAAAAGAGGTTCCCCAGCAGGGGGAACAAGCAAAACAATCGAGTGGTAGCGGAAGCATCAGAACAGACGTCCCCAGCTGGGGAAACAAGCAAAACAATCGAGTGGTAGCCAAAGAACCAAAAGAGATGTTCCTCAGCTGGGGAAACAAGCAAGCCAAACGCTCCCCCCACTCCAGGTGCAGATACCCGAACCTCAACTATATGAGGAACCTATGGATCCGGAAACGGCTAGGATATTGGCCGAGCAATGTGGTATGCCTATTCATGAAATTATTCACGGCGATATGCCCAAGGCTGAGGTAGCACCCAAATTTGTTAACATGGAGCCTCTGATCAGTTTTGAGAGGCTTTGGGATATGCCAACACAAATGCGACGATTCCATGAATGGTACATGAAAGCATCAAAAGAACAGCGAAATTGGCTCTTACTGAAAGTTCGAAAATCGCATTACTTCACTGAAGACGAGGTCCTTATTGAATTTACAGAATTATTTCAGTTATTCAATCTAATGGAACTCGACAAAAAACTATCCTCAGTTCGTATTGTCTGTAAGTGATTACTTTATTTATGTAATTAGGTCTCTATCTCAGCTTGTTCAATTCATTGCCGGTAAGTATACTCACTATATTCTTTTGTACGCTATATATAATGATGCAGAATGAAGATGCTCGATTGTAAAAGAAAGGCTATCAATGGATTTGGGTTCATTGACCCACATCGAGTTCATAGAGCTATACTAAAGGATAAACCACTGGAGACCGAGCACAACTTGTTGCGGTTTCTCACGAAACAGCATTTCCGTAATGAAATACTATTTCCTTACCATGACGGCACGTGAGTTTTTGTACACATTAACTTTTGCTTACTCAATGTTCAGTGTAAATGATGAGTTACTGACGTATGTAAACCTTGCATAGGTACCACTGGATTCTTCTAAGCATTTCACTTGACTTGGGAAGAGTTCACATCATGGACTCACTAAACAAAGACATTGAAAACTACCGCAGCATTATCGATGCGCTCTAGAGGTAATTTCAACCATTATCGCACTATATCGGTTTCTTTCGTTCATTTTCTAGGATATCAAGTAGTTATTAACTCATACATTAATTTTCTTTGTCGGGTAGGGTTTGGACACAGTTCAAGAACCATGTCCGCGGTCAATGGCATGAGGAGCTATTTTTTAAATCACTCTCGGTAAGTAGTAAGCTAAGTCCGCGCATCTATTTAATTCTAGTTTATGTGCATTTATCATTCTAGAGTTATTATTTGATTAAATTCTATTCTTGTAAAGTGCGCGAGGCAGCCACAGGGAATTAATCTATGTGGATTCTACGTGTGTGAGTTCATTCGCATCAGTATTGAGAAGCCCTCGGAAAATGTTCGAGTAAGTAAATAATATATTCACCCTTTATTTTTATTACAAAATGTTGTGTTGAGTCTAATTCATACGATCTCCTTTTTATATAGTTGGACGCGATGCGGGACAAGCTCCTACCAGAGGACCGCCTAATAGCAATCCAAGAGGAATTTGCTGCATTTTTTATCGACGAGGTCATAGACCCACGCGGAGAATACTCTATACGTAGACCCTAAAGTATCCATGTAATTATCTCCATGTAATCAAATAGACATGCTCTAGACCCGGTTGAGACTCCATGTATGCTTGTAAGAGAAATTATATTATATATTGCGTCAATGTGTACAAGTACTGTGTAGTAGCGTTCTGTATGTATACGAAAACTTGTTTCTAATAAAAACACAGAATGAAAAATAATTGAACACAAAACACAAAATGAAAAGAAAAACACAAAACCCTAAAACCCCATCCCCTGCCGCGGCAGCCAAATGGCCCAAAATGCTACCACAGCAGTGAACCTTTAGTCCCGGTTCGTAACACGACCCGGGGCTAAATGTCCTGCCGCCCAGCGTGCCTCGCAGGCCACATGGTTAGACCTCTAGCCCCGGTTCGTAACAGAACCGGGGCTAAAGCTTGGACCTTTAGTCCCGCTTTTGCAGTCCCGGTTCGCAATCCGGGGCTAAAGGCCCTTACGAACCGGGGAAAATGGCCTGGTTTGTACTAGTGGACGCCTGGCCACGGCATGGTGGTGGCTGGCGGTGGCGGGGCATGTGCGGGTCTTGTCAGAGTATCGGCTCGGCCAAGATCTAGCTAGAGGGCTGGCGGCGGTGCTCCTCTTCCAGGGCCGGTGGTGGCAACGAACCTACTCTGCCCTGTCTTGACCATCTCGGTCTCAAATCTGGTGAGCTAGGGTGCTGCTATGGTGGTGGGCCACGTTCTTCTTCACCGGCGACGAGTTTCTTCCTTGGGTGGTAGCTCGTCGCTGCAACATTACTGCTCGTCTCGGTTTCGCCGAGGGGATCTTTGGCCTAGATGAAAACCCCTGCTCGGCGCTTCCAATGCTGACCATGGTGATGCCTGCCAGTGCTAGTTCCCCCTATGACCCATGATCATGGGCCTGACCGTTCCTTCCCTCGATGCCAGGGGAAACCCTAGATCTGCTTTGTTGGACCAGGCAGCGACGGCGCAATGGCGTTGTTTCCCTTCATAAAGGTGTTGCCTAGGCTGCGTGGGGTGTCCCCATCAGAGATGGGGTCCTTGCCGGTTTCACCCGCGAGGTTGGGTTGTATTGCATCACGTGTGCTGTCTACTACTCAAGGTGTGAGTCTCAGGAGCGCAAGTGCAATGTACATTATCGCCAGCGCACTCTAGTCGACACATTTCCAAGTCCAGCCAGTCCTAGCCATTCGCTCGCTTCGCTCAGCGATTCTTCTAGGCGCATGAGAAGTGGTACCTTGGTCTGGACAACATCAGAGTTTAGCCATTCTATGGTAGTATTTGGCGTTGGCTGTGACACGGTATGGAGGCTCAGTGCCTCGTCTCCTCACCATTCTTGGCTAGAGGTTGGGCAAGACGAGCTTGTCGTCGTTGTTGTAGGAGTGTGTTGTAAACCAAAAGACGGGTGTGTTGTTGTAGCCAATTCTATGGCGGTATTGTCAGCTTAATGCAAAGAGGTGTGCATCCGTTGCGGGTTCTGAACAAATTTCAGCCGGATTTTTTCGCCACATCGATCTTCTCTAAAATATGATGTTTTTATATTCAATTTTGTGTTCAAACAGATCTGTTGTAGTACTTTCTTTACTCCATTTGTCAATTGCGTCACTCAAGCAAAAATACACGTTACGGAGGGAGAGCTGGATTGCTTCACTCAAGATATCCAGCCTTGGACTACTTCCGGCCAAAGCTAGACTACGCACGCCTCCGCATCTGCCTTACAGAAGGATGCAATCGACACATACTGTACTAGTTTCTCCAGATCGGACAAATCTAGCGGCAATTAGTTTATTGTATGTATATGGTCAGTCTAAGCAAAATGCTGTAGACTTGGTGGAAAAAACGAAGAAATGTAACTTGGTCCTTGTTTACAGTTCCCTACTATGTCCAGATGAGTTGTTGATGTCATTTTCTGAATCCTATAGGTAGACTAATGCAAATTTGAATTGGAGCCTTATTTTTTTGGACAAGGAAAATATATTAATATCAAGAGGATATCAATTACATCCAACGACATTAAGGATGCACATAGCCAAAAAAAAGGAATAACAAAGAAAAAATAAAAAGACCCCGCCACAATGATTGATCACTCGGAGCAACTGGACCCAAACCTCCACCAACCGTGACTGCAAAAGCGGTTCTCCAATAGCGACAACTCCAAGAAGGGAACAGTGCACCAGCGAAATCATCACCGAATTAAATATTGTACGTTTTCACCTTGGAAGAAATCTGAAATTTGCAAACAATGCCTTCAACAAAGACCGTAGTCAGCTACAACCAATGAAGGCTAGACCTTAGGTTTTCACCTTGGACAACGAGACACGGTACTCGAAGAGCACCCCCGAAACTGAAGTCCCCAAGTGCCGCTCTCACACGCCGAGGTTGCCACTCCAAAGCATCACTAGGCTCACATGCACATGTGCAATCCGGACATGAACAACGTCCAGCAACCATGCCCGCACGAAATCCTGTGAAGCAATGACTTCATCATCCCAAGATATTGCCTCTGCCAATATCTTCTGATCTTCCAATCATAGTCGTCTTGACATTTCCCGCCTCTGCCAACACCGTTTAAATCGTAGACATCCACATGTCCCATGGTGTTAATGAGAAGCAGAGCTTCGCGACACATCCCCTTGAAACCACACAGGATGAAAGTTGCAAGCCTGCATGACCGAGTCCCATCCACCAATGGTCGAAGAGCATCATATCCAATCGATGAAAACTTCCGATGGAGGAATCTAGAACTCGTCGACGTTCAGATCTTGGATGATTGACATCAAGCAGATCGGAACAATCGGCAGATGAAGACCACTAGGATCACCACCTAACTCCTTTATTCGAGCAACATGAACAACATGAGTCATTCACGAAGCACATTGATCCCCGTTGTCGCTCTAGTTCACCATCACTTGCCCAATGTCGCCCATGCAGGTAACCCCACCAGCGCCCGTGGCCGCCGCCTCGGCTCCCTAACTCACCGCCATCGCCACGCCGTCTAGGGCAACGCGCCGCCGCAACCGGACGGCTCCCTGTGTGACCGTCACACAAGAGCACAATCGTTCCACCGTCATCGGCCAGGCGGCCTTTACCCACCAGCATCCTCCAGCGGAAGCGGGGGAGAAGGTTGTGGGGGCAGGGAAGCTAGGGTTTCTGCAGGGGTCGAATTGGAATCTCACAGTAGTGGTACTGGAACGAATTAAATTTATTGCATCCAAATCAAAGCGGGTCCCAAATGAGATTGTATTGTTTCAATGAAGGTCACTACTTTAGAGCTCCATATCATTATATATTCTTTCATTTGAGATTATTGTTCAATTTTTGGTACTTGTGTCAAACATAATATAATTTCGGTAATAAGGATGGATGAATGTGTTTGGTATTCTACATAGTACAAAATATTGTACAGCTAGTCATGCCCGGCTGGTTTACAGAAAATGAATTTAGTTGCCAACCCTAGAACCTAGTATTGTTTACGATTTCAAACTACTAAAGTTCAAAGATAATTCAACCGATTTAAATAAATTATCATGTCTCCTCAGCTTCATAACTTTATAGTCACTCACGAGAGAAAATAAATTAGCTCACGTTTTGCAGCCTTGAGAATTTAATGTAAAATGTAAGGTGTCTAAATAATAAGGCCTTGTTGAACTTCCATGCAAGGAGATGAGGGGCACAATACACATGGAAGGATCTTTATCTAGGTGTGTATTGTTCCCCTCATCCTATTGTTCAAATATCTTATAAGGATATTTGTCTAGGTGTGTATTATTGTTCAAAACTTCCATGCAAGTGTATTGTGCAAAAGTATGTTGAACTTTCATGCAAGGTGTATTATTGTTCAAATTTGGATAACTATTTCCATGAATCGTGTACTTATAATTTTGAAAAGGCCAAAAATAATAAAATAATATTCTAGATTATGTCAAAATTACTTTATTGTACATATCTACAACCGAATGTTGGGCATTATAAGATTTAGATCAAATTGGTTAACAATAAATTATGAAAGTTTTTCGTCATTTTTGCAATAGATTGTATAACATGCTAATCTATGATTTCTTTTTAATTAAAACAATTCACAGATGAACAGCCGCTGATGGGGATGTATGCGGAAAGGCAAAAGTCATATTGTGTTTTACATGCACCTCTGCATATGGTACGCGCACAACAGGCGGCTGCCATTGATTAGTACAACTCGTTGTGTGCATTCTCGATGTTTAGAGTAATTCTTGATGCCGGGATGTCATAGAGGTCAGGAGTGCCCCTTGATTGGTCTCATATTTATATTATAATCTTGCGTCGGTGTAGGAAAGACGAAGAGAGTAGGCAACTCTTTAGAAGGCTGATCCGATCTCTCTCCTTGCCACTGATGTAGTACAGACTATGCGGAATCCCGATCCCTCTCAATCCGAGAGCCAGATGACTATTTTGAGACAACTATCATAAACATTGTGAACCTTGTTATTCACCCAAACATTCATAAACTTTGATAAATGTTCACCATTCTCTCCGGCAATATATTGGCTCTTTGTGCTTTGCACCCTTCCTTCACAAGACTATATAGGGCCTCAATAATAATGTCATTTATTTGTGGAGCATTGCCCTTTATATTTGTAGGTATTGCTGTATAGAAGACATAAACACTTCATTCTTTACACGTACTCCAGTTTCACAGTTTAGAAGGTGCAAGTAATTGGAATTTATATCTTTGGCATGTTCTTGCAAATATTTTGTCAACTCTCGCCCTTTAACTATCCATAAAATGACATGATGTTTTTCCTTTTCTGAAAATAATGACTCCGTTACTCTTAACAATACAAAGTTATGTTGATCTAGAATAGAAATAACACAAACTGCGTATTGTATATGCAATATCATGTTGCGGGTTTGATAAAAAAAAGAATGGTAGTCTTGTCCTTGTTTACGATTCCCTACATGATCCAAGCAAGTTTTGGATTTCATTTCAAAATTCTAAAGGAAGATAAGCACAAAAAAATCAAATTAGAATTTGGTAGAAATGGTTAAACATATTTCATCCAAGTTAGATGGTGGGTGAATGGGATAGTGATGTATTGATGAAGAGAACTAGGTTCGAGATCACAAGATCCTTTAATTTTCATTTGTATGAGATTATAGCTAAATTTTCTGACACGCGGTGTGCAACTGCACATAATATCAGTTCTATATCTGGTAATCCCACATATTTAAATAAATGATAATGTCCTGAGTTAAATAATATAAACCCACAAGAGGAAATAAAATAGCTCATGTTTGCAGCCTTGAAAAGAAAGCATTAGTTAGAATGTTGCTAATTAATAAGACCCAAAGGAACTTTGCTCTGAGATTGTTAAACTTTCGTGCAAGGAGTGTACTGAAACAAAATTTAGTACTCCATCTGTCTCGAAATAGATGTTAGATATTTGTCTAGATTCACATGTATCTAGACGTATTTTTGGTACATATCTTTTCCTTCTTAAAAATATACAATTGAATGTTGCATACACCTTATAGGATTTAAATAAAATTATTAAAAATACTAAACAAAAATCATTCATCGTATGTTTTTAATAGATTGTATAACATGATTGTTTTAGGTTTTCTTCAGCATGGAAAAAAATCACAAATGGCAGTGGCTGATGCGATTGTATTCGAAAAGGCAAACACGCTAAGTACTACATAGGTGTCATCCTCGAATGTTTGTTTGAGCGCAAAAATGTTTGCTCACCTATTACTACATTTCATGTGTGCACCCTGAATGCTTCGTCTCTCTTGACATTGTGTTGTCCTAGAGGTTTGTGTGTCTTAGATATCGTATCATATTGATCCGAGGAGAAAATTAAAAACAAGGTGGCAACTCTCTCGAGGGCAGATGTGGCCACCATTGAGATCATAATGGGTGGTGCTCAGGGGCAGAAGGGTGGATATTAATAGCATCAGGAGGGAGCCATACTCAGAGAGGAGAGGGCAACCAATGATGTGAGGAAGGACAATGTGGGAGTTACCAAATATTGGGGGCTAGGAGGAGACACACATCAGTGTGGTGATTAGGTTCTAGACTTGTGACTAGGGAATTCACCTCATATACAATGGCCAAACGAGCTAGGCCAGGTGGGCCTCAAAACAACACATTTATAGCCTTCTAATAACACAGAAGCGACGAAAAACTATGACTCTCCGGTTAAAAACCTGATGGGTTTTAGGCGGTCTTAGTCAAGAACTTACTGTAATACCTCTATATCATAGTCAGTTTTTGCCAACAACAAAAAACATTTGTGAGGCCTATTTTAGTAAAATTTGGCTGTAATACGCCTATCCAAAATGATTTAAAATGAACTATGGCACGATAGATGCTCTAACTACAATAAATTGTGTTTACAATCGGTTCAAGGTAGACATCACAATCGGTTTTTATCTACTATCTATAGCAAAAGGGATCTACAATAAATATTATCACATCCAGCTGAGATGAGAGCGGATGGGCGGACAACGAAGGAGCCCTAGGGTAACTTCACATGAAGCACATCCATATGTACCAGGGCACTCGATCTGATGCGGACGAGTCATTATCTGAGTGGCACTCGAAACGGTGCAAGAGAGCAAAACCCACAACTTCTGATTTATCACATTTTCTAAAGATTGAAGTGTTATACAGTACTAGTAATATTTCCATTGAATTATCCACTTTTACTCTTTTTCAAGAAAACTTATACGAATACGTACTAGTTTTTCTGTACATTTATCCTCGCAACTTCTCGGTACACGGCAATATGACTCGAGCCACCGGACCTCATCCTCCACGGAGCGGCCACATGGATGACTTTACCAACATGCAGACATCCTCCTGGACGTTCCATCTCGTGCGCCGGTGGCTGCACAGGCAGATAAGTTCGGACGGACCCTGACCTGATGTCGTCCTGCTTCAACAGCCCAGCCAGCCCAGCTGCCTAGAACCGGATGCTATTTGGAACGAAGCATCATACCCACTAATCTTACACACTGCAAACTAGTACTAGTAGAGTACTTTGTTTTTCGTATTATCCGCCAACTATATATTGTCTCTCCTACGCTTCACTTGCTTCCTTCTCATGGCTATGTAAGGGTATTCATGGCCCTTTATATTTTTATCTACTGCGCTATAGAAGACTTGAAGTTTTCCAAAAAAATTCTCCATGTGCTCCACCGGTAGCAGCTCAATAAGATGTAGAAACTAGTTTGGGCTGTCTGAACAATTTAATATTTATATCTAGGCAAATAACAGAATACCTATTCCATTTAGCTATTTCAGATATGCTTCTAGGTAAACAAAATATTACCAAAAGATCGATTTGGATCCCGGGCTACATGGTGCCCATTATTTTTCAAACTTTCAAAACTTGATTTTGAAGTATCAAAAATTTATGAAGAAAATTTCAAGACATAGATAATAATGTACACTATCCAATACACAAAGTCTCATCCCGAAATACTTTGTATTCTGGGCAAAACAAAAATAACAAAATCTGACATATTTTAGTGTTTTGAAATCTGGCACTGTTCACTAATTTAGGTGTCAGATTTTGACATTTTTGTACAGCCAAAAATACTGGGTGTTTCGAGATGAGACTTTGTGTGTTGGATAGAGCATATTATTTCCTACACTCATAATTTTTTCGATTTTTTTTTAAAACTTCAACCCGACATTTTGGAATGATTCAAAAAAGGGATACGTGTAGCTCGGGACCATATATCCGCACTCCAACATTACTCCAAACTAGAAGAAGGCCGGAGGCCAAGAGCGCCTCCTCAGCCTCACACAACACAAATAGGAAAAACCGTAATACCGAGATTTTTTTTTTTTTTTGCGGTTCCGTAATACCGAGATTGGAGTGCTCAGATATGCACTACTTAGATTGACCGTGAACTACTCCTCTGTCCTATATATAATATAAGATGTGAATATATTGGTTGTAATAACATCTTATACTATTATACTAGGACATATGAAGTATTCTTAGGGCATGTACAATACAGGCATGGGTCCACACAGATGGAGCCGGCTAGGAAACCGATCTAACCCTAACCCTCCCAGGGTCGCCTCCCTCCTAGGGGGCTCCGGAGGCGCCTCCACCGCAATCCTCTAGTCCCAACCGATCTAGAAGACGTGGTCGCCGCTGCCGCCTGCGCCGGCAGTGGTGGCGGCGCCCATCCGATCGGAACGACGGTGGGCGGAGTTGGGTGCTCGATCGCGTCGCGTGGGAGGCAGCGTGGCGTGGATTGAGGGAGAAGGGCAGCGCGGCCTAGACGGGGCCGAGGCCTGAGGCCTCCAGTGGCGGGGCGGCGATGTGGAGGCGGCGATGCGCCGCCGGTGTGGCCGTCGGCGATGGTGCTGATCACCGGTGTGTGTGATCTTGGCCTCTTGACCGCAATTTGGATCTGTTGACCCTTGATAGGGGATGGAGGAGCCTGGGTTGGGCTGCCGTTGCGGGGGTCCTCGATCCCTTTGACGTCTTAGCCTTCTGCTGCTTCCTTGCCCTCTGTCTTCGTGTTGGAGGAGGCTGGCGGCGTGGGGGCCTGTGAATCTCGCGAATAATGGTAGTGGTCCTAGAGGTCCTCCCGCGCCAGGATGAAGATCTGCTTGATGTATGCCCTCGTTGATCTAGTCGGACTGTCGAGTTCCGGGAGGTTCCGCCGGCGAACTCCCATGGACGATTATGCCTGGAGATTGCTAGATCGGATTGAATTCGGTTGGGCGTACCCATGTTTTTGTCAGGCCATTTGGTTTCAGCGGGAGCGTTGTGAAGCTCTGATATCTGTTGTCATCACGTGTCATATCTTCGACGATCTATGGTGAAGTAAGATGCGGAGAATGTTAGAAAAGCTGGAACATCAAGAAAGCGATGGTGATTTGAGTCTTTGTGGCGACGAGGACTGGCTGCGTGATCTGTGACTCGCAGCAGCGACTGTTTGTGGGGACGACAACACAGGAGGAGTTCCCGGCGTAACTCGCAGGGTGAAAATCTAAGGTCTGGCCTTAATTGGTTATGTATGACAATGACTTTGTAGAAGACATTGTTTTGCAAGTGAGGACTTTCTCCAGGGTGAAAACATATGATCTTTGATCGGGCGACAACGACACTTGTGCACTGTTTCCTTCTTGGAGGCGTCGCTATTGGAGTGGTTGGACTACTGGTGTTGTTAGTGTCGTTGCTTCGAGGAATTGTTCTCTGTAGCGAGACTTTTCTTTCTGTAATTTTTTTCTAGGTTGTGTGCATCTATAAAACCACTAGGACATGTGTTGTTGCAGAGATTAGGTGTAATTGGTATCTCCTGATATTAATATATACGCTTTTCAAAACAAAAAAGTACAATACAGGCGCTAATGCCAAGCGCTAGGATGAATTTGCTGGTCGTTTTGCCTGATTCCTAGCCGATCCCGGAACTTGGCTAGTGTCGCTGCTAAAACGGATGTCGGACGCTCCACTTTTTTCGCCTACAAAACCATCTCGGTCTCCTCTGTTTTAGCGCATGAAATTAGCGTTTTTGGTTGGAGACCTGGGCGCTTGTCCCTTTTTGTTACGACAATTTTTCTTTTTGTCTACTTAAGCGCTCCACATAAGAGTCCCGCATTGGACTTGACCTTATGCCGCTGATTATTAGTTAATCGTAATTAAAAAATCGACTAGCAATGGCGTGAGTCCACTTGAAGGGTGGTCGTCGGTTTCAGATTTATTTATTTTGGCTCAGGTGGCAAGCTTGCCGAGGCAGGAGGCTACACTCATCGAAACTGAAATGAACTTACCCGTAAAATATCTGAAAAGAGAAAGACACGTATGTACCCTTTTTTTGCAGGTATGTATGTACTCCCTCTGTCCGAAAATAAGTGATTTATATTTAACTAGATTCGAATGTTTTAGTGTATAGATACATTTCAATCTAGACAAATCAAAGTCAGTTATTTCTGGACGAAAGGAGTGCCAATTATTGAAAAGAAAATATCACAGCGCCATATTATACAGAAAGACATTATATGAGTGAATTCCACTTTTTATCCCCTATTTATGCATTTGTGACATTATATTATACGTTTTTAATTCAATTTTTCTGACCATGGAATTTATCAAGGATAAATAGACGTTCGTGCAAAAGTGACTCATGGAATTTATCGAGGATAAATTTTTCTACCAACCACTCCTGGCAATCTCTCTCTCCATATATATGCTCCGCGGACCGAATATGTTCTATCTATGCTTTGAATTAGAGTTTCAGCACCTTCTTATTTACTCTCATACACCAGCCGTTGGCAAAAAGAAAAAAAGCAGACATATGTTAGATTGAGAATAAGACACATCGGGAAGTGGATGGTTCGAGTCGAGAAGGGCTTTGGTACTGCACAGACACAGTTTTCTCATACAAAATCACCTGGTCTTCTAGCGACGGAAAGTATAGGTCCAAGCATACATCATTCAGCGACGCCCCTCGACATCGGGGCTTGTTTGGAACACGGGAATCAAAGGATATGATTTTTGTATGTGTAGGAATACTTTCCTTTGTCATGTTTGGAATGCAGGAAAATGAACTTCACGTGATTAATTAGCCTACATTACCAGCTGATATGGAGACAACTAGTTGGTTTTTTCTTCCTAAGATTAAGGAGCACGATCTCTATTTTTCCAATTTGCTGCACCACGGTGATTGTCAGTATGGTTTTTTTTAAGAGTTGTCCATAGTCCTACTAAAAGAACAGAAGCAGTTCTAAAAAAAAGAAATGCGATTAGCACAATTATCTTGCATAGTCCACTAACTAATATGCAATGGTACGATATTATGGTTTAAAACTCAACTTTCCTGTATTTTTCCTATCCTACAATCCAAGCAGCAACTCTTCTCAATTCATTTCTTTTCGAATTCTATGGGATATGAGAGGTATGTCATCTCAATTCCTGTATTTTTCTTATTTCTATATTTTTTCCATGCTGCTTTTCAAACAGGGCCTAAGTCTGAGTGCAAATGCAGTAGAAGAACATGCAATAAATATGTATATGCAGAACACTAAACCACCAACCGAACACCCTACCGTAATTGGAATTTTAATTGGAGGGGCTTGCTCTAGTACAACCCCTACGCCAAACTCAACCGAATTCAAACACAAGGACGACTGAGATCGCTTAATAGCCCTTCATAGTTAAGGATATGATGGTCTTTTACAAATACTAAACAAGTAATTAACTTGATACATAACCCTGTAGAAAACCCGTATAGCCTAACTAATTTGTACTGATCAGTAGGCGACCGAGACCGGGAATGAACCGTGGCGGCGATAACCATGACCATGAGTGAGACATGCGCGACCGAGAGGTGGGAGAGGAGCAGCTCTGATAGGGAGTGAGAGAGGTATTTGGTAGCTAGGCAAAATCAATATGACATATGTGAGTGGGATAAAAAAAGGGTAAGATTTGCCGCTTCCGTCGAAATGTTTCGGCGAGAGGGATTTCTCTTTACATTTTCTATAGAAGAAGGAATTCGTCACTAAACATCGTCTAAAATTGTCAATAAAACTAGCTCGTGGCAACGCACGAGCAATTCCACTAGTACCTAATAATAAAGAAATGATTGTTTTTGTCCTTTGTCTGTATGGAAAAGACTATTTCACCCTTGCAAGTTCGAAGATATTACTATCCCTGCCACCGATTAGTCAAAGTGGACGGTTCGCTTGATTGATTCGGTCGGTCGTTTAGGCCTTGCCGGGAGATAGGGGATATGCCTCTTCCTCAATCTCCATCCTACCTTGCTTCAATCTCCCTCTCTCGGTGTCTCGATAAGCACCCCATCCTCCCCCCTCCGATTAACCTGACCAGAAGACCCAAGTAGCCACCAAATCAAGCTGGCTTCACTCCTGTCGCAGCACCGTCTAGAGCCAGAGCTCACCGCCGTGGGATCCTCTGCACTGCGGGGAAAAGGCTTGTGGCACGGGGGCGGGCGTGGACAAGGGGCGGCCACAGGTGGCGTGGTCTTCCCCTCGTGATCTCCTCTTAACCCTGCCCTGACCGCAGGCAGCGGTGGCCCTAGAGAAGAGTCGACGACCGGAATGAGAGGCGGGTGAACGGGGCGGTGGATTCCTCTCTCTCAATTGCTCGCTGGCATTGCTAATTCTCCTCTCACATTGATCTATTTTTCTCTCTAAACTTCATTTTGGTATGAGTACAGGCTAGGACCCAATGGCTCGGGCGGCCGGAGCTCGAGCAGGTAGGTTCATCGTGGCGGTTCTGGCAGCCTTGTCTTGAATTTGAATTTGAAAAAATAGATTGTTGTAGTTCAGAATCTTGATGTCCCAAATAAGATCCCTGTGCTTCACAATGTTGACATTATAACAATTGAAAGTAGACAACGAGCGAGAATCAACAAAATGAATCGAAGGATGTTTCATTGATGATTGGATTGAGATATTTATAAGGGGGGTGTCGGTTCCGGGGATGTCGGTTCCTGGAGGCAGCGCTCGAGGAATTCCAACTGCCCGACGATTCCACATACGTGGGATTACAGCAGTGGAGATTAACCCATAATTAACTATGTTTAATTATTTCTAACTCTTCCCCTAATCACCGCTTCATTGTAATATCCATCATCTTGATTCAAGTATCCTCCACAAACCCAGTTGGAAAATGTGAGAGTATGGTAGAATATGTTGTTAAAACTCCTTCAAACCCAGTGGGAAAAGAAGGAGAAAATAACACAGCATATAATGATTATTGCCTCTGTTAACTCGTTATAAAGTAAATCCATAGAATATAGAGGTCAATAAATATGTCATTTATACCTTCCTAAAAAAACCCGGTGGGGAAAACAAATGGTATGACATATGATCTTATGTTGATATTACCTCATTAAAAACCTTAATGAGAACCTGTGAATTAAACTCATCTATAAGAGAAAAAGAGTGTAATATGATGCTTTGAACAGAAATAGTTCAGGAATATACTTTTCCTAATTCTTGCAAATCTCGAAGCCGTCGCATACCAATTCCATGAATGTATTTCTGAAATGTTGAGGTTGGTAGAGACTTCGTAAATAAGTCAGCGAGATTATCACATGATTTGACTTGTAAGATGTTTATTTCCCCGCTCTTCTAGAGTTCATGGGGATAAAACAACTTAGAGGCAATATGCTTAGTGATATTGCTCTTGATGTATCATGTTTGCATTTGTGCAATAGAAGCCACATTATCCTCATAGATAATGGTAGATGATTCGATAGAACCAATTGCACATTACGTTTGTATGTGGTTTATCATTCTGTGAAGCCACACACATTCGTGTGTTGCCTCATATAATGCAACTATTTCAGAATGATTGGTGGAAGTGGCAACCAGAGTCTGTTTCGAAGACTTTCATGATATAGCAGTTCCACCATGTAGGAACACAAAGTCGGTCTACAATCTGGCATTATGGGGATCATATAAGTAGTTAGCATCAGTGTATCCAATCATACTGGAGTTCATATTTCTCTGAAACTGAAAGTATAGGCCAAGATCCTTTGTGCCTTGGAGATATTGAAAGACATTCTTGACTCCTGACCAATGGCATTTGGTGGGAGCTGCGTTGTGTCTAGCAAGTAGATTCACTACAAATGCGAGGCCAGGTCTCGTGCAATTTGCAAGATACATTAGCGCTCCAATGGCACTGAGATATGAAACCTCTGGTCTCAACATATCTTCTCCGTCATCCCTTGGCCTGAATGGATCTTTCCCTACGTCTAGAGAATGAACCACCATGGGATTTTTAGATGGATGGGATTTGTCCATATTGAACTTTTCCAATATTTTCTGGATATAGGCAGCTTGGTGTACTATTATTCCTGAGGGAAGGTGCTCGAGTTGGAGACCCAAGCAAAATTTGGTTTGACCCAAATCCTTCATCTCAAATTCCATCTTTAGATGATTGCGTGCTTCATCAATATCTTGTGTGTTGCCAATGATGTTGAGACCATCGACATACACTGAAATGATGCAAAATTCTGAAGAGGACTTCTTGATGAAGACACATGGGCAGTCATCACTATTGGAGTAACCCTTCTGAAGAAGGAACTCACTAAGTCGGTTGTACCACATCCATCCCGACTGTTTCAAGCCATGCAAAGACTTGTTCAGTTTTACACAGTACATGTTGCGTTTTGCGCTTGCATTCAGGATAGAGATTCTGTCAGGAACCTGTTGGAGATATGCCCAAGAGGCAATAATAAAAGTGGTTATTATTATATCTTTGTGTTTATGATGAATGTTTACATCCCATGCTATAATTGTATTATTAGGAAACACTAATACTTGTGTGTTTTGTAAACATAAAAGAGTCCCTAGTAAGCCTCTTGTTGAACTAGCTTATTGATTAATAGATGATCATGGTTTCCTGATCATGGACATTGGATGTCATTAATAACAAGGTCATATCATTAGGAGAATGATGTGATGGACACACACCCATAGTAAGTGTAGCATAAGATCAAGTCATTTAGTTCGTATTGCTACAAGCTTATCAAAAGCATAGTAACCTAATCCTTCGACCATGAGGTTATGTTAGTAACACCCTCAGAATCGGCCCTATGCAAGTTTCAGCGCTTTCTGCCAAACCCGCATAGAAACGATTCAAAGGTGCCCACCAGGCACTTTCGTGCGGGTGGAAAACGAAATAATATCATTACACAATAGTCCTCGATGGAACCCACAAAACAGATATATATACAACAGCAACTCAATGAGTCAAGAATACAGATATAATACCAAAGATCCAAATCACCTTGAAAATGATAGAGCGTCCGACTACGGACAAGATGCAAATGGGGCTAAGAGCCCTGAAGAATAACCAATGGCGTCCATAACCCTGCCCAGGCCAAGCCGGAAGGGTAACCCTGCTAACGACGTCGATCTCAAACATGCTAAACAAAAGGGGTGCCGACAAAGGGCAAAGGAAAAAAGAGGCGTCGATCTTCGAGGCCGATGCAGCGAGACTAGAATTCGGCGGTCCTCGCCTACATAGGTATGGTGGACTCAAGCGGCAGCGCAGCATGTACTAAACAACCTATAGAGACTCGATATAACTGTCGGCTATCAGAGAGGGATAAGAAAGACCTATTCAGAACCATCCTGATACTACCACCAAACATACCCATCCTGGTATTTCCCCCCTCGACACCAAACGAGGAAGTCAACCGAGGAACTCACACAGTTGGCAGTTTTATTTATTCAGTTATCGTTGCAGCAATTACTAGTCAAGTATAGATAGTCATCCTGATAAAATAAGCAGTGGGCAGTTTTTTTTAACCATTCCGTTGTAGTTGCGACACTTACTAGTCAAATACAATTAGCATGAGATATCCCAAAACCCAGCAGTTGTTGGTACTTTTATTTAGCCATTCCGTTGTAGTTGAGCTGATTACTAGTCACATCGGATACAAGTCAATTTATAACAGTAAACTTTAGTTATAGTTGTCTATGATCGAGAATTATGCTCCAAGTCGTCCATAACCGCGGACACGGCTTTTCGAAAAGTTTTAACCCTGCAGGGGTGCACCAAAGTATCCACACGCAATTAGCATGAGATATCCACACGCACTTCGACCCTTTTTGCCAGATCAATTAACATACACCCATCAGTATGTCGGCGGGGCCTAAGTCATGGCGTTTCCCAGACCCCAAAGCAAGTACATGGGGGCCACCCCACTAAGTCTACCCATAGCGAAGTCGGCGGTCTCGAGACGGACTCGGGGTTTGGGTGGACGGTACGTAAACTGGGAACCGAAAAGATGGCTGGCTTGTCGATCAATAAAACGTGTCCCGATCCTAAACAGTACAGGTGCAGTACATCGCACAATTTAAATAAAGCAGTAAAGCATGGCATAAGTACAGAATAGTAAATAAAACCTCAAACTAGTTGTGGCCCCCAGTACAATACTTTGAAATCAGGTACTAATCGATGGGGTGCCCACACATCCCACATGTGGTTAGCACGCTCGATCTCGAGCAGGTGTCGAACTTCGGGGTCCTACGGGACACCAAAGGAGCGGTCGGAAACCAAATATTGTCTATCACCCACGGTGCCTCTCATTACCTACTTCAATTTTAGTTATTAAACAGTAATTAAAGTCTTGATCAACTCCAACATTAAACATGCGGCAACACTCCAACAAGCGTGGTAATCGGCGAGGCAACAGCACTAAACAGCGACTAGAGCATAAGTCCAACTATCTACCAACAACAGGTAATAGGATGTGTCCAAGGCAATATAAGGCTGCAAGGGATATCACGGGTACGAAAACTATAGCATCGCAACACAGATAGCAATGGATCAACAGGAGGAAATAAAGACTATAAAAGTAAGATAGGTAGAAAGGGGGAGATGCTCGCCTGAAAACATTGCCGAAGGTTCATCCGAAGATCGGATCGACACTCGCATCAACTCATCGGCCTAGTCCGTGAAAAAGCAAAACACTAGCACAAACACCGGATGCACTATTTAATACTATGACAGAAGATCAGGCATGATGCATGTATGATGTATGACATGGCAAAGGTGCGATGCAATTAGGCAAAATTAACGGAACCGGGGTCCCGACAATTAATTAAGTGGTTCAAGTTGTTTAGATACCCCACAATTTAAATGTTGTCTTAACATGGCAAAAGATAGCACCGGTTCGCTACACAAATTTAAATGGGACCAATATAAGACTAGATTTGCCCGCATATGGATCCCATATTTAATTTAGGTGAATCGGCATAAGGCCCCCAAACCACACACATGTATGCGACATGAATGATTTAATGCAACAAGTTGATATGCAACAAGTAAAATGTCATATATTATAAAAATAGGGGGTCTCGGATAGGGAATCACATATGGGTTCGGCGATCTTGGGGCTCTGAGGGTTCAACAGGGTTTGGCTTATCGGGATCGGTCTTGAATCCGTGAAGGAGTTCCTGTCATCGAGCGGTTTGGTCTTCAGGAAGGAGTACTTGCCAGTCTTCTCGGAATCACTCGGACTCATCTGCACGCGTTGGTCTTGTAGATAGGAGTACTTGGCGTCCTTGTAGAAGAGCATGGCATTCCGAGAGGAGGCCCTGTTGTTCCATGTCGTAGATGTTCGGTGTTCGCATACAAGATCTTGTCGAGGGTTCCCCTAGTGGCCACTGCATCGATCCCCAAAAGGAGTTGATTCGCGGTTACCACACACCACTTCGCTCATCTTCACAGCACCACCATCAGATGGCACTAGGTAAAATACGACAACAACAAACCAATAGAGCCTCACCAAACATCAAGGGAGACCGACATGGTAACACATGACCTGGGCGACACGGACATGGGGCACAAGCTACTGCTTGAGTGCTTGCGAGGCACTACAGCGATGCCAACACGGGGTGAGGGACGCTGCAGCGTGGGGCTTACGAGCCGGGCGACAGAGGGCGTTTTGAGCGGAGTTGCGAGCATGGCGAGAGGAGGCGGGTTGCAGAGAGGATCCCATGGCGGCGGCACGGGCCAGGGCAGGGCGCCTGGCGAGCTCATTGGACGGGCGGAGGAAAGCCAGGCGGGGATGGTGAGGCAGGCAGACGACAGCGGAGGCCAGCGGCGTCGAGATCTCATGAACAGAGGAAGGGCGGCCGGGGAGACAGAAACTGGAGGCGGGGAGGCGAGCGGTTGACGGCGGGGGAGGGGCAGCAGGGGTCGGCAAGGACGGCCGCGCGGGACGGGGAAGGCGGAGGGGCGGCGGCCGATGGAGGCGAGGGTCGGGGAAGGCTTCCGTGGCGAGGAAGAGGTGTGCCACGGCGGAGCACCGGGGGAAGGGCGTCGGCGAGGCCGGCTCTGCTCTGGCCCGCAGCGATGGCGAGGCGAAGTGCGGCGGTCGGTGACGCAGAGGCCGAGGTGGGCGTCCGTGGCGCAGCGGAGAGAGACGGCTCGGGCGGAGGAGATGGACCAGGGGCGGCGGGGCTCGGGTCGGGACCGCGTGAGAGGAACGCGAGGGGGCAGGGCGGGGCGATGGGGAATAGGGAGCAGGGACGGGGGAAGGAGAGACGGCGGCACGTGCGTGTTAGTCGTGGTGTGTGTGCAGGTGGCGTGGGGGTGTGGCAGGGGGACAGGTGGGTCCGGGCGGTCGGGTCAGGTGGGCGGGAGAGAGACGTGGAGCGCGCCAGGTGGGGCCAGGAGAGGGGCTCCAGGGGTCTGCACGTGCGCGTGTTGTGGGTTTGTGTGCTGGGTACCAGGTGGCGGTGATTGGGGGAGTGGAGCGGGGCAGTGGGGTGGGCGAGGTGGCAGAAGGTGGTTGGTGGGGGTTTGGGGTAGGCTGATGTGGCGAGCTGCGATTGGGTGGGATGATGTGGAGGGCTGGGTAGAAGACTAGGGTAGGGTTTCTGGTAGAAAAGATTTGGATTAGGTTTAGACAGCCCTGGTTTTGTACTGGGGGTGGCCGACTGGGTCGGATCGGCCCGGTACGGCTGCCCCCTAAAAATAATAACACATTTTATTTATTTAAAACGGGGCTTTTGAAATCCATTGGTAGACGAAACAAAACAATCCGGAGACCCGGGTTTTGTGTTTGAATAAAGACGGGGCGTCCGGAAGACAAAAATAGATTTTTGGAAGATAGTTTTATGCAAACAAATGCAAGATGACATGACGATGCTCAAATGCAATGTGGCATGATGACATGAGCATGCGGTCATGGCGATGCGGTGCACAAAAACAACGCGATTTTCTAGTAGTGGTTTTTGCGGGGCGCCACAGTTATGTTAATCACCATCACCGAATGGGTGCTTTGATGACATCAAACACCGCTCCGTAACTGGGTGGTTATAAAGGTGTCATTGGGTATTCTGAAAGTATGTGTTGAAGCGCATGGACCAAGATTGGGATTTGTCCATCCATATGATGGATAGATATGCTCTGGGCCCTCTCGGTGGAATGTCATCTAGTTAGCTTGCAAGTATGTGACTAGGTCACAAGGGATGACATAACATGGAACGAGTAAAGATTACTTATCAGTAACGAGGTAGAACTAGGTATGGAGATACCGACGATCAAACCTCGGATAAGTAGAATATCGCGTGACAAAGGGAATTGGTTTCGTATGTTAATGGTTCTATCGATCACGAAGTCATCGTTGAGTATGTGGGAGCCGTTATGGATCTCCAGATCCCGCTAATGGTTATTGATCGGAGAGGAGTCTCCATCATGTCTGCATATTCACGAACCGTAGGGTGACACACTTAAGGTTCGATGTTGTTTAGGTAGATATGGAATGTGCGTTGGAGACCGAATGTTGTTCGGAGTCTCGGATTGGATCCGGGACATCACGAGGAGATCCGGAATTGTCCGGAGAATGAGATTCATATAATGGAGATCATTTTCTAGGTTCGGAAATGTTCCGGAGTGTTTATATGGGGGTTCTAGAAGGTTTGAATGTTACGGAAAGTTCCGAAGGTTCCGTGGACTTTACTTGAAAACCAAGAAAGGAAAAGGCGACTTGGGGAAGGAATCTCCTCCCCCTCTCCTTGTCTTGGCCCTAGGAGGTGGGCCTAGGGGTGGGAACCCTAGGCCGCACCCCTCCCTCTATATATAGAGGGGTGGAGGCGCCACCCTCCCCCCCGCCTTGCCCCTCCACTCTTGCCCTAGCCCCCTCTCTCCTCCTCCTTCCTTCTTCTCAGGCTTAGGCGAAGCCCTGCAGAATTCTCTACTCCACCACCACCACGCCGTCATGCTGCTGGGATTCCGTGGAGAGATCTACTACCTCCGTTGCTCGCTGGAACAGGGAGAGGAAGGTCTGCATCGACTCCGCACGTGTGACCGACTGCGGAAGCGCTGCCGGAAGGATCGTCTACTCGCTCTTGAGATCGGCAAGCGATCGTCTACATCAACCACGAGATCCGATCTCGCACAAGGCTTTCGGATCTACAAGGGTTAGTACAGATCTATCTCGTTGCACATGTCTAATAGATTAGATCTTGGCTTTTATCTAGATTAGATCTGGGTTTTATTCGTTCTTGCGGTAGAATTTTTTTGTTTTCCATGCTACAAACCCATCAGTGGTATCAGTCATGTCTATGCGTAGATCTGTTGCACAAGTAGAACACAATAGTTTTGTGGGCGTTGGTGCTCATGCCGTCTTTTGCTTTGTGTACTTTGCATCTTGTGGTATGGTGGGATGAAGCGGCTCGGGCTAACCTTACATGTCATCGCACATGAGACTTGCTTCACGCTTGACGTGTAACTTGCTTTGCACAAGTGGCTTTGCGGGTGTTTGTCTCTCTCACCATAGTATAGATCCAATTTACACTTTGCACTTGATAGCACTTGTATCAATGTTGTGGTTTCAGTTTCGTAGGTAAGATCCGTTCTTATTCGAAAGCCCCAAACCACGTAAAACATGCAAAGAAAATTAGAGGCGTCTAACTTGGTTTTGCAGGGGTTTTGTGATGTGATATGGCCATCATGTGATTGTGATTATATTTGATGTATGCAATGATCCTTGTTGTAATATGGCAACCGGCAGGAGCCTAATGGTTGTCTTTAATTCTGTTAAGACCTGCGAGTCTATTCATCTTGTAATAGCTTTATTCCAAGTAGTTGTAATAGTTGCTAGTGATGATGGACAACCATGAAGCGGCGCTTGACCTTGGCCAATCTTTGGTGATGATGGAGATCATGTCCGTGCTTTGGAGATGGAGATCAAAGGCACAAAAAGAAAGGGCCATATCATATCACACTAATTATGAATTGTCTGTGATGTTAATCCTTTATGCATCTTGTATTGCTTAGATCGCGATGGTAGCATTATAAGATGATCCCTCTCACTAAATATCAAGTAATAAAGTGTTCATCTTTAGTTGGCACTGTTGCTAAGACTTGTCGTTTCGAAGCATCTCGTGATGATCGGATGTGATAGATTCTACGTGTGCATACAACGGGTGCAAGCTAGATTTGCACATGCGGAAACTAAGGTTAATCTTGACGAGCCTAGCATGTACAGACATGGTCTCGGAACACGGAATACCGACAGGTAGAGAATGAGTCATATAAATGATATGATGAACATGAAGATTGTTCGCCGATGAAACTACATCTTCTCTCGTGAAGATCGGACTTGGTGTAGTGGACTTGGTTCGTGTAATCACTAAGACAATGTGAGGGATGTTGTTTTGAGTGGGAGTTCACCTAGTTAATTTAAGAATTAAAATTGAACTCATTTTATCATAAACTTAGTCTAAACTACTTGCAAATTTGTTGTAGATTATGGCAAACCTCTCCATTAATTTCAATGCGTTCCTAGAGAAAGACAAGCTTAAGAACAATGGAAGCAACTTCACGGACTGGCTCCGTGGACTGAAGATTGTCCTCAGGGTTGGTCAGTTGACCTATGTGCTCGAAGCACCGCTAGGTGACCCACCTGCAGAAGATGCCACCGATGACGTAAAGAATGTTTACACCACTCAGAAAAATCATTACTCCACAGTTCAGTGTGCCATCCTGTACGGTTTAGAAATGGAGCTTCAGAAGCGCTTTGAGCACCACGACCCATTCGAGATCATTAAGGAGCTCAAGCTCATTTTTGAGACTCACGCGGCCATGGAGAGCTATGAGGCCTCCGAAAAGTTCTTTAACTGTAAGATGAAAGAGGGTAGCTCCATTAGCGAGCACGTGCTCACCATGTCTGGGCACGCAAACAAGCTCCAAGAGTTGGGGATAACGATTCCTAATGAGTTAGGGATTCACCGTGTCCTCCAATCACTGCCACCGAGTTATAAGAACTTTGTGATGAACTACAATATGCACTGCATGAACAAGACGTTGCCTGAACTATCGTCCATGCTGAAAACTGCTGAGGTGGAGATCAAAAAGGAGCACCAAGTGTTGATGGTCAATAAGACCACCAATTTCAAGAAACAGGGCAAGCCTAAGAACAAGGGCAACTTCAAAAAGGACGGCAAGAAAGCATGCTTTGCTAAGAAGCCCAAGGCTGGTCCTAAGCCTGGCCAAACTGAATGCTTCTCGCAAGGGTGCGGTCCTTTGGAAGCGTAATCCCCAAGTACCTGGTGGATCTGAAGAACGGCAACATCAAGAAGAAAGGTATATTCGATATACATGTTATTGATGTGTATCTTACTAGTAATCGTAGTAGTGCCTGGGTATTTGATACTGGTTCGGTTTCTCATATTTGTAACTCGAAACAGGAGCTGCGGAATAAACGAAGACTGGCAAGAGACGAGGTGACGATGCACGTTGGAAATGGCTCCAAGGTTGATGTGATCGTTGTCGGCATGCTCCCTCTACATCTACCTTCGGGATTAGTTTTAAATTTGAATAATTGTTATTTGGTGCCTGCGTTAAGCATGAACATTATATCTGGATCTTGTTTATTGCGAGACGGTTACTCTTTTAAGTCCGAGAATAAAGGTTGTTCGATTTATATGAGTAATATCTTTTATGGTAATGCACCTGAGATGAATGGTTTATTCTTACTGAATCTCGATAGTAGTGATACACATGTTCACAACATAGATGCTAAACGAACAAAATTGAATGATAATTCTACATACATGTGGCACTGTCGTCTTGGTCACATTGGAGTGAAGCGTATGAAGAAACTCCATTCTGATGGACTTCTTGAATCACTTGAAAGATGCGAAGCATGTCTAATGGGAAAAATGACTAAGACTCCATTCTCTGGTATAATGGAGCGAGCTACAGACTTATTGGAAATAATACATACCGATGTATGCGGTCCAATGAGTGTAGCATCGCGTGGTGGATATCGTTATGTTCTCACTTTCACGAATGACTTAAGTAGATATGGGTATGTCTACTTTATGAAACATAAGTCCGAAACTTTCGAGAAGTTTAAGGAATTTCAAAGTGAAGTGGAAAATCATCGTAACAAGAAGATTAAGTTTATGCGTTCTGACCGCGGAGGTGAATATCTAAGTTATGAGTTTGGCATGCATTTAAAGAAATGTGGAATACTTTCGCAATTGACACCGCCGGGAACACCACAGCGTAATGGTGTGTCCAAACGTCATAATCGAACTCTCTTAGATATGGTTCGGTCTATGATGTCTCTTACAGATTTACCGCTATCGTTTTGGGGCTATGCATTAGAGACAGCCGCATTCACTTTAAATAGGGCACCATCTAAATCCGTTGAAACGACACGATTTAATTGTGGTTTGGAAAGAAACCTAAGTTGTCGTTCCTTAAAGTTTGGGGTTGCGAAGCATATGTAAAGAAGTTACAACCTGATAAGCTTGAACCCAAAGCGGAGAAATGTGTCTTCATAGGATACCCTAAAAAAACAATTGGGTATACCTTCTATCATAGATCCGAAGGCAAAGTTTTCGTTGCCAAGAATGGATCCTTTCTTGAGAAGGAGTTTCTCTCGAAGGAAGTGACTGGAAGGAAAGTAGAACTCGACGAGGTTATTGAACCTTCTCTCAGAGTTGAGAGTAGCGCAGCACCGGAAGATGTTTTTGTGCCGCCTGCATCAATTGGAGAGGAAGCTCATGATGGTGATCATGAAACTTCGAACGAAGTTGCTGCTGAACCTCGCAGGTCAACGAGGATTCGTACCACTCCTGATTGGTATGACCCTGCCTTGAATGTCATGTTGGTGGACAACACTGATGATCCTACGACGTATGAAGAAGCTATGGTGAGCCCAGATTCTGACAAATGGCTAGAAGCCATGAAATCCAAAATGGGATCCATGTACGAAAACCAAGTATGGACTTTGGTGGACTTACCGGATGGCCGTAAGGTTGTCGAGAACAAATGGATTTTCAAAAGAAAAACAAATGCTGATGGTAATGTTACCGTCTATAAAGCTCGACTTGTCGCGAAAGGGTTTTGACAAATTCAAGGAGTTGACTACGATGAGACATTCTCACCAGTAGCGAAGCTAAAGTCTGTGAGGATTTTGTTAGCAATTGCTGCATATTTCGATTATGAGATTTGGCAGATGGATGTCAAAACGGCGTTCCTTAATGGAGACATTGAGGAAGAGTTGTATATGGTACAACCCAAGGGTTTTGTCGATATGCTAACAAGGTATGCAAACCTCAGCGCTCCATTTATGGACTGAAGCAAGCATCCTGGAGTTGGAATCAACGTTTTGATAAAGTAATCAAAAACTTTGGATTTATACAAACTTATGGAGAAGCTTGTATTTACAAGAAAGTGAGTGGGAGCTCTATAGCATTCCTAGTACTATATGTAGATGACATATTGTTGATTGGGAATGATATAGAACTTCTTAATAGTGTCAAAGCCTATTTGAATAATAGTTTTTCAATGAAGGATCTTAGCGAAGCGACATATATTCTATGCATCAAGATTTATAGAGATAGATCAAGACGTCTAATAGCGCTTTCACAAAGTACATACTTGGACAAAGTTCTAAAGAAGTTTAGAATGGAAGAGAGCAAGAAAGGGTTTGTTCCCATGTTGTCAGGTAAGACCTTGAGTAAGACTCAAAGTCCAACTACGGCAGAAGATAGAGAGAAGATGAATAATATTCCCTATGCCTCGGCCATAGGTTCTATCATGTATGCCATGCTGTGTACAAGACCGAATATAGCACATGTTGTTAGTTTGACTAGCAGATATCAAAGTGATCCTGAAATGGAGCACTGGACAGCGGTCAAGAATATCCTAAAGTACCTAAATAGGACTAAGGATATGGTTCTTTCTTATGGAGGTGATGAACAGCTTGTTGTAAACAGTTACACTGATGCTAGTTGGAACACCGATCCAGACGACTCGAAGTCACAATCTGGATACGTATTTATTTTGAATGGTGCTGCAGTGAGCTGGAGGAGTGCCAAGCAAAGCGTTGTGGCGAAATCTTCAACTGAATCGGAATACATAGCTGCTTCGGAGGCTACACAAGAAGACATATGGATGAAGGAGTTCATTACTGAACTTGGCGTGGTTCCTAGTGCGTTGGACTCGATGGACATCTACTGTGACAACACAGGTGCTATAGCTAATGCACAGGAGCCAAGGTCACATAGCAAGTTGAAGCATATCAAGCTACGTTTCCATGCTATTCGCGAGTATGTCCAAGATGGTGACATAAAGATTTGCAAAGTACACACTGATCTGAATGTGGCAGATCCGTTGACTAAACCTCTCCCTAGAGCAAAGCATGACCAACACCAGAACGCCATGGGTGTTAGGTATATTACCATGTAATCTAGATTATTGACTCTAGTGCAAGTGGGAGACTGTTGGAGATGTGCCCAAGAGGCAATAATAAAAGTGGTTATTATTATATCTTTGTGTTTATGATGAATGTTTACATCCCATGCTATAATTGTATTATTAGGAAACACTAATACTTGTGTGTTTTGTAAACATAAAAGAGTCCCTATAAGCCTCTTGTTGAACTAGCTTGTTGATTAATAGATGATCATGGTTTCCTGATCATGGACATTGGATGTCATTAATAACAAGGTCATATCATTAGGAGAATGATGTGATGGACACACACCCATAGTAAGTGTAGCATAAGATCAAGTCATTTAGTTCGTATTGCTACAAGCTTATCAAATGCATAGTAACCTAATCCTTCGACCATGAGGTTATGTTAATCACCATCACCGGTTGGGTGCTTTGATGACATCAAACACCGCTTCGTAACTGGGTGGTTATAAAGGTGTCATTGGGTATTCTGAAAGTATGTGTTGAAGTGCATGGACCAAGATTGGGATTTGTCCATCCATATGATGGATAGATATGCTCTCGGCCCTCTCGGTGGAATGTCATCTAGTTAGCTTGCAAGTATGTGACTAGGTCACAAGGGATGACATAACATGGAACGAGTAAAGAGTACTTATCAGTAACGAGGTAGAACTAGGTATGGAGATACCGACGATCAAACCTCGGATAAGTAGAATATCGCGTGACAAAGGGAATTGGTTTCGTATGTTAATGGTTCTATCGATCACGAAGTCATCGTTGAGTATGTGGGAGCCGTTATGGATCTCTAGATCCCGCTGATGGTTATTGATCGGAGAGGTGTCTCCATCATGTCTGCATATTCACGAACCGTAGAGTGACACACTTAAGGTTCGATGCTGTTTAGGTAGATATGGAATGTGCGTTGGAGACCGAATATTGTTCGGAGTCTCGGATTGGATCTGGGACATCACGAGGAGATCCGGAATTGTCCGGAGAATGAGATTCATATAATGGAGATCATTTTCTAGGTTCGGAAATGTTCCGGAGTGTTTATATGGGGGTTCTAGAAGGTTTCAGAATGTTCCGGAAAGTTCCAGAAGGTTCCATGGACTTTACTTGAAAACCAAGAAAGGAAAAGGGGAGACTTGGGGGGGAAGGAATCTCCCACCCGCCTATCCCGTGTGCGCCAGCCCTAGGAGGTGGGCCTAGGGGTGGGAACCCTAGGCCGCACCCCTCCCTCTATATATAGAGGGGTGGAGGCGCCACCCCCCCTTGCCCCTCCACTCTTGCCCTAGCCGCCTCTCTCCTCCTCCTTCCTTCTGCTCAGGCTTAGGCGAAGCCCTGCAGAATTCTCTACTCCACCACCACCACCACGTCGTCGTGCTGCTGGGATTCCGTGGAGAGATCTACTACCTCCGCTGCTCGCTGGAACGGGGAGAGGAAGGTCTGCATCGACTCCGCACGTGTGACCGACTGCGGAAGCGCTGCCGGAACGCGGCGCTATAAGGATCGTCTACTCGATCTTGAGATCGGCAAGTGATCGTCTACATCAACCACAAGATCCGATTTCGCACAAGGCTTTCGGATCTACAAGGGTTAGTACAGATCTATCTCGTTGCACATGTCTAATAGATTAGATCTTGGCTTTTATCTAGATTAGATCTGGGTTTTGTTCGTTCTTGTGGTAGAAATGTTTTGTTTCCATGCTACGAACCCATCAGAACCTTTATGTATATGTCCGAATCTAGTGACCTGTAAAGATATGCGATCACGACATCCATCAACTGCATAGATAGCTGATTTTGCATTGCCAAAGATATTAAATATCGGAAAGTGATACCACTCATTACAGGAGAATATGTCTCGTTGAAATCAATGCCAGATCTCTGCGTGAAACCCTGTGCTGCGAGCCTTGCTTTGTATCTCACCACCTCGTAGTTCTCATTCCATTTCCAGAAGAAAAACCATTTGAATCCCACAGGGAAAACATTGGGAGGTGTTGGTATTGCTTCAGTTAATACCTTCCTTTTGTTAAGTGAGGCTAATTCCACTTGTATTGCATCCTTCCATCGTGGCCTGTCAGAGCGTTTTTCACACTCAACGATAGTCCTCGGATCATGATCATTGAGAATGTTATTTACAATTGTAGTAGAAAAATAAGTGTCGACAATCGTAGACTTGCGGTTAAATGATTCTCCAGAATTGATATAGTTGGTGCATATCTCCTGCACCCTTGGTGACTCTTCATGATTTCCCAATACGTGTGAGTCTAGATGTTCTGATGTCCCAGCCAGTGTGTGCAAACTGGAGCTGGGTTGTGGAGGTTGCCCTTCCACTAGGTGTATACTACCCATAAGGTGTTTATCAACATTGAGTTGACTTGGATTTACTGATTTTGAGGATTTTCTCCTCTCTCTCCTTTGCTGCTTGCGAGAAGTAGGTTCTAGGTCAGAGGACGTACTACTCCTCCTCTTTTTCGGAATGGGGAGTTGAGTGGTTTTAGTTGGTACATCCACTCTTTCGGGCGTGTTCCTGGCCAGAATCAAGGATTTTGTAACACCTTTTAGATCAGTAAATGAATCTGGTAGATTATTTGCAAGATGTTGCAAATTGATGATTTTCTGAACTTGGAGTTCAGTCTCTTGGGTACGTGGATCAGAGGTTGAAATGGCGATAGCATTCCAATCAATTTCTAGGCATTCTTTCTGCTACTTGAAATCTCCCCCTAATGCTATAAAATGTTCCTCATCAATATGCAATCAGCGTGACGGGTTGTGAATAGATCCCCAGTAAGGGGTTCCAGGTACTTAATAATCGACAGCGATTTGTACCCCACATAGATCCCTAGTTTTCTATGTAGGCCCATGGATGTCCGCTGAGGTGGTGAGATCGGGATGTATGTAGCACATCTGAACTTACGCAGATGGGAAATGTTGAGAGGATTTCCACATACCAATTGCAGAGGGGAAGTACTGTGACATGCAATAGGTCGCAATTGCATTAGGTTAGTGGCGTATAAAACTGCATGACCCCAACACGAGGTTGGCAAGCTGCAATTCATTAACAAAGGTCTTGCAATGAGTTTGATCCTCTTTATTAGGAATTCAGCCAAACCATTTTGAGTATGGACATATGGAACAGAGTAATGAACTTCAATCCCCAGGGCCATGCAATAGTCATTGAAGGTGCGTGAAGAGAATTCTGCAGCATTATCCATGCAAATTGATTTAATTCGTCTTTCTGGATAATGAGCCTGTAAATTAATTACCTCCCTCATTATCTTGGCAAATGCATGGTTTCATTTGAAAAGAAGACACACATATGACCATCATGTAGATGCGTCAATCAAAACCATAAAATACCTGAATGGTCCAGATAATGGTTGGATAGGACCACAAATATTACCTTAAATTCGTTCAAGGAACTGAAGTGGTTCAACTTTTATTTTGAGGTGTGAAAGCCTCAAAATTAGCATCCCTGTGGAGCATGATGTACACACAAAGTCCGATGACTAGGGGAATTTTGACTCTTGCAAATTGTGACCAATGAAATTGCTAGTAATCTTCCTCATCATCCCAATGCCGGGATGGCCTAGGCGATCATACCAAGTTTGGAATGCGTCAACATTCTAGAAGATTACCTTGTAAGCAACATGTTCTATGGGCTTGATGTAAGTATAGTACAGTCCAGACGACAGAGACGGAATTTTTTCAAGTACTTGCTTGCCATATCCATGATCTTTTATGAAGAGTAGATACTCTTCTTTGTTGTCTTCATGGGTTTCAATGTGAAAACCATTCTTACGGATATCTTGGTAGCTGATTAAGGTACGAGATGAATCGGGATACAACAAGGCGTTCTCAATTGTCACTTGTGTACCATTTGGGAGGGTAAATATGGCACGTCTAGTGCCAACAATTACTGTATCGCGTCCAGCAATAGTCAAAGTATCTACATTCATCTTTTTCAGAGTCTAAAAATATTTCAACTCCCTCAGTATGGAGTTTGTGGTAGCACTATCCACAAGGCATAATTCTTCTTCCATCAGATTGTCCTCGTAGAGAGCTATATATAAAAATGAAGAATCATCGATAAGAAAACCTTATTTAGATACATAGAATATAATCTTTATTATATCAAAGTGTTGATACAATATAATGACAACAATACTTATGTTCTGTTACAACATTTATACTTGAACATGACTTATTCAATCGATCACTAAGGAGATAATGGGACTAGACAAAGTCTCCAAACACGTCGGTTGAGGCATACGTAACCATCGTGTTCTCCGTTCTCATAGGGTCATCTGACGTCATGAGAGAGGTGGTGTTGCTAGGTCCAGAGGACGTCTTGCGAACAACCAGCTCCATTGGTGCCATCTAGATGAAGGTTGAAGTTGGCTTCAAACCTTTTCCCTTGAGGTGCTTTGCGTTCTTGGGATTGCTGGTAGAGAATTGCCAAATGCTTTGGGTATTGCACTTGTTAGTAGGATGCGTGTAGCATCCACACTTGTCACAAAGCCTAGTTTTGTCATACTTTGGCTTTGCGGTGCCTTTCCCACTTTCCGAGTTTTGAGGCTTCTTGTTCCGATTGCGCTTACGTTTATTCTTCAAGTTCGATTGGTTGCCGTTTGAAGGCACCACCAAACTTTCTTCCATTCGCGACATTCATATGAATTTTCGGCAAAGATTGGGAACCAACCAGGCGTTGAGAGCCATTCTTAGCAAGAAGCTCATCATGCTTTTCAGACTGAAGTAGGATATGAATAAGGTCTAAATAGACCTAATAGTCACGAACGTGGTACTGTTGCTGGAGGAGCCTTTCAGATGGAAGCATAGTGGATAGAGTTTTCTCTATCTTTTCCGCATATGTAGGTTCCTTCCCACAAAAGCGTAGTTTGGAACTTATCTTATAAACCTCATGATTGTAATCCCCGACAGACTTGAAGTCCTGAAATTGAAGATGTGTCCATTCATGGAGTGCTTCGGGCAGGTTAACTGCCTTTTGCTGTCCATACCTTGTTTTGAGGGCCTGAAACAAAGTAAATGGAAATTCCTCTTCCAAATACTCGGACTTATGATCCGAGTGGATATGATGCCTTATAACAAGGCAGCATATTTCTGCTCTTCTCTCAATGGTGCGACTACAGCCGGAAGAAGGTCCTCCGTGTTCTGGATGGCATACACTATCCCACGGGACCCAAGAGCAATCTTGATATCCATGGCCCATGTAGGATAGTTGTGGCCATTAAGCTCGAGTGTATCGAACTCTCTTCCGACCATCGGTTACCTTTTTTCCCCGCTCTTGTTTTTATTCCGGCGATAGCCGGAGTTCGCTCTCGGGCAGAGCATGCTGATAACGTGTAACAATTGAAAGTAGACAACGAGCGAGAATCAATAAAATGAATCGAAGGATGTTTCATTGATGATTGGATCAGGATATTTATACACGGGAATGTCGGTTCCTGGAGGCAGCGCTCCAGGAATTCCAACTGCCCGACGATTCCACATACGTGGGATTACAGGAGGGGGATTAACCCATAATTAACTATGTTTAATTATTTCTAACAGATGTCACGGTTACTTTTACTCATTGATAACAATAATAACATCCATCCATGTAGTTGTTCTCTTGAAAATATTTGTCTAGCTCTGACATCCATTTACTTCACCATCTAGATATTAACTATAAAGGTTCCATCTGTTTGTGTCGATGAACAATTTGTTTCTTAATGTGAAAATTAAATCCGGTCATGTTTGAACTTGGAGCACCCTATACTCTCCTATCTAAGTAGTATTATGGTTCTGTAACAACTATTTGAACTTTTCAGGTTCAACTCGGTTCTGTATTAGAGCAATATATAACTGATATAACCTTATATTTGATACAGCAATACACTGATGCAAACAACCTATGTGTTGACAAAAAATGTTCAGATAGAAAGGAAATCACTATGAGGTCCGTAGTTAGAATTCCAGAAAAACATTCGGTTTTGTTCCATTCTTTTTATTTCCACTTTGCTCTGGTCTACAAATAAACCATAGTTATTTCCTATACGTAGCTATATACCTTGAGACTACACAGTTCAGATTTTCTAAGAAGCATAGTATGCTCTGACAGTAGGATATTAACCAAAAGATATGTATATGTTTCTCAAGTGTTACATACCTTCATGCTAAATAAAGAGAAGAATTAGTGGTGATACTTCGGATTGTTACTCCTAATAGTAAATGCCTGTGCTAATAGCAAAATGCCCGTTGCTACAACCTAAAATTAGGAGAATATGTTATGTCGAAAAGGAATAATTAGGATAGTGAAATTGAAGGATCCTGATTTGATATAAAATGGTTAGCGACAAACTCTAGCTCTACCCCACCTACATTTACATGAAACTTTGAAATTCCTGCATGTTATCAACAAGGCCCACTTGTGGGACAGTTGGAATGCTCCTCATGGTGGAAAGCTCAAATCAAACTGATGGATTACAAGCAGGTAGCTGGTTGCAAGGTGGCAAATGCTAAATCGTTGATGCTCTGTATTTTCAAGTGGCAAAAAACATCTCTTGCTAGCATCCTCCAGAACTTCATTGTTTTCAAGCAACACCTGAATTTCAGCTGCCCGAGTATTTCAGTTAGAGGAACTTAAAGATCACTTTCACAAAATTATTTCTATCCAGGCTTTTGAGCAGTACACTCAACTTTGTCAGACAATGGCAGATGTGCAGCTATATGGTCATCAAGTGGTCTTATACCTAGAATTCCTCCATGATAATTTGAAGAAAACAGTATTTGAGAGTGATACAGTTTAGATTATAAAAAGGTTAGTATGTACATGTAACAGAAGAACTAAAATATTACAAGCTGCTATCTAATGAGGCCTCGATGTGATTTCATTTTTCCCTACGAACAACCAAAGAGAACTCATCCTTGAACTCCCGTTTAACATCAATTGGTACTTAGCCTGGTCATAGGTAGTTTATGACTGTCCATATACACTCCAGGTGGCAAGATCATAAAATATCCACTGCAAACCAATCAAGACAGTCGCAGACTCACGCTTTCACCCTCCCTCGGACAACTCCTACTTTCCCCTATTGTCCTATTTCACTTTCCGAACAGCGAGGCTTCAAATAGTATAAAAAGCATAGAATCGATGAAGTTCAAATAATACAACAAGATATTTCCACAAACTTACAATCAATTTTCTGCCATTAGGATGCTTGAACGAAATACACTTAGAGCTGCAGCAGGGTCATAGTGATGAAATTAGACATGATGAGTAGACGAACTGAAATTTGAGAATAATGAGTAAATTAGAACAACGCGGACGGCCTAAAGATGGGTTCGGGTTCGAGACACAATCCAGCCCAGATGAGACACCAAACAGAAGCAAATAAGCTGAGCCATATAAATATGTTGTTTGAAGGAAGAGCCATATAAATAAATATATATAAAAAGAAAGAAAGAAAATTGTTTACCATGGTTCTCCTCTAGCTTCCACACATTTTCTTATTTCCCAAAAACACAGAAAGTTATCAAACAAGCAGACATGATCAGTAAATTAACAGACATACAATTGAAGTGAGAACGTATCTTCATAATATTAAGGGGAAAAAAGGTCCTTCACTTGTCTGGTCTGTTTGGAGCGTAACCTGTATTGGCTCAAACTGGGTGATCAAAGCTAGCTTCACATGATGACCTAGCAACAAAGAAAAAAATGGTGAACAGGCACTCAAACAAAAAAGAGAAGAAATATTTAAACAGAAAAAGTACCTGGATGATTGTTTTCAGAAGAGCACCACATCTCCAGTATACCCCAACATGTCCTTCAGGAGCTTGATGTACAATGCTGGATGGAGCAGAGATGAAACCTGCATACATTACATGAGATGTTTAATGGTAAACTCCAAATACCCAAAAAAAATCCTGTTGGAATTCTGCAAGAGCCACCCCACCACGTCGTCACTGCTATCAACATATATATAATCATATATTGCAAATATTGCCATGATTTCAGCCCAAAATTAATTTTCTCCTCAAAATCAGACTTGACAAAGGTAATTAAAGAAAGAGCAGCAGAAAATAACATACTACCTTGCAAAAAAATGGGTCGATGGAGCTCTAAGATCGTACAGGTGCTGCCGCTGCTCCCCTGCCATTGCCCACATACATCAAAAGAGAAATCAGAAAAATACTGATTTGGTTCTCACAGGCATAACAATATGTGCTATGCACCAAAATCACAAACCATGGAAACTATTACATGCCCTCTATCTTTTTTTTTTTGAACAACGGATAGCCCCAGAAGGGGCTAGAACCTTATATTAATATAACAGTGGAGGGACAAATTTGATTACAAAGGATCCCATGAAATAAGAAAATAACACATAGATCCCTAGCATATGTAGGAAGAACCTTGCTGATAGATTTGCAATTGCAATCTAGTCCATCCTCTTCTCCACTGCGGAGCAAGGAGATCAGCGCGTTGCAACCATGGACAGAGACGGGGACACTACCACTTGCCTCTGGCCCGGCGAAGCACTCAACGCCTGAGCTCGGACAGGGCCTCCCGATGGAGGTAGAAGACTTGCCAGAGCTCACCGGCATGAAGAAGGCAGTCTTGGCCAAAGATTTCAGCGTCTTGATTGAGAACGCAGAGAGGATGCTCCAAGAATGGTAGGTTCTTGTACTCCGGCGCTGCCCCCGCTTAACATCGGCTTTGACCTCTTCATTCCCCATCACCGCCTTGGAGCTTGAGGTGAGGAAGTAGATCAGAGCCAACGGAAAAGCAAGGGTAGCAGAACACGCTGGCACCCAGGGAGTAGGGCATGAGCATGAGAAGAAGGAACTCCTGCAGCAAGGGGGGCAGGTGCCGAAGCAGGACCGAGTGCTTCTTCCCCACCGGAACAGGCCTCCACGATGCACCTCCTCCCATGCTCCTCACCATAGGCCAGCAATAAAGGGGAGACAAGGGGGACGTTGAGGAGCTGCCCTCCCGTGCGAGGATAATATATACAGTTCTATACTACACAATACTATATAGTTCCTGTGTACGGTATGCGACAATACTATACAGTTCACGGTTCCCGGCAAAGATATGCAATATCAGCGTGTCCTAAAAACTCAACGCCACAAAGAGACATACAAACTTAACTGTCAAAACAAAATACTCTTAAATTGAAGTATTTGGTCATATTCTTATTTTAACTTGAGCAGATAAAGAAATAAATTGATAAGCATGCAAAATTGATAACTTGAGAAGATAAACAAAAAAATTGAACTATTTGATCATATTCTTATTTTAAGTCCTTTCATATTTCCTGGGATGGTAGTATTGCTAAGGCAAAAAACTTTCAAAACGATACCTGTGCAGCAACCCGATCATGCTGATGTTTTTGTTGAGACTGAAAAGAGTCTTTTGTTAACCCAACATAAGTATCCAGTTCCATCCTGGATAAACAGCCCCCACCTAAGCTTACACATTGCTGTCCAGCAGCCAGCAGGAGACGGGGCAATAAGAATTTGTTACGAAACCAGTGTTGGATGCAAATCTGAAAGTTCAATGTGTACCAAACCAGTCGGCAGATCAAGTACAGTTCAGATCAGCAATCAGTGTATCAGCAAAATATGGAACCTCAAGCAGCACATGATAACTAAGAGTATAAGAATAGTACTAGCTCTTATTATTCCACAATTGAGTGTATTTTTCAATCCTCCAATCCCTTGACAACCATACTGTAACTGTCTTGGAGCTAACTAAGAAGAAGCAGTGGCAGAGGCAGACGCAGCAGCAGCGGCGCCGTCTGCAGGAGCTGCCTCATCGTCCTTGTGCTTCACCATGCCCGAATCAACCAGGATGGGCACCTCTGCCGCCAGCCATGGCGCTAGCCCGAGACACAGAGCGTGCGCGAGCCCAAACCTCGGGCAGTTCTTGGCCCAGAGCGGCTTGAAGTGCACGGTGAGGCAGATCTTCCCTCCGCGGTACATCTGCATCACACAAGATCAATCACAATCTCTCCCGCGCACCCAGAAAAAAAGTAGAGTAAGAGGCTTCGCAGAGAATGATTCGAACCTTGTGGGTCTTGCCATCGAGGGTGGGGAGCTCGATCTCGGGGGCGACCTGAGGGTAGGCGACGGGGATGTCGAACTGCAGGGGGAACTCGTAGCGGCGGAGGTTGTGGACGTACCAGCAGGTGCCCTCCCAGCGGGTGCCCTCCGGGTTGGCGGCGGAGATGCGGAACCAGTCGTTGTCCTTGGACTTGTTCACCGACGTGTAGGCGATCAGGGCACGGTACTCCTCCTTGAGCCGCTGCCGCCACGCATCGCCGTCCCGAGGACCCGCACGCGTCGACAGCAGCGGGATTTCTCCAACCACGCTTTTCGTGCCTTTGTCCCAACCCTCCATGGATCTGATCTCCTCTGCTCCACCTCGCGCTTTGCTGATTGATTTCCTCTGCGCCGCCGCTTCTCCCTTTTCTAGTTCTATCCCCGGCGCCGTGTGGATCTGATCCGAGCCGAGTGTGACTCTCGGGAGTCGACTGCTTGGATTTTACGCCGACCGCTGGTCGCGGTCGCGGCCAAAGCTGGCCATCCAGCCGTGCGGGCCTTTGCCTAGCCCACGGCCCGACCCAAGCCATCAAGATAGGTAGAGAGTAGAGTAAATAGCAGGCCCGTCCAAGGCCCTGTGCGAGCTGGGCGACCCACCCAAATTTCATGGCCCCCAATCCCCAACGCTAGCACAAGATTGTAGCCGTGCGGGCCTTTGCCTAGCCCACGGCCCGACTCAAGCCATCAAGATAGCTAGAGAGTAGAGTAATTAGGCCCGTCTAAGGCCCTGTGCGAGCTGGGCGACCCACAGGGCCCCCAAATTCCATGGCCCCCAATCCCCAACGCTAGCACAAGATTGTAGCAGTATTTTTCTTCATTTTGCAGCGAATTCCAGCTGGGAAGCTGGGCCCTGTCCCGTTCCAACTCCCTTGGCCCAGTAAGCTATCGGCCTGCTTTTTTTTTTGCCAGGGTCGGCCTGCTATTTTTAATGCATGTGACTACCGTTGACTCTAGTCTATGACTGGAGACTGGAGTACTATACATCGAGCTAGCTAGTTGCAAAATTGAGCTAGCTTTACACAAAAAAATGGCAACAGAGTAAATACTTGCAATAACTAGTGGATAAAAAAGAAGTATAAAACAGTTTAAACCGTCATGAAATAAATACATGAACTCAATTTTCTTTTCAAATGCTCAGTAATCGGCGAACAAAAAATTCTTGTACTAGGAAGAAATGGTACAGTTAGAATAATCTTTAGGCTACACTCCATTATAATTTTGGCGCATGTAGGATAAATCATGATTAAACGAGAAATAATTTTCATTGCAAGAGAAATCTATGGAACAAATCAGAACTTCTAGTGAAAATAAAACTTTGGACTTGACAGAATAAAAATTTAGTGTATATAAGGAAAATAGAACATCTTCAAGTGCAACAAGAAATGGAAACATAATTTTATAACACTGGAATAAATCATGAGTCCATACAGGAACATAATTTTAGACCAAGCGGGACAAAGTTTTAACTTACGAGGAAGAAGTCATTACTTCTAGTGGAACACAATCTTGGACTAAACTATAACAACATTTTAGCACAAGTGGAGCAAATCACAGCTGCAAGTAAAGAAAAATTTTAGCGTCCGTGGAATAGATCTCGTCTACATACGGAAAAAAATTCCACAAGGAACAAATATCGTATACACATGGAACAAAAAATATAGCGTTCGTGGAGCAAATCTCCTCTATGTAGGACACAAATTTAGACTTCACGGAACAAAAATCACATGGAACAAAAATCAAATCTACACATGGAACAAAACAATAGAATACGGGGGAAGAGATTGAAACTCGTGGGACAAATTATGAGTTCAAAGGGAACTGTTCAAGTGAAATAAATTTGGCATCCATGAAAGAATCATGACAGCAGGAGGAACAATAATATGAACAAGTAGAGTAGAATATAGAGCTTTCGGAACAAAGCAAGAGTACAAGTGGAACAAAAAATTAGATCACGCAGTAACAAATTTAAACACATAAAATCACGACTACCGTCGGAACAAATCTCTAAAGGCAGCGAAAGAAAATCAGATCATACGAAACAAAAACATGGAAAAACATGATTTGAAAAAGGTAAAAGAAAGTAAAATAAAATAAAATAGAAAAAAGTGTTTGGAACAAAACTTTGCCACCAGTGAAAAAATCAAATCATACGGCACAAAATCCTATCCATCGTGTGTGCGTGCGTATGTGGTATCCTCTCTTTTGGCTGGATCCAGTATGTGTATATTGAGCGTATGTGAGTCGATCCAATTACATTATTATTAGCACAATTCTTTTGCTTGGATGATTGGGAGAAAGTTATGGAGGGTGGTCCTTGGAATTTTAGAAATTCTCCGGTTTCTATTGAGCCTTGCGACGGATTCAGAAAACCTACCATGCTCAAGTTGGACTCCAATGTTGTGTGGGCGCAAATTCATGATCTGCCGGAAGCATATCGTCCACTTTGCTCCCAACTGAGCGAAGAGGGTGGGAAAATTTGAGGTTACAGAACCTGATTCGATGGATTTCTTTGGTAACTTTTGCCATGTTCGTGTGAAGATTGAGGTTGGAGAACAAGTAAAGCGTGCCGTATCCATCAGTATGGGAGGGAAACGAGATATATTTCGTGTTCGCTATATCGCCGGACGTGATGATCGGGGATGGTGTAGTGAATTTAGACCGTGTAATCACTAAAACCGTCTTAGGGATGATAGTTTTAGCGGGAGCTTATGTAATAATTTGATTATAAAACGTGAACCCGTATTATGAACTTAGTCTTAATGTGTTTGCAAATATCCTTATAGATCATGGCATGCAATCCTATGTATTTTGACCACGGGTCTTTCTTGCGTGATGAGATGCTTAAGTCAGATGGGTCCAACTTCATAGACTGGTATCAAGTATAACATAGGTTTCGATGCATGGTGAGGTGTTTGGGATCCTGAGTACCATAAATGGTGGGAGGATGCATGAGATGGCGGCACCAGTAACACGGGACTGGCACTCCGATATAGACTGAAGGGATGCGCTTGACGGAAATCCACTTTGGCTCATGGGTGTACATGCACCACTGCCAAAAAGACATACTTCAAAATGTTGAAAAATTTGAAAAAATATATTTGGATGTACATCTATATATGTTGGTACAACAAGTTTCACAAAAAAATATTTTATATGGATTGTGTAAAAAAGGACAATTTTTGGTGTTGCAGAATAGTTTTTCACAAGATTTTTTTTGGTGTTTTTGTACGGACCTCGAAAATATCTTCTCACTGTAAAACTTTGTGTGAGGATATAGCATGTCCAAATGCACACAGCCGGGATTTTGTTTCAAAAAATTTCAACATTTTGAAATTCATATAAAATGCATTTTTCATAATAGGTGCCCTTTAGACGTGGTAGCCAAATCGCAATGTCTCGCGCTCGATCAGTTTTTTTTGACACTGTAATCCGCTCTTTATTAATAAGATAAAAAAAAGTTACAAGGTACGAACGGAACGACCTTACAGAACTGAAAAGATAGGATAAACCTATGTAAAATACCAGCGCCTATCCTCCTCCTTCGGCACCACCGAAGCGACCACCAAAGGGCGTAAGAAAGATCACCACAATACCCGAGCTTGACGCGGCTTCATCACTGATCAGCAACTTTTTAGACCTCCAAAGTAGCTTGCCAAAGGCAAAACCATTATCGTTGAAAGAGTCAGACCGGGGCAACATGTCCCCGGACACGCGATCAAACTCCAGAACTAACACCCCACACGACTACAATGTCGGGAGGGGAAATCAGAACTGTCAGCTTCCATCCACAAACCTAGCACGGGATAAACCATCTTCAATCTGACACATACGCAGATGACCATCAACGCGTACTCCTGGACAACACATCCTCCCTGCTCCACCATGACGTCGGAGCAAACACCGTAGTAACGGGGATAGAGCAGAAGGAGGGACACACCTGATGGGATCGCCGCCATCGCCTCGACGACACCATCCAAGAACTCTAATGCCGCCAATCCAGGGAATCGGCACACACACGATGCCATCAACTTCGAGACGCCGCCGCGAGGGACGTCGTCGGTGTGGGAGTGAAGCTGAGGCAGATTTATTCGCCTGGGCGCCGCTCCCACCACCCCAACGACGCTCCACGACCAGCAAAACCAAACCCTAACTACAGAGCGGACAGACCGGATCCCTCCTCCCTCCCGCCGCCGGAGCAGCAGGCAGAGGGAGAGGGGAGCAGCAAGAAGGCCCATGGAGATCGGGCGGTAGGAACGTCGACTCCCTGGAGCCTGGCGGCTAGGTCAGGGGGGGAAGATTTTTCCGGCAGAGTAAGGATGAGCCAGAGGAATAAAATGCGCATATTTGGAGAATCTGTCCACTACCACCATTAGACAATTGTATCTTCCTGATTGTGGAAGGCCTTCCACAAATCCATAGCAATATCATCCCAGGGCTTGAATGGCACAGATAGTGGTTCCAATTTGCCAGGGTATTTCACCCTCTCAGGTTTTGCTTGTTGACAAATTTGACAAGATTGAACCCATACTTTTACCTGCTTCTTCATGCCTGGCCAAGAGAATAGATTAGCCAACCTCTTGTAAGTTACAGGAGCTCCAGAATGCCCACCCAAAGCACTACTATGGAAAGCCAGAAAAACCTTGTGCTGCATTTCAGGACTGTGTCCCAACCAAATTTTACCATTAAATTTGATCAACCCTTGCTCCACAGAAAAGGGGGGTGGAACTGTCTCTCTGATTGCTGTAGAAGCTAGAATTTTCTCAGCCAAAACATTACCGATATATGCAGATCTAACTTCTTCAAGCCATATTGGTTGACATTTAGAGATAGCAGCTATAGTTAACACATTGACTATGTGCACCTTTCTGGATAAGGCATCAGCTGCTGAATTGTTTTTGCCTTGCTGATAAATGATTCTGTACCTTAGCCCAAGTAACTTGGCAAAGGCTTTCTTTTGCCAAGGTGTGCTAAGCCTCTGCTCCTCTAAATGAGTCAAACTTTTCTGATCAGTTTTGATGACAAATTCATCATGTTGCAGATATGCCCTCCAATGTTCCACTGCCATCAGAATAGCTAAGTATTCTTTCTCATAAGTAGAAAGGCCACTGTTGCGTGGGCCCAGAGGTTTACTGAGGAATGCAATTGGATGACCTTGTTGCTGCAAAACTGCCCCAATACCATGATCACTAGCGTATGTCTCAATGACAAAAGTCTGTTGGAAATCAGGAATGGCCAAAACTGGCGCAGTTACTAGTGCATTCTTCAGTAACAGGAAAGCCTTGTTGACCTCAGAAGTCCAAGAGAAAACCGTATGTTTCTTCAGTAGCTGAGTGAGTGGACGAGCTATTTCTCCAAAGTGTTTGACAAACTTTCGATAATAACCAGCTATACCCAAAAACCCACGGAGCTCTTTCACATTACTGGGAGTTTTCCAGTTGACAATTTCAGCAACCTTAGATGGATCTGTAGCCACTCCTGCACCACTGATAACATGACCGAGATATGCAATACTGCTCTGGGCAAAGGAACACTTAGACGCTTTCACCTGCCAGTGATCTTGGCGCAATAGACCCAGCACCATAGCTAAATGCTGAACATGGTCAGGGAGTGTTTTGCTGTAAACCAAAATATCATCAAAGAACACCAATGCACATTTGCGAAGAACAGAATGCAATGTGGCATTCATTGTGCCTTGAAAGGTTGCTGGTGCGCCAGATAAACCAAATGACATGACCCTGTACTCATACTGTCCAGAGTGAGTGAAAAAGGCTGTTTTATGTTCTTCACCAAGTGCTAGACGAATTTGATGATACCCATCCCTCAAATCCAATTTGGAAAACCATTGAGCCCCAGTCAATTCATCAATGAGTTCATCTATGATTGGAAGAGGGAATTTTCTGGGAACTGTAAGAGCATTCAGACGCCTGTAATCAATGCACATTCGCCAAGTTAAATCTTTCTTCTGAACTAAAATAGAAGGAGAGGCAAAAGCACTTGTACTGTGCTGAATTACTCCACTTTTCAATAACTCTGCTACTTGACGTTCAATCTCATCTTTAACTACAGGAGAATGCCTGTAAGGTCGAACCTGAATAGGCTAAGCTCCATCAACAAGTGGAATAAAATGATCACAATTCCTGCGAGGTGGCAAACCTTCAGGTTCAGCAAAAACATCAGAATATTCTTGCAAAATTGCTTGGATTTCAGTTGGCAATGTTTCCTCAGAAAAAACAGCAACATCACCAGCTTTCTGAATTAGCAGAATTTGCTCAATATCACCATGTTTATGTAAGCCAGAGAGTTGTTCCATAGAAATGGCATGACAAATGACTGAACTAGGGCCAACACCCTGCAGATACACATCAAAACCATCATCTGAAATTTTGAGCCGTTTAGTGGGCCAATCAATATGCATGGGGCTGTGTTGGTAGAGCCAGTCTTTCCCAAGAATGACATCAAATGCTCCCAACTGTAACAGCTTAAAATCAGTACATAATTCATGCCCTTGCGAAACCCAACAGCATTGTTTAACTTCTTCAGTGCAAGATAAGTCCCTGTCATCAGCCACCTTAACCCTGATAGGATTTGCCATAAGAGTAATTCCAGAGAGAACAGACCACAAACTTTTATTAATAAAAGATGTTGTGCTGCCTGAGTCCACCAACAGATGCACAGGATGACTCTGCACAAATCCTTGCAAGAACAGAACAGAAGGTGCACCTTCTTTGCTTGGTAACTTATCAGCAAGAGCTTACAGAGAAATAACACACAAATTCTCCTGGACTTGATCTCCTACGCCTGGATCTGTAAACATGCCCAAAGCATCAGCACCCATGAACTCCAGTAGCTCTTCCACAATGTGCAACTGTATGGTGGCAGGACAAGTGTGCTCCCGGCCCCATTTCTCCCTACATTTGAAGCAAAGACCACGTGCACGACGGTAATCACGGAGCGTGGCCAATTTGGAAGTGTGATCCATGTTGACACGAGAGTTCTCTTGTCCTCGACGATCACCCACTGTATTTGTCACATCAGCAAGAGCAGCTCGTGGCACAACATTGGGTCTGCTGGCCTCGATCGATGCTCATAAGGCTTGTAATGTTGAGGCCTAACAGATTCTACTACCTCTTCTTGCAGTAACGCTAGAGCACAAGCAGCATCAATATCTGGAGGTCGCTGAACCATGACCATAGCTCGAATATCTTCCCTCAAGCCCTCAATGAAGCGTGTCAAAAAATGTAGAGGATGAATAGCATCAGAATATGCTAAGAGATTATTCATCAATGTTTCAAAATGTTCAATATATGCAGCTACTGTGTCTGTTTGTTTAAGTGTGTAAAACTATCTAATAAGGAGTCAGTGCCTGTCTCGACCAAATCGAGTATAGAGCAAAGTACAGAAACTAGACCAGTCTAATGAAGCCAACTTCTTATGAACAGAATGTAACCAGATTTTAGGCGAGCCTACAAAATTGAGCGTAGCCATAGCAACCCAATAAGATTCATGTATGGAAAACATAGCGAAATACTGCTTTGCCAATGTCTGCCACATCTGAGGATTGTCACCATCAAACAAAGGAAACTGCAACGATGGATTTGAGTGACCCATTTGTGCGAGCAGTTGGCCAACAGAATTATCCACTTCAGACACATGTGAGCGAGAACTCATAGGAGATTGAAATTTGATCATACCCATGCCCGGGGAGAAAGCTGGGGCCGCTTGGGCCCCAAGCGCCCCCCGCCCGGTGAAGCGTGGACTCGCTGTGGCCTTGCCCGAGATCCAACAACGTCGGCCGCTTGCCCATGAGCGGTGGCGCTCCCGCACCATGCGCGTCGCTGAGGTGAGCCGCAGCAGGATCTCCTTCCACCGGCACCGTCCCCGTACCGATGGATTGCTTGATCGCGGCTTGCTGTTGAAGCGCCACGACCGCGGACTGGATGTTGTCCACTCGCGCTTCCAGACGAGGACGCCACGAGTTGAAGTCGTTGGAGAGCGCCTCCATGGACCTCTCCACAGACTCTGATCTAGCGGAGAGCTCCGTCGTGACCTTGACCGCCGAGGCATCAATCAAGCCTGTGAGGTGCTTGAGGAGCTCCTTCGCGCTGTCATCCATGGCCGATTCCTTGTTCAAGCGAACAAGCTTTTGGTGGCGGGTTTCGATGATCGAAGCCAGAATGTGGAAGAAAAATTTCTGCGGAAAATGGCGTGCTGGAAGGGTGGACGGATGGCTCTGATACCAGATGTCAGCGTCCACTTGGCAGCCCAGCACTCAACCTACGTTCTGGATGTTCATGCGCTCACAACCCAACTATAAGAAGAAAGCCCACTCCATCCCAAAAGCCCGGACTGAAAGGAGGAAGGAATCTCTCCCTTATAAGGTGGGTGTGGCCTCCTTCCGTAGGCGAGGTGAGACTAAACTTTGTGTAGCCTCACCGGTCAACAGCAGTCTAACATCCCATCCCCCTGAGAAGCCTCTCAGAAAGGCATGACGATCGCTAGCTCTGATACCAGGTGTAAAGGTCTCTCGATCTATTTTCAATTCGAACACAGATCCAGATACAAGGGGATTCAATCCAGGAAGGGGATGAGGAAATAGAAGCAAGGGGAGAGAGACCAGGTTCAGTTCGCCGTGATCCAACTTGGATACCACGCAATCGTTACAGGGGAACGGATAAGTAGCCGGTCACTTGGACCAGATCGGACCAATAACGCGCAGGTTGGGCTGTATCGCGCGGATGGGCTGGCCTGCTTCACTTGACTTGTTCTTCAAACGTTTCCCGTCTTCAGAACTCGCGCCCTCGCCGCCTTGGTCATCAGGGACAGTAGCGCTCCTCCTTGTCGGCGCTCTTGTAGCGGGAGGGTCCCTGACAGGTAGCATTCGATCGCCGCTCGATCAGTTTGTATCAGTGTGAGAAAACGTCAAATGTGGAGTTATTATCTCCCTGTATTCGCTCCCAGCCGTACGCTGGCGACCGAACAGACCACTACAGCAGCAATACCGCATCTCATTTCCGTTATTTTCTTCTTGTTACAAAATTCATTCGTTCCATTCACCTTGTTGTTTTGTTCGTCCTAACATCCAAGGACCAGATTAAGGTTTGCATCTCTGTTACAGTGTTATAGAAGTTCTTTCATGTGTGAAAGATAGGTTTCACTTCATGCTAGCTAGTAGTACAAACAATCGTGATTATTTCTGTCGATCTTTGTCACTGATGTAATAAGTATATAATAACACGCCACTTTATTAATCAGTAATTTACTGCATCAGCAAATGGTGAAGATCTGCTGCATCGGCGCGGGTTACGTGGGCGGCCCGACGATGGCGGTGATCGCGCTCAAGTGCCCGGACGTGGAGGTGGTGGTGGTGGACATCTCGGAGTCCCGCATCGCCGGGTGGAACAGCGACCGGCTCCCCATCTACGAGCCCGGCCTGGACGACGTCGTCAGGCAGTGCCGGGGCCGCAACCTCTTCTTCAGCACGGACGTGAACCGCTACGTGGGGGAGGCGGACATCGTCTTCGTCTCCGTCAACACCCCCACCAAGACCCGCGGCCTCGGCGCCGGCAAGGCCGCCGACCTCACCTACTGGGAGAGCGCGGCGCGCATGATCGGCGACGTCTCCCGCTCCGACAAGATCGTGGTCGAGAAGTCCACCGTGCCCGTCAAGACCGCCGAGGCCATCGAGAAGATCCTCGCCCACAACGGCCGCGGCGTGCGCTACCAGATCCTCTCCAACCCGGAGTTCCTCGCCGAGGGCACCGCCGTGCAGGACCTCTTCTCCCCGGAACGCGTCCTCATCGGCGGCCGCGAGACACCCGAGGGGCAGGCCGCCGTCAAGGCGCTCAAGGACGTGTACGCGCGCTGGGTCCCCGAGGACCGCATCATCACCACAAACCTCTGGTCCGCAGAGCTCTCCAAGCTCGCCGCCAACGCATTCCTCGCGCAGCGCATCTCCTCCGTCAACGCCATCTCCGCGCTCTGCGAGGCCACCGGCGCCGACGTCGCCGAGGTGGCATACTCCATCGGCAAGGACAAGCGCATCGGGCCGAGGTTCCTCTCCGCGAGCGTGGGGTTCGGAGGCTCCTGCTTCCAGAAGGACATCCTCAGCCTCGTCTACATCTGCGAGTGCTACGCGCTGCCCGAGGTCGCCGAGTACTGGCGGCAGGTCATCGGGATCAACGACTACCAGAAGAGCCGCTTCGTCAACCGCGTCGTGTCCTCCATGTTCAACACCGTCGCCGGGAAGAAGGTGGCCGTGCTCGGGTTCGCGTTCAAGAAGGACACCGGGGACACGCGCGAAACGCCCGCCATCGACGTGTGCCGGGGCCTGCTCGGGGACAAGGCCGTCGTGTGCATCTACGACCCGCAGGTGACGGAGGAGCAGGTGAGGCGTGATCTCGCCATGAAAAAGTTCGACTGGGACCACCCGCGGCACCTGCAGCCCGTTGGCGAGCCCGCCGGCCAGCAGGTCGCCATGGCGCCGGACGCCTACGAGGCCGCCCGCGACGCGCACGCCGTCTGCATCCTCACCGAGTGGGAGGAGTTCAGGAGTCTCGACTACAGCCGCATGTACGACGCCATGCAGAAGCCTGCCTTCATCTTCGATGGCCGCAACATCGTCGACCCGGAGAAGCTCCGGGAGATCGGCTTCATCGTGTACTCCATAGGCAAACCGCTTGACAACTGGCTCAAGGACATGCCAGCCGTCGCCTAAACTCTGGTAGATCTAGGCTCCACGTGGCGGTTAATTAGAAGGACGCGTCGTTAGTTTTGATTGATCTAGTTTCACATGTGGATAGAAGGATCAAAATACTTCATCTGTTTCAAAATAACTTGAAATTCTAGTTTTGTTCCATGTCAAAATTTTCTAAGAGCAACTCTAGCAGACACGAAAACCTCGTGGCCCGCAAAACACATTTATATGCCAAGCAAAACGTGTTTTCGGGGATGATTTTGCCTCCTGCAGAACAGATAACGCAAACCCTGGGTCTGTTCCGCGGAGGCAAATCGAGATTGCAAATCATGATTTAGATTTTAACAATTTGTTCATACAAAGTTCATATATAGCAACATAGATCAAATTAATGAATGTTTGAACACAACTAATCATTCAATAATCGAAGTACAACAATAATTGGTCAAATCACAGTACAACAAATGTTCAAATGAAATAATTTAACAATAATCAATATTTCTGAGGATAAATAAATAGTTTAACTCAATGAATAAAAGAGGAGGACTTCATTGTCCATGTCGCTGCCAATGATGCTTGATGAGGTCTTGTTCAAGACGAGTATACATAGAGGAGTTCTCAATGTTCTGATATATATTAAAAAAATGCTTGAATGCGATATGGCACTGGTAGAAAGAGGGCCTTTGGTCTAGTGCCCAAATTCCATTGGTCCCGGTCCGTTTCCATAATCGGGACCAATGCTAGGCACCGGTCCCGGTTCATGCCGCCTCGGCATTGGTCCCGGTTCATCTCTAAGCATTGGTCCCGGTTCGTGGCATGAATCGGGACCAATTTCCCCGCGACGCTACGTGGCGCTCTGCGGGGCATTGATCCCGGTTCGTGGCTTCGTGGCATGAATCGGGACCAATTTCCCCGCGACGCTACGTGGTGCTCTGCGGGGCATTGATCCCGGTTCATGCCACGAACCGGGACCAAAAACCCCGCGACGGTCAGCAGTCCAGGACAATTAATGTAAATAAATTCGGGACAGAAATTAATTCGAGGCAGAAATTAATTCGAGACAGAAATTAATTCGAGGTAGAAATTGAATTGATCAGTATTTTTGAAAAAATCTTTCACAAATTCATCAAGACAAAGATCTAAATTGAGACATTTTATTATTCGACCACAAATTTTTCCATACAAAGATGCGACTTTACAAATTTTCCTAGTTGACAACACTTCCGCTCCTGCTGTCCTCCGAGCCGCCGGCTTCCTCGTCGTCGTCGGACAAAATCTCCACGATTTCGGCGTTGTTCGGGAGACGGAGCTCCTCTGCGCGGCTAGCGACGTCGATGGCGGTGTAGATGGTCCGTCCAGGGACGGACCAGAACATCTCCCGCCCTTCTTGGTTGCGGAGATCCGGGTGCACCAGGCGTCCGTCCACGATGCGATTGCCAAGCTTGGCCTTCCGCTCCTTCTTGAACAGCCCGGGCCAGTACTTGCTGGCCGCCGCGTACCGGGGCAACGCCCTCATCCACGCGGGCAGCTGGCGGCGACGCTCCGCGATGACGCACTCCATCTCGTATCCGCGGGGGTTGAGGAGCGGATCCACCAGCACACTCACCTCGCTGATGCGAAATCTGGCGGGCATGGTCGCGCGCGGCGGCGCGAGGATGTCGTAGTACGCAAACATCACCGCCTCGTAGTGGTTGAGCATGGGCACCTCCATGGCGGCGCGGTGGAGATTGGAGAGGGAGGGGAGGCGAGATGACGGCGCGGTGGAGAGGCGATGGCTAAAGGGGTGGGGTGGAGATGGACTGCAGAGAGTCCGAGGCAATGGCGAAAGCGAGCGTTGTGGCCTCATATTTATACACGGGGACGACGAAGCGACAGTGGGCATTGGTCCCGGTTCGGTTATTGCCACGAACCGGGACCAAAGCCCCTCACACGCGACACGTGGCGGCCCAGCAGCGCGCCCCCCACCTAGGTCATTGGTCCCGGGTCGTGCCATTAACCGGAACCAATGACCTGGGTGGGGTGCGAGCTGCTGGGCGGCCACGTGTCGCGCGGGGGGGGGGGGGGTCTTTGGTCCCGATTCATGGCAATAACCGGGACCAAAAACCCTCCCCTGGCTATATATAAGCCCAGTCCTTTGCCCACCAAATTTTGCTGGATTGTGTGTGAGGTGTGGGTGCTAGCTTTTTTTTCTTTGATTGCACACAAGGTGTTCGACGAAATATCCGAGCCACACTTTAGTTCGCACAACACGGTATCCTCGGCTGAGGTTAGCAACCTTATCTTCTTTATCTGTAACTGATATAAAAATATTGCATGTGTCCATGTAGGGTGGTCATTTTACTATTCACGATGTTATTGTAATGGTTAATTATTATGACGCAGATCGATGCACGGATGCGATGGATGTATGGCGATCGACGGCATTCCGATTTTATTGCAGGCCTGCATAAATTTATCGATTTGGCTAAGGCAAACAAAATGGATAATTTTATGCCTTGTCCCTGCGTCGACTGTCAAAACGTGGCGGAGCACTATGCCCCGAGAATCCTTCAAAGTCATCTGCTTCGGAGAGGTTTCATGCCCGGATATTATTGTTGGGCCATGCACGGAGAAAGAGGGGTTAGGCTGGAAGAAAATGAAGAAGAGGAGGATGATGACAGCTATCCTATGTCCCCTAAAGAATACGGTGATACTGCAATGGAAGACAATGAAGAAGAGAGAGGCGGCAATGAAGAAGAACAACGGGCATCGGATGAGCCTGCTGATGGTCTTGATCGGGTCATTTCTGATGCAAATCAACAATGTGATATAGAAAGGGAGAAGCTTAAGTTGGAGGCCATGCAAAAGGATCACAAAAAGTTGTTGTACCCAAATTGCAAAGATGGCAGCACAAAGCTCGGTACCACACTTGAACTACTGAAATGGAAGGCAGAGTCTAGCTTATCTGACAAGGGATTTGAGAAGTTACTAAAAATAATAAAGCCGAAGCTTCCAAAGAATAACGAGCTGCCCGAGACAACGTACGAAGCAAAGAAGACTATCTGTCCTCTAGGATTAGATGTGGAGAAGATACATGCATGCATTAATAACTACATCCTGTACCGCGGTGAGAAGTACGAGAATATGGATAAATTCCTGGTATACACTGCATGTCGATACAAGATCAGACAAGATGACCCTGGTGATGTTGAGGGCGATGACGAGCCCTCCATGAAGAGGGTTCCTGCTAAGGTTATGTGGTATGCTCCTATAATACAACGGTTGAAACGTATGTTCAGAAATAAAGAGCATGCCAGGTTGTTGGGATGGCACAACGAAGAGCGTAAGAAAGACGGGAAACTGAGACACCCCGCCGATGGGTCGCAGTGGAGAAACATCGAGAGAAAGTACTCGAACTTTGCAGGTGACGCGAGGAACTTATGGTTTGGTCTAAGTACAGACGACATGAATCCTTTTGGGAAGCAGAGCTGTAGTCACAGCACCTGGCCAATGACTCTATGTATCTACAACCTTCCTCCTTGGCTGTGCATGAAACATAAGTTCGTTATGATGCCAGTGCTCATCCAAGGACCGAAGCAACCCGGCAACGACATTGATGTGTACCTAAGGCCATTAGTTGATGAACTTTTGCAGTTGTGGGCAGAAGCAGGTGTAAAGGTGTGGGATGAGCACAAGCATGAGCCATTTGACCTACGAGCGTTGTTGTTCGTAACCATCAATGATTGGCCTGCTCTTAGTAACATTTCAGGACAGTCAAACAAGGGATACAATGCATGCACGCACTGTCTAGATAAAACTAAAGGTACATATTTGGATAAATGTAAGAAGGTTGTGTACCTGCGGTGTCGTAAATTTCTTCCGACCAATCATCAAGTAAGAAAGAAAGGCAAGCATTTCAACGGTGAGGCAGATTACCGGAAGAAGCCTAAGCTCCCTAAAGGTGCTGATGTATTTGGTATGGTGAAGGACCTAGAAGTAATTTTTAGAAAGCGTCCTGGTGGTCAATCTGTTCCGAAAGACCCCATTACTGGACACACGGCCATGTGGAAAAAGAAATCTATATTTTGGGAGCTTGAGTATTGGAAAGACCTAGAGGTCCGTTCTTCAATCGACGTGATGCACGTGACGAAGAATCTTTGCATGAACCTGCTAGGCTTCCTGGGCGTCTATGGAAAGACAAAAGATACACCAGAAGCACGGGAGAACCAGCAACGTATCAAAGACCCATACAAAAAGCATACTGATAAAGAACATGAATACTTAAGCAGCTACGCTCTTACCAAAGCAGAGAAGGAAATCTTTTTTGAAGTCCTTTACAGTATCAAGGTCCCGGCTGGCTTCTCGTCAAATATAAAGGGAATAATAAATATGGCAGAGAAAAAATTTCAGAACCTGAAGTCTCATGATTTGATTATGACACAGTTGCTTCTGGTTGCATTGAGGGGGCTTCTACCAGAAAATGTTCGATTAGCCATTGTGAAGCTATGTGCATTCCTCAATGCAATATCTCAGAAGGTAATCGATCGAGAAAGTCTGGAAAGGCTACAGAAGGATGTGGTCCAATGTCTTGTCAGTTTTGAGTTGGTGTTCCCCCGCCCTTCTTCAATATTATGACGCATCTCTTAGTTCACCTAGTCGAAGAGATTTCCATTCTTGGTCCTATAATTCTGCACAATATGTTCCCCTTCGAGAGGTTCATGGGAGTCTTAAAGAAAAATGTTCGTAACCGTGCTAGGCCAGAAGGAAGCATCTCCAAGGGCTATGGAACAGAGGAGGTCATTGGGTTCTGTGTAGACTTTCTTCCTGACCTTAAGCCGATTGGTGTTCCTGAATCACGGTATGAGGGGAGACTGAGTGGAAAAGGCACGCTAGGAAAGAAAACAATGATATTTAGGGACGAACATTCTTTGAATCAAGCACACTACATAGTTCTCCAAAGTTCTACCTTCGTGGCTCCGTATATCGAGGAACACATGAATGTTGTATGCTCCAAGTTCCCGGGGAAGGATGACTACTGGATTAAAGAAAATCACATAGAGACTTTCGGCACTTGATTGCAATTACATCTCATGAATGACACCACTATTGGAGATCAACTCTACTTGTTGGCCGCGACACCATCTGCGACTGTATTGACTTTCCAAGGGTACGAGATAAATGGAAATACATTTTACACGATTGCCCAAGATAAAAAGAGCACCAACCAAAACAGTGGTGTCCGCTTTGATGCAACATGCGAGAATGGGAAAAAGGAGACATACTATGGTTACATAGAGGAGATATGGGAACTTGACTATGGACCTACTTTTAAGGTCCCTTTGTTTCGGTGCAAATGGGTCAACATGAATGGAGAAGGGTTAAAGGTAGACCAGCTGTACGGAATGATAACAGTGGATCTCAAGAATCTTGGTTACAGAGACGAACCATTCGTCCTAGCCAATGATGTGGCTCGGGTTTTTTATGTGAAGGACATGTCCTCTAGACCGAAAAAAGAAAAAAAATAAGGAAACGAATACATCAGACGATGAGCCCAGGTGTCACATAGTTCTTTTAGGGAAAAGAAACATCACGGGAGTCGAGGACAAGACAGACATGTCAGCAGATTATGATAAGTTTGATGAAATTCCGCCCTTCACCGTGAAAACTGACCCAAGCATCCCGTTAAGCAAAGAAGATGCTCCATGGTTACGTCCTAAGAAGCGACCATAGGCAAGGGATCGACATACGCGACGAAGGATTAATATCCTAAACCCTAAACCCTATCTAAATCTATGTAATGTATGGAAACTTTATGTGATGTATGGAAACTTTATGTGATGTATCGAAACTTTATGTAATGGAGTCTTTCACGGGCTTGCAGAGAAATTTTTCGAGAGCTTCAAGATGCCGTAGGGCGTGTGCACCAACGACATCTTCGAGAAGCTCCGCCACGGTAGATTTCCCAACCCTTTCCCCAACACTGTTAGAGGAGATGGAGTCTTTCACGGGCTTGCAGGGAAATTTTTCCGAGGTGGAGCTTCCGAAGATGCCGTAGGGCGTGTGCACCAACGACATCTTCGAGAAGCTCCGCCACAGGAGATTTCTCAACCCTTTCCCCAACACTGTTAGAGGAGATGGAGTATTTCACGGGCTTGTAGGGAAATTTTTTCGAGGCGGAGCTTCCGAAGATGCCGTAGGGCGTGTGCACCCACGACATCTTCGAGAAGCTTCTCCACGGGAGATTTCCCAACCCTCCATCCATGGGGATGAAACTCTCTCTACCTATGTTGGCTTGTTGAGCTGCTTGCCATGGCGTATCGATGGTCCTTTTATAGGCACGGCGCCGCTTCTACTTTATCTTGTTCCTCCGACAGGGCGTCATGCGCTACATGCTTTATCTCATCGAGCAGTGTGTCCACCCACACGTCCTTATCCCACCGACATCTTTAGTCTCGGTTGCACCCACCAGCCGGTACTAAAGGTTACCCACGCGTCCTTATTCCACCGACAGCTTTAGTCTCGGTTGCACCCATCAGCCAGGACTAAAGGTTACCCATGCGTCCTTATCCCACCGACAGCTTTAGTCTCGGTTGGCTTTTTCGTGCGTCAAAAGGGAAAACTTCCTCCTGCAACATCGTAAGCCATCCCAAGATGCACATGTGTGCACAATATGGGCACATTATCACAAACTATGCCCTGATTCTAGCCATAACATTGGTGGTTTAACGTGAATGCCATGAAACCTCGAACATGATAAGTCATTTTGTGAAGGATTTTTTATGATGTTTGCAATTTTTCAAGTTCAATATTTTTCCTTGTAACTGTGACACATAATATGACACCACGCGAAGGTTTCACAATGTTTGGATCATTTTTGAATTTCTTATGCCCGTTTCAAACTATATTCAAAACGGCGGGCATGAAGCTTCTTAGCCCGGGGCTGAGCCTCGCTGAACTTGAAGTGGATCTCTGATGAAATAGCATGTTGTGAACCTATAAATGATTTTTTTAAAATTCACAAGCATTATATCATGTACTTGTAGTTCAAATCTTGGCAACCTCCTACCGATTCGAGAATTTGTCTTTTTCATGAGGATGGACAAAGGTTCTAGATACCGTTGGGAAATTGTCCATATAAGGTGGTCTAGTATTTTTTGAAAAATGGGCTGGTACCAATGCCAAACTTTAATTTGGTGGTTGCTTCACGAACACCCGATTTTGGCACCTCAAAATGGAAATTGGCTTTTTAAATGTCGAAAGGGAAAACTTCCTCCTGCAATATCGTAAGCCATCCCAAGATGCACATGTGTGCACAATATGGGCACATTATCACAAACTATGCCCTGATTCTAGCCATAACATTGGTGGTTTGACCTAAATGTCAAGAAACCTCGAACATGATAGGTCATTTTGTGAAGGATTTTTTATGATGTTTGCAATTTTTCAAGTTCAATATTTTTCCTTGCAACTGTGACACATAATATGACACCACACGAAGATTTCACATTGTTTGGATCATTTTTGAATTTCTTATGCCCGTTTCAAACTATATTCAAAACGGCGGGCACGAAGCTTCTTAGCCCGGGGCTGAGCCTCGCTGAACTTGAAGTGGATCTCTGATGAAATAGCATGTTGTGAACCTATAAATGATTTTTTTTAAAATTCACAAGCATTTTATCATGTACTTGTAGTTCAAATCTTGGCAACCTCCTATCGATTCGGCAGGAATTTGTCTTTTTCATGAGGGATGGACAGAAAGGTTCCAGATACACCGGTTGGGAAATTGTCCATTGAGGTGGTCTAGTATTTTTGAAAAATGGTCTGGTACCAATGGCAAACTTTAATTTGGTGGTTGCTTCACAGAACACCCCGATTTTGGCACCTCAAAAATGGAAATTGGCTTTTTCGTGCGTCGAAAGGGAAAACTTCCTCCTGCAACATCGTAAGCCATCCCAAGATTCACATGTGTGCACAATATGGGCACATTATCACAAACTATGCCCTAATTCTAGCCATAACATTGGTGGTTTGACCTAAATGCCAAGAAACCTCGAACATGATAGGTCATTTTGTGAAGGATTTTTTATGATGTTTGCAATTTTTCAAGTTCAATATTTTTCCTTGCAACTGTGACACATAATATGACACCACGCGAAGGTTTCACATTGTTTGGATCATTTTTGAATTTCTTATGCCCATTTCAAACTATATTCAAAATGGCGGGCATGAAGCTTCTTAGCCCGGGGCTGAGCCTCGCTGAACTTGAAGTGGATCTCTGATGAAATAGCATGTTGTGAACCTATAATTGATTTTTTAAAAAATTCACAAGCATTATATCATGTACTTGTAGTTCAAATCTTGGCAACCTCCTGTCGATTCGGCAGGAATTTGTCTTTTTCATGAGGGATGGATAGAAAGGTCCAGATACACCGGTTGGGAAATTGTCCATATAAGGTGGTCTAGTATTTTTGAAAAATGGGTTGGTACCAATGACAAACTTTAATTTGGTGCTTGCTTCACAGAACACCCTGATTTCGGCACCTCAAAAATGGAAATTGGCTTTTTCGTGCGTCGAAAAGGAAAACTTCCTCCCGTAACATCGTAAGCAATCCCAAGATGCACATGTGTGCACAATATGGGCACATTATCACAAACTATGCCCTGATTCTAGCCATAACATTGGTGGTTTAACGTAAATGCCATGAAACCTCGAACATGATAGGTCATTTTGTGAGGATTTTTTATGATGTTTGCAATTTTTTAAGTTCAATATTTTTCCTTGCAACCGTGACACATAATATGACACCACGCGAAGGTTTCACATTGTTTGGATCATTTTTGAATTTCTTATGCCCGTTTTAAACTATATTCAAAATGGCGGGCATGAAGCTTCTTAGCCCGGGGCTGAGCCTCGCTGAACTTGAAGTGGATCTATGATGAAATAGCATGTTGTGAACCTATAAATGATTTTTTTAAAAATTCACAAGCATTATATCATGTACTTGTAGTTCAAATCTTGGCAACCTCCCATCGATTCGGAAGGAATTTGTCTTTTTCATGAGGGATGGACAGAAAGGTTCCAGATACACCGGTTGGGAAATTGTCCATATAAGGTGGTCTAGTATTTTTGAAAAATGGGTTGGTACCAATGGCAAACTTTAATTTGGTGGTTGCTTCACAGAACACCCTGATTTCGGCACCTCAAAAATGGAAATTGGCTTTTTCGTGCATCGAAAAGGAAAACTTCCTCCCGGAACATCGTAAGCCATCTCAAGATGCACATGTGTGCACAATATGGGCACATTATCACAAACTATGCCCTGATTCTAGCCATAACATTGGTGGTTTAACGTGAATGCCATGAAATCTCGAACATGATAGGTCATTTTGTGAAGGATTTTTTATGATGTTTGCAATTTTTCAAATTTAATATTTTTCCTTGCAACTGTGACACATAATATGACACCAGCGAAGCTTTCACATTATTTGGATCATTTTTGAATTTCTTATGCCTGTTTCAAACTATATTCAAAACGGCGGGCATGAAGCTTCTTAGCCTGGGGCTGAGCCTCGCTGAACTTGAAGTGGATCTCTGATGAAATAGCATGTTGTGAACCTATAAATGATTTTTTTAAAAATTCACAAGCATTATATCATGTACTTGTAGTTCAAATCTTGGCAACCTCCTGTCGATTCGGCAGGAATTTGTCTTTTTCATGAGGGATGGACACAAAGGTTCCAGATATACCGGTTGGGAAATTGTCCATATAAGGTGGTCTAGTATTTTTGAAAAATGGGTTGGTACCAATGGCAAACTTTAATTTGGTGCTTGCTTCACAGAACATCCTGATTTCGGCACCTCAAAAATGGAAATTGGCTTTTTCGTGCGTCGAAAAGGAAAACTTCCTCCCGCAACATCGTAAGCCATCCCAAGATGCACATGTGTGCACAATATGGGCACATTATCACAAACTATGCCCTGATTCTAGCCATAACATTGGTGGTTTAACGTGAATGCCATGAAACCTCGAACATGATAGGTCATTTTGTGAAGGATTTTTTATGATATTTGCAATTTTTCAAGTTCAATATTTTTCCTTGCAACTATGACACATAATATGACACCACGCGAAGGTTTCACATTGTTTGGATCATTTTTGAATTTCTTATGCCCATTTCAAACTATATTCAAAACGGCGGGCAGGAAGCTTCTTAGCCCGGAGCTGAGACTCGCTGGACTTGAAGTGGATCTCTGTTGAAATAGCATGTTGTGAACCTATAAATGGTTTTTTTAAAAATTCACAAGCATTATATCATGTACTTGTAGTTCAAATCTTGGCAACCTCCTACCGATTCGGCAGGAATTTGTCTTTTTCATGAGGGATGGACAGAAAGGTTCCAGATATACCGGTTGGGAAATTGTCCATATAAGGTGGTCTAGTATTTTTGAAAAATGGGCTGGTACCAATGCCAAACTTTAATTTGGTGGTTGCTTCACAGAACACCCCGATTTTGGCACCTCAAAAATGGAAATTGGCTTTTTCGTGCGTCGAAAGGGAAAACTTCCTCCTGCAACATCGTAAGCCGTCCCAAGATGCACATGTGTGCACAATATGGGCACATTATCACAAACTATGCCCTGATTCTAGCCATAATATTGGTGGTTTGACCTAAATGCCAAGAAACCTCGAACATGATAGGTCATTTTGTGAAGGATTTTTTATGATGTTTGCAATTTTTCAAGTTTAATATTTTTCCTTGCAACTGTGACACATAATATGACACCACGCGAAGGTTTCACATTGTTTGGATCATTTTTGAATTTCTTATGCCCGTTTCAAACTATATTCAAAATGGCGGGCATGAAGCTTCTTAGCCCGGGGCTGAGCCTCGCTGAACTTGAAGTGGATCTCTGATGAAATAGCATGTTGTGAACCTATAATTGATTTTTTTAAAAATTCACAAGCATTATATCATTTACTTGTAGTTCAAATCTTGACAACCTCCTATCGATTCGGCAGGAATTTGTCTTTTTCATGAGGGATGGACAGAAAGGTTCCAGATAGACCGGTTGGGAAATTGTCCATATAAGGTGGTCTAGTATTTTTGAAAAATGGGTTGGTACCAATGGCAAACTTTAATTTGGTGGTTGCTTCACAGAACACCCTGATTTCGGCACCTCAAAAATGGAAATTAGCTTTTTCGTGCGTCGAAAAGGAAAACTTCCTCCCGCAACATCGTAAGCCATCCCAAGATGCACATTGTGCACAATATGGGCACATTATCACAAACTATGCCTTGATTCTAGCCATAACATTAGTGGTTTAACGTGAATGCCATGAAACCTCGAACATGATAGGTCATTTTGTGAAGGATTTTTTATGATGTTTGCTATTTTTCAAGTTCAATATTTTTCCTTGCAACTGTGACACATAATATGACAAGACATGAAGGTTATTGTTTGGATCATTTTTGAATTTCTTATGCCCGTTTCAAACTATATTCAAAATGGTGGGCATGAAGCACTTTTCCTGTTCAAAATTGTATAGTTCAAATAAAAATATTTGAAAACAGAAAATGGTTTTTGATTAGTTATTTAAATTGAAGCACTTTTCCTGTTGAAAGTTTTTTGAAATTCCTAATTATGCAATAAATATTTTGTAATGCCATTTTAATTGAAAATAGTAAAATTGTATAGTTCAAATAAAAATATTTGAAAACAGAAAATGGTTTTTGATTAGTTCTTTAAATTGAAGCACTTTTCCTGTTGAAAGTTTTTTGAAATTCCAAATTATGCAATAAATATTTTGTAATGCAATTTTAATTGAAAATAGTAAAATTGTATAGTTCAAATAAAAATATTTGAAAACAGAAAATGGTGTTTGATTAGTTATTTAAATTGAAGCACTTTTCCTGTTAAATGTTTTTTGAAATTCCAAATTATGTAATAAATATTTGTTAATGCAATTTTAATTGAAAATAGTAAAATTGTATAGTTCAAATAAAAATATTTGAAAACAGAAAATGGTTTTGATTAGTTTTGTAAATTGAAGCACTTTTCCTGTTAAAAGTTTTTTGAAATTCTAAATAAATAATCATTTTAAATTGAAACATCTTATTACTTAAAGAAGAAAAGAAATTTGAAAATAGCGGGAAGACCAAAAGGTTTGCCAAAATCTGAAAAACGGGTCACCGATCCCGGTTGATCCCACCAACCGGGACCAATGGTTCCTAGGTGCGCGCGCTGATTTACAGGCCTTTGGTCCTGGTTGGTGGGACGAACCGGGACCAAAGGTCAGACCATTGGTCCCAGTTCGTCCCACCAACCGAGACCGTTGGTCCTTTGGTCCCGGTTATTAGGACGACCCGATACCAATGGTCTGTACAGTTAACAGCCCCGGCCTTTCCTCCTCCCCAACTCCCCCAATTCATAGAGCATATCGACGTGCGGCTAAGGAAAATTTGCGGCGGAGCAAAATCACGCCGGCAGGCTGCCCAAATCCAGAACGGCCGCTTCACGTCGTCGACGCCCGTCGCCGAGCGCCACTGTCCACCGCCGCGAGCAGGCAAGGAAGCTCCGCCTCGCTGCAATTGACCCCACCGTCCCCGACTCCGGCCGCCGCGTTCTCCACTGATTCCGGCAGCGCCCGGCCTCCTCCGGCCTTGTCGCACCCTCCATCGGCCTCCTGGTAAGCCACTAGTGCTCCAGCACCACTCCTACGTCTCCCTCCCTCACTGTATCGTCCTCCCCACGAGCACCTGCCGCCACCGGCCGCCGGCCACCGTCAAACACCTTGCTCGGCGCACCTCCCGTAGTGGTGCCGCCCATTTTAGGTAGCCCGCATCGCGCTGGTTCGAACCGTCCTAGTCGCGTCACCCCACGCGGTTCTCTCCGCCGTCTTCCACCACCGCTTGGCGATGGGCCTCGTGAGCCCACCGTGCCAGCGTCGGCGGCATCGTGTGGCTGTGTGTGCGGCGTGGGCGCTGACCAAGCCCCTCCAGCGTGGCATCTGAGGTGGCTTGTCTCTGTGGCTAGTTTAGCCATGGAGAAAAAAAACCCACCCCGAGCTGACGTTATAATGACGCAGTAAATGTTTAATAATTGTTTAATTAATTTCAGAAAAGAGTTTAATCTTATAAATTTAATAACTAATTATTTCTAAGTCAGAAAAATATGTATAATATATTAAAATGTTCAGAAAAATGAGATCTACACAATAGACTCATAATCATGCATTGTTCAACAACTTTAATTACAAGTTTAATAAGAGAATAAAATCAACCCCTCGTAGGTGATTTCGCGGTCTCTCCTGTACTAGGGTTTGGACCCTTCGGATCCCACTTAAATTGCCAAGCATGCCTTAGGGTTAAATTTAAACTCTGTTTAACTTGTCATATAATCATCGATGCCATGTGTTGATTGTTGTTTCCCCTTTCTTGTCATAAACTTAATATGTAATTCTAGAACATCATCTTTGCAGATACTATGGATCCAACACATCAGGAAAACATCCTCCAAGGAATGATCTACAAAAATGAAGATATCGATATCGATGTCACCAGTGAGTTTCTGAATGATTCCGGTCAGGGAGATGAGTCTCTCAACCGAGGAGACGGCTCCGGTGAGGTAGAAGCCGAAGCCTGGGACAGGGAAGAAGCCAACGAGGAAGAAGGCGTGGCTCCGGCGGAACCTTAAATCTCGCAAACACCGGCGAGGTGTATATATGTATTTTTGTAATTAAAATGTTGCTGTCTATATATATACATGCATATATTAACACTATTTCTTATTTTAGCCCTCCGGATCGAGAACTTCTTCTGTAAGAACGAAACGAGGCCCAACAAAAAGTTGGATGACACTATGAGGTATAGGATCGACGTGGTCGGTGTAGATGGCGAACCGCAAGCTCCCGTCGATGTCGCAAGAAAATTTGTCAAGCAATGCAGAGTTCTTGCGAGGGACTACATCCCGATCACCGTTAAAGAATGGAATCGGCCAAGCGGCGGTGGAGTCCCGTATGTCGGCGACGCCGCCAAAGATAAGCTTTTTGACAAGCTCATGACTAATTTCCTCCTGTCGATGCCAAATGTGAATCCAGATGAGGAAGAGAGAGTAAGAATGGAGCTTGTGCAAAGAGTCAAGAAGTTTGCTCTCAGCAAGATGGCTGATGCATTCAAAAACTGGAAGAAGAAACTGTACAATAACTTTGTCAAAGTAGAGAAGACTCCGGATTTCACTCAAGGCGGCTATGCTAAGTTAAGACACCTGTGGGAGGATTTTGTGAAGTACAAGACATCGGAGAAAGCTAAGAAAAGGTCTAGAATAAATACGGAGAACGCTGTTAAGAAACTATACCATCATAACATGGGGCCTGCTGGCTACGCCGGTTGCATGCCTAAGTGGGATGCACTTGAGGTCAATTACATAGCTGCCGGGATCAGCCCAGAGCCCGCAACATGGACACCACGGACGAGAAACTGGTTTTACGGCCATGGGGGCACGTTGGACAAAGAAGGGAGGGCAATATATAATAAGAAACACAAAGATGATCCCCTAGTGCCCATCGACGATATTAGAATGCGGTAGATGATGTTGCAGCGGGACAATTCGTTTTCGATAGAGAGAACGACGATCTCACACGCGCCCTTAAAAATCCTGAACACGACGGACGAGCACGAGGCAACCAGGATCCAAGCCTTGGAAGGTTGCCTTCCCCCCGGAAATGAAGAGATATCCCGATAAAAGCCATCAGAGGAGAAAGGAAAGGGAGGCAGTTGAGAAAGTGGTTGTTGCAGACCGGCTGCGTAATGTAGAAGAAGCATTAAAGCGGCACCAGGATCAACTCGACAGACTTAGCTAGCAAGGTACTAGCGGCCAATCTCAGTGACACGTGGTAGAAGCTGCATTTGAGGGTACCGGCGCCCTATCGAATAAGAAAAGCAGCGTCACTTCCACGCAGCTCCATGATGTTGATGATTCACTGACGACATCTCCTCCTAAACGCTACCCAATGGATGATATCACGGAGACCACAGCTTGTGAGCTAAAGGTGCAGGTTATGAACTTAAGGGTGACGGCGGCGGTCGGCATGGCGGTACCAATTGCGCCTTACCCAACTTGGCATTGCAGACCGGTTCTAAAAAGGTACGCTGTTGTCACGGTGGATGAGGTGAAGGAAGATTTTGAGGAGCTGAATCTAGACCACCCTGTAGGGGAAGATATGGAGCTGACTCAACTAGGAGAAGTCAAAGGGGGGACTATTCTATGGCCAAAGGAGCGCATCATGCTTCCAAATTATGTGCCGCCAAGGCCACCCACTCCTCAGAGCAGCAATCCACCTTCGTCGCCACCTCACCATTCTCCAGCGCAACCGTCGCCTTCACCGCCTCACCACTCAGCGCAACCGTCTCCATCGCCGCCTCCGCCTTGCTCGCCGGCTCACGCCGGCTGGCCAGGCCGTCTGTCCCGAGCCTTAGAGACAAAAGCGGAAGTATACTAAGGGGGGCAGCACCACCACCAGCAGCAAGAGCACATTCCGATCACCGAAACGTAAGCTATCGCCCTCCCAAAAGTACCTCATCAGAATATGAAGAAGCTACCTTGCGAGAAGACAGATGAGGAAACTGATGCAGCCACAGCTGCCCATTATGAAAAGTGGAAGATTGACATGGCTAACAAGAAAAAGGCGAAAGAGGCATATTTCCCGGTCACCGCAGAAGATAAAGCCAAAGCAGCCGCGCTTAAGATTCAGCTTCACCAACCCATAGCGCTCACATCAGATTATAATCGCTCTATTACCAAGTCGGCTGAGGCAAAAGAGCGAAGAGTCGGGAAAGAAGTTGCCCAGCTCGGACAACAGAAAAATCAATCGATCGAACCGCTCAAAGTGTACGATACCAATGAGTGGAGAGCCCAGGAGCGGCATGATCCGAACATTGATCCGGAGTTTGTTCGACTGTACGGAGAAAATGCTCAATTATATGGACTGTCTATTACTGAGTACATGAGCCGTATGGATGAGTTCGAGAGGTACCAAGAAACAGCATACGTGTACCAGTACGGGGCACCTCTCGTCAAACCCGAATTAGTCAAAGATCTACCAACAAAAATGCGAAGATTGCATAACTGGTACATCCAAGCCTGTGCTGATTCCAAAAACTAGATCTATGCTGCATATAAACACTACCATTACGGTCATGGAGATGGCTTCCTACTGATCGAATTTTCAGAATTATTTCAGTTTTACCAACAAGACGCCCTCGATAAAACTATCGCCAGTGCCTATTGTTTGTAAGTATTATTAATTTCTATAATTAAGTCTTTCTAGCTCAGCTCATTCGTTGCTTGTATAATCTTACTAATCACTATACTAATTATATATGCAGAATGAAGATTCAAGAATGCAACAAAGGACAAATCTATGACCTTGGGTTTGTTAACTGTAATTTCGTTCATGAAGTTACTCTAAAAACAAAACCCAAAGAGACAGAAGATAACTTGTTCCAAGCGTTGAAGTATTTCAGCAACAGAAGGGAAATATTATTTCCTTACAACGCTAGGTGAGTGTTACTGTCTTGTACACATTCTATTTTCGCTTACTCGATGTTAAGCGTATAATTGACTCGTGTTATATTTTGTTAGTGTGTCCAGCTTCCACTATATTCTGTTAATCATTGTTGTTGACACCGGAGTAGTAAAAGTATTGGACTCGAAACGCACACCATTAGAAAAGTGGACGGACATGCAGGAATGCCTCCAGAAGGCTTGGAAACGGTTCACCGCCAAAACTAGGGGTGTTTGGAAGCAAGAGCTTACATTTCAACCATTGACTGTAAGTACTACTTGCTAGATCCACGCATCTCTTTGATTCTAGTTTCAATACCACCATTATCATGCTTGATTATTATTTTGACTGAACTCCGTTCTCGTAAAGTGCTTGAGACAGGAAGCCGAGAATAACTTATATGGATACTATGTCCGCGAGTTCATTCGCCAGCCGACCAAAGAGAAGGGCGCAGACCGGAACATCAAAAAAATTGAAGTACGATAAACGATAATCACAACTTTATTTTATTACCACCAATTATGTTTAGTTTCATTCATATATATTGATCCCCTTCTTTATATTAGATCAAACGGATGCGGGACGGTCTTCTATCACAATATCACAAGAACGCGTGCAAGCAACTCAAGAGGAAATTGCCGGATTCTTGTTAAAACAAGTCATAGATCCGAAAGGAGAATACTATTATCCGCTTCATTTGGAAGGGTGAAGTGTAAAAAAGAAGATATAAATTAAATCAAATTCGTGTGAGAGTATCGTTTATAATTATAATATGTTTCGACCAAAAAGACGGATGAGACGGTGTATATATTTGTGATCAGCATGATGTGTAATATAAATATCGTGGTTTCATTATTGCTATATATATGTAGTACCATTAAATTGATTTTAAAAAAATCCTGCCACGGCAGAAAAATAGCCCGAAAATCCTGCCGCGGCAGAAATAGCCTGAAAATCCTGCCGCGGCACAAAACTCTACCGCGGCACATAGACCAACGATCCCGGTTCGTGCCAAGAACCGGGACCAATGATCCACCCCCGTCCGTCTCTGGCGCTGCCACGTGGAGACCCACCACACCGGGACCAATGATCCACCCCCCTCGTCGCGCGCCCTCCCATGTGGAGACCCATTGGTCCCGGTTAGTCCTGAGTGATTGGTCCCGGTTCGGGAGCCGGGACCAATGACCCTTATGAACCGGGACTAGAGGCCATTTTTTCACCAGTGTGGGTTGCGTTGTGGCCTCACTTGGCTATCAACATTGTCAAGGAAGAACTCCAAGTTCATGTCTTTCTCATCTTCTATAATCATGTTGTGGAGAGTGACACAACATGTTATGATGTTTTCTAAGGTTTCTTTATCCCAAAACCGAGCAAGACACTGGACAATAGCAAACCTACCTTGCAACACCCCAAAAGACCTCTCAATGTCCTTGCGGGATGCTTCTTGATGTTGTGCAAAAACAGTATCGGCTCTACTTTCAGGTGTTTGAATGGTCTTCACAAATGTTGCCCATGTAGGATATATATCGTTGGCAAGATAGTACCCTAATGCGTAGTCATTGTTCACCCTTTTTTTTGTGATTTTTGTTGTTTTGATTAATTAGCAGAAAAATCAGAAGTTAGAAAGGGTGTAGGTGTCATGGTGCTCCCCACAACTTTTCCTACCTTAGGGATTTTGCTGGAACACTAGTAAACAACGAGTATTTGAGTGGGCAATTGGAGTAGGTTTTGGCAGAAAAAAATACTTACAAACAACGATGGAGTGGTAACCTCAGGCAGTTCGGTTTAGGCTTGGAACCGTGGACATTTGCAGCGTGTTTGGTTCAGGAAAAGTGGAGGCAGGGAAAGGGAGTTACGAACATAGAGACCTTTTGTCCGCTGATTGTTTGGGTGAAATGTGAGTTGCGAAGGGAAGAAAATGGGTATTCACATTATTGAACGACCTGGTAATTAAGATTGGGATTGAGAATTGCCGTTAAAGTCTCATTCCCCTTCCCTCTAATTGCAAAACAAGCTGTTGGTGGAGCTCTACGAGATGAGCCGGTTTAGCGGTGTAAACCGATGAAGGCTACGTGCAGGCCTACTGAACGCAGTACCGCTAGTGGTAATGTACCGGAGTGGTGCCATCAGCATTACGTCATCCATGTGCCGATCTAAACTCTGTAACTTTACAAAACTGAAATGAAACTTGTGAAACATATTCAAAACTTGTTAAACATTTCTATCTCATCAATCTCAAAGCAGCACGCACGCTACAAGTACTATTGCCAGTAAAACTGTCTCATCAATCTCAAAGCAGCACGCACGCTACAAGTACTATTGCCGGTAAAAACGTCGCAAAGCCACCCGCACTAAAATGTAGGTGAAGTCAGACCCTCACAAGAGCGGAGAAAAATCCTATGGGACCTGATCGTACCGTCCCGAGCGGTCGACCAAGCTGTGCGTTGTCCACGTAGCAAAATATGAATCTTAAAGCTTCTGGCCACTTATTCCCACTTTCTACTTATCAAATCCCTAAGCATACCAGAACCGGCTCCTTCCTGACTGCGTAGCTCGTTGACGAAGCCAACGCGGCGCTCCAGCTAGCGACGAAGGACCTCCACCGCGCCCGGTGGCGCAGCTCCTTCACGACGCCGTTGCTCGCGGCCCCAATGGAGCTCCAGCTAGCCACGGCCATCCTGCACCGCGCCCGGCGGCGCAGCTCGTTCATGATGACGCCGTCGCTCCCGCGGCACCACCGGCGCTGCAGCTAGCCCGACCACCCTCCTCAACGCATTCGCTCGCGGCGGCGTTGACGGTCCGTCCCAACTATGCCCCGCCCCTGTTTCTATGTTTGCTGGGGAATAAATGTCCAGAAGCTTTGAGATTTGTTTTGCTACGTGGCAAACACACAACTTGGTCCACTGCTCGGGACGGAACGACCAGGTCGCATAGGATTTTTTCGCTCACAAGAAGTTGTCTTGCTAGATTTACCCAAGGAGCCCTGGTATTTAATTTGTTCTCATACCTGCAGAACGCAAGGTTACAGTGAGATCCTTCTACACACCACGAGTATGCATAATCCCGATCCCTCTCGGTCCTAGAGCCAGAGATGGCTTACTCCAACCATGTAACGATCCTTCTCATTGCTAAGGTGCAGGGGCAGAGTCAAGATTTGACCATAGGGGGGCGAAGAAGACAATAATCACTTAACGACATAGAAGATTTTTTTCAGAGTAAATGGAATAGAACAATTTTTCTTTACAGGACCTAGAAGACACTATAACACGATTTTGGAGATTTAACAAATAGCATCAATATCAAAATATGACAATTGTAACAATTGTTTTTGTATATTTCTTTTCATTTTTTCTTGTTCTTCTGTTGCTTTTGTCTTCCGACTCTATGTCAATGTACAAACCGATATGCAACTTCTATTGATCTAAAGAAAGATTAACTAATGGAAAATATAAATTGAATTTGTAAATCTAATGCACAACATACCTTAAGTATAGACATCATGTGTGACTAGGCGTGAGGCAGTAGTCACATTTTGCACTAATTCCTACTCTTACCGATTAGGTGATGTACACGATAGATCAATCCTCTAATTCCTAACGAGCATATCAGATCATTATTTTTAACTAGGAAACAATATCGCGATCGAGAGATAGGCTAATAGTACTTAGTTCATTACTCCACAACTGATTAATTGTGTACTAATCTCTGACCATTAGCACACATACACTAATATAGTTGTACCACTACCTACTATCAAATGATGTTGAGGGGGGCGATCAATTAGGGCGGGTCTAGCCCCTGCTGAAATAGATCGTATGGGCACCTAGAGGGGGGGGGGGTGAATAGGTGCTACTCCAAATTTTAATATTTTTTTAATTTTAGGCTTAGCACAAAGGGTAAATTCTCTAGATAAACTATTAGGTGGAATTTCCCTATATGCAAACCTATCTACTAGCGAGTAAAGAGTGAGTGGAAGAGGAACGGGTAAACCGAAGTGAAGCACGCGGAGACACAGGATTTGTTTGACCGTAGTTCCTTCCTTGTTAAGGGAAGTACGTCTGCGTTGGAGGGGTGGGCGGTACTAAGACCACCACGCCAAAATAGGCCTCACCCTGTTCTCCGATGGATCCCGCCACCAAAGGCCTGATCCACCTTTCCACTATAGGGACCCTTGGAGGCGGGTACCGGCGCCTTTACACAACTAGCGGGGCAACAACTCCACAATCAACTTGGAGGCTTCCGAAATGACAACAAGCTGCCACAAGAATAAAGTTATCAAACACAATGAACAAGATCTAGGTATTGACAAGAATACTAGATCAGGGATTTCTCCAAGTGAATGGAGAGGAGTTGATGCGCTTGATTCGTGATGATGATGATGATGATCCTCTCTTCCTTCAATTCCCCCAAAGATCAAAGCCTTCGGGTGGTTGAAGTGGGAGATCGAGAATGGGAGCTCTTGCACAATGTCTGGACAATTTCGAATGAATCAAGAGTACTGAACGTTGGGGAAGAAGGGGTATTTATACCCCCTTACGAAACCAGCCGTTGGACACTTTGGGGCTGGATTATCCGGCCCAAGTGAGGGCCGGATTATCCGGCCTGGGGAAAATTCCGCCTCAGACTCGGAATATCCGGCAGATAAACCGCCCCCCTATTAGAGCGTCGCGCCGAGCTTGCCCTTGATCAACTTCTGGGGGCCGGATTATCCGGTCCTGGATTATCCGGCCTGGGGAGGAAAAAAATGCCCCAATTTGGATTTTCCGAGAGAAAATCCGACCGGATACCGAGCGACGCGTCGTGGCTCCCTTTGCTCAAAAACTGGGGGCCGGATTATCCGGCCCATGCGACCGCCGGATTATCCGGCATGGGGAGGAAAAACCGCCCCAGTTCGGATTTTCCAGGAGAAAATCCGACCGGATACCGAGCGACGCGCCTTGGCTCCCTTTGCTCAATGAGGTAGGACAGATTATCCGGCCCTTGGTGGGGCGGATAATCCGCCCCCCCTCAAAGCTTCCTACACACTTAGCGGACATGAATATACTCCACAGTATTGTTATCTAACACACAAAACATAGGAAAACATGAAATGTTCTTTCAATCTCCCCCTTTTTGGTATTAGATGACAATACCAGGATTTGCAGGAAAAAGTCACAAGACAAACAACAATAACCATGGAAGAGACTCCCCTCCATGTGTGCATATTAGAATTTTGCATTGGAATACAAATGCACACAAATAGGTGAATCTATTCCATAGACATATGAGCAACATAATCATACCACCAAGGTAGAGGGAAGGCATCCTTGACATAGCCTCAATTATTACCGAGATAACCAATATAAGTGCCTTCCTTGATAAAGACCTCCAGCATAATAGGATATGAATAGATGGATCCATAAGCATAATCCAGGAGATGAAATCCATAAGCATAATCCAGACAACCACTAACATAGAGTCTCAAACAAACCACAAACCACAAATTTAAAGTTCAATGCTAAATGGGCATAAGCAAGAAAACGATGAATAGAAAAATGCAAGTGCTTATGCCCGACCCATGCAAATCCACGAATATCCTAATAGAACTACTTCTCCCCCTTTGGCATTGAGACACCAAAAAGGAAGAAGAGCGATGCTAGCGCCCCACGGGATCACTCGTACTCCTCGTCCTCGTCCTAGTCTTCGTCCTCATTCTCATCCTCATCCTCATCTTCAAGCTCCTCGGTGTCACCATCCTCATCCTCATCATCAGCAGCAGCCGCAGAGGGGAACAAGTGACGCTCCAGCTCTCCAGTTCAACAGATCCTCTTGACCGCCACTAAGTGGCTTTCTTTAGGAGTTGCTTGATACCTTGCACACACTCCCACACTCAACAGGATATCGGGTCTAGATGCGCAGAGGTAAAGAAGAGAGCCGATCATGGACCGGTATACCTTTTGGTCCACATCTTTACCATGTGGGTTAAGTTCAAGATGACATTTTGTTTGCATTGGAGTGGCGACACCATTTAGATCCGTCATCTTGAATCTCTTGAGCATGTCTTGGATGTACTTTGCTTGATTAATAAAGGTTCCTTCTCTAAGTTGTTTGATCTCGAATCCAAGAAAGAACCGCAATTCCCCCATCATAGACATCTCAAACCTGTCAGTCATAAGCTTTGAAAATTCATCATTAAAAGATTTATTAGTAGAACCAAAGATGATATCGTCTACATATAATTGGCATACGAAGAGATCCCCCTTAACCTTCTTAGTAAAAAGAGTGGGATCGATTTGCCCAACTTCGAAGCCACGATCTAACAAAAGCTCTTTAAGGTGCTCATACCACGCACGTGGGGCTTGTTTAAGGCCATAGAGTGCCTTATCGAGTTTGTAGACATAGTTCAGAAAGTTAGGATCCTCAAAACCCGAGGGCTGCTTTACATATACCAACTCATGTAGAGGACCATTAAGGAAGGCACTCTTAACGTCCATTTGCTGCAACTTAAAATTGTTATGGGCAGCATAAGCAAGAAGGATACGGATGGACTCAAGGCGAGCCACTGGAGCATAGGTCTCGCCGAAGTCAATGCCCTCAACTTGAGAGTAACCTTGTGCCACAAGTCTTGCCTTGTTCCTCACAACAATGTCATTCTCATCTTGCTTGTTTTTAAATATCCACTTGGTGTCGATAACATTGCGGCAATCTTTGGGTTTCTCCACGAGTTTCCAGAATTTGTTGCGCTCGAAATTATTCAATTCTTCATGCATAGCAACAACCCAGTCTGGATCTTCAAGAGCTTCAAAGACCTTCTTAGGTTCCACCATTGAGATATGAGCTTGATGCTCACCAAAACTGGCCAATTCCCTTCTTGTAGAAACCCTTCGTCGAAGATCACCAACAACCTTGTTGAGGGTGTGACCCCTTAACTCAAGGTTCCGATCAGCCCGGGCCTTGTGACGAAGTTCAATAAGTTTGTTGTCTCTTGGTGGAGTAGTTTCATCACTTGAGTCTTCATTAGGATCATTTGCTCGACCTTGACTAGGAACTGGGATAACAGCAGTAGGAGGTGATGGAGCGTGCCCTTGAGGTGAGTCAGTAGCCGTAACAGGAGGCTACTGAACAATAGGTGAGTCAGGGCCGGATAATCTGGCCGATGGAGAGGACAGATAATCCGGCCTGGGAGTACTTGTAGCAGCTTCATCAGGACGCCTGGGACAAGCTTGAACTGGAGAGGGCCCGGATAATCCGGGGCTGGCCGGAAAATCCGGCCTGGAGCTTGCATCGATATCTTCACCACCAGGAGCAATATGGTTAGCAGGGGGTGGCCGGATAATCCGGTGTCCACCGGATAATCCGGCTTGGAGCTTTCTGGATCAACTTGACCTTCAGCAGTTGATGGAGATGGTGCAGGAGTTGCTCCTGTGGTAGGAACACGATGAGTATGTGTAGATGAGGGCTCTTCATGAGTAGAGCATTGTCCTTCCCGATCCGCCACAAGGGGTTCCTCAATAGGGCGGAAAAATCCCACGCCCATTCTTCTTATGGCATCTTGGGGTATTTCAACATCTGCATCACAAACACCAACTTGCTCCGCACGGGAACCGTCATTTTCCTCAAACACCACACTACAAGATTCTACAACAGTTCCGGAGAGCTTATTGTAGACTCTATAAGTGTGGGATTCGGCACCATAACCAACAAAAATACCTTCTAGAGCCTTAGATTCAAACTTAGATAAACGAACTCCCTTGATAAGAAAGAAACACTTACACCTGAATACCCGAAAGTATGAGATGTTTGGCTTGTTACCGGTAAGTATTTCATACGGAGTATTGTCCAAGATCTTACAGAGGTATAAGCGGTTGGATGAGTGACAAGCAGTAGAGATTGCTTTAGCCCAGAAGTTATATGGAGACTTAAATTCGGCTAGCATTGATCTTGCCATATCCATTAGAGTCCGATTCTTCCTCTAGGCTACACCATTTTGTTGAGGGGTGTACGCAGCGGAATACTGATGTCTTATCCCCTCTTCACTTAGGAACTCATTTAAGGTGTAGTTCTTGAACTCAGAGCCGTTATCACTTCTTATAGCCAGAATGGGGACGTTGTGTTGATGTTGAACCTTGTTGGCGAAGTCAATGACAGTTTGTTGAGTTTCACTCTTCAACTTGAAGAAATAAACCCAAGTGTATCGTGAGTAATCATCAACAATCACTAGACAATACTTCTTCCCACCGAGGCTTGCATGAGATGGAGGTCCGAAGAGGTCCACATGAAGGAGCTCTAAGATCCTTTTTGACGAGATAATAGTTTTTCTTCGATGAGGAGAGTCATGCATTTTCCCTTCAACACACGCCCTGCAAACACGATCTTTGGCAAATGAGACATTTTCTTTTAGTCCAAGGATGTGGCCACCCTAGTGGAGACTTTGCAAAGTTCTCATATTGACGTGGGCCAGTCGGCGATGCCATAGCCAACCCGCGTCAGCCTTTCCGAAAAGACACATCGGGCCTATAGTGGTTTTCCCCGAAAAGTCCACCACGTACAAGTCATATTCGACATATCCCACGAAAGCGACTTTTAGAGACTTGCTCCACAAGAGTACCACCAAATCAGCATCAATATAAACTGCAAAACCCATCTTACCAAGGGCATGAACTGAAAGTAAGTTGTACCCGAGGGTCTCAACAAGCATGACGTCCACGAGAGAGATATCGTGAGCCACCACAACTTTGCCGAGACCCAATACCTTAGATTTTGACTTGTCACCATAGGATACGGTTATGTGATCATGGTTTGGCCGCAGCTCCGTGATGATCTCCTTGCTTCCAGTCATATGACTCATGCAACCGCTATCGAGTACCCATTTAGAACCACCGGAAGCATAGTCCTGCAAGAAAATTACTTCTTGGTTTTAGGTACCCATTTTTCAATGGGTCCTCTCATGTTAGTGACAAGGGTCTTGGGGACCCAAATAGACCAAGGAATGTAACAATCATAAGGGCCTACATAACTAGCATAAACATCACCATAATAATCGCAATATAATTCAAAGTTAGGATTGTTGACCCCTGCAAAACCATCATATTAGTCTTGTCATTGGTAATGTTGCTAGTCTTTGGTTGAGCAGTCTTGCTCTTATTCTTCTTGTTGTTTTTCTTGCTCTTTGTCTTGGGAATGTAACCAAGACCTTCTTTACTATTGTTTGTCCTTTGCTTGCTCAGTATCTCATTAATAACTTCTTTACCTTTGTGTTGAGAACCTCTTGCAAGGTCTTCTTTTCCATAGGATGAAGTGGAGGTACTTAGCACATCATACCATTTCAATTGAGTTTGGAGCTGATCATGAGACTCATTTAAAGTAGAATGATCACTCTTCAATGCCTTGTGAGCACTTTCAAGATTATCAAACTTTTCCAGAAGTCTAGCATGAATAGCCCCAAAGTTAATTTTTTCTTTCTTTAGTTTCTTTACCTTGGCAAGAGCATGGTCACAGTCTTTGATGAGCTGAGCCACAGCTTCTTCCTGTGACTCCTCAATGGATTCGAGTCTCTCTTCCAAAGATACTCGAGCTTCCTCTTCCTCTTCCAAGGCATTCTTCAAAGAAGCTATCTCTAAGGCATCTTCTCTTTCAATTCTGCCCTTTTCTTCAAGAAGATCTTCGGCTTGAGCAAGTTGACTCATAAGAGCATCAAAATGGAGTTTGTGCTCACCTTGCAGGTTACTGAAAAAGGTATCCAAAGCAATAAATTCTTCTTTCATTTTAAGACTGTCATGATCATCCATATCCAAAATTATGTTAGTCCTAGGAAATGAAGAGCTAGAAGTTGATACCTCGGACCCTCTTGCCATTAGGCAAGTAGCGTTGTTGTTGATGATGTTCTCGTTTGGCGAGTCGAAGAGAGATGAAGGAGTCGATGTGGTCGCTATAGAAGCCACCTCGCGAGAATTATCATCATCCTCTTCATCTTCACCTGCAGAGGAGTATTCTTCTTATGCTACTAAGACGATCTTGGGTTGCTTCTTGAAGGGGCCATTCTTCTTAATAAATGGCTTCTTCTTAGGTGCTTTGGATTTCTCTTTAAGAATGAGCCTGCCACCATTGTCTTCTCTATTTTGATACGGACACTCGGCCACAAAGTGCATTCTATCTCCACAGTTGTACCAGGTTCTCAGTTTTGAGCCACTTTCTCTTCTTCCATTTGACCCGTTCTTGCGCTCGAGTTCTGACTTGGCTTTGGCAGGGTCCTTCCAAAAGTTCCTTGCATAAAACGCCATGTACTCACCATGAGCACGTTTGACTTCATCGAGGCAGTCCATGGAGGCCCCCTCAAATGCTCTTTCATCCTCCTCTTGCTCAACAACATTGGCTTTGAGAGCAACATTGACACCCTTTTGCATTCCAATGGCCCAAGCACGAGCATCTTCAGCATTCTTTGCTGCCACTTTGAATGACGCAATCTCTTGCATGACCTCATTGGATGTCATTTGATGGTAGTTATGTCTACCTTGCAGGATCTTCAAGTCCGTTGGCTCGAAAGGCATTAAGGCACTCACATATTTCCTTTTTATCCATGCATCATCAATGTGAGTGGCCACATGCTTTCTAAATATTGTTGCGATGCCCTCGAGTCTTCTATACATGTCTTCATGGTTTTCACCATCTAACATGTAGAATCCCTCAGCTTCATTACTAAGGGCATCATACATGTTCCTTCTCATGCTTTCATTCCCAACAAAGAGATCCGTAAGAGCATCCCAAGCTTCTTTAGCTGTGTTGAGATGTTCAATGTGTGGCATGTCCTTGGGACCCACACCAAGCTGTATCATGTGGAGAGCAGTGGCATTCAATTGGCTGTCCACAACTTCTCTTCTTGTCAGGTTGGTTTGATCTCCAATATGAAGACCCTCTTCAATAATCCTCCAAAGTTCAATAGAGGAGCTGCAAACATGAGATTTCATTAAGAATTGCCATTGATTGAAAGAGGATGCAGTGAGCTTGGGTGAATCACCCCTATTGTTTATATGAGGATGAGGGATAGGTGGGTCGGGGGAATATACGTGGCGAACCTCACTATATTCCTCCTTACCACTTCCCATCTTGGAGGTGGAACCATTAAGTTTTTCACCTTCCGCATCATCATCCTTGGATCCGGTGTTATCCTTTTCCTTAGAAGATGGTGTGGCTACCTCAGAGGAGGATGGAGATGGGGCTATGGATGATGTGAGGCGAGCAATCATTCGATTCATCTCCTCCATCTTGGCCTCAAAGGATTTCAACAAGGTTGTTTCCAACGTCTTGAGATCATCCATTGTGACCTTATCCACAGCCTCATTCCCATCATCCTTGGTTCCCATACTACTCTTAGGCGGTTAAGCCCGAATTAAGAGCCGGGGCTCTGATACCAATTGAAATGGATCGTATGGGAACCTAGAGGGGGGTTAATAGGTGCTACTCCAAATTTTAATACTTTTTCAATTTTAGGCTTAGCACAAAGGGTAAATTCTCTAAATAAACTATTAGGTGGAATTTCCCTATATACAAACCTATCTACTAGCGAGTAAAGAGTGAGTGGAAGAGGAACGGGTAAACCGAAGTGAAGCACGCAGAGACACATGATTTGTTTGACCGCAGTTCCTTCCTTGTTAAGGGAAGTACGTCTGTGTTGGAGGGGTGGGCGGTACTAAGACCACAACGCTACAATAGGCCTCACCCTGTTCTCCGATGGATCCCGCCACCAAAGGCCTGATCCACCTTTCCACTATAGGGACCCTTCGAGGTGGGTACCAGCGCCTTTACACAACTAGCGGGGCAACAACTCCACAATCAACTTGGAGGCTCCCGAAATGACAACAAGCTGCCACAAGAACAAAGTTATCAAATACAACGAAGAAGATCTAGGTATTGACAAGAATACTAGATCAGGGATTTCTCCAAGTGAATGGAGAGGAGTTGATGCGCTTGATTCGTGATGATGATGATGATCCTCTCCTCCTTCAATTCCCCCAAAGATCAAAGCCTTCGGGTGGTTGAAGTGGGAGATCGAAAATGGGAGCTCTTGCACAATATCTAGACAATTTCGAATGAATCAAGAGTACTGAATGTTGGGGAAGAAGGGGTATTTATACCCTCTTCCGAAACCAGCCGTTGGACACTTTGGGGGTCAGATTATCCGGCCCAAGTGAGGGCCGGATTATCCGACCTGGGGAAAACTCCGCCCCAGACTCGGAATATCCGACAGATAAACCGCACCCCTATCAGAGCGTCGCGCCGAGCTTGCCCTTGATCAACTCCTGGGGGGCTGATTATCCAGTCCTATGTGAAGGCTGGATTATCCGGCCTGGGGAGGAAAAACCGCCCGAGTTCGGATTTTCCGGGAGAAAATCTGATCGGATACCGAGCGACGCGCCTTGGCTCCCTTTGCTCAATGAGGTAGGCCGGATTATCCGGCCACCAAGGGCCAGATTATCCGTCCCCCCTCAATGCTTCATGCACACTTAGCGCACATGAATAAACTCCACAGTATTGTTATCTAACACACAAAACATAGGAAAACATGAAATGTTCTTTCACTTGCTAGCCCCCTGGCTCCACCCCTGCTAAGGTGTCCATGGCCCCTTATATCTGTAGGTACTTCGGTACATAGACTTAAAAGCATTCCGTATTTTACATGTGCTCCATCAATGGCACCTCAATAATAAACCGGCCGAGCAGGTTCGGCGGGACCACCCGAGGCACCTACAGCCCGTGGGGGAGCCTACCGGGCAGCAGGTTGCCATGGTGCCCGACATGGCCGCCCCGACGCGCATGCCGTCTGCATCCTCACTGAATGGGAGGAGTTTAGTTTAGGAGCATCGACTAGCGTTCGAATTCGACGGCCACAACATCATCCACCTGGAGAAGCTCCGGGAGATCGGGTCATCATGTACTCCATCCGCAAGCCACTTGATCGCTGGCTGAAGGACATGCCAGTCGATCTGTTGGGGCTTATGGAAGCAGTGGAATCCTAGTGTCTTTAGAAATGTCAACAAGCATATAATGGTGGAGGGTTTAGTCTCCCAAGTTAGAGAAGAGTGGGATCTTTGGAACATAGCTAGGAGAGGCGTCCTGTGTATGAGAGAGCCGTCGATCTGTAGCAGATGGCTACATAGAGTGACACCGTCGGACTGGAAACAAGTCCAAATAACCCCCTATCTTTCAGGTTTCGGACGAAGAACCCCCTATGTTTAAACCGGAACACATAACCCCCTATGTTTGCAAAACCGGACAATTAGCCCCCTCATGGCTGTTTTGGTGACGTGGACGCACGGCAGCTGTTCCAGGGTGGCATAGAACCAACTAAATAACTAGGGATGCAAGTGGACAGTCCGGCGGACCAGGCGGACAGTCCACCTGATTAGTGCAGTGAGTGGATGGTTAATGATAAATGAGTATATCAGTACAGTCTAATGAATCAATTTGACGAGGCGGACAGGTCTTGGTGCTGTAGCGGACGTCCGCCTGCATCGCTATAAATAACTCCTTGACCGAACTAACTCCTTGACCACGGCGTGGCATCGCTTCCTCACCTCGTGCCGCCGCTGGCGGCGGAGGCCAGCCACCCCCGTCTACCTCCCTACTCTTCTTCCTTGCCTTGCTCCAGCGGCCGCGAACGTCCTCCCGCTCCATTGCCACCGCGATGAAGATGCCCATGCCGCACCAGTCACCGGAGCGGTGGCGGGCCGTCGTCGTAGGGAAGCAGCAGCGAGAGCTGCAAAGACGCAGCACACCATGCACCGAGAGCAGCAGAGAGAGCTGCAAAGACGCGGCGCACCACGCACCGCCGGCGATGCCATAGGTGTCCCATCTCGGGTTGTCGCAGCTGACCACACTCGAGGAGTTGCAGGTAACTGAATTTTTGGGCATTTTCTGATCAGCAATCAGACGTGGTGCTCCCGATTGTTTTTTGTTTCTAATTGATGTCCTCACAATTGGCAATTTCAATGGTTTTCTTTGCTATGCATTCTCTGTTTCAATTCCGTGCTCTGCTCTTGCTATTGTGTACTGATCCTTCTGCCATACGTTCTGATTGCTGATCTGAACTTGCTACTGTGTACTGAACATGTTGCTCTGCATTTTTTTGGTTGCCGATCATGCTGATCTGCACTTGCTAGTGTGTACTGAACCTGCTGCTCTACAATGTCTTCTCTCATCCGATCAGAATGTTGTGGAGCATTTTCTCTATGTTCAACGCCATGCTCTTCTTCTGAACTTTTAGTACGCATCAATGTGTGCAGGTATCTTGGCATACAGATCAAGCACATCAACATTTCTCACATCCCGTTCATTCACTCCACTGATGCATTGTCATCAACAAATAATCCAGACTATCCATGTACAAACTATTTTAGGGGTGTTAAGTTCAGATGGACATGGGTTAGCTGATAGTGAAGATGTTTGAGGTTGCTGATTGATATGTTAGATTTAGTTACAAGTAGCAAACTATTTTTTATATCATTTGCAATGTCTGATGCAAATCTGCTCCTTTCTTGTGAAGCCGTGAGTCCAGGGGCACACAGCGGCGGCGGCCAATATATAGGGGCACGCGGCTGCGTGAGCACGAGCTGCGCCGTGGATGCTCCGATGACAAGGAGGCGAGGTACGAGAGTATCAGCGGCGGGCGGACGGGGCGGCCACGTCAGCCGGCAGTGGGAGCAGGCGGCAAGGGGTGTGCAGTTGCGACGGCATAAGTCGATCACTGCATCAGCCGGTAGCAGGGCTGGCGGCGAGAGGCGGGCGGGAGTATTTTGGACTGAGCCGGCGACAAGGGCAGGCGGTGGCGTCAGGCGACCACAGTTACGAGTGAGAGAAACAAAAGGGGGATTTGGACCGATAGCTGAACCATCTTTCCGTCCACCTCAGCAAAACAACTCCCAAATACCGCTAACAACGACTTGAGGGGGTAATTTGTCTGGTATCTAATACTTGTGGGGGTTAAGTGTCCCAGTTTAAAGTTAGGAGGGTTATCAGGGGGTTATATGAACTTCTTTCGTCAAAACTGTAACAACTTCTTTTTTTGCTGTTTTGTTTCTTCTCGGAAGAGGGAAATCCCATTACCGGCAATAATAAATACTCCAATGTTTCTATCCATATAATCCTTTTGTCGTCGTTGTATTTAGATTACTCCCTTGGTCTAGTTTATTAGGCACATACGTAGTTTAAGTAAATCTTTGATCGATAATTTTGACCAATAAAATATGCACTATATGTCCCAAAAAATATCATTGGAAACTACTTTTGAAGATGAATCCAATGATAAAATTTTTGTGATATATTATCTAAAATTCATTGACCAAAATTAATGATCAAAGTTGTTCTTAAACTACGTGCGTGGCTAATAAATCGGACGGATCATTTTAGTTGGTTTTCGCAAGAAAAAAAAACAATGGAATAGTCACCTCGGCTGGTTTATGCTCGAACCTAGGACAATTGGTGGAACACTAAGACAGTAAAACTGAAGTGGATTAGCTTAGCCTTAACTACTTTAAAAGTCTCGTATTTTCTTGAACCGGTTTTTCAGAAAACTAGGATAGGACAGTTTCTCAGAAAAGCTGCCAAAAGAACTGAGCCTTAGCAGCCTAAACCGAACCAGCCGGCGCTATATACAAGCCACTCGTACGAAAAGCGAGATCCTCATAATCCTGATTCCTCTCAATCCCGGAGTCACATGACTATTTGGAGCATAACATGACATATCCACTAGTATAAGTAGTTGGTGTCCTGTTATTCGCTCAAGTATTGACTTCGATATATGTGGCTTGCATAATCCAACTATATACCGACTCTCCTCTACTCTACGTCTCCACATCCTTCCATTTCATTGATGTGCAACAGTGTCCATGGCCGTTTATATCAGTTTAGATACAGTAGACATAGACTTGAAGCTTTCCTTTGTTTACATATGCTCCACCGGCGGTATCTCAATATGCCATTATTAAGTACTTTGTGCGTTCCAGCTTTGGTTGCGCTTGCAAAAATATTCAAGATCTCATAAGAGCATCTCTAGCAGAACCGCAAAAGAGGTAAAACCATAAAATTACTGTATTTTACAATTTTGGGGGAAAAAATTGCCCCGGTCAGACCCAACAAGCTAGGCCTCGCAAGCTATGGTTGTGCTTGCAAATATTCAAGATAAGTGGCAGGGTCAGTCCTAAAATTTCGGGGACCCGGGGCAAAACATAAATTTTAGGCCCCTTATTATAATTTTTTATGGATATATGAAATAATAAAAAATAAATAGTTTAAGTATACTTTCAACTATAATATTCATATAAAAATAACAATGTTTATATGATACCTTAAAATTTCCTCCAAAAATTCCTAGAAGCAAAGTCAGTGACGATAGAATGAATATCAATCTCGTTCACTAACTTCTTCTCGATGCATAGAGTCACCAAACCATTTCACCTCTCCCGAGACATTACATATTTTAAATAGTTCTTTAATAATTTCAACTTTGAAAAGCTTCTTTCAGCTGATGCAACAATCACGGGCATAGTAAATAAGATCCGATAAGCGATACAAATATTAGGATAATAATCCGCTTCCCCGATAAACTCAAAAGGCTCCATAGACATTGATGTATTTGGCAAAGCGAACTTCATAACACTTAACTCAGAAATAAGTGCATTTAACTGAACATCACATATATCAGGTTTACCATTTGTACCAGGTCGAGTAAAAGCTTTTGCAAATGTAGTGCAATGTCCTTTTAGTTGAGAACCATCCAATGCCTTTAAGAATCTTAAACTTATTAGAAACCCAAATATAATTTTGAATGACTCGAGTTCTTCAAATCTGTGCTAAGAATTCTAATTAGAATTAAGATTTAAGAACTAAGAATTAGGGCGTAACCAGCAGAGACATCGGCGGGAGCGGACCACTAGACCAGCAGCCAGGCGGTCGATCGTTCGGCCTTCACACCTGGCATCGATCGTCGAGGTCATCGAGGCTGCCCGCTCCCGTATCCCGATTCGATATTCCGATCTAGTGGAGGCGACAAGACTCGGGCAGTAAGCGTACGATCAATGGTTGGTTCCGCTTGCCTGGGAGGAAGCGAAGCAACCAACGCCGTCTAGGACTAGGAGTCGAGCGGTTGGCCTCCGCCCCGGCCTCGCCCTGTACCCGTATCAATCGTCTCGGCTCAGAGTCTACGACATCGAAAAAAGGCCCAATTAATCCACCAGCTCAATATTTTTTTTACGATGTATACTAGGCTTGCTTATATAGCATATTTCTAGGAGGGCCCTGATAAGTGGTTTGGGTTTGGCAGTTTGGGTTGTGCTTGAAGATATTAGTGAACTCTAACATTTTATCCAACTAGGCAAAATACAAAACACTGGTACAGAGTTAGCCAATGCTTATTCCTCAGATACTGTCATTGTTTCTTCCCGAGAAAAGAATTGGACTGACTGGTAGGCCTTCCACCTCCATGCGGCCGGCGTTTCTCTGTCATGATTTTGCCCATTCCGAATAATTCTCCATTGATGTCTCATGTGTCCTTTCTCAGAAAAGAAAGAAATAACTAGTTACTCTCTAGCTCTTAACAAAACGGCATATTAATTTAAATAGTATTTACTCCAAGTAATTAAATTTTGCACCTAGAAGAACATGATCCTGGGGTAACGCCACCTTTATTCGTAACTAGAAGAATGAAAAGGTCAAGAGCAACCTATTCATCCTCCTATCACACAAACATGAAAAATAGTCACCTTGTGTTTGCACGAATAGTAACGTCAAGATCAGACAGATCTCACATGCATGACAACGGGAAAAATTATCAGCGTGGCTTTCATGGGAGGGGTGGTCGGCAGTTTCAAATCTTTTTTGGCAAATACATCAAGCTTGTCGTCGTATAAGGCTACACATAGAGAAATTGGTTAGCACAAAGATCATCTATCTACTCCCTCCTCGTTCCACAATATAAGCATTTTTTAGAAAGGTAAAACAACTTGCTAAAAAAACTTACATTGTGGAACGGAGGTAGTAGTAGTTATATAGGATACATCGATATATTTTCTTATTGAATCTGAAATGAGCTTTTCACGTAAATAAAGAATCTAAAATGAGCGAGACATGTATGGAACAATTATTGATTGAAAAAGATCACATGCCCATGTTACATAGATCGAGGATGAAAATCATTTATGATGAACGATGTTCGGTGAGAAAATAACACCTGGAAACTTTTACCCGCTTAGTCACGGCCCTTATCCACAACAAATGTCTCTAGCAACCACACCCTTCACACCTATGTATACATAGGATGTCAAATATAATGTCTTCTATGTATGCTTCGGAATCATAGTTTAGGCACCTCATTTCTTCTCATACACCAACTATTGGCAAAATCAGTGAAAACATAGAAAAACATATACTAGCTTGAGAATAGGATGCATCAGGAAGAATGTGCTTCGAATTCAGCAATAATCTTGTACATGGCACGGATGTGTTGCAACATCGGTTGATCTTGTACAAAGGGACAATATAGATGTACCATTGAAGCCTGTGTACATGTTCTACTTCTAAGCCTCAGCTAGAACAACAGTGAAATCAAACCACCGAACATGGTTCTATATCGCATTGTGGTGGATTGTCATAATCTCATTTTCCCCATCCACTTTTGCTTATGTTAACTAGTGGTTGTTTGAACCGCTTTAGCCTCTTTTATACAAATTTTTTGACAAAAGATTGTAAGTTTGTAACCATTGTATGCGCCAGACTATGAGCTCGAAGTCCCTACTAGATCGGTCCAAACAAACCCATAATCCACCATAAGGCTTACAACATAGTGACGTAGAAATAGACATGATACACAGTCCAAACCAAGGACGTCAAAACAGCCCCACCAACATAAATAGCAGGCCCACACATCAATGGGAGCACCAATTGAGGAAGCCACCGCTGAAGGCCCAAGATTTGCTAAGTGGTCTAAGCACTTGTGTCAGAAGCATGACATAAAGTTGAATGTTATATGAGCTTGTTCTAACAATCCTTTGTGGATGGAAACCAACTTCTAGGGTGAACGAAATGTTGGGTATCACGTCATGAAATATGCATATGTCAGAAATTGGTATCTTCGCGATATTAATATATTTCCTTTGTCAAAAAATGCATATGGTAGAACAGACTTCTTCGTCATAAAAGATAAAAAATTCCTTGCTAGACCGCATCTATGACAAAATTCTAACTAATAGAATTTCCACATAAATATCATCTATGATGAATTTCTGTCACAAAAGGGCATTTATATATGCGGGAAGTCTTTTCTTCATAGATGTGGTTTCACATCTATGATGAAACCTTTTCACTTACAGATATAGATTGGCGCCACACGAAAACTGCTGATGTGGCACCTAATTGCGACATGGATGTGTACACCATTTGTAATTGTGTCTACGCTATCCACATATAATATAATCTTGGGTAGGAGGAAGAATTTCACCCAAGGGGCCTGAACCTAGGTAACTCGAGTCGTGCCTCGTAGAATCTAGTGATATGAGCATCTCCACGACCACAGAAATCATGTACTCAAACTGTACACTCGTGAGGTCGTAAAATATGCATGATTTTATCACTTAAAGCTCGTGCCGGCCGTGGGGACCTCGTGTCACTTCTCTACCATATTAGAACTATGTTCACCTTTTATCTTACTTTAAAAAATAAAAAATCTTATTTTCTTTTGCCACCATTTTATTTGGTTGTGCATCTCGCTATATTTTGACATTATAGGTTATCAATCCCTAGTTTTCAAGAAGAAATCCATAAGGAGGTGTGTGAATATTTATCTTGATGAAGTATGCTTCTAAGACCCCCATTTTGGATAGTGTTCACCGTTGTTACCTTGTTGGTGTATGTCTAGTGTGACTTGTTAATGTTGTTTTAGATTTTTCATGAATACTTGAGTGGTATTTGGTTCTTGTTCTATTTATTAAAGTTAGCTCGCTTTGCCACTATCTTTAAAAAAAGGCAATAAAATTACAAGGTTATTACTAAGTGCTATGTTTAGAACTGTCGTTATGTGAGAGAGTCTTAGAAAGTTTGACTCTGTAGTTTTTTATTTGAAGAGAACTAGGCTAGCCCCGCTTCCACTCGCGGCGGACCTAGTAGGCCCATGTGGACCCTCCGACCCATGGTGCCCGCTAGGTATTTAATTATTATTACATATTTATGATTTTTCCGAAGTCCTGAATAATTGCGGACACCTCCAAACTTATTCTGGAACATTCCTAAATCATGTTGATACCTTCCATATAGTGTCCAGAACTTTTTCATACACTCTCAGTTATATTGCGGACACCTCCAGAATATTCTGAGAATCTTCAAACATCCTTTCAAATTTACTTCGTTCACATATCTTTAATCGCACTCACATTCTAAATGTCGCTAATCCTTAAATGTGTGACCCTATGGGTTCAATATGAGTGGACATGTCCGGAACTCTTTCAGTGGCAATGATCAAACATAGGTATCTTGAACTATACTTATTGATCCCACCTCATAACATGAAGATCTATATTGTGTGAACCTTTTGTATTACTTACCGATACACGTCATATTGCTTCTCGATACTTCACATAGCCTGAGGTGAAACATTATGTTATCCTCGTTGCCCGTTATGTACTATTTTACTCATCTCGTATTATCGATGTTCCTGTGATCCACACTTTGATCACTTGTCTGGCCAAACGATAACGAACACCATAATACATGAGTGGACTCATAGTGTATCTCTCCATCGGCAGAGTAGCAATTCCCATAACTACGCAATACAAAACATTGGCATACTATCTGATAAGGACAAAAACAGACGTTATGATTACCCAGTCACGAAGTAACGTTTGAAGGGCTCCATCACATCTATATCGTATTCAAGTCCATATGTGTCTTATAGCCTAACGATATTTTTAGTAACGGTAATACCTTTATGATAAACTACCGATAATAATATTGATGATGCGTTTCACGTTGTATCACGTTGGGTCTATACATCGTTGTTGTTCTCTCAACAACTCCGATCTTATATGTCATTGGAAAATCCTACAATACTTTGTACTTGCCCAATGGTTAGGAAATCAAGACTATCAATAATATATGAACCAGTGTTAGAGGCGAGAATCAGGATATCCAAATGATGTTTATGATTTCACACATGCATTAGTTTTTTATCCAAAATACTTATTATCCGGAACTAATACAATTATAGCATAGAAAATAAATTTAATTATGAAACAAAAATAAATAATAATCAATTTATTATTGCCTCTAGAGCATATTTTCATCATGAGTATCCAACACTAACATTTGCATTCGATATCGGACCAATTATCAAATCTATTTTATGATCTCTCATGTTTGTGCAGGGTTGCATGTGAAGCCACCCCACCCCCAATGCACATTTTAATATATTATTACTTAATTCTTGCACATACATAACTTTTGATAAAATTGACATTTGCGCTTCTTGACACCTTGTGCAATATTGTCATGAACTCAAGAACCAATTTGCAGCAACGTGTTTGCTAACATGACCTCAACATCAGCCATCTTGATCCCCTTTGGATTTGAGAACCTAGGTCACTTCAGGGGAAAGGGGTCAGACAGTGTCCGGTATACCGAACCATCTAGAAATCAACATGTATCTAGAAGGTTCCAACTTTTTACCATGTGACCCATTTCAGGAGTATGTTAAAGAAGCGGACATTATTTATTAAACTAGGGCAATCAGTTCCTCTTGAATCTTCATCCATCGTCGAGAACCAACCCGTGGTTGGATGGTTAGGAGGACAGTGGTATCCCCAGCCCACCAGAGTTTAAACCCCAAGTTTGATGCTTTGGTGTTTCATAAAGACGGAATATTTTTTCAGTGGGAGGCGACGTTCCCGTCAATAGTGAGACGCATGTGGTGACTTCGTCAATCTCAAGACCCGCCGGCTCAGTCTCTCGGAGATGTTGTAGGGTGTGCGTGCATGTGTTCATAGGGGGGTGTGTATGTGAGCGTCTGCATTTGTACTGTGTTTCTATAAAAATCATCCATCGTCTTTTTTCCTAGTCGTATACTCGTAGTGCCCTAGGGCATAGGCGCATCTCTACTCCAATCCTCATCGTCCGACATTTCCAAATTTGAACAACGATCCCTATTCAAATTCTCCTATGCTTCAGTTACTCCAACCATCCCTATTCTTCTGACTTTTCCTATCTGTCGGAAAAGAAAAGGAAGTGGTGTCTTTGTGTTCATGTTTCTCTCTTGAGAGGATTGTCTCGTATATTGGAAGATGACTAGTATTGGGGTGAAATCCAAGATATGTTTAGTGTTGTATTGTCGAAATCAGGGTGGAACTTTAAGAAGTTTGATTGTTATAAACTACTCCTAATAATTTTTCTTAGTTGTGAGGACGGTGCAGCTCATAGCCACTTTGCTAATGTGAACACAATTTTGTATACAACGGTAACCTTTATATCTTAGACTGATAGTACCATATACTCCCTCTGTTTCAAAATATAAAATGTTTTAGTTTTGTGAAAAAAGTGTATCTAGATCCCTTTTAGTGCGTGAGTTCATTTTAAATCTATATGAACCTATATACTAAAATGGGTCTAGATACATTTCTTTCACAAAGTTAAAACATCTTATATTTTAAAACTGAGAGAGTATTTCTTAAATGTTTGAAGCAAATAGCAAATGTGTCCAGACAATGAAGTTCTGCAGTATTCCTGCGCTACCGTATTACACAACACAGGTCTCGCCAAATTGATTACACTTTTTCCCCACACCGCCGCCAGAGAGAGAAAAAAGAGATCTTGCCCTAGGGCACCGACCTTCCGATGCCGGCCTCCGGCGGCTCCCCTGCCGACAACTTAGGTCATCGGTGATGAGGGGGTCGTTGGATCCACGTGTGTGGATAGTTTTAGTCTAAAGTAGATTCGTTTTTAGGCTGCTCATCGTCTTGGCTTCGGGGACGACGATGACGATGCTGAATTAATTTTCTCCAGATTTGGAGATCGGTCTATCTAAGCAAGGATGGTGTGGCGGTGACGGTATCCTCATGGTGGATTTGTGTCCTCAGGCTCTGCCGCTGCAGCGGCGTTTGCTCTAGCGCCGGCTTGGAACGTGGGAGGTAGTCCAGGAGCGGATGCAGATTATGGTCTGCATCGACGGCATCTGGAAGATGGTGGATCGTGTGCTGGGTCAGTGATTTGTGGATGGCATGTGCGGCTTCCTCCTTCGACGTCTTAGTCGTGCGGAGGTGCTAGATCTGGAGCTCGATGGCATGTTCAGGGTGTTGCCCCGGTCTTATTCGTTGAACGACAATGGTTCTACCTTGGGTGAGCCACCTTGGATGTTCGCAAAGCTGCATGTCAGCGATCGAGCCGCATCGATCTCGGGTGAGGAGGTGATCCGTCATTCTCTCCTTTGGTGGTTGTTGTGGTGGTGCCAGAGTCAGGTGACGGGTTGGTGTCAAGCTCATAGGTTTCTTTGATCTAGATTGTTTTCTTTCTTGGCTTCCTTTGCGCAAAGGCTTGCGTTTCTCTCTTTTTAGTTTTTTCAGGTCGGTGTTTAGAGCATGACTAACAACATCTCTAAACAGGCGACCTGTAAATCACAAGTACATGCGTCTGTACTCGCGATTTACGGATTCAAACGCGCCGACGCAGAACAACACCTGCAAACGCAATCCGTAAAATCAAAATTCAAAATTCCCCGGGAAGATCGAACTCGCGCATTGATGATCATCGTTCATACATATAATTACATAGAAAAATTACACCTAAAATAAAAATAAAAGTGGAGAGCTCGCCGGAGGACGCCGCCGCGTCCTCAAATGGACAAAATCCGAGCCATGTTTGCCTCGACGGAGTGCCTCGCCGTCGATCTAGTCATCGAGGATGATGATGTCCATCTCCATGTCGTCAACAACGCCGGGTCTGAACTACTCCTCCTCTGCAATGCGAATCGCCACGAGGGCCTCCTCCAGCTCCTCATGTCATATGGACGTCTCCACCGCGGCAACGGCGGCCGCTACCTCCTCCTCCTCCTCGTGGTTCTCCTCCTGGTCGGCCGCGGAGGTGGCGAGCGCCTTGCGGAGTTGCTCCATCTCCTCATCGTCGTCGCGGCGCCTGCGCGAGTACGAGGATGAGGCCGACGACGAAGCCTCGCCGATGGCGATTGGCGGAGCTACTCGCAGAGGGGGAGCTCGTGGCGCTGTCGTGCAGGCTCCGTCCGCGTAGGGGCGAGCGATGGCGGGGGACGGAGCCCTCGGTTGGTCCAACGGTGGGCCGCCAGCTGCTTGGCCCCGATGGACCTTACTAGCGCCTTCGCCGCCTCGTGGCCGCACGGATGCGGCGAGGACCTCCCAGGCGGCCAATGGCCACCACCTCCTCCTCCTCCCTCGCCTCTACGGACACCCCAGGCCACATCCATGGCGCAGGGTGGACATCTACTCGTCGACGGGACGGATCTGGCGCCGAAGTTGCGCAAATCGCTCGCCGAAGGAGAGGGTTGTGAGCGGCGGCAGCGCGAGTCTAGGGTTTGGACGCGACAGAGGGATGCGGGTTCTGACCTGTGTCCACTCCGTTAGCCGATACTAGTAGGGGTTGGAGAGGGATTTTAACGGGGTCCGTGAAAATTCTTTATGGGTTGGGCCATATACGGGCTCTGTTAGCTCGTCCACGCGGCCCAGAGCCCGTAAACTCTCCGGAAAAATACAGGTTTGGCTTGTTTGTAAGCGCTGTTAGTCATGCTCTTACGTGGCTTGTACTATGATGTTTATGATATATGGATGATAAAAAAATACAGGTCTCGCGTCTTCCCCTTCCCTTCCAACTCCAAGCTAGCTCCTCCTACCTCTAGAGAAAAAAAAGAAATGCCCGCTCCTCCCACCCATAAACAAGAAAAGGAAAAAGCAGGCCTCAGGGGCTCCTCAGCCCACCCCTCCTCCCTCCCCAAACGGGCAACTCGTCAAGAACACCGCACACGATGCATTCATCACGAGAGAGGAAGCTTCCCTTTCCCCACCGCTATGCCAAAGACTTCCTTCTTATTCCTCCAGTGGCCAAGAATCTCGAAGCGACGACACTGGAGATGGAGGTGGGTATGATGCTTTAGGGATTGATTCAAGATCGTAGGAGAAAATAGAGATAACACCGGAATTGTTCCATGGAGATATGGAAAGTGTTTCAGAGATATCTGATAATGATCAGAGGGGTCCAAAAGGTGTTTCAGAGTGACGGGTATTAAATAATATGTAGTTAATATTAATTAATGAATTAATATTAAAACATATTTAAAATGGATTTATGGCCGCCTACATGGGGCTAGCCGCCCCATGGAGCAAGGGCGCGCGAGGTGGGGCCCATCCCCATCGCCGGCTGGCCTTGGTGGGCCAAGGTGTGCGAGTGAGGCCCATCCCCTCGTCGGCCGCCTCATCCACCTCCTCCCTCTTGTTTAGTCCCACCTCCGAACTTTGAGGGAGGTGGTGCCTTCCTTCCACCTATATAAAAAGGGAAGCCCTCCCCGTCGATCGAACTTCACCAATTGGCTTTTGCCTCTTTCGCCCTCTTCCCCTCTCCCTCACGTGTGGTTCCCATGAAGGAATGTGCATATGGGGATAGGGGTTTCTCCACCATATGCGCATCGTCGTGCTGCTGGATCTTCGGTACGAATCAATCTTCTTCCACTGCTTTGCTGGATCGGAGGTCGGGAGACGTCGCTACACCGTGTAAAGCCATGAGGCACGACCACTTATGGTGCTAGTCGCTTGGAGATTGGAGCTTGAACGTCTACACGACCTTGAGGTCGGCTACGTCAATCGACTATATCATCCATATTTCTCGTGAAACGTTAACCGCTTTTGGTCTTCAAGGGCATAATCATTGAATCCCTCTCGTTACTTTACATCTTCATAGATAGATCTTGGTTATGGTGTTCTCATTGTTACGATTTTTTTGTTTTCTGCAACTGAACCCCTACAGCGAGCACGGGGTGGATACGCGCAACCGCCTGCGTAGCCGTCAACAACCCCATGTCCTCGCCGCTGCTTCTGTGCCACATGCTAGGCGGCCCGCGGCCTCGCATCGCTGTCGCGACCCGCACCACTTCCCCGACTAGTGCGTGATGGAGAAGGACCGTCTAACCACAACACAGAGCACACCGTAGTACATGCTGAATGCTCCGGCCACCCCAACCAAGAGCGTTTGCGGCGCTAGCGGCTACTCCTCGTCATCGTTGCTCAACTGCCCTAGATACATGTCCAACACATAGTAGTTTGAGGTTAAGGTGCAGTCACACAACATGCCGATGCCGCGGCCGGAGCCCCTCACCGCGGCGACCATGAACCGGAAGCGCGTGCTACTTCTCGGCCGGGAACACGGCTGGAAAACTCGCATTCTCAGGCCAAAAAAAAAAAGATCCATCCAGAGCTATTTAGCTCCATCAGACGCCAAATTTGGGCCTAGGAACCTAAGGTGCTCTAAAAAAATTAGTTGTGAGTACGGTGCAGCTCATAGCCAATTTACTACTGTAATCACAATTTTGTACTTCCTTCGTTTCTATATACTCCCTCAGTCCCAAAACAAGTGATGTGAGTTTGTCTAAATTTGCATGTATCTAAACATGTTTTAGTATATAGATACATCTGAATTTAGATAAAGTCAAGTCACTTATTTTGGGACGGATGGAGTAAGTCGTTTTGGCAGTCTATATTAAGAAACTGAGGTAGTATACAACAGTAGCCTTCAGATTTCTTAAATGTTTGAAAAAATAGCAAATGCGAAAAAAGAAAGGGTCTAGCCAATGAAGTTCTGCAGTATTCCTGCGCTACCGCAGTCTTCCCCTCCACGCCAGCTCCTCCCACCTCCAAAGAGAAAAGAAAAGAAATGCTCGCTCCTCCCATGTCCAATCCAAAGAAAAAGAAAAGAAATGCTCGCTCCTCCCCTCCCAAAACAAGAAAAGAAAAGCAGGCCATCGGCCCCTGCCTCCTCGGCCCACCCCTCCTCACTCCCAAAACCGGCAACTCGTCAATAACACCGCCGCGGCGCATTCAGCACGAGAGAGGAAGCCGCCCTTTCCCCCCACCGGCGTGCCAAAGACTTCCTTCTTATTCCTTCTCCACCGGCCAAGAATCTGGAAGCAACGACACTGGAGCTGGAGGTGGGTTTTCTTACCTTTTCATCTCTTTTTTTGGCAACGAGGAGGTGGGGTTTTTCTCCGTGGAAATCTTGAGTTCTTGATTTGTTCGCTCAGTGTTAAAGTCGCTGGCTTTCGTCGGAGATTTGGCGGAACCCTAGCTGCGTTAGTCTTGGACCAAGTTTGAAGCTTTAGGCTTCCATGGATGATTCGATTCTTTAGTTCTTTACCCCCCAAAACTGCTCCATTTGGCGTTCTTGTTTTTTCCCACGAGTAGCAACTAGCAAGTTGTTTTCTCCCCTCAGGAGTTTTTTTTTTAACTTCCCAGTGGAACTGACGGTCCCAAGATTTCTGGTAGCAATTTTTTCTACCCATTCCGCAAGAATAAGATCGAATTTAGTTTGAAGGAGAGTGTTTTTTTCAAAATAAAATTTTGAGGAATATTTTCCCCCCAAAGTTTCGTTTCCGTCGCCATAAAAGAACCCCCTTTTTTCTAGACGCCATGTTTAGGAAGCAATTACAGTGTAGCATTTGATTTCCTGATACTATAATCTTGTTTTGTCAATTCTAACTTTGATTAAGTGTTGCTACTATGTATGTATCAAGAGTCTAGACATGCCACCGAGGGGGAGGAAGCACTGGTGCAAGCACTGCAAGAAGAGCTTCCCTTCTGGGAACTCGCTTGGAGGCCACATGGCGCTTCACAGGGACAGGCGCAAGAAGCAGAGGAGCGGCAGCCCGAGCACTGTCGGCGAGCGATACGGCCTCCCAGATTCCACTTCCAGTGACGACGATCCCTGGGCATTGTTCCCCAAGACTGAATGCCAGTTATGCTTCAAGTCTTTCTCCTCCCGTGATGCCCTGTCGATACACATGAGGGTACACATGCGCCGCCGCAGGAACAAGATGGTTGTGGATCACAATGTATCTGTAAGTGATCACAATCTTGCTGTATTTGCTGTTCCAGTGAGGAAGAAGAGGTCGAGGAGGATAGCAGCTCTGGACACTTTGCCTGCCCCGATGATGATGATGACATCTGGGATGGAGGAGGTGGATGCCGCACTCATTCTTGTGATGCTTTCAGGAGATCATGGCATGTGCTCAACTTTTGTGGACTTTGATCAAGATTGTGAGATCGATGTCAACGTGGCGTGTGATACACCGATGGAAGAGATTGAGCTCAGTTCTTCTGATCATCATGGCCTGATTCGAGGAGATGATGATGAGCTGATGGAGCCAGAAACTTCTTCTACTAGCTCTTATGAGGGACTGAAGTTTGCCAGTCTTTCAGATGTGTTCAAGGCAACAACAACTAGCAATGATTGCAAGCTGTGTGGAAAGGTCTTCGCGTCTGCTCGGTCATTGGGAAACCACAAGAAGGGTCACAGAGCTATTCGCAAATCTGCAGCGACTCAACCTTGTAAACAGCTGCTTCAACTGGATCGCAAGCCGCTTGTTCTCAGCCTTCCAGCTCCCGATACATGGAATCACAGAAGATCAAGATCAAAGTCTGAACCCAATCCATTGTGGGCGGAAACCAGCCTCCAGCAGGGTGTTGTCTGAAATTGGTCTCCATCGGTCATGTGGCTAACCGCATTTGTGCTAGTAATTGGTAGCTCAATCACTATGCACAATTCTGTCTTTTAGAATGGTCAGTGGTCTTACATGTGGCACTACCTTTTTTTGTTGTTTCTCCAACACTGAGATGTAGTCATTGACAACCACAGCATTAGTGGCACTGCCTTTTTTTGGTTTCTCAAATATTGACTTGTAGTCATTCACAATCAGCGCATTAATTCTAGATTAGTTATTTCCTAGTAGAGAGCAGTGTTTTCCATGTTGCAGCAATTCCCTTGTCTCTTGTCTCCAAGTCTCCAGCAACTGTTATGGTTTCCAAATTTGTTCAGCTCATTGTAGTTTCCTCATTTTCGCTTTGGCTCAGATGATATAGCTTCCAAATTGGCTCAACTGATCTGGTTTCAGAACAGCTTATTATTCCTCAGTTTAAGCTTTGCTTTCTCAGTTAAAGGATGTGTAGATTCAATACTTTTCCTGGCATTCAGAATACGTTTTGATATTCTTGTGCAGGTTACTTACATTTTATACTGATACTTCTCATAGGATGCTAGATTTTTGTTGACAAAACCAGTTTATGCATCAATGATTTTGCCTTCTGCATCATTGAGGATTACATGAACTTCAAAGAAGCAGTTATGAAAGAACTGAAAGGTTAACATATAAGGTTGGTACAATTCTGAATTGACACAACTTCTGTGACGTCATAGAGTTTTAGATTCAAATTTGATCTACTCATCGATAAATAAAATAAAGAACTTCTGCTGTGTACAATAGCATCTTTTATGAACTGTACTTTGGCAGGCAGATATTCATACTCCCTCCGATCCAGATTAATTGACTCAGATTTGTCTAGATTTGGATGTATCTAGACATGTTTTAGTGCTAAATACATCTGAATCTAGACAAATCAAAGTCAATTAATTTGGATCGGAGGGAGTAGTAGAATTCTCTTTTTCTTTCTCAGCGTCTGGAATTTGCATTCGATTATTTTACATGGCAATCATGTATTGTTCCAATGCACTAAATTTTTATTGAACTTTTGAAAATATTTTGATTGTGCACCACAAGCCATGGTACCACTATGTACATTTCAAGGTAATGATCGCATTTGCATATGCTGGGATAAGGTGTTGCCGTCTTATGAACTTTGATCCTTATATGCGTTGTGTCAAGTCAGAATTATTGCAGTCAAGATTGATAAATTTAACTTTCGTTCTCTAAATTATTATGATATGTCATCTGGCCTAATTTGAATGTAAATATGTAAACTCACCCAGTAACTTTGTTGATAGAGAAGGAGATCTTCTCTGATGGGAACTACTCTCTCCGTTTCATAATATAAGATGTTTTAGCTTTGTGAAGGAAATGTATCTAGACTACTTTTAGTGTGTAGGTTCATAGAGGTTCACTCCGAACCTACACATTAAAAGGAGTCTGGATACATTTTCTTCACAAAGGTAAAACATCTTATATTTTGAAACGGAGGGAGTAGGATACTATAGTTGGTTCTTAATATCAGCAGCAGCTTTCTGATGAATAAATATGCTCACTGAATAACGCAGATAACGCTCTGCTGATACTGTATCAGCATTATATAGAAGTCTCATGTCCCAAAGGCTTCTGGGAGCTCCTGAATACTTCCAATCGTACAGGTGTTACCGAAGAAGATGTTGAGGGTATAACAACTTACACAATGCCTCAAAGATGAGGCCACTTCAGATGAGTTCTGGTTGCTGAGGGTATAAATCGCAGGCACAGACACAAAGGTAGAGTGTAAAGTGCAGAGGAAAATTGTTTTCCTCGTTGGTCAGATGCTCGGAGCGCAGAATGCTGTCAATTCAGATGACCTTCCTGGATTTGTTTTATTATGTTTTATCCATATGTGAAATGTTATCATCAGCTTTTTCATATATCTTTTTTCCTTTAAATAATAATTAAAGAAGAGGCGAACATGAGCGAACAGAAACTTCAGTAATAAATTGAGTAGTTGACATCTTACAAGTTCTTCTTTGTTGAACATGAACATAAGAGTGAACAAGAAATACAAATAGTAAAATCAACGAACTTTATGAAACATCCCTTCTCTATTGCGGTCTGGAGTGGTTTGTTGGCTCAAAACATAATGCCCATAGTATAAATCTCTTCTTTCATTTTCCATAGAGGCCAACCATTGCATTATTAGAAAATATACTTGATATTGTTTCGTAAATACAATGCATAATATAAGTTACATACAAGCATATTCCTAAAAGAGCTATTGCAGCAGACGTAATGACAGCATCACAGCAGACGTAATAACAGCATCACACCATACAAAGTGAAAATATTGGCAACCAAGAGAAAAGTACCAACAGAAAAATCATACTAGAAATCATTCAAGAATACAGAGTGTGCAGTAACAGATTCATGACAAAAGTATTGTTGTCAGAAAGGGCAAACAGGCAGTCCATACAGTAATATGTCCAAGTGAGCCATCAGAGTGATAGTTCCACAAATATGGCCTAACCCGAATGAACAGTTTCACAAACATGACCTGACCAAGACCAACTGGAGAAGGCCCTAGTTGCGAACTACAATAACATACAAATATGCAATGCTGCATGGATGCTAAAACATCAGGAAATTTGTAGAGCACTGCATAACAAAGTTCTCGAGCAATGTTCTTGTGAGCACGTAAAACAAAACGCCGAGGGTGATGGACACCGGTAGTGCAGGCAATGCCTTGCGGAAGAATGCTAAGAGTAGCAGAGTAATGCCGAGCCCTGCAATGATGGCCAGATAGCACGCGTAGACTGTCATGTAGTCGTACATAGCCGCCCTCCCGACGAGCACACTGTAGAATATGAAGTCTCCCAGCCCAAGCTTGATTGCCCCTGATGAGCCCAGCCCAATGCCATCTCCATCATCTTCGGCGTCGTCCACTTCCCTGGTTCTAACTGGCAGTGGCTGGATCAATGGTACCCTCAATGCAGCAACATCAACTCTAGTCTCTGGCACTGCTGCCAACAGCTCCCCTGTTTGTGCATTGGCAGAACCAGAGCTCAAATCTGGCACTAGAAACTCCCTGAGGCTTGGATTACCAGCTCGGGTTGACAGATCGGCTGAATTGCTTCTTCTCCCCATTACCTCACCGATCACCTCAACTGTGGAACTGGGATCCAAATTCCCACCAGGCTGCCTCCTTTCGCTCCAAAGACGCCAATTCTGGCCGTGCCTGGGATCGACTGGCCTCGCCTCGTAGATCAACGCCGGAATCTCCTCGTTCCTCTCCATGGCCAGTTCAAGAAGAACCCTTAGAGGGCCACCAGGGATGAGGACGGCCCCGAGGTCGTAGACGGCCATGGCGATGAGCAGCGCCCAGGTGGTCCACTCGGGGAGCAGCGTGAACCAGAAGGCGGTGAGCACGGCGATGGCGACGAGCGCGGCCTGGTGGAGCGCGATGGGGACGGACGCCGGCGAGATCGCGGCGAGCGCGAGCGCAGCGACCGCGTTGGGGAGGAGGACCGCGCAGGAGACGACGTCGAGCGGGAGGCGGAGGCGGGAGATGAGGAGGAGGCATATCTGGCCGCCGAGGGTGAGGAGGACCGAGATCGCGGAGAAGCCCATGTAGGCGCGGAGGCAGGGCGTGCAGCGGAAGTAGAAGAGGAGCGCCATGAGGAAGGTCGCGGCTGTGACGAAGACGACGAAAGTAACGGCGGTGATGAGGGCGGAGGTGAGGTCGTCGCCAGACTCACCGGCTCCGCCGCCGCCGGCCGTGGAGGGGGCAAGAACGGCGGTGAGGGGGGAGGTGGACGAGGGGGAGGATAGGATGGAGACGAGGAGGACGACGATGAACATGCAGGCGGAGACCGGGCCGACGATGCGGGTGATGTCCTCGCCGACAGAGTCGAGTATGGTGGCAGACGCCCCGCCGCCGGGGACGGGCACGGGGACGGCGGCGGCGGGGGCTGGGCCGTCGTCCGCCATAGATGCGGCGGAGATGGGGATTCTTTCGTGGACCCAAGGGCTGTGGTGCTCGACTGTGGTAAGAGAAGAGGCCATTTTGAGAGTTTTGACCTGCTGGGCCAGGAGTCCAATCAGGATTCAACTCGAGAAATAACTTGTGGATTTTTAATTCCAGTTGTCTCTCAAGGTTTTGAACTAGGGTTGTGAATGATGTAAGCATAACCTACAAAAGGTTCTAAGTGATGTAAAAAATATTAAGGTTTTAAATTTTTTCTAAAATAGAATTATTCACGGATTCTGGATGAAATATGCACGAAAAGAAGGCATGTAAGTATGATTTTTCGATATTTCATTTTGATCAAGTATTTGACCATTAACAATGTTGGTTATATACCATAAAAATTATATTATCTAAAAATTGCCTTTAAATTTATAGACCTTGGATGTACACATATACTCCATAACAAACACTAGAATAATGTAAACCTTATGTGATGCTTTTAAACGCCAAGCCATATGCCTAAAAGCCACGGAAAGTGTTTATGGGACGCTCACAGAAGAGATAGAAATAAACATGTCAAGAAAAATGCACGAAGATTTATATAGCTCGATGCGTAGCTATGGGGTGCGCAATCTGGGCCGACACTTTGGCCTTGCACTTTGATAGACTAGACAACAATGCAAATTAGGTGTCGTTAATTACGTGATAATGATATTAACATAGTGTCTAGGTATTTGTCAACACATATTTTGTGCATATCAAATTTGATATTCTAGCACCATATATAACTTAAATCTGATAAAAGCACAACTAAAAACTCGCAACATGCATGATACAACTTCAGCTGAAACAAATGTAGACATTAGCATATATTTTATATGGATACCCACATAAGTTTAATTAGAATACTTCTTAAGCCAATAATTTCTCATTAATCTCCCACATATCCACAACTGGACGGCTAAGTTCAAAAACACTAACTTTAGATTTTATCCAGTATCACGACGAGAAAGTCCGGCACAAACACCTCCTTTCTGCAAGTTGCTTTTGACAATTAATTGTGAAAATGAAACAACACCATGTCTCCCGTGAATTTAATAAATAATTCATTGGCCATGTAAAAATCATTGCAAACATATAGCAAAAGAGCACTTACCAAATGAAAAAATATTGTCATCTACAACTATTTTTTTAGATTCACAAGGATCAAACATCCCCTGTTCCATTGATTAGATCAACAAAACCTGGCTGGGCACATGTTCAAGTAGTTCCTACTATTAGAGATATTATAACCGAGACAATAGGAAGCTCTCTCACAACCTATGCCGTCGGATCACACCATCTGCCTATTTATGGCCATCGGATGCTCTTCAAATCATGCATGAGCCAAATATCCCTTAGCAATGCTCCTCTGGACATCAAATAGGTTTTATGTGGTAATTGGGCCCCTAATGACTAATTGGGCCCCTAATGACTAACTGACGATGCAATAAGATCAAGACCCGTCCGGTTTCTTTTAACACTAATATTGATGCACAACAATTACTACAACATACATGTCCTTAGCGCACTACACCATACAACCACTCCTCCGATGCTCCTGGAATCTTATCCTCTGCCTATTAGGAGTATGTTAGACGCGACTTTTGACATGGTTATACCCTACGGGTACGTAACTTCAGCATACCTAGTCCAGCCCAAGGAAGGCCCACGGCAGACATACGCTGGCCCATGAAGATTTCCGGGTGGCCAAGGCCCATGACGACTTCGGATCCTTGGAGAACAAGACTAGAGTTTGAATACAACTTGTAACCTACTCGTATTGGTACCCGAGACCTAGCCTCCCCATATATAAAGGCTAGGAGGGTCCAACGAGGAGGGCACGTCCTAGAAGAAGAACTCGACTCATACTTTCGCACACGCATACACGCCAGATCGAATCTGCGCACCTCAGAACCTTCAGTTCCCCGTAATCAAAGAGCGCATAAGTAGGAGTAGGGTTTTTCCCTCGGGCCTGAACTGGGTAAATCTCGTGTCCCCAGTTGCTTGTCCGTTAACCGTGCCACGATCTCCAGCATCCCCATCTTCTCCAAAACCCAAGTCCATAACAATGGGCATTGACGAGATTAAACCTCGCCAATTGGCGCCGTTGTGGGAATTGGGGCTGCTGATTGTCGTGGACGGTTCCGACCCGATCGATCTACAACTCCGCGGCGACGGAGAATCACCTCCTCTTCGGCGCTTTCGATTTCACCGCCCACTCGCCGGATACCATGAAAGATTTCGAGCCCGTAGGCGACGGACTCGAAATTTTGTTCGGGAGCTTCTGCTTCCAGGTGGGACAAACTGGCACCCTCCGCCTCCCTGAGCGGGTGCCCGTGCCGTCGATCAGGCCCGCTTCATGGGCTCCACACCCCGTGCTACGCACGTCACCATCAACAGATGAGTTCTACAGCAGCAGCAGCTGCAACTCCGATCTGTGCGATCCACCTTCGGATGAAGGGACCTACGGTTCTGGATCCGAAAGCTACCGGCGACCAACCAATCTGCAGGCGCTATCTGTGCGCCGCAGTCATCCAAACCGACGAGGAAACGCCTAACCCGCCGCCCAACCCCAACCCGCAGGACAAAAACGGCGAAAACGGTGGAAACGGCGAAAACGGGGAAAACAGGGGCCACCTCATCCAACTTAGCAAAGAAGGATGGGTCGAAGCACGCCGCGCCGTCGCAGGCGAAATAGTTCTACCCCTGGACTCCTCACGTGACCTACTGATGGCATACCACTACCTCCTCATCGAGGAGCACAAGAAACAGGTCAAGATGCAGGAGACGCTCGACAAACGCAAGCAAGCAGCCTCTGAGTCTAGTGCGCGACGAGCTGCGCTCTCCGCCAAAGGACCCGGCTCTAGCACAAACGGAAACCAGGGAAACAAGCACCACTCTCGGGTGGAAAACATGGACCCGAAGGAGCGGCGTGACGTGAACCGAACTCTCCATACATCGTTCATGGATACGGACGCCGACGGCAACATCACCCCGAAGACGCCACAAGCTGCGATCATGGCAGCCACTGTGTATCTCGCGGCTCACCCACCTCCGAAGGGGGACCCGAAAAGGGACATGCATAGGTCCGCACTCACCAGACTAGGACTAATCGGAGCTGCGCTCCACGAAGACGCTCCTACGGAGCCGAAGAAGAAAGCTCCGGCCAGGCGCGACCGGAGCCCCACTCCCTCATCCGAAGATGAAGAGGAACACGATCTTCCTCGAAGGAAGAAGAGCTCGCACCGCCATAAACGCGACTACGACGCCAGAGACAAGCTTACACAGCGCAAGATCGACAAAGCACGCGCCAAACGCGCATGCTCGTCTGAATCTGAGATGGATGAAGACGAAGGAGAACTCTGCGGGGCTCGATGCTTCAGCAGATCCGTCCGACGAACACAGATGCCACGCAACTTCAAGCTTCCTTCGGATACTCCGAAGTTCAACGGCACGCAAGATCCAAAATCCTGGCTCAGTGACCATCTGTCATCCGTCAAGCTTCACGGAGGCAACAAAGAAACCGCCATGCAATGCCTTCAGCTGCAGCTGACAGGCGCGGCGCGGGTCTGGCTTAGCAGCCTATCATCAGGATCCATCCGAAGCTGGGAGGAGCTCGCTTATAGCTTCATCCGAAATTTCAAAGGCACCAGCAAGAGGCCCGCCTCAATTGAAGAGTTGCGAGCCTGCACTCAGAGAACGGGTGAATCTATTCGCTCGTACATACTACGCTGGTCTACAACCAAGAACTCCGCAGCACACATCTCCGAAGAAAGGGCCATCGACGCCTTCAGGGACGGCGTCAAGCGCCCAGACTTCAAGGAGGAACTTGGGCGTGTAAAGCCCAAGACACTCGACCACCTCATGGAAATCGCCAACAGTTGGGCAGACGGCGAAGATTGCATCCAGCGGGCGCAATCAGATGACGAGGACGACTACGGCCGAAGACGCGAACGCCGCAGCAAGAGGAGATCGCGCGCCTACGAGGACCGCGACAGACCCGACATGGTCGCAGCCGGCTACGCCGACCGCCGTAACGACAACAGCCGCAACAGCGGAGGATACCGCAGCGGAAACTTCCGCGACAACGGACGACCAACACAGTCGTGGCAACGCCGCGACCGCGACAACGGACCCTCAGCATTCGACAAACTTTCGGGTCCATGCACCATCCACTTCTACATCGACAAACAAGACGGCAAAAAGAAAGCTAGCCACATGCTCAAGGACTGCGGCGAGTTCCAGAAACTCAGCGAAGGCATGATGCAGATGAGGCAACAAGCTCCAATTCCTGCGTTCGGAAACGCACATGCGCCAGGTGAAATAGCACACGGAGCTCCTCCACCGCCGCCCATTGGAGGCCCAAATCAACCAACGCACCAAAAAAACAGCCGGGTCGTGATAATTTCACCAAAGGGCGCTAAATATGATCCGGAAGGGACGCCCACCAACAGGTGCGTAAGAAAATCACCCGACAAATCAACTTGGCCGTGGCAACTCCGTCTCGCAATCCCCGAGTACCTCAATGGATCGAGTCCTGCATCACATTCACTCGCGGATCACCTTGCCAGATCCTCGCCCAGTCATGCCCCTGGTGCGGAGGCGCAGATCGGAGGCTTCGAGATGAGTCGCGTCTTCATGGACGGCGGCGGCATCAACCTAATGTTCGCAAGCACTCTAGCAGCTATCACGGATCCATAATGCAGCACTGGAACAATCGGACACAATGTTCCACGGCATTGTCGTGGAAGGCATCTCCCCGGGCAAAATAGGGCTCGGCGTCGTCTTGAAGCCGGACAACTTTCGCGAGCGCCTAGAATTGAAGTGGTGGATCGCCGCAATACCATGCCATCTGGGACGTAGCATTCGCAAGGTTCTGGCCGTCCCACACCACGCATACCTACTACTCAAGATGCAGGACCAAGGCGTCATCATAGTCCACGGAGCTTCACCCGATCGGACCAATGCGACAGGGATTTCAACAAAATCTCCCAGTCTTTCGGCATGCAAGAAGAGCTTGTAAGGCTCCGCGAGGTGACGGACAATGGGCTACCCCCAGTCACCAAGCAGAACGCACCTGACATGTCTTTCGACTCCACCATCAACACCAAGAAAGTGCAGGTCCATCCAACGGATGCCTCCAAGACGGCGCTGATCGCCAACGACCTCAGCACTGCATAGGAAGGCGCTGTCAATTCCTCCGTGAGCACTGGAAATCTTACCGGTGTCCTGCGGACATGCCAGAGTTCCTGTGGAATTCGCCGACACGCACTCAATGTCTTCCGCACACCAAGCCGGTCAGCGGTCCATCCAAGATTGTCGAGCCCGAGTCGAAGCTATCGGCAAGGAGATCAATAGATTACTCGCAGCAGACTTCATCCGGGAAATCAAGGAAAGCGAGTGGCTGGCAAACACGGTGATGGTCCCGAAGAAGGACATGGACATCCTGCGGATGTGCGTGGACTTCACGTCACTAAATAAACATTGCCCTAAGGACCACTTCCCTCTTCCCCGGATCGACCAGATCATCGATTCGACTGCAGGTTGTGAGAAACTCTCCTTCCTCGACGCCTACTCAGGCTATAACCAGATTCGACTCAAGGTCGAAGATCAGGAGAAAACGGCGTTCATCACACCGTTCGGAGTATACTGCTACAACACAATGCCCTTCGGGCTAAAGAACGCGGGTGCCACGTACCAGCGATGCATGCAGGCCTACCTCAAGGACCAGATCGGTCGCAACGTCCAAGTCTATGTCGACGACATAGTCATAAAAACCAAGGAGGCAAGAACACTTATCGACGATCTCCGCGAGACGTTCGACAACCTTGATCACTACAGAATCAAGCTCAATCCAGAAAAGTGCGCCTTCGGCGTCCCCTCGGGTCAGCTGCTCGGGTACTTCATCTCTCAACGAGGGATCGAAGCGAACCCGAAGAAAATCAAAGCTATCATGACAATGGAGAAGCCGAAAAACCTCAAGGGCGTTCAGCAGCTCGCAGGTTCATCAGCCGCATGGGCGAGAAGGCCCTACCATTTTACCAGCTGCTGCGCAAGGCAGACAAGTTCGAGTGGACACCAGAAGCCAACGACGCATTCGAAAGCCTCAAGCGGCTCCTCTCCACCTCGCCCGTTTTGGTTACGCCAAAAGAGCGCGAGCCCCTGTTGCTGTACATAGCAGCCACACACCAGGTGGTCAGCATAGTACTTGTGGTCGAACGACCCAAAGAAGGCAAGACCCACGGGGTACAACGCCCAATTTACTACCTCAGCGAGGTTCTCACTCCAACAAAACAGCGGTACCCGCACTACCAGAAGCTGGCCTACGGCGTGTTCATGACGGCTCGACGACTGAGCCACTACTTCCGGAGCATCGGTGATGGTCGCCAAGGCACCCCTAAAAGCATCCTGAATAACCCGGAGGCCACGAGCGGCGCCTGTGGGGCATTGAACTATCACCCCTGGACATCATCTACGGAAGCGACACAATCAAATCTCAAGTCCTTCCGGACTTCTGGTGCCTTGGATGGAGCTGCTGCCGACACCCAGACATGTCGCGATCTGGACAATGCATTTTGACGGCTCAAAGCGAAGCCGGGCAGGGCAGGAGTCATCTTGACCTCCCCGCAAGGTGACAAGATGAAGTCGTCCTTGGATGAAATTGAGCCTCCAACAACGAGGCCGAATCTGAAGCCCTCATCCATGGCATGAAGATGGCAAAATATGTGGCGCATAGCAGCGCTGGTCATCTACGGTGACTCCAACCTTGTCGTACAGCAGACGATGAATGAGTGCGACGCACACGCCGAAAACATGATCGAGTACCGCGCGCTATACAATGCACTCGAAGGAGAATTCGACGGCTGCGAACTTCGGCACGTTAGAAGAGAGAGCAACGAGGAGGCCGATAGACTCGCCAACATCGGCTCCACTTGTGCAAAGGTACCACCAGGTGTGTTCCTCGAACAGATCTGCGTGCCGTCCATCAAGCGGAAATTCCCCAAGCGATCACCCGAAGAAGCAGAACACTCGGGGGCTACGCTACCCGAAGGTCATGAAGGACCCGAAAATCTAGATACCGAAGTTGCCATGGTCAACCTGATGCAGGTCATGGCAGTCGACGAAACTTGGACACGTCCATACCTCTAGTTCCTGATAAACGGAGAATTGCCAGACAGCCCGACAGATGCCCGGCGCATATCCCGTCGGTCAAAAGCCTTCACCATCATCAACGGCGAGCTGTACAAACGCAGCATTACGGGCGTACTACAATGGTGCGTCACCATCAATGACGGCAAGACCATACTCCAAGATATCCACGAGGGCATCTGCGGCCACCATGCAGGTAGCCGCTCCCTCGTCGCCAAAGCTCTACGAGCAGGATTCTACTGGCCAACGGCCATGAGCAACGCGAAGGACATCATCCGAAGATGCAACGTGTGCCAACGGTTCGCCGACAAACCACACGCACCTGGGTCCGAACTTCGACCCATACCCATAGCCTGGCCTTTTGCCCAATGGGGCCTCGACATGATCGGCAAACTACCAAAATCCTCGAAGGGAGGACACGTCTTCCTCCTGGTCGCAGTCGACAAATTCACCAAGTGGATCGAGGCAATGCCAGTCACCAACCAGAAGGGCAAAACTGCCGTCAAATTCTTCGAATCCATTGTCTACAGGTTCGGCGTACCACACAGCATCATCACCGACAACGGATCGAACTTCATCTCCGAAGAATTCCAGGACTTCTGCGAAGGCCTCGGGATCAACATCACGTATGCCTCAGTGGCACACCCGCAAACAAACGGGCAAGTGGAAAAGGCCAACGGCCTAATCGGCGCTGGCATCAAGAAGCGCCTCATAAGCTCACTCGAGCACACAGATGGAAACTGGACGAAAGAGCTACCGTCTGTCCTGTGGAGCTTACGTACTACGCCAAACAGCTCCACCGGCTACACACCGTTCTTCATGGTGCACGGAGCTGAGGCCGTGCTACCGGCAATCGCCACCAGGCTCCACGAGTCGTCGCTTACAGCGAAGCCGAATCCACGGCTGCACTCGAAGATGCCGTCGACACACTCGACGAAGCACGGGATATAGCAGCAGCTAGATCAGCAGTGTACCAGCAAAGTCTCCGCAACTATCACAGCCGCCGGCTGCGCCCAAGGTCCTTCGTCGAAGGAGACCTCGTCTTGCGACTTAAGCAAAAGCGACCGAATAAACTCGAGTCACCATGGGAAGGACCCTATGCCATCAAAGAGGTCATCCCAGGTGGCGCCTATCGCCTCAAGCACGTGGAGTCTGGAGTCGCATACTCCAACCCATGGAACATCTCGCACCTGCGACGATTCTACCCATAGCAATGTACCCTTTTTTTACCTTCGACACGGCTTACAGCCAAGGTTACTCAGCTGAACCATGTACCTCCTCCATTATGACACAAATAAAGCTAAGTGTCTCGCCTCCAACCTTCGGTTGACTATTTCTCTGCAACTTTATTACATGCCACAAACGCACTCGGGGGCTCCCCCCACCTCACGATTTCATCGACTGAGGACAAAACGTGTACACCTGAGTAGCTGACCACGTCAGGCAAACGAAAAGGACACGTACTAAATCAAAGCACTGCGTGCTCGCCAACAGGCAAACCTTTACAAACAAAGGGCACATACACGCCCAGCCGCAATATACAAATTTTACATCTATCTGTTTATTTCCAGGTCCTACCTATTCTGAAGAATAACCTGAGCACGCTGCTCAAACAAATCTACAATCTGTTCGGCATACTGCCTTACAGCCGCGTAATGCGGACGCATATTCCACTCGCCACCATCTGGTCGAGGAGGTGGCCCAGTCGCCACAACGGCCAAATCTACATCAGGGCGGTGCACCCTCACAAGAGACAAGACAACCTTCACCCCTGCGACGAGCTGCTGCCGCACCAGCTCCTTGACATTGCTGGCACTCCGAAACTTCGTCAGAAGACCTGCAAGGGTCGTTGGCACGGCATCCAACGGAAACATAACATGCAGCACCGAGGAAAGCGATGTTTGCACCTGGCGGAGCACCCGCGAAACCTGGTAGACACGATCCTGCACCGTCGCCAGAACTATGGCACGATCACGATCCATCCAGAAGAAGCCGCCGGCCTCCATGTCCTGTTGAGTCAAGCAGTTGACTCGAATAGCAAAACGCTCCTTTTCTTCCCTCGGAGCAAGATTGGCACCTGCGACAACCGCACAAACCAAGAGTAAGGCCAGCAGGCTCACCCGAAGAACTGAGCTACAGCCCGAAAGAAGGATCAACTCACATTGCAGCTGCTCGGACAGCCGACCCAGCTCCGCCATCAGATACTCCTCTCTGGCTACACCACGGTCTGCTTTGGACTTCCAAACGTCAGCGCGACCGCGTAACCCAAGCAAATCTCTCTCCAAGCTGCGCACGCGATCTCGAAGAAATGCGAGCTGCGAGGAATCATCCAATGATGCTCGCAAGGGCCTTTCGGATGAAGTATCAACCGGGTCAGCACCCGAAGGAACCTATAGCAGCAGAAAAAAGAAGGCACACAGACATTCAGCCAAGAATAGAGCACAACTCGGAGGAATTCATTAAAGTATATAAGGTCACTATGTGGCACAAGGATAATACTACAAAAGATATTTACAACAAAAATAGACTACAGGCTACCCTACGTCTACTATGCCTAAGGCAGAGGACACTGAGTCGCCTCAGAACCAGACTGCCTAGCTTTGGCCTCGCCCTGCTGCCGCAATGCGTACTCAGACAGCAAGTCAATAAGCTTGGGCCCATATAAATGCGCCCGCGGAGTAGGCGGCGAAGGCTACCTCTGATCCATCTGCAGCCGTCGGCATCCGTGAAGTAATCTGGGGCAGGTCCAGCTCTGCACCAGCCGCCATGGCCATCGCCAGCCCGACGGACGCGCCGATGCCCTTCTGCTTGCGCTTATACGCTGCAGGCGCTTCGGCTGACAGAGCCTCTGCCAGGGCACCCACGTCTTCACGGGATGCGCCCTTCGGGAAGAGCTCCTGGTAGAAGCGACCAAGGACCTCTTTCGCCTTGGCAAGGGAGTTGACGACGGTGCTGCAGCGGTCTTCGACCGCTACAGTGGCATCATCTAGAGCACTCCCGTGCTCCAGAGCACCACAGTCAAACTCGATGCCTGCGGCATCTGAGACAAAAAAGAAGAAAACCCGCGAATCATGAAGGCAAAAAACATAACCCGATACCCAGATGGGGGACAGGAGATTACCTCATTGCCAGGGAGTATCACGGCCATCGTGTCTTGCGAGATCAGGCTCCGCTCGCGCAGTTTGCGGAGATCGCTCTCCCGCGTTTCTGATCGCCGCCAGCCACCGTCGGTGACGCGAGCAGTGGCGGGGCCCTTGTTGCCTCCGGCGGCGCTGGTCCCAACTACAGATGAGGACTTCTTTGGTTTCCCCATGGCGCTACGGCGGTGGTGGCGTTGCCAACGAAGAAAGACAAAGGAAATATGGAGGAAACTCTCAGTGCGCAGCAAGAATAGCTCAAGAACAAAGGGGCAGTGAATAGATGAACTGCTGCGGTGAAAAATAAACCACGATTTCACCAGGGATTATAACAGCGAAGACGACGCACGCTGACCGTCCATCGAGAAGACCTAACGTCAATGGTAGATCTGGCCGTACACGTGTCAGCACCAAAACGAACCGTCGTTACCACGCCGTCCACTACGTGCGGAAATCGAGGAGACGCCGTAATCATCTCCACGCCGCGCGTGACCGGTCAATTCAAAGTCAGCAAGGGGGACCCACGCTTCGTCCAGTCAAGTCATCTCTGGCGTAGCAGACGCTTGAGGTCATCGATCGTAAGCACTGACGTCATCAAAAGCTATACTAGCACCACTTCGGCTCCACAGCTAAAAATACTCACTCGAATCTATGATTCGACTAAATACTTGGGGGCTACTCCTATCAGGAGCGCTGGCCGCGCACCCGACAGACAAATAAGGACAAAATTATTTCTCTGAGTCCTACGTCGAGTTATTATATCGGATCCTCCAACAGGAGTCGACAAAATAGCTGGCTACGCCATAAACTCAAGGCCCGAGTCGAAAACCTCCTCGGATGGTTGGATCACTTGATGCTACACAGGCGCGACGCTGAACCGATGTACTTCCGGGTCAACGGTACGCTCACGAGATTGTCGACTATAACTGCACAATATAAGACTCGAGTCTCTGCCCGAGTCTACGACTCCGCCAGACACTCGGGGGCTACTCCAAACTGGAGCGCTGGTCGCGCACACAAAAGATCTTCGAGTGGCACGCCAATGAACTACGCCATGGAACAATTCTTCGAGTCCGACGTCGAGTCTATGACTCCACTATGGACTCGGGAGCTACTCCCATAGGGAGGATGGATTTAAGCATCCGAAAATTTTCGAGTCCTACGGACCTAATGATTGAAACAATGCTTAAACTAAAAGTGTCCGTTCGAGTCTACGACTCGAACAGACACTTGGGGGCTACTCCCATAGGGAGCGCTGGTCGCGCACCCTATGAAATCTTCGACTGCGATCTTTCGGATCAGCACGCAAAACTTTTCGGCAACTCTGCCCCCATTAATGCTAAGTGAGTAACATCCTCCTTGGCCACCCGAAACACCTCCGCGGTGATAAGCATTCGGATGCTGCGTCTACGACGCAAAGATAAGACCTACAGATATCATCTGATGGCACGCAACGCACTCGATCGGCTCTGCTAGTATGAACTGCATCAGCAGGTACGATGAAAAAATCCCGACGGACGCGTTGGGTACACCAATTAAAATCACTGGAATTCCACTCCTGTAAGTCCTCCGCGGCCTGAGTCGAATTACGCCAGCATATGTTCCAGGTCCGGGTTGAGAGACCCGAACCTGAAGAAGATCGTGTTGTTTCGTCCTAAGACAGTTAACTGACCCTGATCCGTCGGGTGAGTCAGGCACATGCATCAACAATCCCTACACACATATACTATTAACACATAGCTGCTCCCGAAGGATGGAAGAGTCCTCAGCCGAATCTACGATTCGACTGATCACTCGGGGGCTACTGACATGGTTATACCCTACGGGTACGTAACTTCAGCATACCTAGTCCAGCCCAAGAAAGGCCCACGGCAGACATACGCTGGCCCATGAAGATTTCCGGGTGGCCAAGGCCCATGACGACTTCGGATCCTTGGAGAACAAGACTAGAGTTTGAATACAACTTGTAACCTACTCGTATTGGTACCCGAGATCTAGCCTCCCCATATATAAAGGCTAGGAGGGTCCAACGAGGAGGGCACGTCCTAGAAGAAGAACTCGACTCATACTTTCGCACACGCATACACGCCAGATCGAATCTGCGCACCCTGTAACCTTCGGTTCCACCGTAATCAAAGAGCAGACAAGCAGGCATAGGGTTTTCCCTCCGGGGCCTGAACCTGGGTAAATCTCGTGTCCCCTGGTTGCTTGTCTGTTAATCGTGCCACGATCTCCAGCATCCCCATCTTCTCTAAAACCCAAGTCCATAACAATGGGCATTGACGAGATTAAACCTCGTCAACTTTGCCTACTGATGACACTATTCTGCTGGGCCTGAAGCAAGCAAATAGAATAGATCTTAGAAATATGAGGTTGGATCCATCACGTTAAAACAAACCAGTGAACATTTCATAAATAAACCTAAACTACAATACAAGCTTTTACCTAAAATACCATTTCATAACTTTCCATATTACTAATGGACCGGCGCGGCAACACACGCCTACATGATCTAGTAGAGACTACAACTACTATTAAAGCAACGGAGAGCAAAAGTAAAAACAAAACATGGCAACATAGGTGCCAACATCGCAAAAGGAGCTCTATTAAAATAGAGTTTTACAAGCTACATCCCCTACAAACGGCCAGAGAAATTTCAGACAGGTGAAACGAAAGTCTTCGGCTCTAGCGTAGATGTAGGATACACCCACTCCTCCGATGCTCCTGGAATCTTATCCTCTGCCCATTAGGAGTATGTTAGACGCGACTTTGCCTACTGATGACACTATTCTGCTGGGCCTGAAGCAAGCAAATAGAATAGAGCTTAGAAATATGAGGTTGGATCCATCACGTTAAAACAAACCAGTGAACATTTCATAAATAAACCTAAACTATAATACAAGCTTTTACCTAAAATACCATTTCATAACTTTTCATATTACTAATGGACCGGCGCGGCAACACGCGCCTACATGATCTAGTAGAGACTACAACTACTACTAAAGCAACAGAGAGCAAAAGTAAAAAACAAAACATGGCAACATAGGTGCCAACATCGCAAAAGGAGCTCTATTAAAATAGAGTTTTACAAGCTACATCCCCTATAAATGGCCAGAGAAATTTCAGACAGGTGAAACCAAAGTCTTCGGCTCTAGTGTAGATGTAGGAGTCGACTAGGTCCTGTGGACTACGGCCTTCTTGGTAGCTGAGGACGATGGGGGATTCTAGGGAGCCTCTTCTAGCCGGCCTAGGGTTGCTTAGCCACTTGTCAGCTCGAAGCTAGAGCTCAAGATCTTGGTCAGGTGGTTGCAGAAGATCTCCACCCCCTCCAACATGTGCTCCTTGAAGATCAGCCGGTAGTGTTTCACTGAATTTAACACCATTCTCCAGATATGATGTATATTAAGCCAAGGTTAACCATTATAGATCATATAAATTTGTGAATCTCCAAAGACACCATAAAGTACTAGAGCAAATTGAATTCATAACTGCATGTTTTTTTAGCTACCCAAAACTTGGCTACAGATAGAAAATCATTTCCAATTTGAACATTAAAGAAATCAGAATTAATAGCCCAGAGTTGTTTAGCTACAATGCATTGGGAAAAAGTTGATTAATAGATTTATCATCATCACAGAACATGCAATCTTCAGGTTTGTTAAGGTGTCTTTTTTCTGATTGTCCCTGGTCATTTTTTTGAGACAACAACCAGAGAAACATGTGGACTCTAGGTGGGATGTAGAGTTGCCAAACTGCAGGAATAAAATTTGGTGTCACCCCCAGAGTTGTTTAGCAACAATGCATTGGGTAAAAGTTGATTAATAGATTCATCATCATCACAGAACATGCAATCTTCAGGTTTGTTAAGGTGTCTTTTTTCTGATTGTCCCTGTGATGACTCACAAGTATAGGGGGTGTATCGCAGTATTTTCGATAAGTAAGAGTGTCGAACCCAACAAGGAGCAGAAGGTGCTGGCTAGTGGTATGGATCAGGAATTCTCTGCAAATACTTAGCAAACGGATTTTTAGGGTTTTTTGATAAAGCAAGTAAACAAAGTACGAGTAAATAAAAGACAGTAGGAAGAAATGCAGGAAGTGGCCCAATCCTTTATGCAGCAAAGGACAAGCCGGTTGTATTACTTCAGATGACCAAACGTTCTCGAGGACACATGGAAAGACTGTCAAGTGCTTTCGCTTCATACAGATTAATCTTCTTTAGCTTGCTAAGTGTTGTGTGGGTGAACCTATGCTAATGTACCGACCTTCCTAGGACTAATACATACTTGTGATTATACCCCTTGCAAACATCCGTAAGTACAAGAAAGTAATTAAGGTAGAAACCTAACCACAGCTTTAAACTCTAAGACCCTTACATCCCTTGTGCAATGGTTTCCTAACGGGGGTTCAGGTTTCTGTCACTCCGGCAACCCCTACGATTAGTAGCCAAATACACAATGCATTCCCCTAGGCCCATATAGGTGAAGTATCATGTAGTCGACGTTCATATGACACCACTAGAAGAAGTACACGACAACTTAAATATCAAACTATTGAATCTTTCTCAACACAACTCCACTACTGACAACATGACTTCTCCCATGTCCTCAAGAACAAAACTAAATACTCACAAGACATCATATGGATCATGATCAGAGATTGAATAATGATGTATAACAATCTGAACATAAACTATAATTCAATGGTTCATTCAATAGCATCAACTACAAAGAGTAATCTGTTGGAAATATGCCCTAGAGACAAATAGTAGTAAGGACTATTATCATATTTCATATAGTTTATGATTAAGTTTTATATCATGCTATGAAACATCAATACACGTGTGATATACAAACAACCAGGGGTTCCCAGTGAAACTCTAGTCACTGGTTTATTGGTCAACGAATGATCATGTTTCCTGATCATGTGGCATTTATGCCAGTTGGAAATGAGGTCATCTCATTCGGAGAATGAGATGATGAACCAATACCCAACCTAAACATCGTGACCCGATAATGTCACGAAGTTCAAGTTACGATGATTAGAAATGGATCCTCGTAGACTATTCCTTAGACCGTGAGGCTATATCAATCACTGTCTCTCGAGAGTGCTTAGATAGCATCAAACGCCATCTGGTAAAACGGTGGTTATAAAGGTGTGTTCAGGTATTCGTAGGAAACCGTAGAGGCAATATATGTCAAGAGCGGGATTTGTCCGTCCATGTGACGAGAAGATACTCAAGGGCCCACTCGGAGAAGTTATATCCAATAGCTGCGCAGCGTGTGATTAGATCACGGGGATATCACTTGTCGGAACGAGTCAAGTAGCATTGTTCAGTAACGAGATTGAACACCACATGGTGATGTCAATGATCAGATCTCAGGCAATGCAAATATCGAATGACAAAGGGAATAAGGCACGACTGTCTCGGTTCAAACGACAAAAGATCTTCGTGGAACGCACAGGGGTCACATGGCCATCCAGGTCCCTCTGTCGATCATTGGTGCGGGAGTGTCCCGACCATGTCTGGAGTGTTCCCGAACCGTGGGGTATCACGCTTAAGGTCTTGATGATGCTTAGAGAGTGTTTATAGGATCGGTAGAATCACCGAAGAAAAGAAGGGAGAAAACCGGAAGGGTTTCGGTAAGTTCGAAGGATGTCTGGAGTGGAGGTGGAAGGTGTTCCATAGCCACGGAGATTGAATAATGTGTGAATGAATGTTAAATGTTTATTTAATCATTTATTCATAATTATTTAATAAAGAGAAAATCAATTAAAGGTCAAAAAGGCTTAATGGGCCAATTTCTGGAGGGAGAAGGCCCATTAGGGGAAATGAGAGAGGGAGAGGGGCAAGGAGGATAGCCGGATGGGCCTAGCCCCCCGCACGGGGCCCACTATGGGCTGGCCGGCGGCCTCCCCTCCCCCTCCTCTCCTTTAGTCCCACCCCGGGACTTTGAGGGAGGTAGTACCTTCCCTCCCCTATATATAGTGGGGTATTTGGCCTAGAAAAATACACCAATAATCAATAAAGGTCTCCCCACTTTTGGGAGGACCTCTAATTGATATTTCCTCTCTCCCGCTCTCTCTCTCTCTCGTGACCGTGGTCCCAAGTCTGGACTGCGCGAGCGAGAAACATCTTCACCGTGGAGCGCCGTCGCGCTGCGGCATTCGGATCCGGGAGCTCTACTTCCGCAACTGCTGCTGGATCGGGGAAGCGGGAGTCATCGTCAGGCACCGGACGTGTGTAACTCCCCGCGAGGTGTCGCACTTGAGGCACTAAAGTCGTTGGAGCCAGAAGGAGCGCAAGGACTTCATCACGACCTTGAGGTCGGCTTTGGCTCGTCTACATCAACCACGCTCTCCTGAGCATTGACAATGCTTTTCGGTCTTCAAGGGTAAGTTCGCGAAAAGCCCCTCCCGTTACTATATTACTAATAGATAGGTCCTGGCAGCTTCAGGGGTTCAGGGGCATAGGATAAATTTTTATTGTTTTCATACGCGGAACCCCTACATAATCAACACGAGGAAAGTTTCCCCTATGAACTATGCAAGATTCAACCCAATTGTTACAGCAATATGGAGATGGTGATGAGGGTGCTGATGGTGATGATGGTGGTGATGATGATGATGATCTCGATGAAGTCCAGCTTGATGATAGTGTTGATGGTGATGATCTCCCCTCTCCAGGAAGGAATTCCCCCGGCAGAAATCTGTTTGCCGGAGAGATCTTTCTCTCTCGGTGTTTTCCGCCCCGCGGAGGCAGCGAAATCTTTCTGTGATCGCTCCCCGAGTCTTAGGGTTTTGGGAGGAATATATACGCCAGAGGGGAGTGCCACGGGTGGATCAGGGCGGCCACACCACCTGGTGGCGCGGCCTAGGCTGGCCCGCGCCGGGGGGTGGTGTGGGGCCCCTATGGCCCATCTCCAGCCCCCCTTCTGGCTTCCTTCGTCTTCTGGAAAAATAGTATTTTCCGTATATTTTCCCGGATTTTCTGATCTTCGCGAATTTTGCCTCCAAACAGCACCTTTTCCATCAGAATCCTGACTGCAGCGGTACATGCTCCAAAAGTCATCAACCATGGAAAAACAGATGAAATAACATAAGTATCACCTCTCAATACGAAATATATCAATGAATAACAGTGAATTATGAGATAGAATAGTGATGCAAAATGGACGTATCAACTCCCCCTAAGCTTAGACTTTGCTTGTCCCCAAGCGAAACTGAGCTCAATAAACATGGCCTCAGGTTTATGGAGTGAAGAGTCGATAAAAGAATACGGACAAGAAGCATCACATTCATCAATACATAGATCATAATAGAAGACAACCCACTATTATATAACTCAACTTGCAATGAGTAAAGGAAACACAATAAAGATACATAAAGTAAATCAAAATTTGTAGTGGCAAACTTAGCTCTTGGTCAAAGAATAGTTGATAATTTGCTGAAGTTCACAAATAGCTGGTTTTCAAATATAGCTTTCAAAGTAGTAAACATCAAGATAAGAGCAATGTGCAAAACAAGGAACATAAGAGACATGATTGAATAAGTCATCATATGAATGAATGAAACACAACAACTCAAAATACTTGTTGAGGTAGAAGGGAATAGGTTTACCGACTCAACTAAAAAGTAAAAGATAGGCCCTTCGCAGAGGGAAGTAGGGATTTCAAGTTTCATAAAGAGCTTTCAAAAATTATGGTACTTACTAGCTTTCAGCTCTCATTCCCCCTATCATGGGCATCTTTAGGTGATTAAGGTTAAAGTGACACAACTCAGAGGATATGCTTGACAAGTTATAAGTTGAAATCTCATGCCCTGTACTTACGAGTACCAAACCTCATGCTACTCAACTTCAGTCACAAGTAAGCTCTTATCATTGTAAATACATATGTATCATAGAGAACCGCCAACGGGGTACCCCTTGCCCGATGATACAGAAGAATCCCTATATCAAAATGACAAGGCAAGCAGACAACAAGTATCTCAGCAATCTTCTTATTTACCATGGGAATATGGTGCTTTTTTCTCTCTTTCCTATTTTCATAGTATCTTTTTTTTCTTTTTCTCTTTCTTCTCAATCTCTATCTCTTTTTTATAAGAAGAATGCTTCATAGTTACTCATTATGGTCACGCTGCAGATTTCCACCATGTCAGCATGGATTAGACCAGCGGCCCAGGCGTTTCTCTAACACATATGCATAACTCCATGGACTTACAAGCTCCCCTTTCATTTCACACCGATGACATCCATAGACAAAATAACATGATATCAACTAGGTACTAAGTACTAGTGCAATGTTAAAAGCGTTCCCCATGACAGCATGGTTCTGCTAATTCACAACTTACAAAGCGCAAGCATATACGCAACATAGGTGAGCACAATGGTTCAAGTTTATTAAATGCAAGAAAGTAAAGTGTGCCATCAAGTTCGTGAGAGATTTAATCACTAATTTTCACATAACAAGTTTAATTTGGGAGGTAGATAAAACAAGAATTTACTTGGAATAGCAATAGTGCTAATAGGTAGGTATGGTGGACACAAATGGCATAGGTTTTGGTTTAAGGATTGGATGCACGAGAAGAATTCCCTCTCGGTACGGGTTTTTGGCTAGCAAGGCTGGGTAGCAAGTATAAGAGTTGAAGGAAAGAAACAAACATACAAGTGATAAATACAAACATGCAATCTTCCTTGGAAGCACAAAAGATCTTAACTAGAGAATACTAGACTTACGAGCAAATCAAGAAAGAAAGATGATGAAATTATATTTCTTTATAGTACTTTTATCTTTTTCATTCAACTCTCAAAAGTAGTGTTGCTACTGACTGGGCTAGGTTTGCCAAAACCAACTAAATTAACTCAATTATCCCAAAGTGATACCAATACTAACGACAAGATCAATCATATAACCACGAATTGAAAACTAATATAAGCTATGCAAAAGAGTAAGTGATAAAACTTCTCATTAATATTCCATAACGGCAATCACACCAAGGGATACATATCTAACAAGACAGGGGACACTTCCATAATGCAAACCATCCTACATAATAACTTCTCTATTCATGATATGAATCTACTAAAAAGGTAAAAAGATAGAAGATAGTGATGTGATACCGTGACACTCCCCCAAGCTTGGAACAAACCAAGGGGATGCCAAACCTGATGACGAATTACTCATTCGGTGGTGGTGGTATCCTCTCGATGATCTTCTTGACCAATTTCCCCAAGTCCTCAATCTCGAAAGTGAGGGTACGAATCAACTCCGAGTTATTCTCGATGCGGTGCATGATCATGTTAGATTGTGGATCCCAACTCTTGTGATTCCTTTTCCACTCTTCTTCCTTGCGGTCTTCTTTTCCTGCATGGGGTCTTGGAGGTCTTCCTCCATAAGCTCTTTTCCTTTATCCTTGGCAGACACCATTATGCTTCTAAACTTCCAAAGAGTATGTCCTGGCAGAAACAGATCGAAACAAAAACACGACGAAAACACGATATACGAACCTCGGGGGATCCAGGGGTTATATATTACGAAGTTTCATGATGAAAGGAATGTACTGGGAGAAAACGAGTCGGAGGTGGAGTCCGGGGTGGACTCACCACCTGGTGGCGCGACCAGGGGAGGGCCCGCGCCACAGGGTTATAGTTGGATAGTATTTTCACAGAACTTTTCTTACCAGAACTGTTACCTACTTAAAAGCGGACTCTGTAGGTCTCTGAATTTGGTATCTAGTAGATTCTTCCGGAGTCACCACTTGAATAACATCAATATCTTCATCTTCATACACTTATTACTTGAGTCATAAAATCTTTCTCTTCCTTATTACACCATTATCTCCACTACCTGGAAATTTCTTTCACACAAAACTCCACACATTTCTCATTAGCAACATTAGTATATATGAAGTGATAAAACCTTTTGAGTCCAACTTCAACTGAAAACCATCAAAACATAAGCTAGTGAATCAACTCCTTTCGAAAACCCAAAAAGAATTCAAAAAGGAAATCGAATAAAGAAGCAAATGCAAGAGTGGCAAAATCTGTCAAAACACACCAGCAGGTAAAGATCATTTTTATAGAAAATCTTCTATTGCTCAAATAAAAAAGTGCAAAACGAACGAAAGTTAAATAACAACCTGGGGTAGAAGCACAAACAATTACAGCTCAATCCGACATACAGAGATCTCTCACGAATTTTTACGGTGAAGCACAAAAATCTGTTTCGGGACAGCAACTTCCCCAAATATTACTTCTCTCTCATTAGAGGTTGATCTTGATACAAAAACCAAACAAAAAGGATAAGGAGAGGTTATTACCAAAGTGATAACTTCCAAAACTCAAAGAAACAAAAACAAACTGAAAGCAAAAACAAATTGGGTTGTCTCCCAAAAAGCTCTTTCTTTATAGTCATTAAGATGGGCAAGATAATTTTGAAGATGCTCACTTAGGAATATGAATTGAAGTGAAAGGGAGCATTAAGAAGCAAAAATAAACACGTTTTAAGTCTAACCCACTTCCTATGCAAGGGAATTTTGTAAACAAACAAGTTGTTGAAACCAGAGGCTACTTGCATAGGAAGGCAAAAGAAGTGGAACATAAAAACTTTCAGCATAAAACGAGGAAACTTGATATTATTGAGATGCATAAGAACACTTTTCCCTCTTTCATAGTAACTTTCAGTATCATGCATAAAATTAACAATATAACTATCACAAGAACCATCATAGCAATGATCACTTATTCTAACAGAAAACACAGAAATACTAGCTCTCATAACACTACTATGTGAAACAATATTAGAGGTATCCTTACAAAGGATAGTGTGTCCCTCTTCTTCATATTTAGTAACAAAATCTTTCACATTTTCTATTATAGGTTCATCAACCATTTGTTTATCAGGTTCAACAACTTTACTTGTACTTTCATTAACCATACTAGCTATCATAGAATGTTCCTTTACCTTAACTGGGAAATGCATTTTCTCAATATAAGGTTCAGGTAAGACATGATTAGTAGTATAAACTTCAGTATTTCTTGCATGAACACTCTTAGCAACATCTTTATAAGGTTCATGATACTTATTCCACTTCTTTTTAGGCACTTCAATGTAGGAAGCAAAAGCCTTAAAATAAGAAGCAATAGCTTGAGAGTCTAGACCATAAGCATTTTTAATATTTTGAAAGTCATTAGTTCCCATAAAAGATTCAATGCATTCATAATCATAATTTATACCTAACTTTCTACCTTTGTCATTCTCCCATGCTTCAGCATTATCTTGAATACGGTCCAGAAGATCCCATTTAGCTTCTTCTTCCATGCGAGTGAATGATCCAGCACAATAAGCATCCAATAAATCCTTGTCTTGTAGAGGGAGCCTTGCATAAAAGTTGTTGATAATAATATTGTTGGGGAGCTCATGAATGGGACATTTGAGCATAAGTAACTTCAATCTCCCCCAAGCTTGAGCTGTACTCTCTCCATCAAGAGGCTAAAAGTTGTATATTTGATTCCGATCTTTATGAATCTCACTAGGAGGATAAAACTTTGAATAAAAGAGAGGCACTATTTCCACCCATTCCAGAGCTTGACCATTCTTCAGCAGCTTATACCATTCCTCAGCTCTTCCTTTCAGCGATAATGAGAATAACTTCTTCTTAACTTGATCTATAGTAATACCTGAACACTTGAACAACCCGCATAATTCGTGTATAAAGAGTAAATGATCACCGGGATGGACAGTTCCATCCCTAACATAGTAGTTATCCATAACACGATCAATAATTCTTGTAGGTATTTTGAAAGCATCAATTTCAGCAGGTGGTGGCTTATCTACTACCTTAGCAGTGGTAGTAGCATTACCAAATAAGAAACTCAGCGAATTATCCATAAGAAAAATAAAGCAACTAGCAGAAGTAAACAATACTCACAGTAGAAGTTTCCTTTACCAGTTCCACTCTCCAATAGCGCTTCACTCCCCGGCAACGGTGCCGGAAAATAGTCTTGATGACCCACAAGTATAGGGGGTGTATCGCAGTATTTTCGATAAGTAAGAGTGTCGAACCCAACGAGGAGCAGAAGATGCTGGCTAGTGGTATGGATCAGGTATTCTCTACAAATACTTAGCAAACAGATTTTTAGGGGTTTTTGATAAAGCAAGTAAACAAAGTACGAGTAAATAAAAGACAGTAGGAATAAATACAGCAAGTGGCCCAATCCTTTATGCAGCAAAGGACAAGCCGGTTGTATTACTTAAGATGACCAAACATTCTCGAGGATCATGGGAAGACTGTCAAGTGCTTTCGCTTCATATAATTGATTAATCTTCTTTAGCTTGCTAAATGTTGTGTGGGTGAACCTGTGCTAATGTACCGACCTTCCTAGGACTAATACATACTTGTGATTATACCCCTTGCAAACATCCGTAAGTACAAGAAAATAATTAAGGTAGAAACCTAACCACAACTTTAAACTCTAAGACCCTTACGTTCCTTGTGCAATGGTTTCCTAACGGGGCTTCAGGTTTCTGTCACTTCGGCAACCCCTAGGATTAGTATCCAAATACACAATGCATTCCCCTAGGCCCATATAGGTGAAGTGTCATGTAGTCGACGTTCACATGACACCACTAGAAGAAGTACACCACAACTTAAATATCAAACTATTGAATCTTTCTCAACACAACTCCACTACTGACAACATGACTTCTCCCATGTCCTCAAGAACAAAACGAACTACTCACAAGACATCATATGGATCATGATTAGAGATGGAATAATGATGTATAACAATCTGAACATAAACAATAATTCAATGGTTCACTCAATAGCATCAACTACAAAGAGTAATCTATTGGAAATATGCCCTAGAGACAAATAGTAGTAAGGACTATTATCATATTTCATATAGTTTATGATTAAGTTTTATATCATGCTATGAAACATCAATACACGTGTGATATACAAACAACCAGGAGTTCCCAGTGAAACTCTAGTCACTGGTTTATTGGTCAACGAATGATCATGTTTCCTGATCATGTGGCATTTATGCCAGTTGGAAATGAGGTCATATCATTCGGAGAATGAGATGATGAACCAATACCCAACCTAAACATCAGAATCCTGACTGCAGCGGTCCATGCTCCAAAAGTCATCAACCATGCAAAAACAGATGAAATAACATAAAGTATCACCTCTCAATACGAAATATATCAATGAATAACAGTGAATTATGACATAGAATAGTGATGCAAAATGGACGTATCACCTTGGTCATTAATTTTTTTGAGACAACAACCATAGAAACATGTGGACTCTAGGTGGGATGTAGAGTTGCCAAACTGCTGGAAGAAAAATTGGTCTCACCCCCGCCCCTCCCCCCACACACAATTGATGATAGCATGTAAAGAAGTGATTAAACCCCTTTGCTCTTATACTGCCAAATTAGGATATCAGGGTCAATGTTAAGGGAGATACCGGAGGCAACCCCCTCCAATTCATACCACTTCACCATAAGCATAGTAGAAATTTTTCTCCTGCCTGAACCTAAATCTACGTTGTCATTTATATGTATATATGTTATTATAGCCCATAAATAAAATAAGCTTACCTCGCATGATAGATGGGACATGGTCTACCGTTGTCATTTATATGTATATATGTTATTATAGCCCATAAATAAAATAAGCTTTTTTTTGAAACGAGGTAAAAGCTTTGTCTTTCATTGATATAGGAGAAAAGAGCTGGTCCGTTTATGAGGAAACTGGCCAAAAACCGATACAACACAACACCACACGCCAGTCTCGAGGCTGCGCTCCACACGGGGCGACGACCAACTAGATCGACACCACACCTCAACGCAACAGGCAGAGGCGAAAGACCGGAGCCACCGCTCCAAACAACCACGCCGGCCGCAGGGCCGTGCCCCACCTGGCCGAAGACGAACCCGCCTCTGCCAAAAACCACCGAAACACACCACATGTCCCTCTGACCGGTGGACGTCCAAAGCGAGGCCCCAAGAGGCAAAGCGACACAAGAGCGTCGCCCACGCCCGATCCTGCGAGGGATCTAGGGTTTCCCCTGGAGAGCCCGGGCGGAGGAGCAAGAAACACCCGCTTCGACGACGACTTCAAGAAGGATGCGGCGCCCATGGGCGTCACCGTCGTCGAACCCGACCACCGCCAGGACAAGGCTTTCACCCAGCAGAGAGTTCTAAACCTCACGCCCGCCCAACAAGGACCGGCACAAACCACCACACCTCCCCTCTTCTGCCAAGATTCCGACGATCGTTAAGCATCCCCTCCGTCGCGACGAAGGCCGCCGTCCGGATCATCACCGCTGCCCGCAAGATAGTTGCCAAAAACAACCAGAGCGAACCCGGGCAGCCGCCACCGCGAAAGGGACCGAAGATCACCGCCACCATGACACCTCCCTGGCGGCCCAGATCTTGCCCCGGACAAGCCCGCACCGCCACGACGAGCCCTTCGCCACACGACGCCCACCAAGTGCCATCGTACACCGACCGCACCACAACACCGCCGAGCAGCCCGCCCAGCCCATAGCCACGACCAGCACAACGCCTCGTCGCCCCGCCGCCAAGAAGGGCAACCGCCCAGCGCCCACGGTGGCTGCGGCCCGCTTGGCCCAAACGGACCCAGATCGGGGCCCGCTCGGCGCCGTCAGCAGCCCCGCAGCCGACCACCTACGCAGCCACCCGGCGCAGCACCACAGCAACCCGACGCCAGAGCACCGCCGCATGCCTGAGGCAACCTCCCCCGCCCGCCCGTAGCCTCGCCGCCGTCTGCAGCGCCCCACGCGCCGGGGAACGCGAGGGGGAGAAGAACCGCCCCGCCGTCACCGTCCTAGAGGCGCGCCCCTCCGGCGGCGGCGATGCGGTGGAGGGAGAGGGAGGACCGGCGGCGCTAGGGTTGGGGAGCGTTCCGTTAAATAAAATAAGCTTACCTCGCATGATAGATGGAACAGGCTGACACGACGTATGGCTTTGTTGCTATTTTGTTTTTCACCTTGGCCATGGTCGGGAGTCATAAATTATAATGAATCAAAAAGTGGAATTGTCATTGATAAACTAAGACAGTGTCTCATATATAATACTTATATCTTTTAAGAGAGGACGAATATATAACTTGAAAAAGAAGCGTATTGCTTTGCTTCCTCGTGTTCCTTATCTGTAGGATCCCTTAAGAAAATGTGACACTGATTTAATTACCGACAACAAAATGCAACCCTAAAATGCAACACTAATTGGTGTGACTCGTCTAAATTGTCTAGATATTGAAATGTCCAAGTGAATAGTGTTTGCATTATATAAACTAAAGCCTAGGTAATGAAATGAGCAATGAATAGTGTATTGCCCTCATATAATATTTACCTAGTTAGATAATAAAATGAGCAGATAATTAATGTAGGCCTTATATAATATGTACCTAGTTAGATAATGAAATGAGAAATTAAAGAGTGTGTGCCTCATATAAATTACATATTAAGATAATTAAAATGAATATTAAATAGTGCGTGCCTTATATAAATCGAACACTAAAAGTATCTAATCTTTTAAAGTTTAATTTGATGATTTCATTGTCATTTACCACTTTTTATTGGATATTTGATCTAAATTTTATGAAATATCTATTTAACTATGAAAGCCAGAAATCCTATTGGCGTATTTTCAAGTTTCAAGAATCTGGAGTCCAATTGATCTTGAAAAAACTTGTGCGGAAGTTTTATTAGAAACAAAAGGACACGTATCAGAACTGCATGGAACACCACAGAGAAGAATCAGGAGCCCCTAGGACACGGCCACACCCTGGCCACGTGGTGCCCCGTAGGTCCCCAAGATTACCATCTAACGCGACCCTTCAGGCCTTGTTTACTTGTCTCGTATTTTTATCCACTAGAGTTTCGGGGATATGCGGGGATTTGGTGTTCACCCAATACTCTCCAATTCGCTAAAATACCTTTCTCTAAAAATACTCTACCTTAGAGGAGAGTTTTCAATCTAGACAAAAGCATGAAGGATTTGCGGGGATATGCCGGGATTACCCCGACCAAACCCGGCGTGGTAAACGGACTGTGGGGATTTTGCGGGAATTGGAACAATCTCCTACGATCCCCGCGAATACATTAGCGAATACGAGAGAAGTAAACAAAGCCTTAAGCATAGGTGATGCTTTGAACAGTGGTATTGCGGGATGTTTGTTGGTCCATCGAAAAGTCAGGGTCGTGTGTAGGTGCGCTTGTCTCCATGTATGTTGCAAACACATGTTAAAGGAGGGCATGAATGTACTAGTTTTTTTGTTCTTCTCCGCTCTTTTGTTTCCTTTTTGGGTTGTAATATACTCGTAGGGTCTTCTGGCTCTACTTCTCTTTAATGTATTCAAGGGAGTTAAAAATCTTCACTATGAGGTAGGTGTTCTCTTCTCCTATATATAATGCACAATCTTCACCTATAACGAGCAGTTCCATTTATTGACACCCAAAACTCTCATCTTTTAAGTCTTTTCTCAGACACAATTCCATGTTGCAAAATAGGTGGCAATTACTTAAACATAAGAAATTCGATATATAGAGAAATTAATGGAGAGCACATAGCCACATAGGGATAGGAGCCACGGAAAAGAAGCACGTGCTGGTAAGTGACTTTGCTGAGCTATTGCACGGAACTTATCCTCGGCGAGGAGGAGGTACCATACATTGGCCATGCTATCCTTACCGAGGAAACGCCGAGTAAGCATATTAGCACCCTGTTTTTTCCCATCTTCGATCAGAGTTGTCACGAAAGTATCAGGTAATCTCTCAAGCCTTGTCGAAAAGGTAGATCATATCATGGAGCAGTGGCCACGGGATCAAGCCGAGGAGCGGATTGGACCAGTCGCCTTTTGTTTCATGTAAGCCAAGCACCGCGCGCCTTCTATAAGTGTCTTGTCTCATAGCTATATTCAGTATCGTTGCAACAAGGTGCTCCAGGAGCAGGCTCGTCTGACTTTGTACTTACAAAGTCAGGACCCTGACTTTGTCCATATCCACCGTTGAAATCCCATCCAGCGGCTCCCCTCTCCTCTCTGCTACTTTGCTCCACCTCAACTGAATCATCGATAGATAATCCTATTCGCCCCCCTGTCTAGCCTCCTGTCGCCGGCGACTCGCCGCCACGGTCATGCCGCCGTCCCGCTGCTCGCGACCACACCCTGGAGCTCCCTCCCCCGGATTGTTCCGCCCTTCCCTGCCTCTCTCCCATTACCGGTGACCTCCGTGCCCGGCCTTGTCCAGCCTCTTGTCGACGGCGACGCGCCGCCATGGCCACGCCACCGTCCCGCCACTCCCTGGCCGGAAGATTCTGCCATTTCCTGTCTCCCAGCCGGCTCCGTTCATCTCTCCCTCCCGTCCCGAGTTCCCCTAGCAATCCCGTCGCGGGCGACCTCCATGACCGTGCAGGTACAAATCATCTTGTACAGGCTCTAAGTATCCGCTGCAACCGATAGCCTATTTAGGTTTAATGCCCACTAAATTATAGTCTTCAATGTATAATTGCAGATTGATCTGTTAGCATGATGCCCTGTTTATGATGTACTGACAGACTTAGTTCTGCTTGCTAGCAAAATCTACAAAAGTTCAGAAAATAGTAACTTCGTAAATTAAAATGGCTCTTGCTTGTTTGCAAAATCTACAACAGTCTACAAAAGTTTAACGAAATGGCCTCATGGCTGCTTGATCAAAATATGCCTTCTCCAATGAATTGTTCAGAGCTAGGCATATTCAGTAATTTAGTGAAGTTTGTAATCTGATCATATCCATACGAGTCTTCCAATAAAGTGTGCTCCGCAAAATGATTTTCTTCTATCATAGGCTTCTTTTTGCCCCCCTTTTTGCCCTGCTACAATGTAAACATTCAGATAGTTGTGTTGGAGTAAATTGCATTTGAACAATATAATGTGTGATTGATATACCTTAGATAATGGAAGAGTAGTTGTAGTTGGTCTTATCTTTTTTCCTTTATACTGCCTTTCAGTCCAACTTTTCCTTCTTTTTTGAACTTTTGTCTTCCTTATTTACCTCCTTTTTCTTTAGGTGTGCAGCAGTCAATGAATCATTTGCTGCTGAAGTAGTCACTTGTACATTCAATAGAATATTTGATGCTGAGGTACTCATTTGTGCATTCAACAATCGTTCTTTCACTTCCTTGCTAAGGTTGTCAAGCGTGTTCTCAATCAAAACACAACATTCTTCAGAATTGGATGCTTCGGTTACCAAGTTATAGAATTTGTGAGATAGGAAATTTGTGCGGTTAACGACATCTACCTTTGGATCTGCAATTACAATCCTTCCATTACTGTCTTGAACTGACACTGCTCGTGCTTCTCTAGTCCATCGCTTCAAAATATAGTGCTCTGGAAGTAACTTAATATTCATCAAATCAAGTACTTTCAAAGCATGTGCACACAATACTCCTAGTCTCTCAAATTGACCACATCCACATGATGATTTCTGTTTCAAATGATTACCTTCAACTTTCCATTCTTCTTGAAATATTGGTTGCTCAAAAGGATAACCAATTTTAACCATGTATTCATACTGTCCATGTAGTGTTTCAGCGCATGCTGCCATAGATCTTTGGTATTCCTTTTGAAAAAAATCAAATATGACAGGAGTATAGAGCTTGCTGACTTGTACCAACATTGGCGTTTTCATTTTGATTTTTGGTAAGTACTGCCTAGCATCAAACTCAGAATTGACCTCAACATCTCTTTTTACTTTGACAGCTCTCTCAAAATGCTGGAAGAATCGGACAATGTCTAAATCTGACTTCAAATGATGCTTTAAGTCATTGTTGAGACTCTCACTTAGTTGTGTGCTTCTCATACCCAAGGTAAAGGCATTTTTCATGAAACATTCAGCCCACTTCTCTTTTACTTTGTAAATGCTGTCCAACCAAGTCTGTGTGGGCACTTGACCTCTCATATTTTCAAATGCTTCTTCAAATTCTTCTTGCTGCCCATGTTCATACATACAAGCACTAAAGTCTGCAAGAAGAGTAGATTCTTTGTCCATATAACTAGACAAATGTTTGACAACATTTTGCATAATGTGAAAAGTACACAAGCCATGTCGTGCTTCTAGGAAAACACACCCAACTGCCTTTCCCATTGCAGTATCTTGATCAGTATATATGGTTGTAGGATGCTTTTGGTTATGTATTGATAATAAAGTAGCAAACAACCATTTGAAAGATTCAAATGTCTCGTCATAAAGAAGAGAAGCACCGAAGATGACTGTTTTTCTATAATGGTTGAATCCAACAAATACACCAAATGGCCTATTTTCCTTGTTTGTTCGAAAAGTCGTGTCAAAGGTCATAACATCACCAAAATGAGCATAATCAATGATCATCTTGGCATCAGCCCAAAAAATGTTTGTTATCTTTTCATCACAGTCTAGCTGAAAATCATATTTGAATGATGGATTCTCTGTAGCCTTGTCTTGAAAATATTTTAGCATGCTGCCCGCTTCACCGTACTTAAGGTCTCTTTGGCGCTTGGTTCTCAAATGATTTTTGAGATCTCGACGAGTGTAGCTAAGATTAGATGTTCCACCAACTTGTCGACTAGCAAACTCATGAGCCGCTTTTGGTCCAATACCAGAGTCATCTGCAATTTCAATTTCATGTGCCTGCACTTCAGAGATCATTCGCTGTGATGTCAACAGGTGGCATGCTTCTGGCAATTGAAGTATGTGGTTATGTTCAAGAAAGAGATTAGATATTGCCCAATTTTCATCTTCATGATTGAATGAAAGGGTCATACGAACTGGACATTCAGTTCTAGTCTCAGCTCGAGGATTCTTGACCATACCATCTCTTTTATCTACTGCCTTTTGTCCCTCTTTTGAACAGACATACTTGCAGGAGGTGAATTTACCATCAATATTGCTTGCTGAACCCCTTCCTTCTTCCATAATACCTCCAAAATTTTCGAGCCTCGTCCAATGTGCTAAATGTCATGCCAAGCTGAGGTATCCAAGAGGGTGATACATTTTCTCTGTTGAATATACAAGTTTAGACAAGAGCTGTCATTTAGTTGTAGAATCAACTTGCATCAAGCACAAGTGTAGAAAGAACAAGCAGCGGACACACAAAACAAAATATTTTGTTTACACTTACTTGCTTGAATCGTCATTGGATTGATTCTCCATTAGATATTGACTGCAATAGCTCTTTACAAAATCAAAGCTTTGCACGTGGGTCTTCTAATCTGAATGCTCATATTGGCAGGAACATGGGAGCTGGGAGAAGCAAGGTGAATGAGAAAGTGCGGGAGTAGCACAGGAAGTGGTCCTGTTTTGGCGGGACCAAAGGGAGTGGTCCTGTTTTGGCGCCAAAACAGAGCAGCTGCATCACATGTTCCCTCCAAAACAGAGAAACAGTAGCAAAAGGCAGCAGAGAGGAGAGGGGAGCCGCTGGATGGGATTTCAGCGGTGGATATGGACAAAGTTAGGGTCCTGACTTTGTAAGTACAAAGTCAGACGAGCCGGCTCCGGTGCTCCAGTGCTCTCAAATCCTTGGGCATCGATATAATAATGTACATCATCGGTCCAAAAAATTACTACTAACGTACTCCCTCTGTTTAAAAATATAAGACGTTTTAGCTTTGTGAATCGAATGTATCTAGACATCTTTTAGTGTATAGTTTCGAAGAGATTTAGAATAAACCTATACACTAAAAGGTGTCTAAATACATTCGTTTCATAAAGCTATAATATCATATATTTCTGAACTGAGGGAGTAGTAACAAATTTGCAACCATATTTGGCAACAGTGTGATGCCGCGAGGAGAATTAGGTTTGGTTGGTGTTTGCAGGTTTCTATGTACCTCCGGAGATTTGATAATTCATCTGTCAGTTCGAACTCTAATTGCGGTTCTATCCAACAAATATCAGAGCTAGGTAACTCGGTATAGAGCCAGTCTATACTGAGATTGCCGCAGCGGTACGGAGGCCCGAGCTGCAACATCATGTGCAGTCGCGTCAGCACCTCCAATTTATTTACAGTACTTCATCCAAATTAATTGACTCAAGTTTATCTAGATACAGATAAATCTAGTACTAAAACATATTTAGATACATCCAAACCTGGACAAATCTAAGTCAATTAATTTGGGTCGGAGGGAGTACATTTTGTCGGTTAGATTTTTTTGGCAAACCAATTTAGTGAGATGGAATGCAAGTGGTTTGCTTCATCCCAGTTCTGTAGCGATCACTCTATATGGTTTGAGAACTCCACCGATATGGACTTGTACTCCCTCTGTCCGGAAATAAGTGATTTGGATTTGTCTAGATTCACATATATCTAGACATGATTTAGTGTATAGATACATCCGAATCTAGACAGCTCCAAGTCACTTAACGGAGGGAGTATATGATTGAAACATAATGGGAAAAAGAAAATTGTCGCAGATCAGCAATACTTGGGACAAGAGTTGCACAGACCAGCTATTCAAATTTTTTGTTGCACAAACCATCAACTCTAGGTGTACAGTGGTTGCAAAGGCTTCTAATGATCATACTACACACCTAAACAACACCTGATTGCCATGTTGCATTTGTACCTGCTAGCCAGCGTGGACATGGTAGCCATGTTGCTCTCTTTTTTAGATAACAGGCCACAGGCCCGAATAATGCCAAAAACGGCGAAAAGATACAAGATGCTGAACCAAGCTTACAAGAGCGGACAACACACCCACATACTAGATAGAACTACCAAGAGGGCTACAACCTGCAGCATCATGTGGAGCAGGCATGGTCATTTACGAAGAATACGCAGACTTGGAGTAGAAGCTGACATCAATAGTATCGGGCCGGAGCTCGCCCAAAGCGCGAGCCAACGAACACGCATGCCGTCAAAGCAACACCAATGTCGCAGACCACGCCACCAGAGGCCGACCACCACCGGTAACCGGCCTGCGCTGCCCACAACCAAGAAGCACCCCTGAGCTAGCACTCAACAAGGAACCCGGTTGTAGCACCTGAAGCAAGCTTTGCCGAAGATCGTCAAACAAATAGGCAACAACATCCGAAGACATGCGCGAGTGTTTCCCCTCGGTATTACCTCTCCATCACCCAATCATGGCGAGGGACGCCGCCAAGACGACGACCACAGCACAACCACGAAACGCAGCCTGCCCGCACACTCGAGGCGGCCAGGAGCAGCCACACTGCCCGTCACGACGCCTGGAGCCGCCTGCACCAAACCGGCTAGACGAAGCCCTGCTGCCGGCCAATATTGCCGATAGAGCCGCGCCAATCGACCACACACCGCATGCATCCTTCTTCCACCCACCAGCACCGAGGCCGAGTTGTGCCGCCGGCACAAACACGCCGAGACCCACGTAGTCACTGCGCCGCGCCCCACGCCAGCGCCATGCCGCACCAGTCGTAGCGGCCCGCGCCACCACCCCCGCGTGAGGGGAGAAGGGGCCCCGCCGCCATCAGCGCCGCTGGGCTTCACGCGACGACGCCCTTCGGCGGCGGCCGGGGGGGGGGGGGAGGGGGGGGAGAGGAGGTGGGGTGGGGCTAGAAGGTGGCAACTAGGGTTTCCTCCCGTGCCACTCGCAAGAGCGACCACGGGAGGGCGTTTCCACCTCTAGTGCTCATAACCTCATACTCGCTATGTTGCTCTTGTACCTCATATCTAAATGAAAAGCAAAAAATGTTCATAACATGTGTTTGACGCCTTTTTTACGAAGTTAGATTGATGGATGCAAAACACAAGATTAGTAAAGTTAGCAAGCTGTGTATATACATGCGTACGTGAAGCTGATCATTCGGATTGATCAACTCAACATGTATATGCATGCAGCTAGTATCCATCCAACGAGTAGAAACACAACGAGTGCAGACAGCTATCATGTGCATGAGCGTCAAACCATAAGGTGGGTCCAAATTGTCTAATTATCTAATAGTTTAAGCGTGGTGGCTAGGACGCACGCTGAGGGCACTTGCCGCGCGACGTGAGGTTGTTTGCTACGCAGCTGCCGCTGGTCGTGGGCCTTTGCTGGTCCGTCTCGCTGCTTGTGGGCCTAGGGGCTGTTTCCGCGTGCGCTGCAGCTCCGTGTGTCTGTCCTCTCCCCAGTCTACATCTTCGTTTCTCTCTTTTCTGCTCATCCTCCCTAGCCTTAGGGTTCCATGCCGTCACCCTCTGCAAATTTCCCCACCGCTCGCCAAGGCCACCGTATGTTCTCAGCTAGGCCACGACCCTGCCTAGCCCTGGATTCCCGCGAATCTCCTCCCTCCGTCACGTCTGTTTGCCCCTTTCGCCGTTCTTCAGATCCAGGAGCCACATGAAGTTCGCTTGTCGTACTCCCGAGTGCTGTCCAACATCAGCAGAAGAGGTGGACATGGTGATTTAGGGTTGCAAGGGACCAGGAAGGGCAACCTGCATGGTATAGTTTTAACTGTCACTAGATCTCCTTGTAACCGATGTACACCTAGAGTCGCTGGTCTGTGCAACTTTTTTTGAGTTGCTGGTCCGTACAACTCTTGCCCCAAGAATTACTTTGCGCAATTTTTTCAATGGGAAACAACTACGCCTGTTAGAACGGCAGACGGGGTGTGTGCCTTTCAAGCGATGGGTGATGCTTTGAACAGTGGTACCGAGGGATGTGCGTCGGTCCATCGGAAGTTGGGGCACGTGTGCATGTGTGTATCCTGTCTATGTGTTGCGAACACATGTTCAAGAAGAGTGCACCTGTAATTAATATTCTTGTTTTTCTCCGCTCTTTCATTTTTATTTTGGGCTGTAATATGCTGGTGGGGCCTTCGGGCTCTACTTTTGTTGAATGCAATCCAGGAGTCAAAAACTTCACTTTTTGAGGTAGGTGTTCTCTCCCCTGTATGTATATACTAACAAAATCTTCATCTATAACAGCAACAAAGCTCTATCTTTCCATTCACCGACACCAAAAACTCTCATCTACCAACTCATTCCTTTCACACACTTTCATGTTGTGAAGGCAAATACCCAAATGTAAGACATATTGATACAAAGAAACGAATGGAAATCATGTAGGTATCTCGGAGGCATCGGAAAATAAGCATATGTTTGTAAATGACTTTGGTGGGCAACCTCGCAAAACTTCTCGTGTATGATAAATATGTGTAGTTCAATGGCCATGCTAGCCTTACCGGGCAGGGACCAAATTAGCATGTTAGCAACCTATCTTCTCCTCTTGAAGATAAGATACACGCAGAAGGGAGAAGGCAAGCTTCTTCCAAAAGGTAGATTGTATCGCCGGGCAGTGGCCATCGCTAGAGACGAGGATCGAGTTGAATATACTGCGCATCTCGATTGGGTTGGTCGCATCTCGCTGGAAGTCGGCGTCGGGCACATCGTGTGGCGTCTCCTCCCATTCTGTTTTTTCTCTATAGTTATCTACCGGCGACACAGCAGCAAGATAATGTTCCTTGTACCATGGTCCGGTAAAGAAAATAGTGGGTTGTTCTATGCATTCGAATCCAATTAACCACATAAAACCTATTTGATGCCCAGAGAAGCAGCCCTAAGGGATAATTCGGTCCACACGGGATTTGATGATCATCCGATGGACAGAAAAATACAAATGGCGCGATCCAATGGACGAAAATACTCAGGTCGTGAGAGACCTCCTCTTTGACTCAGTTTTAATATCCTAATTTTTCATGGAAACTAACTGCTTCCTTCTTAGGGCCTTATCTCGTGCAAATATTCACCATCGTATCGACAAGGTGCGTCCAGTTCTCGAGTTCCTTGATATCGATATCATTAGGGATATTAAAACCGAATCAAAGAGGAGCTCTCTCAGGGCCTCAGCAATTTCGACCGTCAATTTCGCGTCCAGATTTTCCCTGGCCGTCAGATGATATGTAAGTCACGAGCTAGACCAATTGTCCCTTGGGCCTCTACTCTGGTGGTCAAATCTAAGGCATGTGGTTGATTGGGCCACAATACCGTCATTAAGCTCAGATATGTATACGTAAAGAGCCAAGCCCACATAAAAGAAGAGAGACCTCTCACTGCTTGCCTATCTCTACGCCTTCTCTCCGCTCCTCGTTCCTAACGTTTCGAACGCCCTCAACGCCAACATCCATGCCAGATCACGGCTGAACCGGGGGATGCCTATGGTGGAGGCGACGGCGACGGTATTATGGCACGAAATTAAATAGCATTCCCATGTGCCCTCTCTCTATCACCACCAAGAAATTCTGAAGGTACTACATCTCTTCTCTGACACACTCACACACCCTATTTCTTTTCTTCCAATTTTTAGATCTTGATTTGGATGATCGATTTCGTCATTGGTCCTTGGTTTCCTTTTGGTTGATTCTGTAATTTCTAGGCTGATTCCCGTTTTTCAGAGTATTACATACATCCACGTGGGCTAACTGGCCACCAAGATACGGCGCTGCAAATTCAGAAAATCATGGAAAAGGGTATGCAATGTCTTTACTTCTAGCAGAAAGTGCAGATTTTATGTTCTCTATTTGCAGGCAACTACTGAAAAAAATTATAGGACCAATCTGCACGAGAAATTTCCTGGGGCTGGGATACGAAATCTGAATTGAACATTGACGGGGTTGATGTTGAAAAATCGAGCCTTAACCATGAAAGAACAAGAATGATACATTAATTGAGAACTGTACCATTGTATTTCATATACTAGATAGATATATTTTACTGTTTCAATAATCAAGAACGATGTGCATCATGGCTCACATACTATGTTCTCGTTATGTTCTATCAAATAGGTAATTTGGTCTCCACGAGACTCATGTTTTCCTGTGAAAAATGGGTGAACACTTTTTTTGCCCGGTTTGGTAACACAGCTGTTATAAAATCCATAATGAGTAATTGATATAGCATCCTCACTTTATTTAATTATTACTGAAACAGCTTATATGAATGCCACTATGGTAATTTTTGAAAATTTTGGTTCATTTATTTCAAGTGGTCTCAATTGCGTACTGTTCTGATGTAAATGAAGGCTGCAAAGGGGACGTCCAATGACCATGAGTTAAGGCTTGTATGTAAATTCTCAATGCTTTTTCTTCTATCGGCTAGCAGCCATATCTGTTGCAGCTGATGAGCTGCCTTTCCAGGTTACCCTGTTCCGAAATGAACTAGGAAGGGTAACTAAAGACTTAGGCTGCAAACAATATAGTAAAGCTAAAACATAAATTAATCCGATGTCAATCTTACTCTAGGCTGATGCAACACTGTTTTTTCCATGAAGGAGCTGAATATAGAGCGATCTGATGTTGCTTTTTGCTAGAAAACTTTGGAAACTATTCACGAAAAAAATCAGGTTATGGTATGGCTTCTCTCCTATTTGTGTCATTTCTTTCTTTGTTTTCTGTTGGTAGTCTTAGATTCTAATCTGGCCTGTGAACCGTTTCACGCCACTCTCTAATTAATATGCAACATATATGAAGTGCTCTTTGATAGATATAGTGACCCTAATTTGTTTGGGATATAATTTTGTATCAAGTAGATGTTTCAACCATTATATTTTGCTAACATTAATATTTATGTACTTCTCCAATCACTATGCACTGAAATTTACCTTTTGTTGCGATTGTTCCATTGTCAATAGCATTCAGTTAAGTAGTGCACAACAGTATAATTACCAATCACTCAGGCAGTTTGCTTGGACGATGACATTGAGCAGAACTTCTTATAATCCTATGTTTGAATAGCATGAAGCTTTTGCCAAGGATTAGTGGTTCCCCAAGTTGAATATATATACAGGGCGAGACATAGGGCTATTGGTGGATTGACACACATATATTACCTGTCCAAATTACAAATATGATGACCAAATGCACACTAATAGTCCAATATAATAGGTGCACAAACATTATTAGCAATAATGTCGCATGGGGCATTATTTTTGTACTCCTCATAATATGGATATAACAACTAATGTTTATGTAAGAATTAGATTATTTTATATTTTTTAACAATATGTTTGATAACCACTTATCATCAGACTAGGTCAGCATGATTATCAGTGGTGATGGGAACATGGATCTGCTAATTTTGTGGGGCTATCAGATGGTTAATTTATTTAAATAAAATAGATGAAAAAGGGGAAGTTTCTATAAAAAATTGTAATATGTTCAAAACACCTCAAGACCCTTGGTATATTTCAAATAACATGTGCTTCGGGCATGTTTGGTAGAACTATTGATTGGTCTTGGTCATCCATCTACATAAAGATATAAAAGAGTTTTTATGTAAGCGCTTATGAGTGAAGTAATGACAAATGGGCTGAAATAGTGCATCCATCCATTTAAAAGTTCATATTGTTTTATCATTGAAATGTCAATGTTTTAGATTCTTTATGTCATTGACTAACATTACCATAATCGGATAGACGGGCGCGGCAACGCGTGCCATCCATGATCTAGTAATGTGTAATACCAATGCAAAACACTACTCCCTCCGTACAACATAACACGGGGGTCCAGATGGTTATAAATGCCTCACGCTAGCACGATAAAAAACCTGTCAAAAATGCGTGGGGAAAAGTGCATAGGCTTTTTTCTCTCTGGGCGCATGGTTAGGACACGACACCAGACAGGATACGTCTCGGCATACGGAATTTTTTTATAGACCTCGGATGTACACCTATATCCCATTAGAAAAACTAGAATAAAGTAATAAGCCTCTTATGACGTTTTTAAAAGCCAAGCCACATTGTACGGAAAGTGTTTCTGGAATGCTCAAAGGCAGCCAGGAACGAACGTGTCAAGGAAAACGTGTGCACGACGCACAGCTATGGGGTGCGTAATCTTGGCCCCGGTATAGGTTTTGCATTGTGATAGACTAGATGATGTGATAGACTAGATGACGCCATGACGGTGCAAATCAGGTGCCGGGTATTTAATTACGTGATCACTATACTAACATAGTGTCTAGTACGGTATCTGTCCGCACATATTTTTGTGCATATCAAATTTGATATTCTTGTACCATATATAAAACTTAAATCTGGTAAAAGCACAACTAAAAACTTGTAACATACATGATACAACTTTTGCTGAAACAAATGTTGACATTAGCATATATTTTACATGGATAACCACATAAGTTTGATTGAAAAACTTTCCAACCCAATAATTTCTCATTAATCTCCCACATAGTCACAACTGTACGTCAATTTCAAACACGCTAACTTCGGATTTTGTCCACTCACGACGAGAGAGTCCCGCACAAACACCCCCGTTCTACAAGTTGTTTTTGACAAACATCGTCTCCCCAATTAGTTGTAAAAATGAGACATCATTGCAAAACATATATCAAAAGAGCCTTTATCAAATGAAAAAAAATATTATCACCTAAAACTAAATGTACGTTGTCATTTATATGTATATATAGTATATGTTATTATGGCCCATAAATAAAATAAGCTTACCTCGCATGATAGGTGACAGAGGCTGACAGGATGTATGGCTTTGTTGCTATTTTGTTCTTTACCTTGCACATGGTCGGGAGTCATAAATTATAAAGAATCAGAAGGTGGAATTGTCATTGATAAACTAAGATAGTGTCTCATATACATAACACGGACTTTTGGCTCTCAGGTGCCACACACACCCATAACTGGAAAATTTTAAAAATAATTATAAAAAGATTTAAAAAAATTAACTTTTTTTGAAATCAAATATGATCAGATATTGTACTCGTAAAAAAATATTTGGAAAGAAAATGATTCGTTTGGTCTTTAGGAAAAAAAACAAAAATATGACGTATCACAGGTTAATAGTACGTGATCATGGGGCGTTTCGAGTTTTTTTACCCAGCTCACAATGAAAGTAATTCCCTAGAAAAATATTTTTATACAAATACAATACCCACCTTTCTTATAAGAATTTTTAATTTCCCAGTTATAGGGGTGTGTGGCACCCGGGAGCCACACTGTAATTCTCCTCATATACAATACTTATATCTTTTAAGAGAGGACGGACATATAAGTAAAATAGGAAGCAATTATATCCGTAGGATCCCTTAACAAAATGCGACACTAAAATACAACACTAATTAGTGTAACTCATCTAATTGTCTAGATATCGAAATGTCCAATTGAATAGTGTTTGCATTATATAAACTACCACCTAGCCAGGTAATGAAATAAGCAATTGAACTATGTATGCCCTCATATAATATTTACCTAGTTAGATATGAGCAGGTAATTAATGTAGGCCTCATATAATATGTACCTACATGAGAAATTAAAGAGTGTGTGCCTCGTGTAAGTTACCTACTTAGATAATAAGAATGAATATTAAACAGTGTGTGCCTTATATAAATCGTAACACCAAAATGTATCTAGTATTTTAAAGTTTAATTTGATGTTTCATTTTTATTTACCACTTTTTATTGGACATTTGCACTAAATTTTATGAAATGACTATAAACTCTGAAAGGCAGAAAACCCGTTGACGAATTTTTAAGTTTCAGGAATATGGAGTCCAATTAATCTGGGAAAAGAAGTGAGCGTAGCTCACTTGGTTAGGGAAGTGGATATACAACCTAGCCACTGAGGTTCAAATCCTCACGGACACAGATTTGAGTTCTTATTATTTCAAAAAAAAAACTCATTGTAGAGGCTTTCCTACCACATTCTTTTAAAAAATCTAGGAAAAACTTGCGCGGAAGTTTCATTAGAAACAAAAGGAGACGTACCGGAACTGCACGAAACACCGAAGAGAAGGAACAAGAGCCCTAGGGCACGACCACACCTTGGCCACGTGGTGGGGCCAATAGGTCACCAAGATTGCCATCTAACGCGACCCTTCAAGCAGTGGAAGATACTTTGAACAGTGCTATTATGGGATTTGTGTTGGTCCATCGAAAATTCGGTGTCATGTGTAGGTGCGCTTGTCTATGAGTATGTTGCAAACACATGTTAAAGGAGGGCATGAATGTACTAGTATTGTTGTTCTTCTCTGCTATTTTGTTTCCTTTTTGGGTTGTAATCTGCTCGTAGGGTCTTCTGTCTCTACTTCTCTTTAATGCAATAAAAGGGAGTTAAAAATCTTCACTTTGAGAGGTGTTCTCTTCTCCTATATATACTACTCAATCTTTACCTGTAACAAGTAGCAAAGCTCTATTGTTCCATTTATTGACACCTAAAACTCTCATCTTCTAAGTCTTTCCTCTGGCACTTCCATGTTGCAAAATAGGTGGCAATTACCGAGACATAAGAAAGGTCGATACAGAGAAAACGAATGGATATCACATAGGAATAGGAGACACCAGAAAAGAAGCACGTGTTGGTAAGTGACTCTGCCTAGATAGTGCTAGGAACTTCTTCTCGAGGACTTGGAGTTCCCGTACATTGGTTAGACTAGCCTTACCAAGGAAAAGCAAAACTACCATATTAGCACCCCGTCTATTCCCATCTTCGATCAGGATTGACGTGTAGGGAAGCAGGTCATCTGGCAAGCCTCGTCCAAAAACCAGGTCATATTACCGGGCAGTGGCTATCAAATCGAGTTCGGGAGGGAGATGGACCCAGATCCTTATTTTTCGTGGAAGCCAACCACTGCCTTCTTAGTGCCTTGTCTCGTGGAATCGATGCAACAAGGTGCATCTAGTGCTCGGAGCCCTTGGCGTTGTATATCATAATGTGCAGCTCCGGGGCAACAAAGTTGCAATGCTATTCAGCAACATTGTGATGTCCTGAGAAGAATAGGGTTGTTTTGGGCTACACCCTCAGCCTCTTTTGTCTCCCAGTGGGATTGGGTTTTTCTTGTGTCATGTTCTAACTTCTAATTCGGATCTATTCTACTCCCTTCATCCGAAAATAAGTGACTCAAACGTGTCTAGATTTTTAGAAATAAGTGACTTGGTTTTAAGTAGATTTGTATGTATCTACGCGTTTGAGACGCTTATTTCTAGACGGAGTAAGTATTGATATCAGAGCTAGTGAACCTAGGATTGAGCGGCCACTCTATATAAGAGTCTTACACACAATACACTGAGGTTGCCAACCGCAAACGCGGGAACTGCAAAAGTGGTTTGCAGTACGAAAAACTCTTGCAAAGAATATATATACTAATCGCAACAATATAATTTTTAAAAAAAAATCATTGGTGCCAGATTCATCAGTGATTCATACATAGGGGATGGTTTTTGATCACTGCGATCAACATATTTACAACAAACCGGTGCCGCTGCGACACCAAAATGAACCCTAACAGAAGGTCAACCCTAGCTAACAACGGTAACTACTCACCGGAGCAACCTCTGACGGCGGCGAGCCTACTCCTTGTCATCGGAGGTGGGGTCGCCATCGGAGTAGTCCACGATGAGGATGCCAAGTGCTCGCGTGCGGACCGGCGCAGGGCGCGGAGAATGTCCGCTGCTCGATTGTGCGCTTCGCGCGATCCTACACGTTGGAGACAAGGGTGCCAAGCGAGTTAAACTTCGCCTCACGGACGACGTAGTCGTCGCTGTCACGATCTCGTCACTGTCGGAGGCCACCGGGAGTGCGGGGACAGCAGAGCTTCCGTCCTCGCCATCGCTGGCGCCGCGGACGAACCCCATCCCGGCCCACGCAGGTGAGGTGACGTTGGTGCGGGAGAGGGCGCCGCGTGCGCGTGCCTGCTCGGAGCGGCGACAACGGAGCTCCTCCTCCGACGGCGGTGACATGCGAGGAAGAGACCTGGAGCTCCCTCCACGCCACGGAGAAATGCCGCCACGTCCCCCAAATTACGGCGTCAATGTGTTTTTCACCGACGGACTTGGCTGGAATCAGAGCGGCGGTGGTCGACGGCGAGGGTTTCTTCGCAGGGGGAGAAAGAGGAAATGGGTTGCGGGAAGCCGCATTTGCCCACTAGCACCGAATATATGTGGCACGGACGGGCCCAGATGCAGGAAACCGCATTTTATTTTGCGGGCTTTGGCCCATTGCGCTATCTACAATGGCCATTTTTTTTGCTGCGGTACCGTATATCGGTGGAAAATTTTGCGGGTTGACCAATATGCGGTATCTACTAGAGATGTTCTTAGATGGATTCCTGCTGGTTCATACTACATCCTAGTTGCTGTAGGTATTACTCTATTAGGTTAGAGAACACGGAATCAAACTAAATATAATTTCATGAAAAAACTAAGGTATTTTACGGAATCTATAGAAATGTAATAATGTGGTGAGATACAGACTCCAATTTTTTCTTCAATGTAATGGGGGGCTGTGTGGCCTCTTTAATAAAAAATGTGGACTTTTGTATGATAGAAACACAAGGGGGAAGGTGGCCCCTTGTAACGGGTACTAGGAACTATGCCTACTAAGAAATTGCCAATAACTAACATCCAGCTTGTAGAACATGTACCAGAAACGATATTGCGTTGATTTACTACCCCAACAAAACATTAGCCAACTCTCCGAGCTACTCAAAGGCCCCTCGATTAATTTTGCATCAAAGAACTAGTTGGCCTCAATGAATATGGGTTTTCCCTTCTTCTTGTCGAAGAGTGAGAGTGACCATACCGCAGCATTCTAGATATTGAAATGTCCAATTGAATAGTGTTTGCATTATATAAACTACTACCTAGCCAGGTAATGAAATAATCAATTGAACAGTGTAGTCCTCATATAATATTTACCTAGTTAGATAATAAAATGAGCAGGTAATTAATGTAGGCCTCATATCATATGTACCTAGTTAGATAATGAAATGAGAAATTAAACAGTGTGTGCCTCATATAAGTTACCTATTTAGATAGTAAAAGTCAATATTAAACAATGTGTTCCTTATATAAATCATAACACCAAAACGTATCTAGTATTTTAAAGTTTAATTTGATGATTTCATTGTTATTTACCACTTTTTTATTGGATATTTGCACTAAATTTTGTGAAATGTCTATTAACTCTGAAAGGCAGAAAACCTGTTGGCATATTTTTAAGTTTCAAGAATCTGGAGTCCAATTAATTTGGGAAAATAAATGGGCCTAGCTCACTTGGTTAGGGAAGTGATGTACAACTCAGATCCTCTCGGACGCAAATTTGGGTTCTTATTATTTCAAAAAATGAACTCACTGTAGGGGCTTCCCTACTGTATTTCGTTCAAAAAAAAACTAGGAAAAACTTGTGCAGAAGTTTTATTAAAAAAAAAGACACGTATCGAAACTGCACGAAACACCGAGGAGAAGTAACAGGATCCCCTAGGGCACGACCACACCCTGGCCACGTGGTGGGACCCATAGGTCACCAAGATTGCCATCTAGCATGACCCTTCAAGCGATGGATGACGCTTTGTACAATGGTATTGTGGGATTTGTGTTGGTCCATCGAAAAGTCGGGGTCACGTGTAGGTGCACTTGTCTCTAAGTATGTTTTAAACACCTGTTAAAGGTGTACATGAATGTCCTAGTTTTGTTCTTCTACCTTCTTTTGTTTCCCTTTTAGGTTGTAATCTGCTCTTGGGGTCTTCTGGCTGTACTTCTCTTTAATGCAATGAAGGGAGATAGAATCTTCACTCTGAGGTCGGTGTTCTCTTCTCCTTTATATACTACACAATCTTTACCTATAACATGCAGCAAAGCTCTACCGTTCCATTGGTTGACTCCAAAAAATCTCATCTTCTAAATCTTTCCTCTGACACTTACATGTTGCAAAATAGGTAGCAATAATCTAGAAATAAGAAAGGTCGTGGAATGAATGGATAGCACATTGGGATAGGAGACACCGGAAAAGAAGCACGTGTTGGTAAGTGACTTTGCCGAGCTAGTGCACGTAACTTCTTCTCGAGGACATGGAGGTCGCGTACATTGGTCATACTAGCCTTACTGAGGAAATGCAAAGTTAGCATATTAGCACCCCGTTTTTTCTATCTTCGATCAGGATTGTCGCGAAAGGGATCAGGTAGTCTCGCAAGCCTTGTCGAAAAGGTAGATCATATCACGGAGCAGTGACCATGACATCAGGCCGAGGAGCTGATGGGATCAGCCGCCTTATGCTTCATGTAAGCCAAGCACCACACACCTTTCAAGTGCCTTGTCTCATAGTAGTATTCAGCATCGTTGCAACATGGTGCTCCAGTGCTCTCAAAATCCTTGGGCATCGATATCATAATAATGTGCATCATCGGTCAAAAAAAACTACTACTGTAGTAGTAACAAATTTGCAACCCTATTTAGCAATGGTGTGATGCCACGAGGAGAATAGTGCTCGGTTGGTTTCCAAGTTTCTACGTACCTCCCAGGGAGATTCGATAATTCATTTGTCTGTTCTAACCTGTAAGTGAGGTTCTATTCTACAAATCTGAGAGCTAGGTGTCGATAAAAGATTCTTACACACACAGCTGCACGGAGGCTCGGTAGCAAGAGCCGAGCTGCAAATCTGCAATGGCGTGTGCAGTGTGCCAGCACCACCAATTCATTTAAATTTTGTCAGTTAGATTCTTTTCTCCAACCAATTTAGCTTGGTGGAATGCAACTGGTTCACTTCATCCTAGGTCAATCTATAAGGTTAGAGAACTCCACTGAGATCAAAGTACGGACTTCTATATCATTCTTTTTTTAACGGGGAAAGGCCTCGAAGGGCCTCAAAGCATGTATTACTTTAGCGGTGAGATTACAAATTGAAGAAGGACCCTAGTTAAAGAAAATTACAAACTAGTCCTCACATTTTACAAACAAACCCTCAAAAAGATAATCAAATAAGCAACCAAGGGCTTTATCTTCACCGTAACTCGCCAGCGTCCTAAGACATGAGCACCGGCAACACCTTCGGGAACGAAACCACTTGGAGTGAAGCCAATGATGATTCCCACACCGAGATCCAAGATCTTCTAGTGAAGGAAGAAGTAGCCTGGGCTAGTTAAGAAACCGAGTGCGGAGGGCCTCCCTTGGCCATGGATAGCATCAGTGAACCAAGGACTTTGATAATGAACTCCACCATAGATTCCAGCTTCGGAAGCACATGTCAGGACATGTACTCCAACTTCCCTCAGAGCAATGGGCTCGAGTTTCACAGAAAGGAAGACCTTCTCCCCTCCCTTCCGCCACCATGGAGACATGGAGAAAGAGGAAACCCCCCTCGATGAGGCTGAAACCCTGCTCCACCGAGCTTATTGAGTGTCACCCTTCTAGATCCGCTCTTGCCCTTCTCCTCCACCACTAGAGATCAAGAAGGAGAAACATCACCTGACCTCAACTCCTTCTCGTCGACAACTGAGGAAGACACCTGTACGGCAGAATGCCAAACTCCACTAGGGAGAAACACAACCTATAACTACTATAAACATATGGGCGGCCTCCCCTCCCACCTAAACCTGGAATTGGATTTGTATAGTCCAATGGATTTTGGACCTAACTTTGCTGGATTCGATTGGATTGGACTTAACTGGACTTGGACATCAGATGGATATTAAGGTCCAAAACGCTAACAGACTTTGGATCTCTAATATGGACAGTCCAATATCCATTGGACTTCTTCGTCAAGCCATGCTCTAATCGCGTAATAGCTTGGAGCCTTCGACCACGGCCGGCTGCGCACGCGTTAGTTGTTGTTGTACGCACGCTATAAACCCAGGATTGCCGGTCTCTGTTCTGACGCCGCACGATGTTCCTCTCGTAGCTCCATGCATGCTACTGCTGCATGTGCACAACCCACTTACGAAAGTTGCTCGCGCGTCGTCAGCGGAAGTCCATTGGACACTGGATATCCAATATTTACAGCTAATTGGATTGGATGGACTTGGATATTGTAAATTTAAACTTGGATTGGATATAGATTTGGACCACATTAGAATGGACACTAGGTGGTCATGTGCCTTTTGGACTTGGACTCCGATCCAATTCCAGGTTTACTCCCACCCTGTCTCTGTCTCTAACCGGTAGAGCTTCCGGAGAAGAGGAGAGAGGAGCCAGGAAGAACTTGGTGATGGATTCGTAGCATGGAAAACAAAAAATTTCTACCGCAAGAACGAACAAAACCCAGATCCAATCTAGATAAAAGCCAAGATCTAATCTATTAGACATGTGCAACGAGATAGATCTGTACTAACCCTTGTAGACCCGAAAGCGTTACGAGATCGGATCTCGTGGTTGATGTAGTCGATCACTTGCCGATCTCAAGATCGAGTAGACGATCCTTCCGGCAGCGCTTCCGCAGTCGGTCACACGTGCGGAGTCGAAGCAGACCTTCCTCTCCCTGTTCCAGCGAGCAGCGGAGGTAGTAGATCTCTCCACGGAATCCCAGCAGCATGACGGCGTGGTGGTGGTGGTGGAGTAGAGAATTCTGCAGGGCTTCGCCTAAGCTAGAGCAGAGGGAAGGAGGAGGAGAGAGGCAACTTGAAATCTAGAGAATAGAAGGGGCAAGGGGGTTTGTGCCTCCACCCCTCTATTTAAAGGAGGGAGGCGCCATGGGGAGGTGGAGTCCTTGTAGGACTCCCCTCTCCCTTGGCCGGCGGATCAAGGAGGTGGGGGGAGAGTCCTACTCCCCCACGAATCCTTGTCTTACCCCACAATGATTCCTTGATCCTTTCTTGGTTTTCAAGTAAACTCCAAGAAATCTTCTAGAACCTTCCGAAACATTTCGAAACCTTCTAGAATCCCCATACGAATACTCCGGAACATTTCCTAACTTAGAAAATGATCCCCAATATATGAATCTTATTCCCCGGACAATTCCGGATCTCCTCGTGATGTCCAAGATCCAATCCGAGACTCCGAACAACATTCGGTCTCCAACGCACATTCCATATCTACTTAAAACAACTTCGAACCTTAAGTGTGTCACCCTGCGGTTCGTGAACATGTAGACATGATGGAGACACATCTCCGATCAATAACCATTAGCGGGATCTGGAGATCCATAACGGCTCCCACATACTCAACGATGACTTCGTGATTGATAGAACCATTTAACATACGAAACCAATTCCCTTTGTCACGCGATACTCTACTTATCCGAGGTTTGATCGTCGGTATCTCCATACCTAGTTCTACCTCGTTACTGATAAGTACTCTTTACTCGTTCCATGTTATGTCATCCCTTGTGACCTAGTCACATGCTTGCAAGCTAACTAGATGACATTCCACCGAGAGGGCCCAGAGTATATCTATCCGTCATATGGATGGACAAATTTCAATCCTGGTCCATGCGCTTCAACACATACTTTCAGAATACCCAATGACACCTTTATAACCACCCAGTTACGAAGCGGCGTTTGATGTCATCAAAGTATCCATCCGGTGATGGTGATTAACATAACCTCATGGTCGAAGGATTAGGTTACTATGCATTTGAAAGCTTGTAGCAAAACGAACTTAATGACTTGATCTTATGCTATGCTTACTATGGGTGTGTGTCCATCACATCATTCTCCTAATGATATGATCTTGTTATTAACGACATCCAATGTCCATGATCAGTAAACCATGATCATCCATTAATCAACAAGCTATTTTAACAAGAGGCTTACTAGGGACTCTTTTATGTTTACAAAACACACAAGTATTAATGTTTCCGGTTAATACAATTATAGCATGGGATGTAAACATTTATCATAAATATAAAGATATAATAATAACCACTTTATTATTGCCTCTTGGGCATATCTCCAACAGTCTCCCACTTGCACTAGAGTCAATAATCTAGTTAAAAATTTGTGCATTCAACACCTATGGCTTTCTGGTGTTGTATAGACACTATTGCTAGTGGTAAACATAATCTTCGGATCTGACACTTCCAGGTCCGTGTGTATTTGCATGTCCTTGCGTCTCTATGCATTACTCATTCTCCAATGAGATGGCATTGTATAAATTTGGTCCTTTGGTGAGACCTTTAGTTCCTTGGGATTAAATCATGTTGATACAATTGTCATACAATGTATCTTCATAGTATTATCCCGCTATGAACCACACCTAGTTTGATAACAAACTACTTGACGCAAATGCCCTCATCTGCAACTACAATAGCAGTCATATACTTAGCCTTTTGTTGTAGTATATGTCACAATGTTTTAACTTTGGTACTCAACCAAATCCGTTATGGAACTTCCTTTCCATTACATTGTGCCACCCATAGTTTAAATTGAGATAAACTTAATTTGTGACAAAACTAGTATCAATGCAACAATTTACAATGAACTATTTGTCACCACTATATAAATAATATATTCTTAGTTCTTCCAAAGATCATAGGAATATCCCTACTATTGTCCAATGATCATCTTATGAGTCATTCTGGTATATGCTCATAACATTTAGAGCATAGGACATATCTGGATGTGTACATCTCAAAGAATGATTGATCAAAATATTCTTGTGATTTCACCAAGTGTCAAAACACTTAAATCTCGTGTCAACACACTTGAATCTTGATTCAGTCCTTTCCGCAAGGCCAAGAACCTTTCTTGTTGTTTCCATATTGAACTCATTCAACATCTTATCTATGTACATTTGGCAAAACCATATTAGCGCCTCAATCTATCCATATAGATATTGATGCCTAATTCTTGGTTTATGCCTAAGTCTTTCATCGAAATGAAATTCTTAACATGTGTCAATAAAGATACATCATTTCTAATCAACAATATGTCTTTCACATAATGTATTAGAAATATGTCTTAGCGCCCCACTTAATTTCTTGCAAAATGCAAACATCTTCATCGTCTCGATGAAATTAAACCTTTAACGGTTTCATCACGGTGAAGATTCCAACTCGATGCTCACTTCAACCATTGAAGTTTTGCATACTCTTTAGCATCCTTTAAATTAACAAAACCCTTTGGATCGTGTCATGGACACATCCTAGGTAACCATTCTATTAGAAGAACTTGTTTTGTTTGTTCAACTACCATATACCAAAATATATGTAGTGGTTGCTACATTAATCCGTCCAGACTAAATATCGCTATGAAAGATCAAATCTTATCATAGTCAATTCCTTGAACATTGTCGTAAACTCTTTCCGACATGTCGACTATTTCATAGATGTGAAACATCCATGTCTATTTCTTTATAGATCCATATACATCGTAAGGTCTTGCACCTTTCCAGAGGGTCTTTCAAATTCAAAGCTTGATTTCTCGTGTATGGAATTATCACGGATTTTATGGCTTCAAGCCACTTAACGAAGTCAGGGCCCATCATTGATTATTTGCATGTAGTCGGTTCATCATTGTCAAACAACAATGATTTAACTCTCAAATCTTGGTATTTGATTACTTACCCGACCTACTTGGTTCAATAGGAACTTAGATCCCCGTGACCACATCCTTTGAGGCACGTGAGCCATGAGCATTGTTGCTGCCTCCGGGACACTTACCGACGCCTTTAACTCAGCACATATTAGCCAAGGTTCAACAACCTTGTCAAAGTTCTATTGTCCTCCCACTTGACTTTTCACCAAAAATTCCTTCTCAAGAAACTCGACATTCTAAGCGACAAACACTTTTGTCTTCGGTGTTATGGAGGAATACCCAATGGTTATTCGAAATAACCTACAAAGACATGCTCATCCGACTTTGATTGTAAACATTTTACTTATGCCTAGCATACCAAAAATTTAAGAAAGGACAACCTGGGTTTTATCCCAAACCATGACTTATATGGTGTCATTTCAACGGATCACGATGGAGCTCTTTTCAGTGTAAAAGTGGTAGTCACTAAAGCTTTAATATTTAAAATATAATGGCATTTTTATAAATGACACCTTTGATCTTACCATGTCAAACAAGGTTTCATTACATATCTTGAACACTCCATACTCCTATGGTGTTTTGGGAAATGCAAATCCATGGAACGATTTCTCAAATCTTAGGTGTTTTGCTAAACTTGTAACTCAAACATCTTTATGATCCAATCATAAACTTTTTTATTTTATTTTCTTGTTACAATAATTTTCCACTTCATCTTGAAAGTCTTTGAACATTTTCAAATGTTTCATACTTCTTCCTTATTGAGTAAGTATATACATATACTCACTCAAATCTTCGGAGAAAGCATATGAAGTTGAAATCCATCGCCCACGACTACACATAATGGACTATATACATCAATATGTACAAATTCCAATCAGTTAGTCGTCTGCCTCTTTGGCCTCTAACGGAGTTTTAATTATCTCGAGAAAGTATCACAAGCGTCATTTGATCAAAATCAAAGACTCCAAAAATCCATCAACATGGAGTTTCTTCATGTATCCCTAATATAATTTAAGCGGTGATGTCACTTACAAGTGATCTTTCAATTATTTGTCTTGCGACATTTTAGCATTAGTTTTATGGTCGTTATTTCTCCAACCAGACTTGTATATCATCCATCTATTATGGAATACGGTAATTATTTGAACAACCTTTTGCCGTCATAATACCTGATCAAAATAACAATTATTGAAACAAATCTTGAAGGTAAGCTTTGATGTTAACGAGCAACACAACAACCCTTTGTTTGTTTTCGATGAACATCATCACATATTCTCTTGCTAGTTACTTAGGCCATTGCAGTTCATGAATTGTGTTGTCCTGTATGACACTTCATACCAACCAATTCGGTATCCAATACCGCAGAACCACATTGTTTAACAACCAAGGAATACAGCCATAACATGTATCTTCTATATATCTAAGTTGGATATCTCCAATCTTTTCTTTTCTGCCAAATATTTTATAGATTCTCTTTTAACAATTTTTTTCTTTTAAAAGAATCTATCAACATCAATAGTGGTGTCATTCACATGACACATAGTACAAAGTGTGTATAGTCAAATACTAATACCTTTGGACTTGCACTTTGAAGTGGATCACCTTCATCAAATGTTTGGCATTCTTTCAAAATTCCATTCTTTAGTAATCTTTTAGTGTAGTAAACATTTTACTTACATCTTCTATTCATCCTTATCATGACAACTTTCATGATCAAGCTGCTATAGCTTATTAAGGTGAATTGCGAGTATAATGTTTCTTTTCCAAAACCTTTTGAAGGATTAGGACGACTAGCGTCTCCAACCTTCACAAATTCTTATCAAATATGAGGACATATACTCTATCATGTTGTAACCAACACATTGTTTTAGATATCGCAATACCTTTCACATATGATGGTTTCTGAAACATTGCTTTCAGCTCTTAGATAAACTTGATATTAAAAACAATCTTTTGAGTATCAAGAATCATGGAGGCAAACATGATACATTAGATACTAACACTGAAATTGTTACTCTTGATTTAATACTGTTTATTAAACTTCACAGAGTAAACGGAGTTTGCTGAAAGTTTGCAACAGGACTTTTAAACTTTAGATTAACACTCAGAACAATACGATACCAGTTCGTAAAGAAAATATCCAGAATTTTTATAGTTCCACTATCTCAACTATAACTAAGCGTAAGGTGGTGAACGGATGCCAATGACTACAACAAACTATGCAAATTCACTTTGATTGTGTTTATGATAAATTGAGTTTGACTAATCCAAATTACAAATGAACTCCCACTTAGAACAACATCCCTCGAGTTTTAGTGATTACATGAACCAAATCCTACACTAAGTCCGATCATCACGTGAGATGATGTAGCTTTAAAGGCGAACAATCAACATGTTCATCATATCATCCATATGAATCATGCTTTACCTTTCGGTATTCCGTGTTCCGAGACCATGTCTGTACATGCTAGGCTCGTCAAGGTTAACCTTAGTATCCGCATGTGCAAATCTGGCTTGCACCCGTCGTATGCACACGTAGAATCTATCACACCCGATCATCACGAGATGCTTCAAAACGACGAGTCTTAGCAACGGTGCCTACTAAGGACGAACACTTTATTACTTGATATTTAGTGAGAGGGATCATCTTATAATGCTAATGTCGCGATCTAAGCAATACAAGATGCATAAAGGATTAACATCACAGGCAATTCATAATTAGTGTGATATGATATGGCCCTTTCTTCTTATGCCTTTGATCTCCATCTCCAAAGCACGGACATGATCTCCATCATCACCAGCATTGCGTCAAGGTCAGTGGCGCCGCTTCATGGTTGTCCATCATCACTAGTAACTATTACAACTACTTGGAATAAAACTATTACAAGATGAATAGACACGCAGGTCTTAACAGAATTAAAGACAACCATTAGGCTCCTGCCGGTTGCCATATTACAACAAGGATCATTGCATACATCAAATATAATCACAATCACATGATGGCCATATCACATCACAAAACCCATCACAAAACCCCTGCAAAAACAAGTTAGACGCCTCTAATTTTCTTTGCATGTTTTACGTGGTTTGGGGCTTTCGAATAAGAACGGATCTTACCTACGAAATTGAACCACAACGTTGATACAAGTGCTATCAAGTGCAAAGTGTAGATTGGATCTATACTATGATGGGAGAGACAGACACCCGCAAAGCCACTTGTGCAATACGAGTTGCACGTCAACTGTGGAGCAAGTCTCATGTGCGATGACATGTAAGGTTAGCCCGAGCCGCTTCATCCCACCATACCGCAAGATGCAAAGTACACAAAGCAAAAGACGGCACGAGCACCAACGCCCACAAAACCATTGTGTTCTACTCGTGCAACAGATCTACGCATAGACACGACTCTGATACCAGTGATGGGTTCGTAGCATGGAAAACAAAAATTTTCTACCGCAAGAACGAACAAAACCCAGATCCAATCTAGATAAAAGCCAAGATCTAATCTATTAGACATGTGCAACGAGATAGATCTGTACTAACCCTTGTAGACCCGAAAGCGTTACGAGATCAGATCTCGTGGTTGATGTAGTCGATCACTTGCCGATCTCAAGATCGAGTAGACGATCCTTCCGGCGCCGCGTTCCGGCAGCGCTTCCGCAGTCGGTCACACGTGCGGAGTCGAAGCAGACCTTCCTCTCCCCGTTCCAGCGAGCAGCGGAGGTAGTAGATCTCTCCACGAAATCCCAGCAGCACGACGGCGTGGTGGTGGTGGTGGAGTAGAGAATTCTGCAGGGCTTTGCCTAAGCCAGAGCAGAGGGAAGGAGGAGGAGAGAGGCAACTTGAAATCTAGAGAATAGAAGGGGCAAGGGGGTTTGTGCCTCCACCCCTCTATTTAAAGGAGGGAGGCGCCATGGGGAGGTGGAGTCCTTGTAGGACTCCCCTCTCCCTTGGCCGGCGGATCAAGGAGGTGGGGGGAGAGTCCTACTCCCCACGAATCCTTGTCTTACCCCACAAGGATTCCTTGATCCTTTCTTGGTTTTCAAGTAAACTGCAATAAATCTTCTAAAACCTTCCGGAACATTCCGAAACCTTCTAGAATCCCCATATAAATACTCCAGAACATTTCCTAACTTAGAAAATGATCCCCATTATATGAATCTTATTCCCCAGACAATTCCGGATCTCCTCGTGATGTCCCGGATCCAATCCGAGACTCCGAACAACATTCGGTCTCCAACGCACATTCCATATCTACTTAAAACAACTTCGAACCTTAAGTGTGTCACCCTACGGTTCGTGAACATGTAGACATGATGGAGACACATCTCCGATCAATAACCATTAGCGGGATCTGGAGATCCATAACGGCTCCCACATACTCAACGATGACTTCGTGATCGATAGAACCATTTAACATACGAAACCAATTCCCTTTGTCACGCGATACTCTACTTATCCAAGGTTTGATCGTCGGTATCTCCATACCTAGTTCTACCTCACATCGATAAGTACTCTTTACTCGTTCCATGTTATGTCATCCCTTGTGACCTAGTCATATGCTTGCAAGCTAACTAGATGACATTCCACCGAGAGGGCCTAGAGTATATCTATCCGTCATATGGATGGACAAATTTCAATCTTGGTCCATGCGCTTCAACACATACTTTCAGAATACCCAATGACACATTTATAACCACCCAGTTACGAAGCGGTGTTTGATGTCATCAAAGTATCCATCCGGTGATGGTGATTAACATAACCTCATGGTCGAAGGATTAGGTTACTATGCATTTGAAAGCTTGTAGCAAAACGAACTTAATGACTTGATCTTATGCTATGCTTACTATGGGTGTGTGTCCATCACATCATTCTCCTAATGATATGATCTTGTTATTAACGACATCCAATGTCCATGATCAGGAAACCATGATCATCCATTAATCAACAAGCTATTTTAACAAGAGGCTTACTAGGGACTCTTTTATGTTTACAAAACACACAAGTATTAATGTTTCTGGTTAATACAATTATAGCATGGGATGTAAATATTTATCATAAACATAAATATATAATAATAACCACTTTATTATTGCCTCTTGGGCATATCTGCAACACTTGGCAACTCCCAAAGCAGAAGAGGTGGAGGGGAGGGGAGAAGAGATACGGAAAGTTTTAGATTGGCAGACGGAGTGTGTGGCTTTCAAGCAATGTGTGATACTCTGAATAGTGTTATTGAGGGATGTGATCAGTCCATCGAGAGTTGGGGGTACATGTTCGTGTGTGTATATCATGTACTCCCTCCACCCTCAAGTAAGTGTACATCTAGGTTTCTACTAAGTCAAATATTTTCAAATTTGACCAAGTTTATTAAAAATTAGCAACATAAATAACATCAAATTTATACATTATGAAACTCTATTTCAAAATGAATCTAGAGATACTAATGTAGTGTCATAAATGTTGGTACGTTTTCTAATAAAATAGGTCAAAGCTTAATGTTTCTAACTGAAGACAAAGTAGAAGTATACTTATTTGTGGATGAGGGAGTACGTGTGTTGCGAACACATGTTCAGGGAGAGCGCACACATGTAGTTATTTTTCTTTTTCTCCGCATTTCCATTCTCATTTTGGACTATAATATGATAGTGGGACCTTCTGGCTCTACTTTTTTTAAATGCAATCCTGGGAGTCAAAAACTTCACTTTGAGGTAGGTGTTCTCTCCACTGTATATATACTAGTACAAAATCTTTATCTATAACAAGCAGCAAAAGCTCTATCCTTCCATTCACCGACAACGGAAAATCTCATCTCCCAACACTTTCCTTTGACACTTCCATGCTGTGAAGGCAATTACCCAAACACAAGACATGTCGATAAAGAGAAACGAATGCATAGCATGTAGGGATTGGAGACATCAGAAAAGAAGCATGTGTTGTTAAGCGACTTTGGCGAGCTAGCGCACGAAACTTCTCGTGTATGATGAAGATGTGTAGTAGTAGTACACACCTTGGTAGTACAGCGTTCATGCTAGCCTTACCTAGGACAGACCAAATTAGCATATTAGCACCCATCTTTTCCTATTGAAGATCAAGATTCGCGCAAAAGAGATAAGGTCATCTGGCAAGCCTTGTCCAGATCATATCACCGGGCAGTGGCCATCACGTACATATGAGGGACCGAGTTGGATATACCGCTTTATTTTCGATGGAAGCAATACACATTGCCTGCTGAGTGCCTTGTCTCGTATCAGTATTCAGCATCGTTGCGACAAGGTGCATCCGGTGCTCGAATTCCTTGGCTTCGATATCATGATAGATAGTGCAGAGCGCAGTACCGGTGCAAACACAAATAAAAAAATTGTAACGCTATTTGGCAACATTGTGTTGCCCCGAGGAGAGAATACAGTTTTTGTTGTTTTGTGCTGCATCCTCGAGCTTCCGCCTCCCGGTAAGATTTGATCATTTGTAATGCATGTTCTAACTTTTAATTGTGGATGTATTCTACAAATATCAGAGCTAGGCAGCTCAGAATAAAAGCCATGATATAAAAGATTCTTAGATAATACACTGAGATTGCCGCTGCTCAGGCGCTCAGCAGGAGCCGATCAAGAGCCGTGGCGTGTGAAGGGACTTCAGCACCTAAAGTTCAGTTAGATGGATTCCAACTGGTTCCTACTTCATCCCAGTTTCTGTAGCGGTCAGGTCAAGGAACTCCACCGACTCAAACTACGTGTGATTTCATGATCACACTAGGTACTTTGTATGGTAGAAAAACATGGGGAAAAAGCTAACCCGTGTAGAACAATTACCCGCTATGTTCACTAACGTAAGACCTTCTAGCTTTTGTTGGAAATACATGTATCTAGACGTATTTTCTTGTTTAGGTTTATCAATTTAGTCTGAATCTAGTTATTTTGAAATATCTAGGTCTTACATTTAACGGAGGGAGTACTAGAAATGGCGGAAAGATGCCTTGGAAGTGATGAAGACCAAGCTTGGTGTTTAGTGAGTTGTAGTAGTTGCCTCGGTAAGTGGGGGCGCAGCACTGGAGGACTTCAATTTTGGTGGTGTTCATTGAGTACCGAGTCTCGATCGTGAGGGTGCAAACCCAAGGTCTACCTTTATTGGTTATACCTGGCATTGACCTTATTAAAGGCATTTCAGAACTCGAACTTTCTTCAGAGTGAAAACCTAAGATCATTGATCAGGTGATGACGGTGTTTGTGCTCTGTTACTTTCTTGGAGGCGTCTCCTTTGGAGCACCATTTTGCGGTCTGGGTGCTGTTGCGAGTGATTCATCGCTGTGGCGGTTCTTTTGTCTTTTCTTTTTTTCTCTTTTTAATTGTGTACATCCTCAATGTCTAGTTGAACATTTTGTTGATGCAGAGGATGGATGTGATTGGATTATTAGTTGTCGTTTAATATATTCCTTTTTCAAAATAAGGATGCAAGATGGATTATTAGCTCTGGTTTGATGGAGTCGGTGGGCAAAACTGGTTGTGTCTGTGTTCCAAAACCGGCTACAAAGTCATAATGGGATTTTCTTCATCAGTTGGTGCATGCTCTCCAACAACAATTGCGACGTGATTGACGTGAACGGTATCTTCATCAACCTCCGAGATCCCGTCTCGTGGAGCCAGAGAAGGCATCTAGGTTTGCCGCCCTTCATACACCTACTAGTGGGCTAGTGGCGAACGAAGCGTGCGGCTTTCAAGTGTGGGGGATATGTGTTGGTCCATTTGGAAGTCGTGGGCACATGTGCTTGCGAATTTCTTTTCCGTGCATTGCTGACATGTGTTCAAAGGAGGGCTAGTGCCTCTAACTTTTTCTGTCTTTTTTCCTATGTCGTAATCTGTTGGTAGGGTCTCCTGGCTCTACTTTTGTTTAATACAATCAAGGGATTTAAAATCCTCACGTTGAGGTAGGTGTACTCTTCCCCTATTTATATACTACACAACCTTCACCTATTACAAATACTATCAAGAAGCAAAGCTCTTTCGTTTCATTCGTTGACACCCAAAACACTCATGCATCTACCAAGTCTTTCCTTTGACACTTCCAAGCTTTGAAACCGGTGGCAAGTACCCCCAAGCATATGACATGTCGACCGAGGGAAATAATAGAGAGCGTGTAGGGATATGAGACATCGGGAAAGAAGCATGTGTTGGTAAGCGACTTTGCCCAGCTAGAGAACACAACTTCGCGTGACTGAGGTTGAGGTCCTGTACGAGGATCATGCTAGCCTTACCGGGGAAAAGCCAAATTGCCATATTAGCACCCCATCTTTTCTCAACGTGGATCATATCATGCCTGTCACTTCGAGCTGAGGAGCTAGGTCATATCATGCTTGTCGCTTTGAGCTTAGGAGGCAGATCCAACGTCTTACTTTCATGGAACCCAACCGTTGTCTAATGTGTGACTTGTCTCGTACTAATATTTAGCATGGTCGCAACAAGGTGAGTCCGGTGCTCAAATTCTTTGGCACATCAGTATCATTAATGTGCACCACCGGTGGAAAAGATTTTTTTTTTGTAATTTGTCACTCTCTTTGGCAACATTGTGATGTCTTGAGCAAGGGCCCCGGCTTGTGCCAGTGAGGCTGCACCTTTTTGTTTTGCCCTAACTTCAAACATTGTCGGTCTAGTCAACAAAATATCAATCACGGACAGCTAGGTAACTCAGGAAAAAGGATACAGGCTAGAAATTACTCTTCCAACCAATACACAGTCATCACAACTACCTGACGTCCTTATTTACATGCTCTAGCAATTTTGCCAATAATGCATCATAATTATATCATAAAACACATGCCATTAGAAACTTTATTAGAATACAAATTTTGCGGCACACGTTCCGTAACAATTAACTCACATTGTTTGGTCGATATGCTTACACCATGTAAATGTGGATCAAGAGAGGAAAACAGCATGTAAATGTTGGCCGCGGTGGCACAGTCAGCAGCCGATCAAGCTACAGTGGCGTGTGCAGGGGCGTCAGCACATCCTATTCAGTTAGATGGATTCAAACTGGTTCACTTCATCCCAGTTGATGTAGCAGAGAACTCATCTAATCAAACTAGGAGTACCCACTAAGTATACTTTTTAGGTTTTGTTCTTCGTTAAATTTTTTAGGTTTGACAAACTTTAAAAAAATTGTAACAATGTTTTTGATATAAAATTAACATATTATAACATTCCAAGATGCATCTAGTGATATTAAGTTGGTGTTGTAAATATTTCTATTTTTCTATGCAGTTCGTTAAACTAATTTTTCAACTTAGGACTATACCTAAAAGCTTCTTATTTGTGAACGGGGGACAGAAGGAACTAGTACAGATGATTTTACGCTCAAAGATAAGAATAACAAGGTAAAACAAACTACGCCCTTGTAAAACCAGTACAAGAAACTATTCTCCTATATTAGGAAATTGCAATACCTATCAGCTACAGCCACCAGCATAACATTAGCTAACTCTCCAAGCTACCAAAAGGCCCCTTGATTTAATTGCGCATCAGAGAGCTAGTTAGCCACGACAAACATATGTTTATCCCTTCTTCTTTTTCCAGTCTCCACCCACACAGTTCGGATTACAAAACTACCAAAAGCGAACACCCAGAATACCACTAGAGGCTCTATCACTCCCTTGTGCCTGGAACTACTCCGTACGTAGAAACTAACCTTTGACATTTTGACAAATGATGTGCACCAGCATCGTAAGACTACTCTGATTCAACATCAGCTGGAAAATGCAAATATCTTGGTCTTCTAGACGGTTTTCACAGATAAAACTTGCGCCAACCTCCCCTGAGCATTTGTAAGTTACCAATCCTTGGATACATCGCGTCTTACTGTGTCTTTTGCTCCTGTCTACCGCCGGGAGTGTCACAGCCTGATCACTGGCTGGGAGATACTACCATATTCTAAAATAAGTGTCTCAACTTTGTCTAAATTTGCATGTATCTATATATATAGATACATGCGTATCTACAAAAATATTTGCTATTTGAAGCGAAAGTAGTAACCAACAACATAATATTTTTCAAGTGGTCAGTTTTCGGGCACAAAATGTTGCATTAAAACTACATGTTAGCTGAAACCTTACCATGCTCAAGAAAATATGGTGAACAAGGACTACATCTTATTGATAGCTGAAACGTGTGTTCATAGATTTCCACTTACTACCGCATAGATGTTGTTGACACCAACACTGCTCTTATTCACTATTGACACGTAAGTGGGAACTTCGGACTTAAGGGGGTGACATTCTTCTCTTGTTCCCTAGTCATACATACATGCAGTTGGTGATAATATGTAGAGGTGTCAGTAGGTCACTCTTAGGGTATCATTTATCCTCTTTAGTTTAAGAAAAATAGGACGAGTGTTTTATTTTGCTCAAGAGAATTTGGGAGGACAACGGTAACTTCATCGACCTACTAGTGTAGAACGAAGTATGCGGCTTTCAATTTTTGGGGATACATGTTGGTCCATCGAGAAGTCATGGGCACATGTGCTTGTAAATTTCTTGTCCAAGCATTGCAAACACGTATTCAAAGGAGGGCATCCTTGTAACTTTCTTGTTTTTCTCTACTCTTTTTCTTTCTAGGCAGTAATCTGCTGGTAGGGTCTTCTAGCTCTACCTTTGGTCAATGCAATCAAGGGAGTTAAAGAATATCATTTCGTGGTAGGTGTACTCTTCTATATATACCACAAATCTTCACCTATAAAAGGAAGCAAAGCTCTATCGTTTCATTCACCGACAGACACCGAAAACTCTCATCTCCCAACTATTTCCTTCGACACTTCCATGTTGTGAAATATGTGTCAAATACCAAATCATGAGACCAGTCGCAAGCATGTAGGGATAGGAGACATCGGAAAAGAAACACGCGCTTGTATAGGACCTTGCCCAGCTAATATAATAGTATAGCTTAAGCGTGGTTGTCTGTGTGAGTTCTGAGACCATCCACGCGCTCGCTGGCTTCGCCTGGTCGCTGCATGTGGGGCTTTGACAACATCTGCCGCTGCATGTAGGCCAGGTCCGTTTTGCGCATCTGGTCACGCGAGCCATGGGCGGTGCGCTCTCTTTAGGCTCTTTTGTCTTTCCGGTCTGCTTCCTCTTATTTACTGTGATGTTTAGGTGGGCCCACGATATGTGGGACCCTTTGGTCATAGACCCAGGGTTGGCGACGGGACCCTTTCGTCATAAGCTATCAGTACAGTTTTGGTCCACATGCGCATGTACCATTTTGACCGTGCTAATATAGCTTTTGGAGTACCTACCTACAAGAGAACTGTAGTATTTACATATCAGTATAATTTTTCGTCTCAAAATAGGAATTCGGAAAATGTTTAAATTTGTATGTACCTATATGCTAAATATGTCTAGATATATTCAAATTTAGACAAATCTATAACACATGTTTCAAAATAGAATGTCGGGAACTTGCTTAAATTTGAATGTACCTATATAATAATGTGTATATATATATCCAAATAAAGATAAATCTACGATATGTATTTTGAGATGGAAGAAGTAATACTATGCGGGACTAAGTGGGCAAACACAGCCGCCACGAAACTTTTTGCGGGCTGCCACGAAGTCCCGCTTATCCTTCGCATGCACATGCGGTGTGTAAGCGGGTTCCCGCAAACTATCCCACTTGCACCCTGACTTGCCGCACGCGGTATATCTGGTTGTTGGCATGTGCACTGCGGTGGCTTATTCCTTTACGCGTGAGGTTGGGCCTACTTCAGTGGTCAGTTTGGGTCGTATCTGGTCGCTTTTCTCTCGCTGCATCAACCGCAGCGCCTCTCCTCTTCTGTTAAAAAACGCCAGCGCCCCTCTCTCAATCCCGCGATGGCGGCTAGGTCAAGATGGCGTACGTGGCGGAGGCGCCACCGGCAGTCTACTACGACACGGCTGCACGAGGGCAGGTCACCAGCGGTGTAGCATACAGACTACACCATATTTTTTGACTGCAATAGCCGGAGCAGGAGGCTTCTGGCATGGGAAAGTGCGCTTGGATGAGTTGTTCCCGTGCTTCGGATCGAACTTGGAGGCGGGGGCCGAGAAAAAGATGGGTGGCGATGGGGACGAAGTGCAGAAGCAGGATCCGATGGTTTTGCTTGAACAACGGCCATAATTTTGTTTCTTTGAGACTACTTGACCACAATCAGCTATAACCTATCGACGTATTTGTTTACCAGCGAAACTAAAAAAACCAAAAATCCGATATCAAAAAACATTTGCAATTTAACCATGCCACCAGATGTCAGAATGCACTATAAACGGCGTGGTGAAGTGCGCTTATCTATCTAGTGTATGTAACTTCTCCTGAAGTTCAAGGCAAAGTGGTGATGTTCAGCTATCTATCTAGTGTATGTAACTTCTCCTGAAGTTCAAGGCAAAGTGGTGACGTTCAGCTGTCATGGTAGCCCTACCGGGGAAAGAAAAATTAGAACATTAGCGTCCTGTCATTTCCCACTGTAGATCCAGACAACACGCTGACATTACCGCGGCGGCACGGAGGATCAGTAGCAGCAGGAGCCTGCAATGGTGTGTGTGTCCGTACCTTCACTTCAGCTAGATGGAGCCTAGTTGGTCAAGACTTCATCGCAGTTGATGTTGCATTCACTCTATCAGGTTAGAGAACTCCAGTGAATCAAACTACATACAATTTCATGATCAAACTATGGACTTCCGTATGATAGAAAAACATGGGGAAATACCTACATAGGCAGCCGCCAGGCGGCGATCGGAAAGCTACTAGCCAAACCCATCTAGGGTTTCATCCCCTCACCGGCGACGCCGCCGGTTCGCTCCGCCTCTGGTGGCCTTAGGGCCTTGGAGGTGTGGCGGACACGGCCTCTCGCCGGCGGGGGTTTTCGTTTTTGTTTAGCCCTTTTTCAGTGTCTTCTTCAGGATGTTGAGGCGACGGCTACGTTCTGAAGTCAGAATAAGGTCATCTCCGCCCTATCCTCGTTCCGGTAGTACGTCTAGCGCCGGCGGAGGGCGCGTGGAGTCGTGTGTCCGGCGGATCTCTTGGGATCCGATCGTTTTTCGTATTTGTCGGTGTGATTTGAGGTTAGTCTCTTTTGATCTATGGTTGTCATCTTCGACGATGGCTGCTGCTCTGGTGCGCTGGTCCTATGGGGTCTTAGCACGACGACTTCCCTACAACAAGCTCTACTACGACAAACTTTGCCCGACTCCGGTGATGGAGGGGCGAGGACGGTGGCGCGCCTTCGGCTCGTGCTAGTGTCTGTAGTCGTCACTAGGTGGTCCAATGACCTACTTGTAATTTCTATTACTTTTCAGGCTTCTTGCACTGCTATTGATGATTATTAACTGATCGGTGAAATTTCGCAAAAAAAACTACCCCTTGTAGAACCAGTGCTAGAAACTATATCCGCTTTAGGAAATAACCGATAACTATAGGCACAGCTTTTAGAACTAGTACTGGAAACGATCTTGCACTGATTCACCATCCCATCAAAACATTAGTTAACTCTTCGAGATAAAACCAGGAAAAGAGAACATGCAGAATACCACTAGAGACTATAACTCCCTTGTGCTGGAAACTAGAAGCTAATACTTGACATTGTGATTAATGATGTGCACCATCATGGCAAGCCTCCTCTGGTTCGACATTAGCTAGAACAAGAAGGTATCTTCCAGACGGTTCTCGTGGACAAACTTGCACCGACCTGCCGTTAGCATTCCCGCATCGCCAATCTTTGGATGCATCCCGACTTCACAAATCTTGCTCCTCTCTACACTCGTGAGTGTCATATCCTGATTTCCAGCTCAGAGATACTCAGCAACATACTTCTTGCAAATGGTCTATTTCAAGACACAAAATGTTGCATTAAAAATACTGGTTATCTAAAACCTTACCAGGTTCAAGAAAATATATTGAGAAAGGATTACATCCTATTGATAGCTGAGACACGTGTCCAGAAAAAGATTACTACATTATAGACATCGTTGACACAAACACTGCTCTTATTCACACATAATTGGAAACTTCGGACTGAAGAAGGTGAACCCTCTTATCGATGTGGTGGTATTGCCAACGAGTACGTCATGGAGGCGTTCTCACAGAGCATGGAGAGAGAGAGGAGGAGTAAAGCGGCGATTTGATGGGTACAAGGTAACACAACTTACCCAGGTTGAGATCCCACAACGGTGGCGAAATCCTACTCCTTCTATAAATCATAAGGCAATACGCAAAGTTACATGGATCGTATGGTTCACTGCACGAGATTGAGTTGTTTTCCTAAAGGCTCCCAGTGGAGCTTATAAAGGCGGAGAACTTAGGGTTACAGGGTAAAGTCCATACCGGTCAGGTTACAAAGTCTTACACTAATACTAACTAGTCTTTGTGTCTTATACTGCAAGGCTCTGGCTTCATCTATGTCAGTCTTGCTCTTAGTTCGTGAATGCTCCATCTAGGTGATATCGGTAATTTTGGCAAGCAACATATTGAAGTCCTTCCAAAGAACACTGCAATTCTTCTATTCCTCCGGCTTTAATATGTAGTCAGAGAAATCTTGAGTCTTCGATCACTTCCTCATAGTCATGAAGTATCCGGCTATTTCAAAGAATCTTCATATGTGACCTATCCATTGCATTTGTGAGGATGACGTAGGGTACAACCTACATTAACTCGAAACTCACAAATGGCTAGTTAGACTATCATTGTGATTTTCCCACGTGAGAAATCCGAAGTGTTGGCGGCGGGTACGGGGATGTGGAAAAATTACCACACACATTCCTCAACACGTAGCACACACTTACTCCATCAGATTCCCACTTCCACGAATCTTGATGTTGGGTATTTATAAATTACTAGTACGGTTAACGTTACTATTCACCCACCTTTCCCCAATCTTCATATTTTTCCTCACGGCGAGTACCGTTCGAGCTCCCGTGTGGAGAACCCTACACCCCAATCCTCTTCCTAATATTCCCATTATCCAATGACAAGCTCAAGCAGTCCCTTGAAGGCAGCGCCGTCCAACGCTCAGGTCAAGCCAACCGAGGAGGTTATGGTTCCGCCAGAAGGGGTGGTGGTTACGACCGTGGTGGAAGACACCACCGGCGGCGAGCAGAAAGTGGCAGTGTGAGACCCCACTGAGAAGGGGAGGAAGACGCTAATGCGGATTCCCACAAAGGTGCGTGGAGGGGATCAAAGCTCACTACCACCAAACTCAAGGACCTCATCAACGAGGGGCACCTCCCGTCGGCGGAGGGCTTCAACTAGCGGCTAGCGCCTTGCGACGAGGTTGCTCCTTCTCCCAAAGCTGGAGAAAAGGTGTACCTCAAAGCCTAGCTGTTGCGCGGTATATCCCTTCCTGTCTCCGACTTCTTTCTTCAAGTTCTGGAGTACTTCCATTTCCTTTCCATAACCTTTCTCCGAATAGCATCATTGTACTTAGCAATTTTGTAGCTTTGTTCGAGGGATACCTAGGAATAAAGCCTAGGCTCTTCGTGTACTTCTTTACTATGAAGAGGGAGTCAGGAGTTAGCAAGGAAGAGCTTGCCAACTGCAGGACAATTAGTTTTAAGATCCTTCCAAAATGGAGATTTCCCGACATTGTATGGCATGAATCCATCAAGAACTGGTAGAAGACATACTTCTACGGCCCGGATATCCCTCTGGATGGCCGCCAAACTACATATCCCGACTTCATTGATGGTGTTGTTGTAGAGTCCACCAGTTGGAGGACCAAAGCCATTTTTCCCTTCGACATCGAAGCTTCTAACATCTTAAGGCGGATAGAGTGGCTCGTTCACATGGGTCTGACTGGCTGGGACCTAGCCATGTATTGGTTCATAAGGAGGATCCAACCACTATAGAAGTGCTCCGAATTTAAGCACACGTACACTAGAGAGAGGAGAGATCCTCTCCGGATTTCTGAAGATAACTTTTCTAGTAACTCCATCAAGAATCGAATGAAGGATATGGTCAAGGTGAAAGACAAGAACACTACTAGGAAACAGCTTATCAGTGGCGCACCTTTTTTCACTATCCGTGGTGCATTTCCTAGTCGCCACTGATAACTATCTTCTGTGGCACATATTAAAATGCGCCACAGAAATATCAAACTTCTGTGGCGCATATGGACAATATACGCCACAGAAGATTTTTCCCAAATTTTAAAAAAAGGCGGGCCAGATCTCAAACTTCTGTGGCGCATATGGCCAATATGCGCCACAGAAGTGTTTTTCAAAATTGAAAAAAAGGGGCCAGATCTAGATCTAGCCAGAGGTGGTGGTTGTGGTGGTGGTTGCTGGTGGTGGCTGGAGGAGGGCTAGGAGGAGGTCACTGGAGTTGGTGGTGGAGGAGGGGGAGGAGGTCGCCGGAGTTGGTGGTGGAGGAGGTCGCCGGAGTTGGTAGTGGAGGAGGAGGAGGTCACCGGAGTTGGTGGTGGAGGAGGTCGTCGGAGCTGGTGGTGGTGGAGGAGGAGGAGGTCGCCGGAGTTGGTGGTGGAGGAGGAGGAGGTCGCCGGAGGAGGTGGAGGTTGCCGGAGGAGGTGGAGGTGGTTGGAGAGTGGAGAAGGGGAGAAGTGTGGAGGGGAGGAGAAGTGGGGAGGGGAGAAGAAGTGGGGGGAGAAAAAGGAAAAAGAGAGGGAGAAGGGCAACTTCTGTGGCACATATGGGAGAAATGCGCCACAGAAGTTTCCCCCTCTTTTTTATTTTTTTGCAGTAAAAAATCTTCTACCTTAAATAACTTTTTACTCTTTTCAAATTTGGGGATTCTGTAAAATCCAGAATGACCGTAGGTGGTCGAATTCGAGTAGGAAATTTCGAGAAAATCATTTTGATAGGTTAAAGATTTTTTTCGACATCGTATGCAAAAGTTATAGCCGTTTTACCATGCCATGACCTATTTTTGCAAAATACATCGAAATTCATGTTTTTCAATTTTGTCTAGATCTAAAATCTAACTACAACTCAAAGTAATTATTTTTTGAAGTTTCTATCATTTTTGTTTATTTTTTACAAAACTAAAAAGACGATCCACGAGGAGGGGTCTGTTTTTGCATGTTTTGTGGCGCATACACCTATATACGCCACAGAAACATCACTTTCTGTGGCGCATATGGACATATGCGCCACAGAAGTTTCTTCCCCCTTTTTGGTGCTAGGTCCCATCAACTTTCTGTGACGCATACCTCTATATGCGCCACAGAATCATCCCTTTCTATGGCGCACACGAAAATATGCGCCACATAAATGTGGACCTCTGTGGCGTATATTGGTTTCGTGCGCCACTGAATTGCCAAACTTCTGTGGCGCATATTTACTAGTGCGCCACTGATACATATCTGTGGCGCATGGTTTTACATATGCGCCATAGAATATCTTGTCTACCTATAAGTTGTTTCCTAGTAGTGGAAGTGTGGTTTCAAGATCACCTACGACATGTTCGAGAATGTCAAGTGTCCATAGGTAACTTACTCTTTGTGTTATTTGTACTCCAATGTTTTCCGGCATGGTTGCATCAATCAGTCTTCTCACTTAACCTTCCGTCAACTTATGAGTCTGCCCGAGGAAGACATGGCTACTCAGGTCTATGACCCAAAGCTCAAGGACCCAATGGTCTTGTCAGACGAAGAGGCCTCCAAGGATCAGCCTGCCCCAGCAACAATGAAGTGCAAGGGTCCCGCCTCTGACGTTGTTTCTATAGGCAAAAAGAAAAATAAACCGGAGAGCGGGATCTCCAAGAAATCTACCGCCTCTTTGGAGGCGTAGAAGAGAAAAGCCGCCGACATTCCTTTGACCAGGGAGCTTGCTGCTGTGTAAGTGCTTCTCTTCACCGTCTTTGTTTTAGTTCTTACTCTTTCCAGTACTTATACTTTAACTTGTATGTTTCAGGAAGAGGAGTACTAGTACTCTAAGGCGCACCTCCAAGGATGTCGGTGGCTCCAAGCACATTCGTGATATGCTTCCCAAGTCATCCCCAGCCATATCTCCCACCACACCTCCCGCCATAGTTCCTGCTAGCTTAGGAGGAACTTCATCCATCGCGACACCTGAAGCCTCTGCCATGGAGATGGATATCAATCCAAGTCAAAATGCTTTGGGTTCTGCCGACATGGGAATTTATTCTCCAAGCACCCAGGTGACACAAGAGAGCACGCCAATTGTTCAAACGGCTGAAGCTCCAGCCAAGGATTCTCCACAAAAGGGAAAGGAGCCAATGGCAGCAGCAGATAAACAATATCCAATAAGGCGGGAGCCTCCAAGCCTGCTCCAACCTCTTCAGGTCAAAGAGCAGGTAGGGCCTCCCGAGTTCCTATGGCTAGGACAACATCCACCACCTCCACTCCTACGACTCTGGGCTCCGATGACCTGTTCAAGAAGGCCGACATCATGTGCAATAATGCTAAGATTATGCATGGTAGATTTGCCGGAGCCGCAAACAATCTGAGGATCTATCATTTCCACGGTAAGTCCCTTGGTACTTTTTATCTTTGTAATATATTCCTCGAGCTCTTAGGCGAGAAACCAATAGTCTTCGGCCTCAGTGCTCTTAGAGAAATCCAGTGAAAACATCATAATGTAGCCTCCGAGTTTCTAGTTGTAATATGAAAAGTTCTAAATAAACACTCAAAGAGTAGCTGTTTTAGTTCAAATTCCCATAATGTAGCCCCGAGCTTTTAGTTGAAAATCGAAAGATTTTTCGAATAAATGCTAAAGAGTGACTAAAACAAGTATCTTGTATAGAATGAGCATGCTCAGAAGATAGCCGCCAATAATAAGTTCGCCAAGATGCAGGAGCAACTGGAGAAGGAGGAGAGAGTCGAGCTCCTTAAGGACCAGATCAAAAAGGGAAAGTGTGTGTCTTCTTCTAACAACTCTGCTATTCCACCTTCATAGCCTTTCTTCCGATTACTCATAACTGTTTACTTTTTTCCCAACTTGCATATGTCGTCTCCAAAGCCAAGGATATTGTGGAACAATCTAAGCATATCCAAGAGCTAGACTACGAGAACAAGATTTCGAAGAAGGACCCGCAAGACGCCGTCAAGATGCATGAAGGAACCATCAAGCCCATGCAAGAGTCTGCCAACACTGAGATTGAGAGGCTCAAGGTGGAGATTGAAACGCTCAAGGTGAGGAACGATAATGCCGCAGTGCAAAATTCCAGAAACCTTGAAGCCTTCAAAAAACTCTAGAAAGAGGATGACATCTTGGCGGAAGCAAGCCAGCAGGCGGAGACAAGCTGTTCGGTAATAATCTCCACCTTTCTAATGATGTAAGTCAAATAATTTTTGTTGCTTGAAACTCATGGCATTTTGATTCACTTGTGACTGTAGACCCCATTGGGTTAACCAATATAGGAGCAAGCATGCCGGATCTCAAAAGCCGGATGGGTCTTACGGGAAACTTCATCAGCACTGTCATTGGCAAGTCAAAGAGATAGCCCAGTCCTTGGATATCACTATCAAAGCAGTAGACTCTGCCACCAAGTTCTCTGAGATCCTATGGCGAGCCCCCGAGAAAATCAAGAGCTTGAAATCTTCCTCCATCAGGACAGGGCCTCATTTAATATGTACCTAGTTAGATAATGAAATGTGAAATTAAGGAGTGTGTGCCTCATATAAATAACATGTTTATATATAAATATGAATATTAAATAGTGTGTGCCTTATATAAATCGAACACCAAAATGTATCTACTCTTTTAAAGTTTAATTTGATGATTTCATCGTTATTTACTACTATTTATTGGATATTTGCACTAAATTTTAGAAATATCTATTTAACTCTAGAAGGTATAAATCCTGTTGGTGTATTTTTAAGTTTCAAGAATCTGGAGTCAATTTTATCTGAAAAAACTTGTCCGGAAGTTTTGTTAGAAACGAAAGGACACGTATCGGAACTGCATGAAACACCAGAGAAGAATCAGGAGCCTCTAGGGCACTGCCACACCATGGCCATGTGGTGGACCGTAGGTACTCAAGATTACCATCTAACGCGAGCCTTTAAGCGACGGGTGACACTTTGAACAGTGGTGTTGCGAGATGTGTGTTGGTCCATCAAAAAGTCGGGGTCACCTATAGGTGAGCTTGTCTCTGAGTATATCGCAAACAAATGTTAAAGGAGGGAATGAATGTACTAGTTTTGTTGTTCTTCTCCGCTCTTTTTGTTTCCCTTTTGGTTTGTAATCTGCTCGCATGGTCTTCTGGCTCTACTTCACTTTAATGCAATCAAGGGAGTTAAAATCTACTTTGAGGTAGATGTTCTCTTCTCCTATATATAATACACAATATTCACCTATAAAAAATAGCAAAGCTCTATGGTTCCATATATTAACACCCAAAACTCCCACCTTCTAAGTCTTTCCTCCGATATTTCCATGTTGCAAAATAGGAAATTACCCAGACATAAGAAATTCGATATACAGAGAAACGAATGGAGAGCACATATCCACATAGGGATAGGAGACACAGGAAAAGAAGCACGTGCTGCTAAGTGACTTTGCCGAGCTAATGCATGGAACTTCTCATCGGCGAGGAGGAGGCCCCGTACATTGGCCATGCTAGCCTTACCGAGGAAACGCCGAGTAAGCATATTAGCACCCTGTTTTTCCCCATCTTGGATCAGAGTTGTCACGGGAGGGATCAGGTAATCTCGCAAGCCTTGTTGGAAAGGTAGATCATATCAGAGAGCAGTAACCATGACATCAAGACGAGGAGCGGATTGGATTAGTCGCCTTATGTTTCATGTAAGCCAAGCACCGCACGCCTTTTAAGTGTCTTGTCTCATAGCTATATTCAGTATCGTTGCAACAAGGTGCTCCAGTGCTCTCAAAATCCTTGGGCATCGATATCATAATAATGTGCATCATCGGTCCATAAAAAAAATACTACTGCAGTAACAAATTTGCAACGCTATTTGGCAACAGTGTGATATCGCGAGGAGAAAAGGGTTCGGTAGGTTTGCAGGTTTCTACGTACATCCCAGGGAGATTCGATAATTCATCTTTCTGTTCTAACTTCCAACTTCTAATTGCGGTTCTATTCTACAAATATGAGAGCTAGGTAACTCGGTATAGAATCAATCTATATAAAAGATTATTACAGACAATACACCGAGATTGTCGCAGCTGCACGGAGGCTCGCTAGCAGGAGAGGTGCTGCAATGGCATGTGCAGTCGCGTCAGCAGCACCAATTCCAATTCAGTTAAATTTTGTATGTTAGATTGTTTGGGCAAACCAATTTAGCTAGATGGAATTCAACTAGTTCACTTCATCCCTGGTCAAACTATAAGGTTAGAGAACTCCACCGAAATTTCATGATCAAATTATGCACTTAGGTATGATATATTTTTTTGAACCGGAAAGGCCCTCAAGCACCTCAAAGCATGTATTACTTTAGCCGTGAGATTACAAATAGAAGAGGGACCTAAAGTTAAATAAGGTTACAAACTGGTTCTCACATTTTGCAAACAAACCCCCAAAAAGATAACAAAAAAGCAACCAAGGGTTTTGTCTTTACCGCAACACCCGACGACCTAAGGCATGAGAACTAACACCTTTAGGGACGAGACCCCTTGGAGTGAAGCCAGCGATGATCCCACACAGAGATCCAAGATCTTCCAGTAAGGAAGAAGTTGTCCGGTCTAGATAAGCAGCTGAGCGCGGAGAGCCTCCCGTGGTATGGATAGCATGGGCGAACCAAGGCCTTTGCTGATGAACTCCTCCGCAGATTGCAGCTTGTGAAGCATAGGTGAGTACGTGTACTCCAACTTCCTGCAGTGCAATAGGATCGAGTTTCACAAAAATAAAGAGTTTATCACCCCCTTCCACCCCCATGGCAACATGGAGAAAGAGGCATAACCCCTCAATCTGGCTGAAATCCTGCTCCGCCGAGCTTATTGCGTGGCAGCCTTCCAGATCCAATCTTCCACCACTGGAGACTAAGAAGGAGAAGCATCAGTAGACCCCAACTCCTGCTCGTCAGTAGCTGAGGAAGACACCCGTACAGAAGAACACAAAAATCCACTAGGGGAGAACACAACCTATAACTACTATAAACACAAGGGGGTGGCCTCCCCTCCCACCCCTCCGCCAGTCGATCTGCATGATAAGAGGGGGAGAGGAGTCTGGAAGAACTTGGCGACTCTCAAAGCAGAGGAGGGGGGGGGGGGAGGGGGACAAGATAGACAAGAAGTGTTCCGACTTCTGCATGATAAAAACACAAGGGGGAAAAGGTACCCTTTGTAGTTGTAGAGTGGCAGGCGGAGTGTGTGGCTCTCAAATGATGGGTGATGCTTTGAACAATGGTACCAAGGTGTGTGCGTCGGTCCATCGAGTGTTGGGGGCACATGTTCGTGCGTGTATCATGACTGTGTATTGCGAATACATTTTCATGGATGGTACACCTGTAATTATTTTTCCCTACTCTTCCATTTTCATTTTGGGTTGTAATATGCTGGTGGGACCTTCTGGCTCTACTTCTTTTAATCCTGGGAGTAAAATACTTCACTTTGAGTTAGGTGTTCTCTACACCGTATATATATATACATACTATTCACATTATATAAGCAATATCTACCATACGGAAGGTATATACGTGTAATATAAAGTATATAAGAATATTTGGGCAGTATATACTACTTTTTGATAGTATGTAATTTTTATTCACATCCAAAGTATTTGTAATACTTTATCTGTTTGAGTATGTTCATATACTATATCTAAGATACTTCCAAGCAAGTTAGGTGAAAAAATTGCAAGTGCACACATAGTTTGCACTATATATGTAAAATACCGTCATATTTGTACGTACAAAAGGAGTATGTGAATAAAAATTACATACTATCAAAAAAGTAGTATATATACTGTCTAAATATTTTTATATACTTCATACTACACGTACATACCTTCCGGTATGGTAGATACTGCCTATATAGTATGAAACACGTATAGGTGTAGTTACACCCGGATGTAGTATGAATATGTCCTATATATATATATGTATATATATATATATAGTACTAGTACAAAATCTTCATCTATAACACGCAGCAAAAGCTTTATCGTTTCATTCACCCACGTCGAAAAATCTCATCTCTCAACTCTTTCCGTTGAGACTTCCGTGCTGTGAAGGCAAATACCCAAACCGAAGACACGTTGATAAAGAGAAACAACTGGAAATCGAGCATGTAGGGATTGGAGACATCGGAAAAGAAGCATGTGCTGGTTAGCGACTTTGGCGAGCTAGCGCACGAAACTTCTCGTGTATGATGAAGATGTGTAGTAGTAGTACACACCTTGGTAGTCGAACAGCCATGCTAGCCTTACCAAGGACAGACCAAATTAGCATATTAGCACCCATCTTTTCCTATTGAAGATCAAGATTCGCGCAAAAGAGATAAGGTCATCTGGCAAGCCTTGTCCAGATCATATCACCGGGCAGTGGCCATCACGTACATATGAGGGACCGAGTTGGATATACCGCTTTATTTTCGATGGAAGCAATACACATTGCCTGCTGAGTGCCTTGTCTCGTATCAGTATTCAGCATCGTTGCGACAAGGTGCATCCGGTGCTCGAATTCTTTGGCTTCGATATCATGATAGTGCAGAGCGTAGTACAGGTGCAAACACAAATAAAAAAATTGCAACGCTATTTGGCAACATTGTAGAAATGACAAGATTTTTAATAACATTGTGTCTTCTTCTCTACAGGTTATCTATCGAGCTACGGCTATTCTCCGATCATGGACTACCCTCCAGGGTATAGAGCTTCGCAACTTATTTGTGAAGGGGTGTATACGATTGGAGGACATGGCGAGAGATATTTTTTTCCGACATGGATGGCAGCGTGATCTCCGTATTGATCAACATTAGCTCGAGGCGCTTTACTTTCTATCATGTTTTATAATTTCATACTTTTGAGTTGAACACTTGGTGTGTGGTTGATCGGATGTGTGCATCCTAGTTATGCAGAGGCCGGGTATAAACATTACTTTTAAATAATATATACACCCATTTCAAAAAAAAAAAATTGGCAACATTGTGGTGTCCCGATGAGAATACAGTTTTGGTTGTTTTGTGCTACATCCTCGAGCTTCCGCCTGCCAGTGAGATTAGATCATTTGTAATGCCTATTCTAACTTTTAATTGCGGATCTATACTACAAATATCAGAGTTAGGCAACTCAGAATAAAAGCCATGATATAAAAGATTCTTAGATAATACACTGAGATTGCTGCTCAGGCGCTCAGCAGGAGCCGATCAAGAGCCGTGGCGTGTGAAGGGACTTCAGCACCTAAAGTTCAGTTAGATGGATTCCAACTGGTTCCTACTTCATCCCAGTTTCTGTAGCAGTCAGGTCAAGGAACTCCACCGACTCAAACTACGTGTAATTTCATGATCACACTAGGTACTTTGTATGGTAAAAAAACATGGGGAAAAAGCTAACCCGTGTAGAACAATTAATCCCCATGTTCACTAATATAAGACCTTCTAGCATTTATTGGAAATACATATACTGGACGTATTTTCTTGTTTAGGTTTATCCATGTTAGTCCGAATCTAGTTATTTTAAAATATCTAGCGAGGTCTTACATTTAACGGAGGGAGTACTAGAAACTCTGCTCCAAACAGGAAATTACCAATAACTAACACCAACTGCTCGATATTATGACGAATGATGTACGCCATCATCATATGCCTCCTTTGGTTCAACATCAGCTTGAACATGCAGTTATCTTGGACTCCAAGACAGTTGTCGTGCGCAAAATCACGCCAACCTCCCCAGGTGCATATCCTTCATATGCTTTCTCTCTTCCCTCAGGAGTGTCACAACCTGATCTACTGCATGGAGATACTCAGCAGCATACTTCTTGCAAATGGTTTGTGTCCAGACACAAAATATTGCATTAAAACATCAGGTTAGTTGAAACCTTACCAGGTTCAAGAAAAAATAGTGAACAAGTACTAAATCCCGTTGACATTCTGATATGGTGTGTCCAGAAAAGATCTCGATTTATGGCATAAACATTGTTGACAACAACATTTGCTCGTGTCCATTATAGACACGCAAATGGGAACTTCGGACTGAAGGGCAAGCTATTCTTCCTCTGCGCCCTAGTCATAGATACAATTGGTGATAATATGTAGAGAGACTTTGAAGGGCCTATGAATCCATCAGACTCGGGAGGTCCATGAAATGCTTTATTACCATTCACTAGTGGAAAACGGGCCTCCAGTCCCGGCCCGTAAAGGGCTTTAGTCCCGGTCCTGGTAACGGACTGGAGGGGCGGGACTAAAGGCCCACCCACTAGTCCCGGCCCTCTTATCAGCCGAGACCAATGGGCATCCACGTGGCTGTCTCTGCGGGCGCTGGGTGCCCCCACATTAGTCATGGTTCGTATTAGGAACCGAGACAAATGGTTCTCTGCCGCGGCAGAATTTTAGGCACTTTCTCTGCCGTGGCAGAGAATTCAATTTGTATCCTTTTTTTCATTTCAAAATAGTTTCTACGCTACCACATACCGTACATGTTTATGCATACATAAGATAACTTCTCTTAAGATCGAGCATACAAATATATACATCATAGTTACACATGGAGATCACAATTATCGGGACTAGAGCCCGTCTATTCAATTACACGGTCGGGGATCATCGGCGCCTATTCACACTAAATTCTCCGGCGTCATCTATCATCTCGTTCATCAAGAATCCTGCCAGTTCTTCAGCAATTGCTACTACGCGTTGGTCTGGTAGGAACTGATCCCGCATTTTCTTGAACAATATAAGAAAAGGAGATCAATATGAATATCAATCATGATAACAAAAAGTGACGGTAATAAAAATAATGTTATGAATGTATTGCTTACATCGACTCTATAATCATACAACTCACTGGTAAACGTGCGAATGAACTCGCAAACGTAGAATCCACATAGATTCGTCTTTGGTGGCTGCCTCGCGCACTTTACGAGAATAGAATTCAATCAAAATAATAATCCAGCATCATAATTGTATTGGAACTAGAAGTAAAGAGATGCGCGTACTACTTACCGAGACCGGCTTAAACGTCAGCTTCTCACTAAAGTCACCTGTAACCGCACTCTTGAACTGGTTCCAAACCCTACCCGATAAAGAAAATGAATGAGTTATTTATTACGTGATATCTCAGGAAATCAACGAAAGAGACCGATGTAGCGCGAAAATTACCTCTGGAGCATGTCCTGCATGTCTCTAAACATTTCCAGGGGTCTGTTTAATGAGTCCATGACTTCAACTCTTCCCTTATCAAGTTGAATGTCCATGAGAATCCAGTGGAAACTATACACGTTTATATATACATCAGTAACTCATCAATTACACTTAACATCGAGTAAGCAAAAGAGAATGTGTACAATAGAGTAAGACCCTCACGCGAAATTGTAAGGAAACAGTATGTGGTCACAGAAATTTTGCTCCGTTAGAAACCTTAGAAGGTTTTCCTGCGTGTCCTCGGGTTTTGTCGTTAGCGTCTGTACATGTATTTTATCAGGGTCAATGAACCCAACACTAAAGATTGACCTCCTTTTACATTCCATGATCTTCATTCTGCATAATAATAGAGTACAAAAGGATATAATTAGGATAATTACATGCAATGAGCTGAACAACTGAAAAAATGAACAACTTATATATAGACAATGAATTCAACAACTTACAGACAATAGCAACTCATGAGACTTTTGTCGAGGGCGTCCAAAATGTATAACTGGAAGAGTTCAGGAAACTCAACATGGACCTCTTCTTCTCGGAAGTAGTAGTCACGTGGGACTTTCGCCACGATCATTATTCTCTCCTGCTTTACGACTTTCAAGTACCATTTATGTAAACTCCGCATTTGTGTTGGCAGTTGTTGGAACTGATCAAAGCTGACCAGAGGCTTCCCTGGGACATATGTAGAGACTACCTGAGCCTTGGGTAACTTGTTGTCCTGGGAACCTAGCAATTCCTCAATAGTCACATTCATAGAGGCCGCAAGCTTCGCAACTTCTTCCATATTCTGCTGGGGAATGTCATGGGATACCACCTTGACGGGTGGGGTCGATTTTTTGGCCTGTTCCCCGAGCTGGGGGACATCCTTTATTTTCCCGGTTGCACTTTGACTTGATGATTTGCTCCTGCTTGCACTTCTACTTGATTTTCTCTTCTTCACTTACTTCTGAAGTGTGCGTCGATAGTCATCTGGCTTATGGTGCAAGTCATATTGCGATTTTGTGTTCAGAAAAGAAAGTGCATACGCTTTTTGCTTCTCGGTGTATACCGGGGCGGGCTCGGGTTTCTTCTTTTGAAGCTGCGCAACACATTCGGCCTTTACGATCATGTCGGTTTCCTCGTTAGTACGATCATAAGGTCTGATAGGAAGATTCTTATGAGGTACTCTTGGGAGGGGCGACATTTGTCGTTTTGGGCTCCCGCGTCGTTTAGTACTAATCGGAGGCTGCGGCGGAGATCGAGATGGACTCGGGCTGTGGTGGTCGTAGTCATGGGGTGGGATTCTTGGAGGTGATAGAGGTGAAGGTGACATGCGACCACTTGGAGGCGGTGTTGGCTTTGGCGTCCAGCCTGGAAGCTTGATGTTGTTCTTGTCCCATAGAATGATACCACCCAGTACTTCTCCGAGTGTCCTCTCACCTTCAGGTCCAGGGATGTCAAGCTCCATTGAGTCCCACCCCATTGCGATTTCATCCACAACAACTTTAGCATAGCCAGCTGGAATCTCACGGCCATGCCAGTGTGTGCCAGGTGGACAAGGTAAAGCACATCTGACCGCCACCTTGATGGATAGGTTCTTCACCTTCTGATGGAGCTCACAAGATGCCTGCTCCTTGATTCCATCCACGGGGTAGCCGGGACCGCCATCTACCATACGTGCATCGTCAGAAGGGACCTCCGATTCAGCCACGCTGCTTCTCCGCTGAGATGGGCAGACGGTAATATCGAGTACAGGATCTTGCAGGCGCGCTGCTCCTCGAAGTTCGTCAATCTATTGCTGATGCATTCGAAGTGTTCCTAGCAACTCGGTGAACCTGTCTCCCTCCTCCTCCTGCCGTCGCCTCTTTGCTCTCTCTCGGCTCCTATAAGTATCTCTGTCTTTGGGAAACCCCATCTCCCACGTATAACTAGGGCCAAGGCCTTGTACACGTCCTCCGCGTTCGTCATTCCCGAGGACCTTTGTCAGCAAGTCTTTCTCTCTATCGGGACGGAACTTTGTTGTCCCCGCTTTAATCTCCTTCACCACTTTCTGCCATGTATCCCGGGGTATCCTAATCCCGTCACTGCAAATAAGGTCCCCTGTACTTTTGTCATACTCACTCCCATGCCCAAGGAACCAATTCCTTGCCCTCAGATCCCATTCTCCGCGTATTGGTTCTAGAGTGATCCCTTTAGCAAGTAGCTCATTCTCTTTAGCATCCCACTTTGGCATGGCAGCCGCGTAGCCCCTGGCCCCAGGTGATGGTGATATTTCTTCATCGCGGCATTTTTCTTGTTTTTTTCCGACATTTCCATAGCAGGTTGTGACTCCTTGTACTTCACAAATGCATCCCAGTTAGCCTGCTGCTTCGTTAGATATCATTCAAATTTAGGAGGAGTCTTCGTCTTCTCATACTTTTGCCATAATGCTTTCTTCCAGTTCTTGAATAGTTCAGCCATCTTCGTAAGAGTCCACTGCTTGACTTTCTTCCTCAATGCAGTTGTGTCGGCATCATCCTCACATTCTGGCAGGGTGAAATGTGTCATGAGGTCATTCCAAAGACCCTCTTTGCACCTGTCGGCGACATACTCACCCTCTTTCGCCCCTTTGGTCTTATTCCACTCTCGAACGGTGATCGAGATGCGATCCCTATCCATAACTCCGCATTGTTGTTTAAATACAGTTTTAGCCTTTTCGGGTTCCAACGGTTCACCCCGTGGTGATACCGGCGTAATTGTATAACGCGTAGATGCGTCCAACTTTTTGGCCGGGCCTCGTTTGGAATATTTTTTGCTCGATGTGGAGGCCTAAGAGGAGAAACATTCGTCAATTTATATATCTATACAACTCAGTTAATGCATCTACTGATCACCAGACTTCATATATATACCTCATTCGGCTTCTCCACCACCGGGCGCTGGCTTCTCCTTGATCATTTCGGTCGACCTCCTCTCCCTCACCGGAGGGGTTCAGATAAATCGACGGAGATTCGGGTGGATCAACATGGGGGTGTCGTTGATCATATCCTCGAGAATTTCTTCCTGTGCTAGGTCTCTCTGGATTGGATCCATAGTTTTCTACAAAATGCACACAATAACATTTTTCATTCAATATTGCTGCATAAAATAATACTAAACAATAATATGAACACGCAATTTGCTACAATGATACTAAACAATAGCAAAATTCCAGTGATGCCCTAACCCTAACCCTAAGTCCGGGGGCCCACGAGCACCACCACCCTAACCCTATCTTCGGGGGCCCGCGAGCACCACCACTCTAACCCTAAGTCCGGGTGCCCGCGAGCATTACCACCCTAACCCTAAGTCCGGTGGCCCGCGAGCACTACCACCCTAACCCTAAGTCCGGTGGCCCGCGAGCACCACCACCCTAACCCTAAGTCCAGGGCCCACGAGCACTACCACATTAAACCTAAGTCCGGGGCCATGAGCACCACCACCCTAACCTAAGTCCGGTGCCCGAGCACTACCACCTAACCCTAAGTCCAGGGCCCATGAGCACTACCACCCTAACCCTAAGTCCGGGGCCCATGAGCACTACCACCCTAGCCCTAAGTCCGGGGCTCATGAGCACTACCACCCTAACCATAAGTCCGGGGCCCCGCGAGCACTACCACCCTAACCCTAAGTCCGGGGGCCCGTGAGCACTACCACATTAAACCTCAGTCCGGGGCCCATGAGCACTACCACCCTAACCCTAAGTCCGGTGGCCCGCGAGCACCACCACCCTAACCCTAAGTCCGGGGGCCCGCGAGCACTACCACCCTAACCCTAAGTCCGGGGGCCCGCGAGCACTACCACCCTAACCCTAAGTCCGGGGGCCCGCGAGCACTACCACCCTAACCCTAAGTCCGGGGCCCATGAGCACCCCTAACCCTAAGTCCGGGGCCCATGAAAGCATCAAGCCTAACCCTAAGTCCGGGGCCCATGAGCACTACGGACTTAGGTAGTTATTCTTTAGCTTATCTTTATTTAGCACTAATGCTTGTGCCTCAATCGACACTATAATACTACATACTATATAATATACTACTATATATATTATTACTAGTAATAAATATATATACACAAACATATATATACTATATTTATATACTAGTAATAAATATTACAATATAAAAAAGATACAAGAAATAAAAAAACATACACTAGAAATTAATATATACTATACTAGAAATATATACTATACTAGAAATTAATATATACTATACTAGAAATTAATAAAAAAACATACACTAGAAATATAAAAAAGATACAAAAAATACTAGTAATAATTCTATCTATCTATTACAAAAAACATACTAATAATATTAGTAATACAAGTCATAATTCTATCTATCTATTACAAAAAAGATACTAGTAATACAAAAAAACATACACTAGAAATACTAGTAATACAAAAAATATACAAAAAAACAAAAAATGGCCGGCGGGGTGCCGCCCGGGCTCGCTGGGGGGATGGAGGCAGCGCGCGGCCGGTCGCGGGGCGCCGCCCGGGCTCGCTGGGGCCGGGGACGGAGAGGAGGCAGATAGCGCGCGGTGGGGGGAGGGATTACTTCGGACCTTGGACTGTAGAAGTTCATCTTGTTTGGCCCACAACTGTAGAAATTCATCAACTAATGGCCTTAGGTACACATCAATGTTGTTGTCGGGTTGCTTCGGGCCTTGGATGAGCACTGGCATCATAATGAACTTCCGCTTCATGCACAACCAAGAAGAAAGGTTGTACATACATAGAGTCACGGGCCAGGTGTTGTGACTGTAGTTCTGCTCCCCAAAAGGATTCATGCCATCGATACTTAGACCAAACCATAAGTTCCTTGCGTCACCAGCAAAGTCCGGGAAGTCTCTCTCGATTTTTCTCCACTGCCGACCATCAGCAGGGTGCCTCAACATCCCGTCTTTCTTACGGTCTTCCATGTGCCATCGCAACAACTTGGCATGCTCTTTATTTCTGAACAAACGTTTCAACCGTGGTATTATAGGAGCATACCACATCACCTTGGCAGGAACCCTCTTCCTGGGTGGCTCGCTCTCAACATCACCAGGGTCATCTTTTCTGATCTTATACCGCAATGCAGTGCATACCGGGCATTTATCCATATTCTCGTACTTCTCACCGCGGTAGAGGATGCAGTCATTAGGGCATGCATGTATCTTATGTACATCTAATCCTAGAGGGCAGACAAGTTTCTTTGCTTCGTACGTACTGGAGGGCAATTGGTTATTTATTGGAAGCAGCTTTTTTATTATTACCAGCAACTTTTCAAATCCCGAGTCAGTCATACCGGTCTCTGCCTTCCACTTCAACAATTCCAGTGTGCTACCCAGCTTCTTCTGGCCATCTTCACAAGTTGGATACAGCAATGTGTTGTGGTCCTGTAACATCTGCTCGAAATGCAACCTCTCCTTTTCTGTGTCGTAGTCTCGTCTTGCATCACTAATGACCCGACCAAAATCATCAACGGGCTCATCTGGTTCCCGTTCTTCACCCCCTTCTTCTTCATTATCTTCAACTGCGGTATCATCGTATTCAGGGAACATAGGTCGGTAGATGTCATCATCGTTCTCTTCTTCATCGTTGTCTTCCATCATAACCCCTCTTTCTCCGTGCTTGGTCCAAACATTATAGCCGGACATGAAACCGGACCGAAGCAGGTGGCTCTGAATGACTCTTGAGGAAGTGTGAGCCTGCTCATTCCGACATTCAACACATGGACAACACATAAAACCATCCCGCCGCTTGTTCTCCTCGGCCACAAGGCGAAAAGAACGCACGCCTTCTCTGTAAGCGTCAGAGCGTCGGTCACCGTACATCCATGGGTGGCTCGTCTGCATCATACAACCATGCATATATATCAAACGCAATCACAATGCTTAAATTAGTACCGCGCGGTCAAAACGAGAAAATAGTTGCTAACCTTTTAGGACACTTCAAAACAAAGAGGAGAAACCTTAAGTGTCGCTCTGGCACCTCATATCATATTTTGTCTTGTGTGAACTCAAGTGGCATCGCTCTAACAGGCATTTCACCGAACACCTCTAGTGCATATGAAGAAAAAAAGTTAGCACAAAGTTATACCCACCTCTCACATAGGAAAAAAAACAGGAGAGAGTGGAGGGCTGGATGCATATATATAGGGCGAGGCCATTAGTCCCGATTTGAGATACAAACCGGGACTAAAGGTTCTGCCAGGAGCACGCGCGCCGGCCCAGACCCATTTGTCCCGGTTTGTATCTCAAACCGGGACTAATGGTTCCTTACAAACCGGGACAAAGTACCTCGGCCTCGTCGGGATGTCTGGTTCGGACCATTAGTCCCGGCCCCAGCCACGACCGAGATTAGTGGCCCGAACCAAAGGCCCATTTTCTACTAGTGATTGTTATGTCCTTAATAAGGAGCAGTTTGTCAGGAAACATTTTAACACGAATCAGAAAGAGGAAACTTAAAATGCACCAAGTTCTTTTGGTCTACCAAGGGTGTCTTGATATACCATTGTGCACTTCCTTCCTAAATGGATTGTCAGAGACACCAGCCAGTTTCATTAGAGCCTCCAGTAAGAATGCAAGATTGAGATGAATTGTGAGGCCATACCAAACTAGGGTTAGCTCCTGCGTCGCTCAAGTGAGCGACCAGGAGCCCTCCTACGGCCTTCGCTCCAATTTCCCTTCCCCACCTCCTCCTCCCTCCACCGCTGGAGGGCGCGCCGACAAAGCCCTATCGGTGCCATTGGAATCCTCTCTCCTCCTTGCATGGCGACTGGCTGCAGTGCGGGACACGGTGGCGCACAAGTACGGCATATCATGGACGACGAGGTGGTATCCTTTCTTTGGCATGTGCTCGAGGTGTTGGCGTCTGACGCACATCTCAGGGTGGCGCGGGCCGTCCTCTCCTAATGCTCTAGCTCGGCCTGGGAGCTCCCAGTTGCCCGTGGGGGAGATCAGGGCGGCATGGTCCCGTGGATTGGTGGTGTGGGTGCTTATACTGATCTGGATCAATAAAGGTGACTGGCCTACTGGTCTTCTCGCGCCAAACTATTGATCTACCTATTTCCGATCCTCCTTGATCTGTCTAATGATGAGTTCTGGAATTCTCCACGGGAGATATACGGATTGGCGTAGGAGGCTCCTGTGTTTTTGTATCCGCTAAGATTTGGTCTTGCGTATCCGTGCATATGCATGTGCTGCTTCAAGTGGATGCAACATGAAGCTCCTTCGTTCATACCATGGGACATGTCTACCTCCAGATTTTTAGGGTATTGAGAGATGCAAAGAATGTCATGGCGGCTGTTATTGGAGTATAAGAAGAAATGGCGGAAAGATTCCTTGGAAGCGATGAAGACCGAGCTTGGTGTTTGGTGAGTTGCAATAGAGGCCTCGGTAAGTGGGGGCGGCAGCACTAGAGGACTTCAGTTTTGGTGGTGCTCCTTGAGTATAGAGTCTCGATCCTGAGGGTGCAAACCCAAGGTCTACCTTTATTGGTTATACCTAGCGTTGACCTTATTAAAGGCATTTTAGAACTCGAACTTTCTTCAGGGTGAAAACCTAAGACCATTGATCGGGTGATGACAGTGTTTGTGCTCTGTTTCTTTCTTCGAGGCGTTGCCTTTGGAGCACCATTTTGCGGTCCGGGTGCTGTTGCGAGTGATTCATTGATGTGGCGGTTCTTTTTTCTTTTTCTTTTTTTCTCTTTTCATTTGTGTGCATCCTCAATGTCTCGTTGGACATTTTGTTGGTGCAGAAGATGGATGTGATTGGATTATTAGTTGTGGTTTAATATATTCCCTTTTTCAAAATAAGGATGCAAGATGTGTTATTAGCTCCAGTTTGATGGAGGCGGTGGGCAAAACTGGCTGTGACTGCGTTCCAAAACCGGCTACAAAGGCATAAAGGGATTTTCTTCATCAGTTGGTGCATGGTCTCCAACAACAATTGCGACGTGATTGAGTGAATTGTATCTTCATCAACCTCCGTGATCCCGTCTCATGGAACCAGAGAAGGCATCTAGGTTTTCCTCCCTTCGTACACCTACTAGTGGTCTAGTGGCGAACGAAGCACGCGACTTTCTTTTTTTTTGCGGAAAAAGATCCGGATCTATTTCATGAGTTCATAAGAAGTACAAAGTATCCTAAACATAATAAAAATTATATCGAGGTCTTTGGACCACCTAACGAATACTAGTGCCGCCAGAGCGAGCCGCCGACGCGCCGTTGTCGTCGCTCCATTACCGGAGCCGGCATGCCATTGTTGATGACAGTCGGGAAGTCTTCATGCACGTGCCCCTAAGGACCAGCGCCCCAGAGATGAAGTTGTCGCCATTGAACCCTTGAATTGATCTGAAACTTGTAACACCAAACCTAAAACACATGTAGACTGGACGAGATCCAGAACACACGTAGACTGGACGAGATCCACCACTCCACGCAAGCGGCGACCAGACGAATCCCCACCCTTCTCAACGTCAACAGCAGTATCGTCGCCGACGAGGTGAAAGAGGAGGCGGGTATACCTTATTCTTGTCCCGCACAACGCCGCCATAGCCACCATAACGATGATGCCGGATGACTAAACTCTAACTTTAGGGACCCTTCTACACCGCCGAGCGCAGGTCCGAGGTCCCCACCTCCTCCCGCCGCCGGAGCGGCAAGCAGAGGAGGCGGGGACCCGTCGATGCTCGGTCGCAGACAGCGAGGACGAAGTAGATCGTGGCGGCTGTTAGGATTTTTACCCTAGCCGCCGCCTCTTGAGAACGTGAAGCACGCGACTTTCAAGTGTGGGGGATATGTGTTGGTCCATCTAGAAGTCGTGGGCACATGTTCTTCTGAATTGTTTTCCGTGCATTGCTTATACGTGTTCAAAGGCAGGCATGCCTGTAATTTTCCTTTATCCTGCCTTTTTTTCTAGACTGTAATCTGTTGGTAGGGTCTTCTGGCCCTACTTTTGTTTAATAGAATCAAGGGAGTTAAAAACCTCACGCTGAGGTAGGTGCACTCTTCCCCTATTTATATACTCCCTCCGTCCAGAAATAACTGACTTAAATTTGTCTAGATTCAAATGTAACTGTACACTGAAATGCATGTAGATACATTCGAATCTAGACAAACACAAGTCAGTTATTTCTGAATGGAGGGGTACTACACAATCTTCACCTATAACAAATACTAACAAGAAGCAAAGCTCTATCATTTTATTCGTTGACACCCAAAACACCATCTATACCAAGGCTTTCCTGTGACACTTCCATGCTTTGAAACCAGTGGCAAGTACCCCAAACATAAGACATTTTTTTTAGATTCACAACATAAGACATGTCGACTAAGAGAAGAGAACAGAGAGCGTGTAGAGATATGAGACATCGCAAAAGAAGTACGGGTTGGTAAATGACTTTGCCCCATCTAGAGCACACAACTTCTCGGGACCGAAGACCGAAGATGAGGGCCTATACAAGGGTCATGCTAGCCGTACCACGATATGGCCAAATTATCATATTAGCACCCCGTTTTTCTGGTTGTGGATTATGATTCGTGTGAAGGGACATCGCTTCAAGCTAAGGAGGGAGATCCAGCGTCTTACTTTCATGCAAGCCGATCATCAGAAATCCAATTCGGCTTACTGGTGCAAATGGACCATTGTTGGAAAGAACATTTCAAAATGTTAAAAAAATTAGAAAAAATATATGCATGTACATCTAGATATTACATGTTCGTAAACAAGTTTTTTGGAAAAAAGAATATTTTTTGTGTCCCACAAAAAGACAAATTTCGGTGTTGCAACATGACTATTTACGGACATTTATTTTATCTTTTTACACAACCCACACAAAAAATTTATTTTTCTAAAATCCTTGTGTATTAACATAGAATGTTCAGATATACATGTGAAATTTTTATTCAACTATTTTTGGCATTTCAATTTTTATTTTTATGCATTTTTCATAATAGATTTATTTGCACCGCCAGCCAAAACACCATCTCCGCCAATCATTGCCTAATGAATGCCTTGTATTTACCATCGTCTGAACAAGATGAGTCTGGTGCTCGATTTTTTTTGGCACATCAGTATCATAAAGTGCATCACCGGTGGAAATGAAAAATAATGTATTTGCCACTCTAATTGGCAACATTGTGATGTCTTGAGCGACGACCTCGACTTTTGCCTCCCTGTGAGATTTTGCACCTTTCTGTTTTACCCTAACTTCTACTGTCGCGGGTCTAATCTACAAAATATCAATTACCTAAAAGCCACTTATTCGTGAACAGAAGGACCGCACACATGTAATTTTAGGCTAAAAATAAGTATAACAAGGTAAAAAAAAACTACACCCTTGTAAAACCAGTATTACGTGTACCACGCTCCCATTTTGTTGAATACTGGTTTACCTCGGCCTTGATGTTCTCATCGGTTCAAATTTAAACTTGGATGATTACATCGTGAAGGTTTCCAGGATATGGTCAAAACAATATGGGAAAGACTGGTTTCGGGTAGTACCCAAATCCAAAGGTGGAACAATAAAGTGCGTAGGACACGCAAACACCTTGGTGGATGGGCACGACACACAACCGGTATTCTTAAAAAAGATAAGCAACGACTCTCGTCTACCATAGATGACCTCGAAGCTTTAGCAGAAACTCGTTTGTTAACCACACAACAAATTGAGCTCAAAAGCCAAGCGAATGCGGAGTTAGCACGACTTCTGCGTGAAGAGGAGCTTAAATGGTATCAACGTTCCAAAGCTCAATTTATTTTGCATGGGGATTCGAATACTAGGTACTTCCATAGTGTGGCCAATGGCTGACACAAGAAGAAACTTATTCGATCTTTAACGCAAGATGATGAGACGATTGAGGGACATGAGCAGTTGAAATCCTATATTACAAATTACTACAAATGCTTGTTTGGGGAACCAGAAGAAGATACCTTCTCCTTGATGAATCCCACGCAGTCGATGTACCCCAGGTTTCTGAAGAGGAAAACTACCTATTGACCGCTCCCTATTCTGAGGAGAAGGTCAAGAAGGCAGTTTTCGAAATGAAACATAATAAAGACCCTGGTCCTGATGGCTTCCCAACTGAGTTTTGCCAAACCTTTTGGGATGTTATAAAAACAGATCTTCTTGACATGTTTTGTTCTTTGCACGCTGGTCAATTAGACTTGTTCAGATTGAACTTTGGAGAAATTATCTTACCACCTAAGATTAACGAAGCAGAACGAATTCAGAAATACAGACCAATCTGCCTTCTTAATGTTAGTTTTAAATTTTTTACTAAAATTGCTACTATTAGGTAATTTCAGTAGCTGATCATGTAGTTCGCCCATCTCAAACTGCCTTCATGCAAGGTCGTAACATACTTGATAGCGTGGTTACCTTACATGAAACAGTTCACGAACTACATAGGAAAAAACTGAACGGGGTCATCATAAAAATTGATTTCGAGAAGGCCTATGATAAAGTCAAATGACCTTTTCTTCAACAGACTCTCAAAATGAAAGGTTTCTCTTCTGAATGGCGTGCTTTAATCAATAGTTTTATGTCAGAAGGTAGTGTGGCCATAAAAGTCAATGATGACGTTGGCAATTACTTTCAGACCAAAAAAGGGCTTAGACAGGGAGATCCACTATCACCAATGATATTTAATATAGTGGTTGATATGTTATCTATCTTGATTGAGCGTGTAAAATCCGAGGGCCAAATTGAAGAGGTTATACCCCATCTAGTAGATGGTGGTTTGTCTATACTTCAGTATGCCGACGATACAATTCTTTTTTATGGAACACGATCTCGAAAAGGCAAAAAACCTAAAACTCATTCTTTCAGCTTTTGAACACCTATCGGGATTAAAAATAAACTTTCATAAAAGTGAATTGTTTTGTTTTGGTGAGCCTCAGGATGCGGTTCACCTTTACGCTGAACGTTTTGGCTATAGTCAAGGCGTTTTTCCGATTGGCTATTTGGGCATTCCGGTTCACTATCACAGGCTTACAAATGCTGAATGGAAAATCGTTAAACAAAGATTACATCTAGTTGGAAAGGAAAATTATTATCCATTGGGGGAAGATTGGTACTCATTAATTCAGTACTCATCAATATGGTACTACTAGTCCATGAAGGCGCGCGTTGCTGCGCCCGTCCATCAAGATATATAAATAATTAAGATCGCTACCATGTTTATCCATCTTGAGAAAATAAAAAGAGAAATAAATTAAGATATGCTTGCCGCACCATCCATGTTGAGAAAAGATAGAAAGGAATTAATTAACCTGGTAGAAACAAAAAATATAATTCGAATGATTCAAAGTAAGATGTTTGTTGTTGCTTGGCACATTTGTTTTGAAGAATTAAACATTATTGGAGTGGTTCATTCCCATGCTAAAAACAGGTGAATTTGGAGTCTTCGAGCATTACTATTTTTTCTTTGGTGTGAAGTACTATGGTTAAAAAAGGGAGTGCGTTGATATGATGATATTGTTAATATGGAGAGATTAAATATGTATACCTCATATCTTGATGTGCGCCCCGATTCTCCTTGTCATGACCATGGTTATTCAACTGTGTTCCATGCACATCCTCGCATTCATCCATTCTTCTCTGTCCCTTAGCTTTGATAATCTTTTTTTTCTAAGAACAAGTATAGAAGACCATTACTGTTGGAGTAAACATTCCATGCTTCGATGCAGCAATTTGACAAAACCTAGACACTTGCCAAAAGAGTGAATCTGCATATACCATACATTTCTAGAAAGCGTGGTATAGTGCACTTCATAGATAGGTAAATAAACATTGAGAAATCGAGACTTGAGCAGAGTCATCTGATAAGTATGTTCAATGGGTATTGTCGATCGGGATACTTACAGGCTGTGCGAGTCTTCAATAAGAACACGATCTGCATTGTCTGATAAATAAATAAGGTCTGCATTGTGTGATAAACAAAAGGTGCAGTAAGGACGAGTTAATAGCATAAAACCACCACTTTGCTGTAAAATGTTCGGAAAACCACCACCTTTCGTCAATTTCGCAAAATGTGACCACTATTCAGCAAGTTTTTTGCAATTCGCGCTAAACTCCAGATTCCAGCGAATTGACGCTGTTTCCGACAGGCGGACCCCACCAGGATGATGACGTGGCACAGGGTGGACGGCTTCGGACCGCCGCCGTCGCACGCCGTTAACGGGGCTGTCTGAAGTAGTTAGGTTTTAGTTGCTCTCCCCCTCGCACGCTGTTCGACGATGGTGGCGGCTACTCCCGGCGGCGGCCCTTTAAACAGCGGCGAAGATTTAGGCGATTCGGGATCTAGCGGCAGCGGAGGCACGGATTGGACTGCTCACGCCACCTTATCCCCGCGGTCACCGCGAGATGGCTTTGGCTCGCCGATGAGACCTACCGGAGCCGCAGCCGCCTTGAAAAGGGCGATTCTCAGTTCACCAGCGAAGACGAGCCACCGCTGGAGGTTGTCCTTCGGCGGCATCGAGTAAGCTCCTCACTTCACCTTATCTGATTTGTAGTGCCTTCTTTGATTAGGGTAGTGTAGTGCTTGATCTGATGTGAAGCGTACTGTAGTGCTTGATCTGATGTGTAGCTTAGTCTGCTTGCTCTGATTAGGGTTTAGTTTAGTGATTCACTGCATTGGAGCCTACACATAAATAATGTGATGACAATCTAATTAGAGATTAGTTTAGTGATCCACTAACTTTTAGTTTAAATTGTTTAACTGCAGTTTGGATGATGATATCTGGGACATAAGATTTAATTTCCCTGGTGAGGATAATCTAGAGAGGACAATGTCTTCTTTAGACATAACCTATCTGAATTTGCTGGCACTTCTTGAGGAATTTGGTGGTTACAGTTACAAGGACACCATGTATTACATCAGAGAGAAGGGAACTGGGTTAGATGGACTGGAGCCTGTTACAAACATGGAAAAGGTTTTGAAGATGAAAGAGCTTTTTCAGGATGATAAGGTCCTCAACTTGATAGTAATCAAAGAGAATGCAGTGATTCCACCTGGACTGAACAAAGAAGAAGTGGAATTTGAAACCCCAAATGCTGCTCCAGTAGTACTTAGTGTGGACAGAGATGGTGTGTCATATATCAGTGAGGAGGAAGCTGGGCAGTTGCACCCCCCAGTGGAGGAAGAGATATATCCTGTAGATGTGGATATTTCAGATTGCTTATTCATAGGTACACAACAGAGTTGCAACTTTGATAAGGGCAAGCTGGACAAGGAAAAGGGAAAATCAATTGTTCCTTATGATGTTGTACCAGTTGATGTAGTTGATAGTGATGATGACTTCATGTATGAGCTTCAGTTCAAACCTGAGAAGCATGACAAGGCTGTTGCAATAGAGCTAGAGTACATCAAGGAATTGAGGAGGAAGAGACAAGAAGTTGAGGGTTTGGAGCAGATTAGGCATAGTAAGAAGAAAAGAGGAGATCCTGCAATTCACTTTGAAGGAGAAAGTGAAGTGGAAGAGTTGTATGAAGAAGAAGAAGAAGAGGAAGAGGAGGTGCAGCTAGAGGATGAGTGTTTTTTTTTAGGACAAGCTAGAGAAGGCAGTGAGGAAAGGCCCAACAAGCAGATCACATCATGAGGAAGAATTAGAAGATGGGTTCTTTTTCATACCCTCAGGTGATGAGGAGGACAGCAGCCCTGATGAGTTGGCTGACAGTGCTGATGATGGTTATGTGAAGAAGTGGGTTTTGCCTAGTGGGCAGAAGAGGAGGCTGAAGAAATTGAAGAAGAGGGTGTGGTATGATGAGTCAAGGGTTGATGCACATGAACACTTTGCTCTCAAATTGTGTTTTAAAGATGTGTATCCGTTCAGGATAGCTCTTAGAAACTACCACATTGCTCAGCTTAGGAACTATGCATACCATAGGAATAACCCAGATAGAGTCATTGTTAATTGCAGTGAAGGTGAGTGTCCATTCTTTATGTCTGCCTCCATCATTAAGCATGAGAAGACTTTCTAGCATTAGAAAGTTCAACCCTTTGCACACTTGCAACCCCCATGGAGAAAACACCAGGGTCACCATAGATTGGCTGGCACATCAGTCTGAACAAGCAATTAGAACAGATCCAAGGACCTGTGTTGACACACTGATTGACAATGCAAAGATTAAATTTGGAGCGACTGTGCCAAAGAGCAAAGCTTATAGGGCTAGGCAGAAGGTTTTGACAGTTGTACTTGGTGATCAGAAAAAGCAGTACACCAGATTGAGAGACTATCTACAAGCCATATTGGATACAAATCCAGGAAGCAGATGTATTGTTACAACAAAAGAGTTGTTGGAGCACCCAAGTAAAAATCCTAGGTTCCATGGATTATTTATATGTCTAAATGCTTCAAGACAAGGTTTCCTTGATGGATGTAGGCCATTCATAGGTGAGTTTACTTGTATATCCATATACATCCTGTATTTGAAGTGTTTCAACTTTCATATGCATGTCCACTTAATAACATAGTTTTAATTACTCTAGGCCTAGATGGTTGTTTTATCAAATTGACCACTGGACAACAAATCTTGGCTGCCACTGGAAGAGATGGGAACAACAATATTTTTCCCATAGCATTTGGTGTTGTGGACAAAGAAGATACTGCTAGTTGGTTGTGGTTTCTAACCCAGCTCAAATATTGCATTGGAACCTCTGGGAAGTTTGGGAATTACACTATCATATCTGATAGGCAGAAGGTGATTCTTTGTGTACTTCTTTGTTTCTGTGTACTTCTTTCTACTAGTAATTAACACTAACACATAATTTACTGATTATTTATTCAGGGTTTGCTCAAAGCTGTATCTCATGTATTCCCCAACTCTCCTCAGAGGTTTTGCCTGATGCATATATATGCCAATTTCAAGTCAGCAGGGTTTAGTGGAGAAGAGCTCAGGAAGTCTATATTCCAAGCTAGTTATTCATACACCAAGGCTGGCTTTGATGATGCAATGGAAACAATTAAGAGGGATCGTGAGCAAGGTTACAATTGGCTCATGCAAATTCCTGTTGAAGCTTGGTCCAGGTATGCTTTTGATACCAACTGCAAAACAGATCTCACTGTCAACAACCTTAGTGAGGTTTTCAACAAAATGATATTAGATGTAAGGAGCAAGCCAACTCAGTCTATGATTAAGGGCATAATTGACAAGTTGATGGTCAAGTATAGTGCTATAAGAGAGAAGGCAGAGATTACAAGATGGGAGATCACACCTTTCTATTCTGAAAAATTAGAACAAGCCAAAAAATTCTCAAGAACATGCACTCCTAAGAATGCTGCCCTTGGTCTATGGCAGGTTGGCACAAGTGGTCCTGGAGTTCATGTTGTAGATATGAGAGCTAAGACATGTGGTTGCAGATATTGGGATGTGACAGGTATTCCATGTAATCATGCCATCTCTGTGATAATGAAGCTCAAACAATATCCAGAGGACTATGTGCATGACTTCTTTAAGAAACCCATGTACAAAGAAACCTACAAGAATGTGATCTTCCCTGTCCCTGGTTCTGATGCCTGGCCCAAGACACCTTACCAAGACATAGATCCTCCTATTTTCAAAGAAAAGCCTGGCAGAAAGCAGACAAAGAGGATGAAGGGTGCATTTGAGGTACCTGCACCTAGAGATACATCTAGGATGACAACCATCACTTGTAGCAACTGTCATCAGCCAGGCCATAGATACACATCATGTGGATTTAAGCTAAGGCCTAAGCTAGCTCTAAGAAAAACACAGCACAAGGTAGTAAATTTACATTTTTATTGCTCTTGTTTCATATGACCACTTAATGGAATAAGCTACTAACACCTTTCTCTTGATTGTCTTGTTTGTAGGCAACTAGGGATAACATGTCAGAGGGTTGCTCTACATCACAGAGCACTTCAAAGGCTGGACCTTCTACTGCTACACCACCAGCTTCAAGGACTGGCCCTTCTATTTCTACACCACTAGCTTCAAGGACTGGCCCTTCTACTGCTACACCATCTGCTCCAAGGACTGGCCATTCTACTGCTACACCACCAGCTCCAAGGACTGGCCCTTCTACACAACCAAGCAGTACACCATCTTCTCCAAGGGCTACACAACAAAGCAGTACACCATCTGCACCTAGGACTAGTGGCAGAGAACCCAAGCTGACCCAAAAGATGAAGCGCTACCTCAATGCTGGGAAGCATAACAGCTACAATGGCTTCAAAAAACCAAGGAGTAATAGTTGTCTGTTTGCAACTATGTGTGTTTGAAACTGAGCTATGTAAGACTATGTTCCTGTTTGAGACTACTTTTGAAACTATGGTTTGTTGTGTGTTTGAAACTATGGATCTACCTACCTATTTATGAGAATCTATCATATTCATATTCCTATTTGAGACTGCATTTCAACGAATCTATCTTGGAATATTTATAGTTCCAACAACAGATCCAACAACACATATAACACTAATAGTTCAACAATACTAGGTCAATAGATCCAACCACACATACAACACAGTAGTTAAACAATACAAGTTCAACAGATCCAACCACACATACAACATAGTAGTTCAACAATACAAGTTCAACAGATCCAACCACACATACAACATAGTAGTTCAACAATAATTCAACACATAGGCTCAACACAAAGCCACCATTACAACTCACTACCCATCACAGATATCCTTGATTGCCTGCACCTTCTTCTTCAGACTATCACTGAAATTAAAGAGGTCAAATAGCATGTACTCAAGCTTTTTTCTCATCCTTAAGGCCTTTCTTTTCAGCTTCACACTTCTCAATTTTTGCCTTAAACACATCTGCCTGAGTCCTCAGTACATGCTTCAGTTCTTCAACAACATTCTTCAATACCTTAACCTCATTCTTTAGAGCTGCATTGTGAAGAGCTACATTGTCCTCCTCCCTCTTCCCCTCAGCCACACTCTGCTCAGTAATCTTCATGTAGTTGCTCTCAAGATACTTCCTCTCAGTTTCATTCATGAAGTTCTTCACATCTTCCAAGAGTGCAAAATGTTTCTTCTCTATCTTTGCCTTATCATCAGATAGTTGCTTAACCAGAATGCCATGTTCATATGTGTCATCAATTCTTCCATCATTATCTTCATTATACATATCCCAAAGCCTACTTAAAGCCCTCTGCAAAGTGTCTGGCCACTCTTCATGATCTATCCAAGACTAAAACCCACAGTTCATGACCTCCTACAGTGCATAGAAAAAATATAACTGCATTGTTCTCTCTAGCAAAAGAATTCTTTGTACATTTCAATTTGGCTGACAAAAAGGGACTAACTAGAAAGTTCATATAAAAGACTCTGCATTTACAGGAGTATATAAAAACTCTACATTTTACAGGAGCATATACAAAAAAAGAGACTAACTAATTGATCAATAACAGTGGCACATGTAGTAAAAAAATAAGTTGAAACTAAGCAGAAAATAAGTCCATCAGGAGCATTTTGCAGGAACATTTTACAAGAGCATCTACAAGAATTCTTTATAAGTCTATGATGTAAGAAAATAAGTTGAAACTTACATTCTGAACTTGGCACATGTAAAATCTACGGCCCGTGTTTGTCCCTCCAAAAGCAACACATTTCTGTGGCGCTAGCTTGTGCAGGAGACAAACATCTGGATAATCCACCGCCACACCATGAAATAAGGGGTCATCCCAGGTAGCAGGTGCATAATCCATGTCCACAAAGTCCTAAATTGCAGAGAAAATGAGTTCAATCGAGCTCAATCTATGGCAGATCTAACCGGAACCCTAAAATCCCATTCATGTCGATCTAAACAGAGAGCTATAATAAAGCTATAATGCTCATTGACAGGATGGAGTGGCTAGAGGACGAGCCGTCGTCCCAGCTAGGCTTGGCGACGATGGACGGCGGCCGGGTTGCACGAAGGGACGGTCGGCGTCGATGGCTGTGTGGCGGAAGCTATTCGTGCGAGTAACTGGCGGTGGAGGACTGAAGTGGAGAGTGAGAGGAGGGGTCTGGCAAGTGGTCCTGCTTCAGACAGCCCCGTTAACAGCGTGCCACGGCGGCAGTCCGGAGTCGTCCACCCTAGGCCACGTCATCATCTTGGTTGGGTCCGCCTGTCGGAAACATCGTCAATTCGCTGGAATCTGGAGTTTAGTGCGAATTGCAAAAAACTTGCTGAATAGTGGTGACATTTTGCGAAATTGACGAAAGGTGGTGGTTTTCCGAACATTTTGCAGCAAAGTGGTGGTTTTATGCTATTAACTCCAGTAAGGACAGTGCAGCAAGAGAAAAACAGGTTGCATTTCCAAGCCGAGCAGGGTCTCCTCCTACCTTAATCCAACATCTGCCTGTTGGGAGCTTTTTCCATGCCGGACAGACAAGTTGCAGGCTTCTTTCACGCCGCAGAGACAGATTGTGTGCGGCGATTGTTCGGCATACGTTTTGGAATGGGGTAGCAGTGGTAAGGTAATAGGAGATCCGAGGTTGCAGACGCACCACGCTGCAGAGAGAAGGTCTCCTGGACCCCCACTGTGCAGCCGGCGGAAACATAGGAGAGTGAGGGCGGCTTCGGTGGCCGGGTAGCGAGACTCCCGTTCCTCCTCTTGCGTAATTCTTGTGCCGATCCCGCATCATGCCCGGTCTTGATTCAAACTGAAGCGCGGGAAAGAATGATGCATTGATAGCGGGTTTCGGGGGACGACATTGTTGTGGCAACGACGACAACGAATGGAGCAAGTAGCCGGAGGGCATCATCTAGGCATGGCAGCGTCCAGCAGCGGCACTTAGGTTTCCCCTAAAGAAGAGAGTTAAACTTCCAGCCAATGCGTCAAACAACACGCTGACCGTAGACCCACGAACCTCACGAATCAACGGCCCATCAGAAAATCAGTAGCTTCCACTATCAAATAGGCTCGTTTCTTGGTTAAGCGCCCAAGTCAATCTTCAGAGCAGCAGCCCAGTAACGTCGGCCGGACGAAAAACAGGTCTCAGCGATACACGGTGGGTCGATCTAACAATCTGGGACATCCAACGGTAGCATCGGATGGCCTTGGACGCCAAATTGCTGTGGTGCCTCCTAAGTGATTGAGTTTTACTGTTTCTTAATATATGATATCATTCTTTCAATTTCCAAAAGGAGTCTTGCAAAGGTTAGACTATTTCCGATGAAGATTCTTTTGGCAAGGTGATAATGAGAAAAACAAATATAGACTGGCTAAATGGAGTATGCTTTGTCGTCCCAAAGAATAGGGAGGCATGGGTATTCATGATCTGGAGATCAAAAATACTGCCTTACTTAGTAAATGGCTCTTCAAATTATTAACTGAAGAGGGGATATGGCAAACTTTACTTAAAAGAAAATACGTTGGATCAAAAGCGTTGTCCCAAATGGTTTGGAAACCTGGAGACTCTCACTTTTGGGCTGGCCTGATGGCAACGAAGAAATATTTCTTCCGCTTCGTTACATTTTCTATTAAGGACGGGTCTCAGATACGGTTTTGGGAGGATAAGTGGCTTGGCACTACTTCACTCCGCGAACAATATCCTGCTTTGTATTCCATAGTCCGGTATAAGGAGGAAACGATCGCCACCGTGCTAGGATCATTTTGCCCTAACGTGACTTTTCAGAGGAATTTAATTGGTGCAAGGCTTGACTCTTGGATCATGTTGCTACATCGGTTAATAGAGGTTCAACTGTCAGCTGGATATGATGAATTCTGATGGAACTTAAGTGAGAATGGCTCCTTCTTTGTAGTTCCTTATACATTGCCTTAATTTAGCCAGTCTTACCAATTTTAGATAATAGGATGATTTGGAAGATGAAGATACCTCTTAAAAATAAAATCTTTGCTTGGTATCTCCGTCGAGGGTCATCCTTACTAAAGATAATCTTATTAAGCGAAATTGGCACGGGGATCCTAGGTGCACATTTTGTCAGCATAGCGAGACAATAAAACACCTATTTTCCAATGCAATATTGCCAGATCTATATGGTCAGTTACCCAAGCAGCTTCTGACTTGTATCCACCGAGTAGTATTGCCAATATATTTTGGAATTGGTTACACGGTATAGATCGCAAGTATAAGTTACTTCTTCGTATATGGTCGCTTTTGCTATGTAGAAATGATAATAAGGTGTTTAACGATGCAAATTGTTCACTTCTGCAGGTTATTTACAGATGCACAGGCACCCTTCGGTCTTGGGCTACACTACATAGTGCGGATCATCGTGAGCTGTTCACAGAGGTGTGTACGCGGCTAGAGGACACGGCGCGAGATTTGTTCACCTGGCATGACTGTCAACATAATTTGCGGATAGAGCTACCTTCAGCACCTTAGGCGTTTTATAATTTCTCATTATAATATGTAATCCGCCTTATGTTATTTTTCCACTTATGTTTTGATCTATGGACTTTTGGCGGCTGTGTGCATCCTAGTTATGCAGAGGCCGAGTGTAATACTTAAGAACTTTTAAGTAATAAAGCGCCTTTTATAAAAAAAAAACATCCGATCCAAATTAATATTCTCATATTTGTCTAGATTCGGATGTATCTCTGAAAACAATGATTTAGATCGAAGGGACTACAAGAAACTATTCTCACATATTAGGAAACTGACAATACCTGATAGCCATAGCCACAGCCACAGCCACAACTTGTAGAATCAGTACTGGAAATGAATCTTTGCACGGATTCACTACCCAACATATCATTAGCTAACTCTCTCATCTACTAAAAGAACCCTTGACTTAATTATTGCGCATCAGAGAGCTAGTTAGCCACAACAAACAAGTTTATCCCTACTTTTTTTTCTCAAGAGTGCACATACCGCGAGTCCACCATGCAGTTGATGATGTGCACCAACATCATAAGACTGCTCTGATTCGACATCATCTAGAACATGCAGATATCTTTGGTATTCTAGACGGTTTTCATGGATAAAACTTGGGTCAACCTCCTCAGGCATTTGTGCCTTGCCAATCCTCGGATGATACATCGATGTCTTCATATGTCTTCACCTCCTAATCTAAGAAATGGAAATTAATATTGTCATCATTCGAGCAATTATTCGGTCTCAAGATTAGTTTCCATAAGAGTGAATTGTTTTGTTTGGAAAAGCCCAAGTAGAGGCTAATCTTTATGCCGAGCTTTTTGGATGCGATCATGGATAGTTTTACAATCAACTATTTTAGGATCCTGATACACCATCAGAGACTTACAAATGTCGAATGGAAATTAGTTGAGGAAAGTCTCTGGAAAAGGCTCAGTAGTTGGAAAGAAAAATTACTATATCTAGGTGGGAGACTGGTGCTCATTAATTTAGTACTTTATATGATATCTTTTATTCGCTTTCCAAAGGAGTCTTGACAAAGTTGAATTATTTTCGATCCAGATTCTTTTAGCAAGAAGATAGTGAGAAAAATAAATATCAACCGACAAAATAGAGTGTGTTTTGTCTCCCAAAGGATCAAGGTGGACTAGGTATACATGACCTGGAGGTCAAAAATACCGCTCTACTAGGTAAGTGGTTGTTAAAATTACTTACTGAAGATGGTATACCGCAAACCCTCCTTCAGAGAAAATATGTTGGTTCAAAAGTGTTATCTCAAGTGCTATGGAAGCCCGGAGACTAGTACATTTGGGCTAGGCTGATGAGTACGAAGAAACATTTTTTCACATTTGACACTTTCTCCATTAAGGATGGATTCGGAGGTTAGCTTCTGGGTGGACAAGTGGATAGGTAATTCTACACTCCAAGAAGGTTAGCTCCTGGGTGGACAAGTGGATAGGTAATTCTACACTCGAAGAATAGTACCCTGCTATGTACGATATTGTCCGGCATAAAGGGGATACCACTGCGACAGTGTTGGAAGCTTCCCCACCTAATGTGTCGTTTATAAGGAATTTGTTTGGACCTAGACTTGCATCATGGATTGCTCCGATACACCATTTATCTATGGTGCATCTCTCGAATGGTTTTGATGAGTTTTGTTTGAATTTACTTGAGAATGGAAAGTTCTCTGTAGAATCCATGTATAGAGCTTTGATCATGTCTTCTGTACCAATTGATAATAATAAAAATTGGAAGATGAATATACCATTAAAGGCGAAAATATCTGCATGATATCTTTGTCAAGGTGTCGTACTTACAAAGTACAACCTTGTTAGAAGGAATTGGCAAGAAAGTAAAAATGTGTTTTTTATCATCATGACAACACAATCAAACATCTTTTCTTCAAATGCAAATTAGCTAGAACTATATGGTCAATCATCCATGTAGCTTCAAGACTAAGTCCCACGAGTAGTGTTGTAATATATTCAGAAATTGGCTACATGAGATAGATTTAAGTACAAAACTCTTAATATGGTGGGAGAGCTTGCCATTATCTGGTCGCCTTGGCTATGTAGAAATGATAAGGTTTTTAATAAAAAATGTCTTCTCTTATGCAGGTTATCTACTGGTGCACAACTACACTCTGTTTGTGGTCACCTCTTTATCGGGTGGAGTGTCCAGACCTATTTACGAAGGTCTGTACACGCTTGAAGGATATGGCGAGGGATTTTTTCCTGACATGGGTGGCAGCGTGATCTTTGCATCCGACTGCCTTAGTTCTTGTTTTAGGAGTTTTGTTGTTTCCTTGCTGATCTCCATGTGATTTGCCTACAGATATTTTTTCTTTTTTTTGACTTGGGTGGGCTGCGTGCATCCTAGTTATGCAGAGGCCGGGTGTAATTCTTGTAACATTGTTAAGTAATAGATCACCCATTTCCAAATAAAATTTCTTCTCCTCTTGTCTGCCGCTGGGAGTGTCATAGCCTAATCTTTGGCTGGGAGATACTAGAAACATAGTTTTCCTTGAAACAAGTTGTTACTAAAATTTCGAGACCACTGCTGGTATACATAGCACAATCGATTCAAAGAGAAAAATAAGAGAAACAAAGAGAAACTAATGCCAACATGCCAGATCGACAAAAATGATGAAGACCCACAACCAATGCGCCATTAGGAGAAGTCCCACCACACTCATATGTCTCTGATCACCGTGTACCTGTTGTTGCCAATGATGACAACTTTCTGAAGAAAACTAGAATTTGACAGAGACACAATGGTTTGCGTGGGTTCAACTGCTCGACATTTTCTCTTTCTTCTATTTATTGTTCTGTTAAAAACTAACTCCTACAAAACGACCGACCTCACGGGGTAATGTCAGCCCATTACCGTCGTCCCATTACCCCTACAAACTCGCCACCGCCATCTTTGCCTCATGCAATCTCACAAAGTATCTTTGCAGCGAGTGGACTAGTTCTACTCTTGAACTACAAAAATAGAAGTGATGTGGATATATGCATCACTACACTCTGCATTTTAGTGTAACTGAAACTAAATAGGTGATAGGCTTAGCTGAATAATGAACCAAGGCTAACAATCCACCCCAGCTTGTTGCCCTAACTTCTTCGATGCTAACTTCTAGCTCGTCTCAATGAACTTGACGCGGCCAAGACCCTTGGTGAGAATGTCTGCCAATTGAGATTCAGTCCTAACATGTTCGACAGTCATCTTCTCTGCCTCAACGCACTTCTAAATGAAATGGTGCCTCGCCTCTATGTGATTGCTTCTCTCGTGGTAGACTGGGTTCATGCACATCACAATTTCTGATCTGCTATCCACACGGAGATCAAACTTTGAAGGATATGTACCCATCATATCAGCAAGCAAATGAATGAGCCAAGAGGCACTGACAAGCAGCTAACGATTTAGCCACATACTCCACCTCGCATGAAGACAAAGCAACAATCTTCTGCTTATATGAGGAACATGAGACAACGCTTGAGCCGAGAAAAACAGAGTTCCCGTCATACTCTTGAGCTCATATACATCTCCGGTGTGATTGTTGTCATTGTAGATGATCACCATGGGCTCAGATGCTTTAGCCTTGTAGATGCACCCATAGCCGATCATCCCATGCACATAGCGCATGATCTGTTTCACCAAGGCACAATGTTTTGTCACTGGGGATTCCATGAAGGAAATCGCCATACCCACTGCATACGAGATGTCTGGGCATGAGTTCACCAAGTAATGCAAGTGCCCATTGATGCCATGATACAGAGTGGTATTGACGTCGTTTCCACTGTTCTGCTTGCGAAAATCTTCTTTTGGTTTCTGCCGGTGTGTGACATGGGTTGAACTTATCCGATCCATGTTGGTGGGTTCGACGATCTTCCTCGCATAGCTTTCCTAACAAAGTGTGGTTTTCCCAGCCTCCAGCTACACTTTGAAGCCCAGGTAATATGAAAGCAAACCGAGATCGCTCATGTGAAAAAGTTCCTTCATTTGCACCTTGAACTCCTCAATTTCTTCCATGTTATTTTTGGTGATGACTAGATCATCCACATAGACGCCCGAGTAGGTACTTATCCACGTCTCCCCATCTATGCAGGGCGTCCTCCAATGTGGCATCTACTAAAACTGAGCAATGCTAGAGAAACATCCAATTTTGCATTCGGTCACCGCAAATAATAGAGCGCCTTTTTCATCTTCAACACATTGTGCGTGTTACCGGTGTCGATCAACCCATCCATCTACTGGACATAAACCTCATCTGCGAGATCATCGTTCAAGAAGGCATTCTTCATGTCCATGTGATGCACATTCCATCCAGATCGAGTGTGCGGACAGAGCTAGAAGCAGCCTAGCCATTTCCATGTGAGCCATGGGTGCAAATACTTCATTGATATTTATTACATGGAAATGTGAGTATAGCCTACGAGTATCGCCTTGTGCTTCACCTGTTTTTCGGCTAGATCCCTCTTTGTTTTATAGACCCACTTGAGACCAATTGCTCTATGACTAGGTGGGAGAGATCAAACTCCCGTGGTTGTCAAGGATTGACTCCATATCCTCTTCCATCGCTCTTTTCCAATCTTGATTTTCCAAGTCTTCTCTGATGCTAGAAGGTTCCTAAGCTGCCAAGAGACATAGCCCATTGTAATCTAAATTCTCATTGGTGTACTTCGGATTTGGCATCACATGATTCCATCACGTGAGTGTGTATACATAGGGTGGCACAGAGCAGTATAGTTAGATCTGTCCCTCGCGGTAGGTTATGCTGTGGCAGGCGATTCTCCTAACGTGTTGGTGCTAGATCCTGTCACGTCAAAGCTTTTAGCCATATTATCTACCGTGGAAGCGGTGTATGTCGTGGATGTTGCAGCTGCTTTGCTGATCTTCTCATCACCATAGCTCATGATGAATGGCTACTGCTGATCAAGCTCTAAATATGACCCTGTCTAGTCTCACTACTGGTCTTCATCAAAGATCACTTGTTTATGGAAATTATCATATTAGCGTCATGGAACATTTGGAAACAACGGAACAAGAAGCATTTTGATGGTGTTGCCCCAGAGTTCAACATATGGAAAAGGAAAATTGCTGCTGATCTTGATATTTTAAGGATTAGAGTTAAGCCTAAATTAAAATTAGTCCTCGATCACTTCATAGAAATTTTGAGAGTCTGAATTTTGGTAAGGGTAGTCATGGCCCCAACATGACATTGTAAAAATGTTGTAAATACACTTTTTTCATTTAATATTAAGAGCAGTAGGAGCCTCTCATGCTGTAATTCCTCAAAAAAAAGATCACATCACGTATAATATGGAGGGGCTTTGTGTGCGGATTGTATAACCTATAAGCTTTTGAGCCCTACTCATATCCAACAAAAACCATGGGCATGACCTATCATCTAGTTTCTTCACCCTAGGGCATGTGACCTTTACATGGGCCACGCAGCTGAAAGTGTGCAAGTATCCATGTTTGGCTTTCTCTTATGCCATGCTTCATGGTGTCAGGCCCTTCAACGCATGAGTTGGAAATTTCTTTAGAAGATGAACTGCAACTTTGACTGCGTCGGTCCAGAACATAGTGGGAACTAACATGCTCTTCATCAGACATCTTCCCATCTCGACAATGCTTTGATTTCTCGACTCCACAACTCCTTTTTGTTGCGGCGAGCAGGCAGTCGTGGTGTGTCGATGAAGGTTGTGCTCATTATAGAAATCAGTGAACTCTATGGAGTTAAATTCATCCTCGCCGTGCATCCTGAAAACCTTCATCTTCATGCCAATCTCCTTCTCGGCGAGCGCTTTGATCTTCCTGAAAAATCTTAGCGCCTCTTATTTAGTATTCATCATTTCAACCCACATGTATCTTATCACGTCGTCCACGACAAGGAGGAAATATTTGTTCCTCCACGTGGATTATCGTAGCATGAGGGGATGGTGCCCTATGTTGTTCCCTAAGAGTACAACCCTAACAGATCTGCTCGATGGGGTTGATCATCAAGATTCCGCTCACCATGCTCATTGCAGAGAGATCATGCAGTGAATGGAAGTGGAGGTGGCTATAGCAGGCGTGCCAAAGACACACGTCGTCACCTACTTGCGCTAGTAGGTTCACCGACTCCACAATGGTGAGGTAGATTGGGTACAACCTGTTTGGAAGCCTGCCGACACGAGCGATCATCATTGCCAATCGAAAAGGATCATCACGCCATCAGCGATGACAGACTTGACACTGATCTCATCCAGTTGCGCGATGCTAATGATGCTACTGCGGAAGCGAGGGATGTAGTAACCATCCATGAGCACTCTGTGAACGCCATTCTTGCACACAAACAGGATAGAGCTACGCCCCTGAATCTCAACGACTGATCTGTCACCAAATTTCACCATGCCGTTCACGCGTTTGTAAAGGTTGTAGAAGACAGAGCGTGATTCGGTCATGTGAATACTGACCCCTGTGTCCAGGTACAAGGGATCATCGGTTGACGACACATGTTCCTTGTCGAGCGGTGGTGCCATGATGGGCACCATTGCCATCGGCGATGTAGGCAGTGGAACTTGTGCGACGATGGTGTCCACTTCATGCAGCCAGCAGTAGCGCTGGCACGTCCTCTTGTCCCTATGACAGATTGGCCTACTCCACGCGCTTTCCCTACTCACCACGTCATGCTTGGCCTTGCGGCACTCGTGAGACTAGTGACCATCGATCCCTCAGTAGTTGCACTTCACTTTGCAACACAGAGCATTTCCCCCACTGCCACATTTGCTATCGCCACCCTCGCCGGATGCTTGGCCCTGTGCTTCTTTCCTTTGTCATGCGGCTTGCTTAGCCACCAAACGAGCCTACGCTAGACTCGTGGCCTTCGCTCGCTCTTTTGTGAGGATAAGCCGCCCACCCGCGTCATGCTCCGGCTTGCTGCGTCCATCTGACGCGGCAAGGCAGCCACTTAGCTCTTCTATCGACATGTCCTTTAGATCCAACAGAGTTTCAATTGAACATGCCATTTGACCATACCCGGATGGCATGACGCGCAGAACTTTTTGCATGGTGTCAAGCTCTGTCATAGTGTAGCCCAATGATTACAGACGATGTCAGAGATGCACGGGGAGAAGTCCTCGACCGCCTCTTTTCTCTTGAATGTCGGGTTATCAAAGTCCTTGTAGAGCCTCTGATGGCACACTTCATGGATATGATCCACGCCCACGTGTAGGGTTTTGATCATGTCTTAGTACACCTTCACGCTTGTCCTTGGCAGCGAACACCGGCACCATCTCTGGTGGCACAGAGTGCAATATGGCAATCAACGCCCACTGCTCCGGCGTTATGTCCGTGTTGATGGCATCCCAGAGGCCTATGGCCTAGAGCTGCACCCGCATGAGAATTTCCCACTCACTGTATTTCATCTTTGTGAGAGGCGAATACATGACGGCGATGCTGCTCCCGCCGCCTTCCCTCACGATCCCGCACATATGATCTCCCTGCCCTCCTTGTCCTACTCCATTCGCGGCTTGGCGAGCACACATGACGTGGGTCCACCTCGGTGGTGACTTGGATGCAGATGCTGGTGGTGGAGAAGCTAGTGGCGGTGTCCCGACCATGATCACCAAAGCACGATGCACGGATCTGATACCACTTGTTTTTGCCAACAATGAAAACTCTCTAACGAAAAGTATAATTTAATAGAGACACAATAGTTCACCTGCCCACATTTTTTCGTTCTCTTCTATTTATTGTTCTATTACAAAATAATTCCTACAAAATAGGATCAACGACCGAGATTACAATGTAATGCCATCCCATTACTGCTCGTCCCCATCGCCCCTACAAACATGTCAAGGTCACCTTTGACTTGTCATGCCACGGAGAGATCTTTGTGGTGAGTGGACTAGTTCTAATCTAGAACAACAAAACAGAAGTGAAGTGCACAGATGCATCACAACACACTTCTAACTGAAACTAAATAGGTGACATGCTTAAATAAATAATGAACCAAGGCTAATAGTACCAAGCAACACCATCAAAAAGAAATGCGGCCACCATAATGTTGCTTCCCAAACTAGTCATAGGATTTCTCCCCATACAAGGAGGGAATTGGGGAATGGGTACACCTGGCACCCTTTGAGAAGGAACATCGGTGCCCACAAGCATCACCACATCAGTGACGGCCAAGTCATAGCAATCCACCAAAATTTCCGCCCACCAACATGTGACCATGGTCTTGCAGTCACCATCATCTTCTCTCCATGGGGAAGTTGCAAGGCCAGGTGGATTGAGAGGAATGCCAGACGTAGAGAAGGGGAGGTAGTCATGCAGCCACACGGGAGGGAACAACCTGCACCACCAAAGAGGTAGCCGATCGTACGCAGCCGTAGGAGCACACCTGGCCAGCATTGGAACCGGAGGGTGGCAGCATCACAGCCGCATGGAGCAGGGACACACCAGGCTGAACAACGTACTTTTCGCAAATGGTCCGTTTCTAGGCACAAAATGTTGCATTAAAACTACAAGTTAGCTCAAACCTTACCAGGTTCAAGAAAATATACTGAATAGGACTGCAACTTATTGATATCTAAAATGTGTGTTCATATATTTCGACTTGCTATGTGATGGCTCTGTGTATGGCGCCAGAAAAATGCTGGAGCGGTGTTGATGTAGAGCTCGTTGGGAACCCCAAGAGGAAGGTATGATGAGCACAGTAGCAAGTTTCCCTCAGTAATAAAACCAAGGTTTAATCGAACTAGTAGGTGCAAGAAAACACCCCAAAGGTGTTACTAGCTGAGCCTTGGCAGGGCGCACTACCGGTGCTAGTAGAAACGTGGAGACCTGCACAACACAACCACATAACTTTGTCCCCAACTTGCGATGAGGTTGTCAATCTCACCGTGTTTTGCGGAAAACAAAGGATTAAACGTATCAAATGGAAAGAAGTAAAAGTTTGCAGAAAGTAAACACAAAGCAGTAAAAGATTGTAGATTGTATGTAAAGAAAAAAGACCGGGATCCATAGTTCACTAGAGGTGGCTCTCCTTAGATAGATAACATGATGGGTGAATAAATTACAGTGGGGCAATTGACAAACATCGAGAAAGCAATACATGCATATACTAATCATCTTGACTCCTTTGGAACTTGATTGGGCATTACAACATTATACATAGACCGCCATCCAACTGCATCTATGACTAATAATCCACCTTCAGGTTATCATCCGAACCCCCTCTAGTATTAAGTTGCAAGCAACAGATTATTGCTTTACGAACTGCGTGTAATGTAAACAATACGATTGTTCTATGAACAAAGGATTGTTGTTTTCTCCCTAGTAGCAACAGCACATCTAGTACCTTAGAGATTTCTGTCACTTCCGCAGATTACTAGAGGCATGAACCCACTATCGAGCATAAATACTAACTCTTGGAGTTGCTAGCATCTACTTGGCCAAGATAGCTACTAACAACGGAAAGCATGCAAGATCACAAATAACAAAGACATGATAGAATCAATAATCAATCTGAAATAGCATCTCAATATCCATTGGATCCCTGCAAACACAACATGTATGATTATAAATAGATGATCTTGATCATGAACGGAGCTCACAAGATCTAGACATGAAAGCACAAAGGAGGAGAATCGGCCATCTAGCTACCACATGGATCTGTAGTCCAAGGATGAACTACTCACGCATCACACTGGAGGCTCGAATGGTGATGAAAAAGGCCTCCAGGGTGAATTCCCCTCTCCGACAGGGTGCCAAAAGAGCTTCAGATCCCTCCCGATCTAGGGATGGAGATGATGGCGGCTACAGACTCTTTCGTAGATTTTTGATCGGGCACTTAGGATTTTCGTCCTGAGGGCAATATATAAGTGGAAGGGGAGGCCGAGAGGGTGCCAGAGGCGGCCACACCACCCCCTGGTGCGGGACAGGCTGGGCCGCGCGGCCAGGTGGTGTGGTGGTGTAGCACCCCGGTAAAACCGCTACTAGAAAATCGCGTGTTGTTTTTATTTTGTGCATCATCATGACCGTATGCTCATGTCATCATGCCACATTGCATTTGAGCATCGTCATGTCATCATGCATAGTTTTGGCTCAAACTATTTTCTAAAAGCCTATCTTTGTTTTCTAAATATTCCCCGTGTTTATTTTAAATCAAAACCCGGCCCTTCTAGATATTTTGTTTTGTCTACAAATCATTTACAAAAGTCTCTTAAATAAAACAAAACAATAAAAAAATATAAATCTATTTTTGTATTAGGGAGGCAGCCGCAGGCCAGGCCGAAAGCCCAGCCACAGCCACCTGCTACCCGATAAAACCCTAACCTAGGAAAATCCTAACACCTCTTCCTCCACCCAGCCGCCGCTAGGGTGCACCCTCACCTGACCCGCACGCGAGCCAGTCCCGACCGACCTGGTCCCACTCCCATGCTACGAACACGCCCCGCACATGGCTCCTCGCGATCCCCGCGTCCACCCCGCGTTGCAACCCCCGCATCCCCCTTGTCTCTTTCGCCCTGGCCCACCACGACCTGCGCGTCGCGCATGACCACGCAAGCCCCGGTCCTACACCAATCGCTACCGGCAACTGCGAGCAACGCGCCCCGTCCCCCTCGCGTCGTCATCTCCCTCTCCCCTACTTGATCTCCTCACAGGGCTTTCGCTGCCGTGGCCCCGTCTTCCCGTGCGCCGCCTGCTGCAAGCCCGGCCTCGTCTGGGACCTCTTTTGTGCCGCCCCGCCATCGGAGCTCCGCCCCTTATCTTCGGCCCGCAAGCCGACCCCGCCGTGATCCTCCTCTCGACCGGCGAGCCCCATTAACCCGGACCCATGCAACCCCGCCGTACGCCACTGGCTCGACCTCATCCCGTTGCTGCCCCTCCGCCGTTCGAGTCCGGCCGCCGCTCCACCTGGGTGTCCGCGACCTCGCCGGAGATCCTCTCGCCTTGCCACCGTCATCCTCGAGTTCTCCCTGCACCGCGGCCCCACTTCGTCGTCCCTGCCGCAGGTCGCCAGCGTCCTCCCCAAGTTTGCCTCCTGCCCGTGCGCTTCGCGCGAGGAACACATGCGCCTTCCCAAGCCAAGGACCCCGCCTCTCTGCCGCGGGCGCCCTTCATCCTGTCTACCTCGCCCCGCGGCCGCCCACGAAGCCGCCGTCTCGGCTCCCTCCGTGGCCGCCGTCAACCTCGCCCCTGCCCAAGCACTCCGTCGCCCACAGCGGAGCTCCCCCATCGTCTCCACCGCGTGTTCCCGCCCTCTCCGCAGCACGTGCGGAAGCCAGCGCCCTCCTCCATGTTTCTCCATGTTCGACCCGCCGTTGCGACCCCGCGGCTCTCGCTGCCAGGTGATGTTCGTGAGCAGCTTTGGTAGGCCCTGTTGCTGTGCTCCATCGACAAGTTTTCCTATGTGCGCTCCTCGAACGAACGTTGAGGCCTTTTGCTTTTGTCCTATGCTCGGGTACTGCAGATGTTGATGTCAGAGGACCACATGTTTGTGAACCTCTAGCTCGTCGTCCATCGATGTCGAGTACCGCATTGCCAGGATCTGCGGCATGTACATGGACGGAGGAGGATATTGTACACACACATGAACACCTCTGCCTTGGACAAGATCTGCCACACGGACCCGAGACCGAACCCTGAAAACCCCGTTCCCGGAGTCTGAAGACCGATCTCGGAGTGCGAACCCGAACCAGAACCCCTCCGAACCCACAAGATCTTCGACCCTGAGATGTGTGACCCCTACCTATCCCTATTTTATAAATTGCCATATATCTTGTTGCATATAAATTGTCATGCTTGCATACATGTTTATTTGTTTGGGGGTACTTTGCCGATTTACCTCATAATTAAATATGGAGACCATATGCAGGTAAACCTAGTATTATACTGCCTCCATTTAAATCTGTGTAGCGAACCGATGCCATGTTTTGCCATGATAATACAACATTTAAATTGCAGGGTATCCAAACAACATAAACCATCTAATTAATTGCCGGGACCCCGGTTCCGCTTAATATTGCCTAATTGCATCGCATCTTTGCTATGTCATACATCATACATGCATCATGCCCGATCTTCTGCTGTAGTATTAAATAGTGTATCCGGTGTTTCTTTTAATGTTTTGCTTCTTCACGGATTAGGCTGATGAGTTGATGCGAGTGTCGACCCGATCTTTGGATGAACCCGCAATAATGTTTCCCAGGCGAGCATTCTCCTCCTTTCTACCTATTTTGCATTTATAGTCTTTACTTCCTCCTGTTGATCTATTGTTATCCTTGTTGCGATGCTTTAATTTCCGTGCACCATTTATTTTCCCTGCAGCCTCTATATTGCCATGGACACATCCTATTGCCTGTTGTTTGATAAATAGTCGGCCTTGCGAGTCGTAGTTGCTTGCTTATGTGTTGCTTCGCGTTGTTGTCGTTCCACCGTTGACGGCAAGTTGGCACATGCTTAATGATGGAGATGATCATGACTTTAAATACAACTTGATTAATTGCTGGGAATAGATATAACTAATGTAGAGGCATCGGTGGGCAATAGATGTTATTTGGTTCTTCCACGCTCACTTATGTCACCCCGAGTACTTGATACCTGTTACTTGACTATCGCACTATCCGCATGTGGGACCATGAATCCCCTTAGCCAGAGCTTGATTCATTTCTTATTTCTTGGGGCCACAAAGTAGTTTGGGGCTTTATTACTATCCTGTACTTATGACATGCTTTACTGCTTTATTTACGATTGTGCGTGAAGCACCTGTACTATTTTGGAACATGGAATATTTTCGCAGTATCGACAAGCCCAGTCACACTTTCGGGTTCCTAGTCGTTTACAGCCATTGACACAAACCCTGGGTCTGTTCCGGAGCCGGCCAACTTTGTTGCCGATAGCTTAGTGGGGTGGGCCCCTGAAATAATTTATGAATCCTGTGATTGCTTTGTCGTGAAAGCCTCGTTGGGTTTTGATTTGGTTTTTCCGAGGTTGATCGTGTGTGTGTTGCTATTTGTGCACCCGCAGGTAAATCTTTCGAAGTGTGTCCATGTTATAGACGACTTGGAGCACAGTATCTCGATCATAGACAACTATAACTAAAGTAATGCTATAAATTTGACTTTAGAATGACTAGTAATCAGCTACACTACAATGGAATGAGTAAATAAAAGTGCCAACAACTGTTGGGTTTGGGATGTCACATGCTAATTGTATTTGACTAGTAAGTACTGCAACTACAACTGAATGGTTAACTAAAACTTCCCACTACTTATGCTATCAGGATAACTCATGCTATCTATATCTGACTAGTAAATGCTACAACTATAATGGAATGAATAAAACTGCCAACTATGTGAGTTCCTTGGTTTGACTCTCTCGTTTGGTCTCGAGGGGGAATACTAGGATGGGTATGATTGGTTAGTATCAGGTTGGTCCCGAATAGGTCTCTCTTATCCCTCTCTAATAGCCGACAATTGCATCGAGTCTCTATAGGTTGTTTAGTGCATGCTGCGCTGCCGCTTCAGTCCACCATACCTATGTAGGGGAGAGCCGCCGAATTCTAGCCTCGCCGTGTACTGGCCTCAGTACTGACGCTCCTCTTTTTCCTTTGCCCTTTGTCGGCACCCCTTTTGTTTTAGCAGGTTTGAGATCGACATCGTTAGCATGGTTACCCTTCTGGCTTGGCCTGGTCAGGGTTATGGACGCCATTGGTTATTCTTCAGGGCTCTTAGCCCCATTTGCATCTTGTCCGTAGTCGGACGCTCTATCATTTCAAGGTGATTCGGATCTTTGTATAGTATATCTGTATTCTTGACTGATGGAGTCATTGTTGTATATATATATGTTCTGTGGGTTCCATCGTGGACTAATGTGTAATGGTATTACTTCGTTCTCCACTCGCACGCAAGTGCCTAGTGGGCGTTCTTGAATCGTTTCTATGCGGGTTTGGTGGGAAGCGCTAAAATCTGCATAGGGTCGATTCGAGGGTGTTACAAAGTGGTATCAGAGCTCAGCAGTTACGATACCCCACTGGTCCAGCCTGTAGATAACCTAGCTAACGACCGATGTAGAGTGTCAAAACTATTTTACAAAATCGGTTGGATAGATCTGATTAGGTCTGATTTTACTCCTTACCCCTATGCTATTCTCCTCTTACCTCTGCGTGTTTTGAATCTATTCTCTTACCTCTCTTTGAGTTTAGGATTTTCTCGTGGTTGGATTCCCGTCGTACCTTTAGGATTTCGCTTTCTTCCTCTTGTAACGGGGCTTGTTCGTCTGCGGTACCAAAGTTGGCAGGCCAGCGCATGGCGGTACCTAAGTTGCCTGAAATCACCGCGTTTCGAAAAGTTGGGCCGCCAACTACTGAGAGGGTCCATTTCGAGGCAAACTCATCTCACCCCTGCCAAATACAAACATTCCGTTAAACCGCCCCGTGAAGTAGACGGTTGATGTCTACGCACTTCTATTCTTGTAGACAGTTGTTGGGCCTCCAAGTGCAGAGGTTTGTAGAACAGCAACAAGTTTTCCCTTAAGTGGATCACCCAAGGTTTATCGAACTCAGGGAGGAAGTGGTCAAAGGTATCCCCTCTCAAGCAACCCTGCAATCAAGATACAAGAAGTCTCTTGTGTCCCCAACACACCCAATACACTTGTCAGGTGTATAGGTGCACTAGTTTGGCGAAGAGATAGTGAAACACAAGTGGGATGGATAATTATAAGTGGTAATGGTGATAGAGAATAGCTTGGTGGCGTGGAAAAGACTAAAGTAAAACTGAAATAAAGATAGAAGCAAGCAAACATGTAACAGATCTAATAGCAAACGTTGTTTCAGTGCTTAGAAACAAGGCCTAGGGATCATACTTTCACTAGTGAACACTCTCATATAAATATCTTCTCTTTATGATACTACTCTTAACTACTCTCCGGTTGGACACTCTAATCGATGGTAGGGATATAACAGCACACCTCAAAGTTCATCTTTCCCATCTAGAAAACCCCACACTGTCACCTTGAGCACTAGATGAGTCCAACAAACACCACAATTTCATAAAGACATCCAACTCCAAATATAACTCATAACAAGTATTTGTAATCTCTAGCCTAAGTGCCACCATGGTGTGCACGCTGTCACTTTCACACACATGGGGAGAGCAGAGATCTATTAAGCACTTGAGTAGCAAGGTAGATCTATAGATTACAAGCTCATGATCATAATATGATCATGCATAGAGAGAGAGAGATGAACACATAGCTACCGGTAGAACCCTTAGCCTCGAGAGAGAACTACTCCCTCCTCATCATGGGAATCAGCAATGGTGATGGAGATGGCGGTGGAGATCGATGGAGATGGCTCCGAGGGCACTTCCTCGTCCCGGCAGGGTGCCGGAACAGAGACTTTTTGTCCCCCGAATCTCCCCTTCAGTGGTGGCGGTGCTGCGGAACTTTTCGTGTATTTCTGAGTGACGATTTAGGGTTTACGCATCGGGAGGCTTCTTATAGGCCAGAGGGCAAGGTCGATGGGCGGCCAGGGGGCCCACACCATGCCTGGCGTGGCCTAGGTAGACCCGAGCCTAGGGGTGGTGTGGCCACCCTGTGGCCCCTCTCCGGCTCTCCTTCTGGCTCCGTGAGTCTTCCAGGAATATAGTAACTTTGGCTTTTGTCCCATCCAATTCCGAGAATATTCATTTTCTGACTTCCTGGAACCAAAAATAGCAGAAAATAGGCAACTGGCACTGTGGCATCTTGTTAATAGGTTAGTCCAAGAAATCATATGAAAAGTACTCCAAAGTTGGAACAAAACACAAGAAAGTGGATAAAACCAAGCATGGAACATCAAAAATTATAGATACATTTGCAATGTATCAACATCCCCAAGCTTAACTCCTGCTCGTCCTCGAGTAGGTAAGTGATAAAAAGAAAGAATAATTTTTGAGGTGACATGCACCATCAAAGACTTGATCAAAGTATTTGCAAAACATTCAAAGCTGGGATCATAGTACTTCAATCATAACATGAAAGACAAAGTTCTAGCAATAAGCAAATAAACTATGATGCAACATGAAAAGGCACAAACAAAAGATTCATGAATAACAATGCTTTGCAAGACGTTTATTTGTTTCACATAAGGAAAACATAGCATAGTAGCATTCAGCTTGTCCCTCATAGAGTAGCAAACATAAATGCATAGGACACCTTCAAAGTTCATAAGAGTGACTAGATACAATAGTTTAAAACAAGCAATAACAAGTTATGCATCAATCAAGTAGTCTTGGGACAATGAACATAGAACTAAGAATGGCCACTATGCTCTCAAAGTAGTGCATAAAGATAGAAGGTGGAGACTCAATATAATGGTGGAAGAAAGGCCTTTTGTAAAAGGAAGTATGGATTCAAGTCTCATAAAGAGCTTCCAAAAATTATGGTACTTATAGCTTTCAGCTCTCATTGCCCCTATCATAAGCATCTTTAAGGTGATTAAGGTTAAAGTGACACAACTAAGAGGATATGCTTGACAAGTTATAAACCGAAATCTCATGCCCCTTCCTTACGAAGACCGATCATCATGCTACTCAACTTCGGTCACGAGTAAGCTCTTGTCATTGTAAGTATATGTGTATCATTAAGAACCGCCAACGGGGTACCCCTTGCACATGATACGGGAGCTTTCCCATAATGAAAGTGACAAGGCAAGCAGACAATGAGCATCTCAGCGTTCTTTTTATTTGCTATTTGCATAGGTTTTTATTGAGGATGCTTCATAGAGTGCTCATTATGGTGATGCTGCAAGTTTCCACCATGATTAGGCATGGCTTAGGATAGCAGCCCAGGCATTTCTCTAACACACATACAAACTCCATGATCTTACAAGTTCCACTTTTATTTCACACCGTCGGGATCCGTAAGCAAAAGAACATGATATCAACGGGGTACAAAGTACAAGTGCAATGTTGAAAGCATTCCCCATGAAACATGGTTCTGCTAATTTCAACTTATAAAGCGTAAGCATATACGCAACAAAGGAAGACCCAATGGTTCAAGTTTATTAGAGGCAATAAAGTAAAGTGTGCCATCAAGTTCGTGAGAGCTTTAATCACTAGTTTTCTCATAACAAGTGGAAGGTAAACAAAAGCATGAATGTACTTGGAATAGCATAAGCTAGTAGGTAGGTATGGTGGACTCTTTGGAATAACTTGTTTTAGGGAGTTGGATGCATGAGTGGAACTCATACTTTGTTGTGGAGGCTAGCAAAAGACTGGGAGCGACAAACTAAGAGAGCAATAATGGCCATGATCATGCAGAGCGACAAAATATCATTGATCAAAGCATAAAGTGATACTACAAGTTGAAAACTAAAGGATCATAAAGGCTATGGTGACTTGAGATAGTCATAACATGGTGTGAGCATGTGCCAAGTCAACCCAAATAAAGCATCAAAGGAGAATACCACTATACTATGCTTCAATATGCTAAAACAATGCATGATTCATCCAAGGCACATTAAGCAATCTCAATTGTTTATAACAAGTCATGCTACAGCAAAGAATACTAAGCATAAAGCCAAAACAATATAAAGCATGGCATGACAAAGCATAGCCACAGTCAAAAACGAGCTCTTTTTACCACATAAGCATGAACTTTCCTACTCTTTTCCAAACCAAACCAAACTAATTGCAAACCAACGTGTGAAAGAGGGGGTCCAACCAACTTATTCAGAAAACTAAGCAAACCAAGCAAACTAAAAACCAACACAAAAACGAAAAAGAAGACGCTCTAAGAAAAATACAACTGTGTATGAAACAATAAAAATGAAGCGTTTGAAAGAAACCTGGAATTTTTATTGATGAAGAAGGGGATGCCTTGGGCATCCCCAAGGTTTGACGCTTGCACTTCTTGGATATTTCTTGGGGTGACACGTGTGGCATCCCCAAGCTTGAGCTTTAGTCCATCCTTCATCTCATTACTCATTCCTTCCATACACCTGAAAATTTTCCTTCATACAAAACTTCACACAATCTCATTAGCAACATTAGTGCACTTAAGATAGATAAGTATCAAGGTTCAGTTCTAACACCAAATAAACTTCCATTATAACACTAGGTACTGTAGCACTTCCCTCAAAAATCTCAATTCCTCAAAGGAACTCAAGAAGGAACTAACAAGAAGCAAATGCAGAAAATGGCAGAAATCTGTCAAAACAGACCAGCGGGTAAAGACGAATTTTTTCGAAGACCTTCTGTTGCTCAAATCAAAACGTGTTGAACTAACGAAAGTTAGATAACAACCTGGGGCAGAAGTACAAAAAATTACAGCTCAATCCGACGTACAGAGATCTCTCAGGAATTTTTACGGTGAAGCTTAGAAATCTGTTTCGGGACAGCAACTTTCCCAATCATTACTTCACTCTCATTAGAGGTTACTCTTGGCATAAAAAGCAAATAAAAAGGATAAGGAGTGGTTATTAGTGAATTAATAACTTCCAAGACCCATCTAAAACTTTTGGGTTATCTCCCAATAAGTACTTTTCTTTAACGCATTTAAGTTAGGCATGATAGTTTGAGAAGATGCTCACATAAGAGATATGAATTGAAGTAAAAGAGAGCATCAAGAAGCAAATTCAAAGCACATTTAAGTCTAACCCACTTCCTATGCATAGGAATCTTGTAAAGAAACAAGTCATGAAAGCACAAAGCAACAATCATAGGAAAGCAAAACAAGTGCAACTTCAAAATTTTCAACATAAAGAGGGGAAACTTAATAATGTTGAGATACATAAAACCATGTTTCCCTCTCTCATAATAACTTTCAGTAGCATCATGAATAAAAGTAACAATATAACTATCAGAAGAAACATTCTTATCATGAGCCACATGCATAAAAGAATTAATACTCTCCACATAAACATAGTCATTCTTATTAATTGTAGTGGGAGCAAATTCAACAAAATAGCTATCATTATTATTCTCATCACCATAATCATCAAATATAGGAGGCATATTGTAATCATTAATTTTCTCCTCAATAGTAGGTGGACTGAAAATATCATATTCATCATTGTAATCATCATATATTGGAGGTTTGGTATCATCATAAGCAATAGAATAGCTATCTTCCAAAGCTGGGTAACTAAAAAGATCATTTTCATAAGAACTAGCTTCCCCAAGCTTAGACTTTTCCATAGCATTAGCAATAATGGTGTCCAAAGAATTCATACTAACAACATTGCTATTAGCATGCAAATAAAGTTCCATAGGTTTTTTAATTTTTTCTTCAAACATTTCATGTCCTAACTCAAGATAGATACTATAAAGCTCTCTAATTTTGTTGTCGTTTTCCATTAAGCCTAACTAGTGAAAACAAGAAACAAAAAGACAAAATTGTAGAATCTAAAGGAAATAACTTCGAGCACTCACACCGGAGGATGTGAGTACCTTTTACCTTACCTCCCCGGCAACGGCGCCAGAAAATAGCTTGATGTCTACGCACTTCTATTCTTGTAGACAGTTGTTGGGCCTCCAAGTGCAGAGGTTTGTAGAACAGCAGCAAGTTTTCCCTTAAGTGGATCACCCAAGGTTTATCGAACTCAGGGAGGAAGTGGTCAAAGGTATCCCCTCTCAAGCAACCCTGCAATCAAGATACAAGAAGTCTCTTGTGTCCCCCAACACACCCAATACACTTGTCAGGTGTATAGGTGCACTAGTTCGGCGAAGAGATAGTGAAACACAAGTGGGATGGATAATTATAAGTGGTAGTGGTGATAGAGAATAGCTTGGTGGCGTGGAAAAGACTAAAGTAAAACTGAAATAAAGATAGAAGCAAGCAAACATGTAACAGATCTAATAGCAAACAGTGTTTCAGTGCTTAGAAACAAGGCCTAGGGATCATACTTTCACTAGTGAACACTCTCATATAAATATCTTCTCTTTATGATACTACTCTTAACTAATCTCCGGTTGGACACTCTAATCGATGGTAGGGCTATAACAGCACACCTCAAAGTTCATCTTTCCCATCTAGAAAACCCCACACTATCACCTTGAGTACTAGATGAGTCCAACAAACACCACAATTTCATAAAGACATCCAACTCCAAATATAACTCATAACAAGTATTTGTAATCTCTAGCCTAAGTGCCACCATGGTGTGCACGCTATCACTTTCACACACATGGGGAGAGCAGGGATCTATTAAGCACTTGAGTAGCAAGGTAGATCTATAGATTACAAGCTCATGATCATAATATGATCATGCATAGAGAGAGAGATGAACATATAGCTACCGGTAGAACCCTTAGCCTCGAGAGAGAACTACTCCCTCCTCATCATGAGAATCAGCAATGGTGATGGAGATGGTGGTGGAGATCGATGGAGATGGCTCCGGGGGCACTTCCCCGTCCCGGCAGGGTGCCGGAACAGAGACTTTCTGTCCCCCGAATCTCCCCTTCGGTGGCGACGGTGCTGCAGAACTTTTCGTGGATTTCTGATTGACGATTTAGGGTTTACGCATCGGGAGGCTTCTTATAGGCCAGAGGGCAAGGTCGGTGGGCGGCCAGGGGGCCCACACCATGCCCTAGCGCGGCCTTGGTGGACCCGTGCCTAGGGGTGGTGTGGCCACCCTGTGGCCCCCCTCCGGCTCTCCTTCTGGCTCCGTGAGTCTTCCGGGAAAATAGTAACTTTGGCTTTTGTCCCGTCCAATTCCGAGAATATTCATTTTCTGACTTCCTGGAACCAAAAACAGCAGAAAATAGGCAACTGGCACTGTGGCATCTTGTTAATAGGTTAGTCCAAGAAATCATATGAAAAGTACTCCAAAGTTGGAACAAAACACAAGAAAGTGGATAAAACCAAGCATGGAACATCAAAAATTATAGATACATTTGCAATGTATCAACGATCGGGACCCACATGTCGGTTATCTGTCCGTGACGCGGGCGCCAACGCGGCAACCTCTTAGGCAAATCAAGCATCTAAGTGGATTGGATGCGTTGAACAATTTCACAAATCCATTCCCAGCTTTCCCCTAGCACCGGCGGCGTCGGAATCCACCCTCCAGGCAGGACGATCCCTTCGGACATTTGACTTCTGGCGCCAAGTTGCTGTGGCCAGTTGCTGCGCTCAGTCACTAATCCCGAACTCCAATGGCGCATGTTGTAGCCGCCGTTGCGAGGCTCTATCCCGCCTCCGCCACCGACGAGCCGAGCAGCTCGGAGGATGGCAGATCGTACTATCAAGAAAGAAAAAGTTCTGTCTACAAGCGGGTGAGCTACCCTTCTCTTTGCTATTCGCACTAATTACAACTGCTAGCTGGCTACTGAAACTCAAATTGTTTGTTAGCCCAACGCCGACAAACATATTTTGTCCATAGTTTTCTTTCAAGTGGGATCTGCGTGGACCCCCCCTTACCTGGTTACGGTAGTCCTCTATAGGTACGACTCTAATGGCAAGTGGTATGGAAGCCATTGTTTCACGATGGAAGAAGCGCCTGCACAGATCTGCACTATATCTAGTGTGGTTTCTGCTCTGCATAATCATGTTGAATTATGGCCGAAGCAGACTGCAAAGTTCAGCTTCATGGATGAACGTGGCATCATGGTTCCTATAACGTGTGACAGTCAGCTAATTGGGTTGATGAAAAGGTATGCTTCAGCTGCCATGTTTGACCTGAAATGTCATGTACTGGATGTGGAAGCTGCTACAACTGGGAGTCGCCCTTCTATTCTTGGACAGGGTGGTTGCTCGAACCCAATTAGCTCCTGGTAAGCAAAGGTCGCTTGGGGTTCGCATGTTTGTGCTGAATTGTAATTTTTGTTTTATTTACTCTGTAGATATTAGACAGTTATGCAATAGTCTTGTTTCTTTGACAGGAAGCGCCGCAAGGTTAGAAACATGATTGCTGGGTCAGTGATTTTGCTGCTCGAAGAAATAAAAACGAGTGGAAAGATGATGCTGGACACGATTCTGGTGCCCATTGTCCCGGCGATGTAGAGTACATGAAGCTAAGAAAATTGGCACCGAGGAAGAGGAAGAAGGCAGGAAATGAAGAAGCCAGTGGACGTGAAGGCTTGACACCTAGGCTGCGGAAGAAGGCTGCTGGCAATGAAGATGCATAGTAATGTGTTGAACTTGAACCTATATATGTAATTCTGTTAAATTCTGATCACTCTGTGTGTGGCACGTTGCTAGGCGAAACATTCTACCCACGTTCTCTGAGTAAAATGTACCGCGACTTAGGGTTTGGAAACACCCGAGTCAGTAGTTGAATCTGAAATTGTGATTGTGCCACTACTATCTGAAAACAATGATCCACCGGTTCCACGATTGCTGAGGGGCAGGAGGTATCCAAATACGACGGAATGTAAGTGGCACATAAATAAATTATTTAAGCTGCCACACTCCACGAAGCAGCAACTTATTTCAGATGTTGCACAACGACGTGGCAACATAAACAGCAATGTTCTCACCGATAATGCCCAGATGAGGAGGAAATGGGTACCACTTTCTGTCCTAATCTTGAGCCCGTCCATCTCACCGCCTCTCTGCTCCTGCATCCCCTGCATCTAGCGAAGCTCCCGGATCTCCAGTAACCGGGTGTACGTGCTTCCACTTTATAAATTGTGGTTGTGCCATTTGCATGCGGCACAATCCACGTAGATTACGTTTAAAAAAACCACCAGTGTCAGAATACACTAGTAGAAAAGGTGTCTTTGGTCCACGGTTACGTTCCCAATCCGGGACAGAGATCTAAATCGAGGTAGAAATTGATCTAAATCACAAATTCTTCTACAAATTAATCGAGACAGAGATCTAAATCAAGGCATTTCATTAATTCAACCACAAATTCTTCTATAGAAAGGTGTGATTTCACATCCTACATTAATTCAACCAACTAGTCAACAATTTCACTTCCGCTGTCGCTGTCCTCCGAGCCGCCGGCTTCCTCGTCTTCATCGGACGGAACCTCCACGATTTCCGCATTGTACGCGAGACGGAGCACCTCTTCGCGGAGAGCGGCGGCGATGACGGTGAACTTGGTCCGTCCAGGGACGGACCAGAACCTCTCCCGCCCTTCCCGATTGCGGAGATCCCGGTGCACCACGCGCCCATAAACGATGCAGTTGTCAATCTTGGCCTTCCGCTCCTTCTTGAATAGCGCCGGCTAGTACGGGCTGGCCGCCGCGTACCGTGGCAGCGCCCACTTCCATGCGGGCATCTGGAGGCGGCACGCCGCGATTTCGCTCTCCATCACGTCTCCGCCGTGGAATAGGAGCGGAGCCACCGGCACCCCCGCATAGCTGATGCGCCATCCGTGGGGCACCGTCGCGGCCGGCGGCGCGAGGATGTCGAAGTGCGAGAACATCACCACCTCGTAGAAGTTCAGCGAGGGCATCTCCATGGCGGCGTGGTGGAGATTGGAGAGGGAGCGAGGGGGTGGACGGCGCGGTGGAGATTGGAGAGGGCGAGGTAATGGGCGACGGAGCGACGAGTTGTAGCGCCTCCTATTTGTACACGAGGACGACGAAGCGACGGGTGGAATATCCAAGGGGCATTGGTCAGACAAAAGGAAGTAATGCAGCATTAAGACAGATTAACAGGCGACCAATTTTTTTACTCCCAGGACTCCGGGGCCAATAGTTCAGACCGCTAGGTCAACAAGTACAACTATTACAACTTAAAAAGGCACGGGGCTTAAGCTAAATAGAACTAGTTAACACACATTTCCTTAATCTTCCTAATCTTAGCCTTATGCGCATCTTCCTGCGAGAGCAAGGATCGAATCGTCTGCTCCTTCCTTGCACAACTTCAATTGTTTCTCTGCATCTTTCCTCATGCACTTGTCAATACTCGTAGTTGTGAACTGCAGGACTTTGGCCTGGTGAAGATCCTTCCTTGCTTGAGTCAGTTCTTGCTCTGCTTTAGCCTTCAGGGCCAACGCCGCGTTCGTCTCCTTCTCGACTTTGCTAACCTTGTCTTCCACCCCCATGAGATCTCGCTTATGCTTGGTCGTGTCAACTGGTTCCCATAGCTTCATCTCAACACTATCAAGAAGTGAGCTGAATGCGGATTCTTTCAACTCAACAGTCATTTCGCATAGTTTGTCCAGCGTTTTCTGCATCGATTTGGTCCACTCTGGATCTACCCATTTGACAACACCGCAACTTCTGCCTCGCATCATTGCACGATGTCCTTGACACCATAGAAACCTCCTGCCTGCGTTTCGTCCTTCGAACGCTACACATTTAGCAGGCACATATCCATGTTTACATAGCAGAGGACTATCTTCATCCGCTAAACCGTGATAGTCGGCGTCATACATCGTCTGGTTGGCCTAACACATCATACGCGCATGATTAAACGAAGTAGATCTGGCTCAAAAAATAGATAATTGGCCACCGATGATAGAGATAGAGATGAGACGACTCACATCGAAATCACCGTCCCTGTCGTCATGACGCGTTTCCTCGTCGTCTCCCCTTGAAACCATGGCGAGAGGGGAGGGGGGTGGTGGCTGCCGGAGAGGGGATTGGGATGGCAGCGCCGTTGGCTTGCGGCTACGGCAGGATGGGAGTGAAGTGGGGAATGTGGCTTCGAGGGGAAGGAAGAGAAGTACGGGGAGGAAGAGAAGTAATGGGGACGTGACACTAGGATATGGGCCGCTCAACTGGTGAGTCGTGACACTCGCAACAGGGGAGCCCCCGGTGTTGCCAGTTTGTCCAGAGCAAGCATGGTCAATCATGTTGCAGAACAGACTACTCGTGGATCGATCTCACGAAAACCATCCCAATCGTCCAAACGCCCCGATTAGACGGTATGTAACAATCGACAAGCAGAACAACTGTGTTAGGGCGTGCCTTCTAGAAGACTCGGTCTAACGCTAAGGTTAGGGCTCTCCTAAGGTTAATTAGTATCCATATGCGGTTTATGAAAAGAACATGCATCCAATGACACGGGTGGATCTTGCTATGGTTAATGAGAAGAGCAGACATGCAATGAAACTGGTGGATCCATGTGTGGTCTTTGGGAAGAACACACATGCAATGACACTGGTGATATGTGGTATGTGAGAAGAACACACATCCAATGACTCTAGCTGTGGTTCATGAAAAGAGCAGACATGCAATGACACTGGTGGATCCATGTGTCGCTCATGGGAAGAACACACATGTAATGACACTGGGTGTGGTTCATGATATGGTTTGTGAGAAAAACACACATGCAATGATACTGGTGGATCCATGTGTGGTCTTTGGGAAGAACACACATGCAATAACACTGGTGATATGTGGTCTGTAAGAAGAACACACATCCAATGACTCTAGCTGTGGTTCATGAAAAGAGCAGACATGCACTGACACTGGTGGATCCATGTGTGGTTCATGGGAAGAACACACGTGCGATGACACTGGGTGGATCCATGTGTGGTTTGTGAGAAGAACACACATGCAATGACTCCGGTGGATCCATGTGTGGTTCATGGGAAGAACACACATGCAATGACTCTGGGTGTGGCTCATGATATGGTTTGTGAGAACAACACACATGCAATGACACTGGTGGATCCATGTGTGGTCTTTGGGAAGAACACACATGCAATGACACTGGGTGTGGTTCATGATATGGTTTGTGAGAAGAACACACATGCAATGACACTGGTGGATCCATGTGTGGTCTTTGGGAAGAACACACATGCAATGACACTGGATCCATGTGTGTGCAGGAGAAGAACACACATCCAATGACTCTAGCTGGTTCATGAAAAGAGCAGACATGCAATGACACTGGTGGATCCATGTGTGGTTCATGGGAAGAACACACATGCGATGACACTGGGTGGATCCATGTGTGGTTTGTGAGAAGAACACACATGCAATGACTCCGGTGGATCCATGTGTGGTTCATGGGAAGAACACACATGCAATGACTCTAGGTGTGGCTCATGATATGGTTTGTGAGAAGAACACACACGCAATGACACTGGTGGATCCATGTGTGGTCTTTGGGAAGAACACATGCAATGACACTGGTGATATGTGGTTTGTGAGAAGAACACACATCCAATGACTCTAGCTGTGGTTCATGAAAAGAGCAGACATGCAATGACACTGGTGGATCCATGTGTGGTTCATGGGAAGAACACACATGCAATGACACTGGTGGATCCATGTGTGGTATGTGGGAAGAGCAGACATGCGATGACACTGGTGGATCCATGTGTGGTTCATGGGAAGAACACACATGCAATGACACTTGGTGTGCTTCATGATATGGTCTGTGAGAAGAACACACATGAAATGACACTGGTGGATCCATGTGTGGTCTGTGAGAAGAGCAGACATGCAATGACACTGGGTGTGGTTCATGATATGGTTTGTGATAAGAACACACATGCAATGACACTGGATCCATGTGTGGTCTGTGAGAAGAACACACATCCAATGACTCTAGCTTTGGTTCATGAAAAGAGCAGACATGCAATGACACTAGTGGATCCATGTGTGGTTCATGGGAAGAACACACATGCGATGACACTGGGTGGATCCATGTGTGGTTTGTGAGAAGAACACACATGCAATGACTCCGGTGTATCCATGTGTGGTTCATGGGAAGAACACACATGCAATGACACTGGTGGATCCATGTGTGGTCTATGAGAAGAGCAGACATCCAACGACACCGGTGGATCCATGTGTGGTCTGTGGGAAGAACACACATGCAATGACACTGGTGGATCCATGTGTGCTCTGTGAGAAGAGGAGACATGCAACGACACCGGTGGATCCATGTGTGGTTTGTGAGAAGAACACACATGCAATGACACTGGTGGATCCATGTGTGGTCTTTGGGAAGAACACACATGCAATGACACTTGTGATATGTGGTCAGAAGAAGAACACACATCCAATGACTCTAGCTGTGGTTCATGAAAAGAGCAGACATGCAATGACACTGGTGGATCCATGTGTGGCTCATGGACAGAACACACATGCAACGACACTGGTGGATCCATGTGTGGTCTGTTGGAAGAGAACACATGTGATGACACTGGTGGATCCATGTGTGGTTCATGGGAAGAACACACATGCAATGACACTGGGTGTGGTTCATGATACGGTCTGTGAGAAGAACACACATGCAATGACACTGGTGGATCCATGTGGTGTGAGAAGAACACACATCCAATGACTCTAGCTGTGGTTCATGAAAAGAGCAGACATGCAATGACACTGGTGGATCCATGTGTGGTTCATGGGAAGAACACACATGCGATGACACTGGGTGGATCCATGTGTGGTTTGTGATAAGAACACACATGCAATGACTCCGGTGGATCCATGTGTGGTTCATGGGAAGATACCACATGCAATGACACTGGTGGATCCATGTGTGGTCTGTGAGAAGAACAGACTTGCAACGACACCGGTGGATCCATGTGTGGTCTGTGGGAAGAACACACATGCAATGACACCGATGGATCCATGTGTGGTCTGTGAGAAGAGCGGACATGCAACACCGGTGGATCCATGTGTGGTTTGTGAGAAGAACACACATGCAATGACACTGGTGGATCCATGTGTGGACTTTGCGAAGAACACACATGCAATGACTCTAGCTATGGTTCATGAAAAGAGCAGACATGCAATGGCACTGGTGGATCCATTAGTGGTTCATGGGAAGAACACACATGCGATGACACTGGGTGGATCCATGTGTGGTTTGTGAGAAGAACACACATGCAATGACTCCGGTGGATCCATGTGTGGTTCATGGGAAGAACACACATGCAATGACTCTGGGTGTGGCTCATGATATGGTTTGTGAGAACAACACACATGCAATGACACTGGTGGATCCATGTGTGGTCTTTGGGAAGAACACACATGCAATGACACTGGGTGTGGTTCATGATATGGTTTGTGAGAAGAACACACATGAAATGACACTGGTGGATCCATGTGTGGTCTTTGGGAAGAACACACATGCAATGACACTGGATCCATGTGTGGTCTGTGAGAAGAACACACATCCAATGACTCTAGCTGTGGTTCATGAAAAGAGCAGACATGCAATGACACTGGTGGATCCATGTGTGGTTCATGGGAAGAACACACATGCGATGACACTGGTGGATCCATGTGTGGTTTGTGAGAAGAACACACATGCAATGACTCCGGTGGATCCATGTGTGGTTCATGGGAAGAACACACATGCAATGACTCTAGGTGTGGCTCATGATATGGTTTGTGAGAAGAACACACACGCAATGACACTGGTGGATCCATGTGTGGTCTTTGGGAAGAACACATGCAATGACACTGGTGATATGTGGTTTGTGAGAAGAACACACATCCAATGACTCTAGCTGTGGTTCATGAAAAGAGCAGACATGCAATGACACTGGTGGATCCATGTGTGGTTCATGGGAAGAACACACATGCAATGACACTGGTGGATCCATGTGTGGTATGTGGGAAGAGCAGACATGCGATGACACTGGTGGATCCATGTGTGGTTCATGGGAAGAACACACATGCAATGACACTTGGTGTGCTTCATGATATGGTCTGTGAGAATAACACACATGAAATGACACTGGTGGATCCATGTGTGGTCTGTGAGAAGAGCAGACATGCAATGACACTGGGTGTGGTTCATGATATGGTTTGTGATAAGAACACACATGCAATGACACTGGATCCATGTGTGGTCTGTGAGAAGAACACACATCCAATGACTCTAGCTTTGGTTCATGAAAAGAGCAGACATGCAATGACACTAGTGGATCCATGTGTGGTTCATGGGAAGAACACACATGCGATGACACTGGGTGGATCCATGTGTGGTTTGTGAGAAGAACACACATGCAATGACTCCGGTGTATCCATGTGTGGTTCATGGGAAGAACACACATGCAATGACACTGGTGGATCCATGTGTGGTCTATGAGAAGAGCAGACATCCAACGACACCGGTGGATCCATGTGTGGTCTGTGGGAAGAACACACATGCAATGACACTGGTGGATCCATGTGTGCTCTGTGAGAAGAGGAGACATGCAACGACACCGGTGGATCCATGTGTGGTTTGTGAGAAGAACACACATGCAATGACACTGGTGGATCCATGTGTGGTCTTTGGGAAGAACACACATGCAATGACACTGGTGATATGTGGTCTGTAAGAAGAACACACATCCAATGACTCTAGCTGTGGTTCATGAAAAGAGCAGACATGCAATGACACTGGTGGATCCATGTGTGGTTCATGGACAGAACACACATGCAACGACACTGGTGGATCCATGTGTGGTCTGTGGGAAGAGAACACATGTGATGACACTGGTGGATCCATGTGTGGTTCATGGGAAGAACACACATGCAATGACACTGGGTGTGGTTCATGATACGGTCTGTGAGAAGAACACACATGCAATGACACTGGTGGATCCATGTGTGGTCTGTGAGAAGAACACACATCCAATGACTCTAGCTGTGGTTCATGAAAAGAGCAGACATGCAATGACACTGGTGGATCCATGTGTGGTTCATGGGAAGAACACACATGCGATGACACTGGGTGGATCCATGTGTGGTTTGTGATAAGAACACACATGCAATAACTCCGGTGGATCCATGTGTGGTTCATGGGAAGATACCACATGCAATGACACTGGTGGATCCATGTGTGGTCTGTGAGAAGAACAGACTTGCAACGACACCGGTGGATCCATGTGTGGTCTGTGGGAAGAACACACATGCAATGACACCGATGGATCCATGTGTGGTCTGTGAGAAGAGCAGACATGCAACGACACCGGTGGATCCATGTGTGGTTTGTGAGAAGAACACACATGCAATGACACTGGTGGATCCATGTGTGGACTTTGCGAAGAACACACATGCAATGACTCTAGCTATGGTTCATGAAAAGAGCAGACATGCAATGGCACTGGTGGATCCATTAGTGGTTCATGGGAAGAACACACATGCGATGACACTGGGTGGATCCATGTGTGGTTTGTGAGAAGAACACACATGCAATGACTCCGGTGGATCCATGTGTGGTTCATGGGAAGAACACACATGCAATGACTCTGGGTGTGGCTCATGATATGGTTTGTGAGAACAACACACATGCAATGACACTGGTGGATCCATGTGTGGTCTTTGGGAAGAACACACATGCAATGACACTGGGTGTGGTTCATGATATGGTTTGTGAGAAGAACACACATGCAATGACACTGGTGGATCCATGTGTGGTCTTTGGGAAGAACACACATGCAATGACACTGGATCCATGTGTGGTCTGTGAGAAGAACACACATCCAATGACTCTAGCTGTGGTTCATGAAAAGAGCAGACATGCAATGACACTGGTGGATCCATGTGTGGTTCATGGGAAGAACACACATGCGATGACACTGGGTGGATCCATGTGTGGTTTGTGAGAATAACACACATGCAATGACTCCGGTGGATCCATGTGTGGTTCATGGGAAGAACACACATGGAATGACACTGGTGGATCCATGTGTGGTCTGTGAGAAGAGCAGACATGCAACGACACTGGTGGATCCATGTGTGGTTTGTGAGAAGAACACACATGCAATGACACCGGTGGATCCATGTGTGGTCTGTGGGAAGAACACACATGCAATGACACTGGTGATATGTGGTTTGTGAGAAGAACACACATCCAATGACTCTAGTGGATCCTTACGTGGTTTATGAGTGGTTTATGAGAATAAAACACATCCAATGAACTCTTGTGGATCTATCTTGGCATAATTCGATGTATGCCATGATGTATTTCATTGTGCAAAACACCCACTTTCCATTTTTATATACTACTCGGTGTCGCCCTTAGTTTTATGTGGTACTACTCAGTTTTGCCCCCCTCCCTCTCTATCTTTCGTAGAAGCACAAATCTATGCTCACCCTGTCTGCTACTCCCTGATTCGTTATCACAGTTGTCACGCGGATCGTGCGCACCAGCCGTTGATTCTGTGCGATCCAACGATGATCGTTGCACATGTTGTGCCCTTCACAGTACAGCGCGAGATAGCACGGACGTCTCCCTCAGCGAGACTTCTACAAGAAGGAACACGATGCCGTCCATGGAAAAAGTCGTCGAGCGGTCATGTCATGTTTAATCAAGTCTGAAAAGCCTACTACTACGCCACAACGCATGCGTCATCGAGTGCACGGTCATTGATGGACAGCTGCAATGTATTGCCACTTGATTTTAATAAGACATATCCCATTTTTTACGCAGCGGCTCTCAATCGCCAATTTTAGGGCCGTGTCAAACTTCGTACATAGAAATTGTGTGTGCGCCTTTTGCATGCGGCTCAATACAAAACTGCCATGCATGGCCCGGAAAAAAACATAACGTACCGTGCGCGTGTCGCGGTGCATGGTGTAGTCGACTACGCGGCGCGTTGCACGGTGGTGCAACGAAACGTGCCTTGCTTATATCCACCTTAGCTATAGAGCCCCTATCCGCACACCCACTCCCACTCTCGCTCACTGTCCCCACGCAACCCTCTCCACTCCCACCAGCATCCGCAAACTCCCGAGAATACCCTGTCCGCGCCGGCGATGGCCGAGGAGGATAAGGTGGCTATCGTCGCCTCTGTGGCCGCCGGCGAGGAGGCTCCCGTCTCCTTGCCGGTCCCCCTCGACGCGTTGAAAGCAGACGATGTCCCTGTCCAGGCCCCAGTGGAGGCATCGATGTCAGCCGTCGTTCCCGTCCAGGCCCCCATCCCAGCTACCGATGGAGCCGCCAAAGAGGAGGCCCCTGCCGGTCACAAGCAGATCACGCACTTCTTGGGCACCTACGATCCAGATAAGTACATCGCTCCGCTGAACCCCTACGACACCGGCATCGATGACCTATGGTCGGAGGTAACTAGGGTTTGATCCCCTTCCATGGTTCTTCTACCGTTTGTTAGAAATAATGGGCTAATCTATTTAAAATTTAGGTGGTATTGTCATGTTTAATATTCTAGAATTAATCATGGAAATTGTGCCTAATTATCCAACACCGTTCCCATCGTTGGATGCTAGATCTTGGTTTATTAGGATTCGCTTGTTTGCATTTCGATTGCTCGATCTTCTTACACCATCTACTCCCCCATTTTCCCTTTCTTCCAATAGGTTTCCGGCAGCGACGTCTGCAGCGATGATGAGTCCATTCACACCAAGGATCGTCAGGTGCTGAGGAGGATGCGGGCCGGCAAGTACGACGGCTTCCTCACGCCCCCCTACTACAGCTGCCCCTTCCGCAAGGGGAGCGTCTATTGCTTGACGAGTCATGCCGCTGGCGTGCACCGTCTTGAACACCTTACTGAAGCATGCAGAGGCCACGGGCTCCGACATCCACAAAAGCGGCAAGCCCGAGCCCGCGAACATCAACGCCTACATTGCTGAACACCGTGCTCTCGGCATTCACCTCCGAAACCTCCAGCGGATGGCCATCAAAGAGGGTCACATGCCTCCAATCAGGACCAAGGCCCCCAAGTCCAAGAAACTAGGCAGCAAGAAGTGGCGGAGGCGCCAGAGGGAGATGGAGGCGCTAGCGAATGAACGGGTTGGATGTCTCCTTGAATGTATCTCAAGCATGCCATCGCTGCTAAGCAGCTTCTTTTGATTTTCTATATTTTGCTTGCATCCTATTTCTGGCTGAATGCATCGAACCCCGCTAAGCAACCTACTACTTTCTATCGCTGTATCCTATTTAGCTGCGCACAGCTATATCTACATTTCTTTTGTTTTCTGAATGAATGTATTCTGCCTGGTGTGATTTGCTGATCTAGATTTGCTACCTGATCGGAGGCAAAAAGAGGTCCAAAAGGAAACGAATTATCGAAGTGAGAATCTTCTCTAGATTTACTACCAATTTGGGCAAAATGAAACATATATGTTTAGCGAGAGAGGAAAAGGGCACTGTTTCAAACTGCCAGTTAAGAAGCTACCATCTTGACAAGCTACAAGACACATACATAAATATAACACAACAAGGGTTAAATTTATTTTACTAGTATCACTTGATGCGCTAGACATCTTGGCAAACTAACTGAGTTCCACAAAACAGAAACATAACACTGACCAGTAAAATTTAATTCACTCCTCATCAGACCACTTGACGCCTTGCCATCATTACAGTACTCCACATCCGATGAACTGTTTTGTCCCAAATGGCATCTGACTTGGCTTTCCTATCTTCAGCGTCCTGCAGAACAATTAGCGGTACATCACAGGCCTGATTGTTGCCGCTAGAAGATGCCGCCTCTCTGTTTGCCGCTTCAGCTGCAGCCTCTCTGTCAGCTGCTTCTTTCAGTCCGCTTCGCAGCCTCTCTGTCCGCTTCAGACATGACCAATTTCTTTGCATATTCAACTTCAAACTCAGCTATTCGGCATTTTCTACAAAGGGCTCCCCTAAGCTCGTCTTCCCTCTTGCAAATAGGGCAAAACACGAGGTAACGTTGAAAAAAATGGATCTTCCTGTACAGTTGGTAGGTCACGTAAGCATCTATGGCTGCATACTTCAGGTTTATATCAGACAACGGCCACTCGTTCCAGAAATCGTGCCTATCCGTAGAGAAATCTTCCTTCATTGTGAAGTACGACTCATCGAGGATTCTAGTTGCGAGTGATGCCATTCCATCCTTCTTCCTGCCCCCTAGGATCTTGACAAGATGCTGAATATCGATCCAGTTGTGTGCAGGAATTATAATTTCCTCTTGATACAATTTCGAAAAATCTGTTGTTGTGTCAACAGTGCAGAAAACAATTCCCTTTTTTCAAGGAACTGGCGCGGCGAACATTTCTGTCGATCCACGAAAATATGTAGTTTGTCATCACCAAAATTTGTAACTACAAATATTTTGTCAATGCAAGATCATCATCTCAATATAATTTTGAAAAGTTTAGTAAATGCAAGATCAAGACTCTCAACATTGTATTGTCATAATTTATTCAGTTTTGCTATTTCTCAGTCGACTGAACGAGTTACACATTTCTTTTAACTACGGTTGCACTTTTCTTAGGTGATTGAGACTAAAGAAAATCTCAGTCGATTGAGACATAGGCAAACCCTAATTTATTTGGTCCTAAATTAAATCCAGTAGTTGCAAGATGAGCAAGTGGATAAAGAACAAGAGGAGAAAACCCTAAAAGCGGTTAGCTACAGAGAGCAGATCTACAAACCGGGAGAGGTGGTAGACGAGGACGTGTTTTCGCATGGACAGTTGAATGACGGAGACTTCACTCCCTTCATATGGGTGCTCCGGGGTGTACTCGAGGTCCAATCCCACAAACTTGTCCTCGTCTATCCCAAGCCAACCCTCGTACATCCTTAGGACACGCACCACTGTCTCCTCCTCATTGGTGTAAACAACGTCTATCTTCTTGTTGTCATGGGTAGTGAAGCTTGTCTCTAGCACTTGGTAGAAAGAGGGTCTTTGGTCTAGCTCCCAAATTCCATCGGTCCCGGTTCGTTTCCATAATCAGGACCATGCCATGAACCGGGACCAAAAACCCCGCGACGGTCAGAAGTCCAGGACAATTAATGTAAATTAATTCAGGGCAGAAATTAATTTGAGGCAGAAATTAATATGAGGTAGAAATTGAATTGATCAGTATTTTTGAAAAAATCTTTCACAAATTAATCGAGAAAAAGATCTAAATTGAGACATTTTATTATTCGACCACAAATTTTTCCATACAAAGATGCGACTTTACAAATTTTCCTAGTCGACTACACTTCTGATGCCGCTGTCCTTCGAGCCGCCGGCTTCCTCGTCGTCGTTGGACGAAATCTCCATGATTTCGGCGTTGTTCGGGAGACGGAGCTCCTCTGCGCGGCTAGCGGCGTCGATGGCGGTGTAGATGGTCCGTCCAGGGACGGACCAGAACATCTCCCGTCCTTCTTGGTTGCGGCGATCCGGGTGCACCAGGCGCCCGTCCACGATACGGTTGCCAAGCTGGGCCTTCTGCTCCTTCTTGAACAGCCGGGGCTAGTACTCGCTGGCCGCCGCGTACAAGGGCAACGCCCTCATGCACGCGGGCAGCTGGCGGCGATGCTCCACGATGATGCACTCCATCTCGTATCCGCGGGGGTTGAGGAGCAGAGCCACCAGCACACCCGCCTCGCTGATGCGAAATCCGACGTGCACGGTCACGCGCGGCGGTGCGAGGATGCCGTAGTACGCAAACATCGCTGACTCGTAGTGGTTGAGTGTGGGCACTTCCATGGCGGCGCGGTGGAGATTGGAGAGGGAGGGGAGGCGAGACGACGGCGCGGTGGAGAGGCGATGGCTAAAGGGGTGGGGTGGAGATGGACTGCAGAGAGTCCAAGGTGATGGAGAAAGCGAGCGTTGTGGCCTCATATTTATAGAGTGTGTAGACCTTCCATGACGGCAAGGAGAAGACGGGAAGAAGATAGTAGATGACAGGAAGAAGAAGAGTGGTTTCTGCGAGGTAGGGGAACGGTGGAACAGTCAATGCGCTTTTATGGTAGGGGTTAACGATTGCGACGAAAGTCCAAGGAGAGACGCGTGGCGGTGGCCGTTCCAGCTTCTGTGTAAACAAAAAAAAATTATAACGCCGATACATGGGCCCTGTTTTGTCACGTCAATACACTGGGTAGGGGGGTTGTCCTATCCACTGTGTCAACGCTGCAAGCCTACGTGACAGCCACCCCGACTAAGCGACGGGAGCGACATAACGGCGAGAACTAACAGGGGGGGCCCAACTTGACGCCCGTTAGCCTGAATTTTTGTATTGAAACGTAAAGTTGAATTCGTGCCGAAAAAGACCCTCTGAATATTTGACACACCAACTGTAGTCATCCCAGCTGATTTCAGGGAACTTGGGTACCGCGTTGCTGATGACCTACAAGTATAGGGGGTGTATCGCAGTATTTTCGATAAGTAAGAGTGTCGAACCCAACGAGGAGCAGAAGGTGCTGGCTAGTGGTATGGATCAGGAATTCTCTGCAAATACTTAGCAAACGGATTTTTAGGGGTTTTTGATAAAGCAAGTAAACAAAGTACGAGTAAATAAAAGACAGTAGTAATAAATGCAGCAAGTGGCCCAATCATTTATGCAGCAAAGGACAAGCCGGTTGTATTTCTATAGATGACCAAACGTTCTCGAGGACACATGGGAAGACTGTCAAGTGCTTTCGCTTCATATAGTCGATTGATCTTCTTTAGCTTGCTAAGTGTTGTGTGGGTGAACCTGTGCTAATGTACCGCCCCATCCAATACTAAATACATACTTGTGATTAAACCCCCTTGCAAACATCCGTAAGTACAAGAAAGTAATTAAGTAAGAAACCTAACCACAGCTTTAAACTCTAAGACCCTTACGTCCCTTGTGCAATGGTTTCCTAACGGGGGTTCAGGTTTCACACTCCGCAACCCCTACGATTAGTAGCCAAATACACAATGCATTCTCCTAGGCCCATATAGGTGAAGTGTCATGTAGTCGACGTTCACATGACACCACTAGAAGAAGTACACCACAACTTAAATAACAATCTATTGAATCTTTCTCAACACAACTCCACTACTAACAACATGACTTCTCCCATGTCCTCAAGAACAAAACGAACTACTCACAAGACATCATATGGATCATGATCAGAGATGGAATAATGATGTATAACAATCTGAACATAAATAATAATTCAATGGTTCACTCAATAGCATCAACTACAAAGAGTAATCAACACCGGGAAAGTTTCCCCTATGAACTAATGCAAGATTCAACTCAATTGTTACAGCAATATGGAGATGGTGATGGGGATGCTGATGGTGATGATGGTGGTGGTGATGATGATGATGATCCCGATGAAGTCCAGCTTGATGGTGGTGTTGATGGCGATGATCTCCCCTCTCCGGGAAGGAATTCCCCCGGCAGAAATCTGTCTGCCGGAGAGATCTTTCTCTCTCGGTGTTTTCCGCCCCGCAGAGGCGGCGGAATCTTTCTGTGGTCGCTCCCCAAGTCTTAGGGTTTCGTGGGGATGATATACGCCAGAGGGGAGAGGCTGGACTGGGCCAGAGCGGCCACACCACTCCCTGGCGTGGCCTAGGCCTGCCCGCGCCATGGGGTGGTGTGGGCCCCCTGTGGCCCACCTCCACTCCATCTTCTGGCATCCTGAGTCTTCTGGAAAAATAGGATTTTCCGTATATTTTCCCGGATTTTCTGATCTTCGCGAATTTTGCCTCCAAACAGCACCTTTTCCATCAGAATCCTAACTGCAGTGGTCCATGCTCCAAAAGTCATCCACCATGCAAAAATAGATGAAATAACATAAGTATCACCTCTCAATACGAAATATATCGATGAATAATAGTGAATTAAGACATAGAATAGTGATGCAAAATGGACGTATCAACTCCCCCCAAGCTTAGTCTTCGCTTGTCCCCAAGCGAAAATGAGCTCAATAAACATGACCTCAGGTTTATGGAGTGAAGAGTCGATAAAAGAATACGGACAAGAAGCATCACATTCATCAAATACATAGATCATAATAGAAGACAACTCACTATTATATAACTCAACTTGCAATGAGTAAACGAAACACAATAAAGATACACAAAGTGAATCATAATTGGTAATGGCAAACTTAGCTCTTGGTCGAAGAATAGTTGATAATTTGCTGGAGTTCACAAATAGCTGGTTTTTCAATGAAAGCTTTCAAAGTAGTAAACTTCAAGATAAGAGCAACATGCAAAACAAGGAACAAAAGAAATATGAATGCATAAATCATCATATGAATGAATGAAACACATCAACTCAAGATACTTGCTGAGATAGAAGGGAATAGGTTTACTGACTCAACTACAAAGTAAAAGAAAGGTCCTTCGCAGAGGGAAGCAGGGATTGCAAGTCTTATAAAGAGCTCCCAAAAATTATGATACTTACTAGCTTTCAGCTCTCATTGCCCCTATCATAGGCATCTTTAGGTAGTTAAGGTTAAAGTGACACAACTAAGAGGATATGCTTGACAAGTTATAAGTTGAAATCTCATGCCCCTTACTTATGAGTACTGAACCTCATGCTACTCAACTTCAGTCATTGTAAATACATGCGTATCATTGAGAACCGCCAACGGGGTACCCCTTGCACATGACACAGGAGCTATCCCATAATCAAAATGACAAGGCAAGCAGACAGTGAGCATCTTAGCGATCTTTTTATTTGCTATTTGCATAGGATTTTATTGAGGATGCTTCATAGAATGCTCACTATAGTTATGCTGCAAGTTTCCACCATGATTAGGCATGGCTTAGGCTAGCGGCCCAGGCGTTTCTCTAACACACATATAAACTCCATGATCTTACAAGTTCCACTTTTATTTCACACCGTCGGGATCCATAAGCAAAAGAACATGATATCAACTAGGTACAAGTACCAAAGAGGTGTTAAAAGCGGTCCCCATGATACATGGTTCGACTAACTTCAACTCATAAAGCGCAAGCATATACGCAACAAAGAAGGACCCAATGGTTCAAGTTTATTAAATGCAAGAAAGTAAAGTGTGCCATCAAGTTCGTGAGAGATTTAATCACTAATTTTCACATAACAAGTTTAATTTGGGAGGTAGATAAAACAAGAATTTACTTGGAATAGCAATAATGCTACTAGGTAGGTATGGTGGACACAAATGGCAAAGGTTTTGGTTTAAAGGAGGTGGATGCACGAGAAGAATTCCCTCTCAGTACAAGTTTTTGGCTAGCAAGGCTGGGTAGCAAGTATAAGAGTTGAAGGAAACAAACAAACATACAAATGATAAAGACAAACATGCAATCTTCCTTGGAAGCACAAAAGATCTTAACTAGAGAATACTAGACTTATGAGCAAATCAAGAAAGAAAGATGATGAAATTATTTTTCTTTAGAGTACTTCAATCTTTTTCTTTTCAAATCTCAAAAAGGTGTTGCTACTGACCGAGCCAGGTTTGCCAAAACCAACTAAATTAACTCAATGATCCCAAAGTGCTACCAATACTAACAACAAGATCAATCATATAATCACGAATTGAAAACTAATATAAGCTATGCAAAAGAGTGAATGATAGAACTTCTCATTAATATTCCATAACGGCAACTCACACCAAGGGATACATATGTAACGAGAGAGGGGACACTTCCATAATGCAAACCATACTACAAAATAACTCCTCTATTCATGATATGACTCTACTAAAAAGGTAAAAAGATAGAAGATAGTGATGTGATACCGCGGCACACCCCTAAGCTTGGAACAAACCAAGGGGATGCCAAACCTGATGACGAATTACTCCTTAGGTGGTGGTGGTATCCTCTCGATGAGCTCCTTGATCAGCTTCCCCAAGTCCTCAATCTCGAAAGTGAGATTACGAATAAGCTGCGAGTTTTGCTCAATGCGGCTCATGATCATGTCGGGTTGAGAATTCCAGCTCTTGCTATTCTTTCCACAATCTTCCTCCTTGAAGTCTTCTTTTCCTGCATGGCTAGAACGAGGCAAATCCCAATTGGAGGGTAATTTCCCCTTGGGCATATTCTGGTATTGATGCTCATGGATAAGGGTATGGAAAGGATTCTTGGTGCGTGGAGGAAGTGACCAGGGAACTGAACGGTGATGAGGAGTCTTCCCTCCAATGGCTAGATTTTCCACCACTTCAATGCATGCAATGGTAGTGCCGGTGTGCAGGTGTTGGCCTTGCTCCTCTTCACCTTCACTCTTGATCTCCTTCTCCTTCCCGGGGTCTTGGAGGTCTTCCTCCATGGGCTCCTTCCCTTTATCCTTGGCGGACACCATTGTGCTCCTAGGCTTTCAAAGAGTATGTCCTGACAAAAACAAATCGAAACAAAAACACGACGAAAACACGATATACGGACCTCGGGGGACCCGGGGGGTTATATATTACGAAGTTTCATATCAAAAGGAAGGTACTGGGAGAAAACGAGTCGGAGGCGGAGTCCTGGGTGGCCTCACCACCTGGTGGCGCGGCCAAGGGTGGGCCCGCGCCATGGGGTGGTGTGGGCCACCCCGGCTCCGGTTCCGTCCCTTTTTCGCTTTGAAACTTTCCATATTGACTGAAAACTGCAAAAATATAGTTGGATTGTACTTTCGTGGAACTTTTCTTACCAGAACTGTTACCTAGTTGGAAACGGACTCTGCAGGTCTCTGAATTTGGTATCTAGAGATTCCTCCAGGGTCATCTCTTGAATATCATCGATTTCTTCATCTTCATACACTTATTACTTGAGTCATAAAACCCTTCTCTTCCTTATTACACCATTATCTCCACTTTCTGGAAATTTCTTTCACACAAAACTTCACACAGTTCTTATTAGCAACATTAGTATAAGTGAAGTGATAAAACCTTTTGAGTCCAACTTCAACTGGAAACTATCAAAACAAAATCTACTGTAGCAACTCCTTCCGAAAACCCAAAAAGAATTCAAAAAGGAGATCGAATAAAGAAGCAAATGCAAGAGTGGCTAAATCTGTCAAAACAGACCAGCAGGTAAAGATCAATTTTTTCGAAAATCTTCTGTTGCTCAAATCAAACAGTGCAAAGCTAACTAAAGTTAAATAACAACCTGGGGCAGAAGCACAAAAAATTACAGCTCAATCCGACATATAGAGATCTCTCACGAATTTTTACGGTGAAGCACAAAAATCTGTTTCGGGACAGCAACTTCCCCAAATATTACTTCTCTCTCATTAGAGGTTGATCTTGACACAAAAACCAAACAAAAACGGATAAGGAGCGGTTATTACCGAATTAATAACTTCCAATACTCAAAGAAACAAAAACAAACTGAAATCAAAAACAAATTGGGTTGTCTCCCATAAAGCTCTTTCTTTATAGCCATTAAGATGGGCATGATAATTTTGAAGAAACTCTCATAGGGATATGGATTGAAGTGAAAGAGAGCATTAAGAAGAAAAAACACACACTCATTTAAGTCTAACCCACTTCTTATGCAAGAGGATTTTGTAAACAAACAAGTTATTGAAATCAAAGGCAACTTGCATAAGAAGGCAAAAGAAACGCAATATAAAAACTTTCAGCATAAAACCAGGAAACTTGAGATTATTGAGATGCATAAGAACACTTTCCCTCTCTCATAATAGCTTTCAGTATCATGCATAAACTTAACAATATATCTATCACAAGGACCATCATAGCAATGATCACTTATTCTAACAGAAAACACGGGAATACTAACTCTCATAACACTACTTTGTGAAACAATATTAGAGGTGTGCTTACAAAGGATAGGGTATCCCTCTTCCTCATACTTAGTGACAAAGTCTTTCACACTTGCTATTATAGGTTCATCAACCTTTTGTTTATCAGGTTCAACAGCTTCATTCGTACTTTCATTAACCATACTAGCTATCATAGAATGTTCCTTTACCTTAATTGGAAAAGGCATTTTCTCAATATAAGGTACAGGTAAAACATGATTAGTAGTATAAACTTCAGTATTTCTTGCAGGAACACTCTTAACAACATCTTTATAAGGTTCATGATACTTATTCCACTTCTTTTTGGGTACTTCAATATAGGAAGCAAAAGCCTTAAAATAAGAAGCAATAGCTTGAGAGTCTAGACCATAAGCATTTTTAATATTTTGAAGGTCATCAGTTCCCATAAAAGATTCAATGCATTCATAATCATAATTTATACCTGACTTTCTACCTTTGTCATTCTCCCAAGCTTCAGCATTGTCTTGAATACGATCTAGAAGGTCCCATTTAGCTTCTTCTTCCATGCGAGTGAATGATCCAGCGCAAGAAGCATCCAATAAATCTTTATCATGTGGAGGGAGCCTTGCATAAAAGTTATTGATAATAATATTGTTGGGGAGCTCATGAATAGGACAATTGAGCATTAGTAACTTCAATCTCCCCCAAGCTTGAGCTGTACTCTCTCCATCAAGAGGCCAAAAGTTGTATATTTGATTCCGATCTTTATGAATCTCACTAGGAGGATAAAACTTTGAATAAAAGAGAGGCACTATTTCCTCCCATTATAGAGCTTGACCATTCTTCAGCAGCTTATACCATTCCTCAGCTCTTCCTTTCAGTGATAATGAGAATAACTTCTTCACTTGATCTGTAGTAATACCTGCACACTTGAACAACCCGCATAATTCGTGTATAAAGAGTAAATGATCATCGGGATGGAAAGTTCCATCCCCAACATAGTAGTTATACATAACACGATCAATAATTCTTGTAGGTATTTTGAAAACATCTTTCTCAGCAGGTGGTGGCTTATCTACTACCTTAGTAGTGGTAGTAGCATTACCAAATAAGAAACTCAGCGAATTATCCATAACGAAAATAAAGCAACTAACAGTAGTAAACAATACTCACAGTAGAAGTTTCCTTTACCAGTTCCACTCTCCAATAGCGCTTCACTCCCCGGCAACAGCGCTAGAAAATAGTCTTGATGACCCACAAGTATAGGGGGTGTATCGCAGTATTTTTGATAAGTAAGAGTGTCGAACCCAACGAGGAGCGTAAGTCGGCTAGTGGTATGGATCAGGAATTCTCTGCAAATACTTAGCAAACGGATTTTAGGGTTTTCGATAAAGCAAGTAAACAAAGTACGAGTAAATAAAAGATGAGGAATAAATGCAGCAAGTGGCCCAATCCTTTATGCAGCAAAGGACAAGCCGGTTGTATTTCTATAGATGACCAAACGTTCTCGAGGACACATGGGAAGACTGTCAAGTGCTTTCGCTTCATATAGTCAATGAATCTTCTTTAGCTTGCTAAGTGTTGTGTGGGTGAACCTATGCTAATGTACCGCCCCATCCAAGACTAAATACATACTTGTGATTAAACCCCCTTGCAAACATCCGTAAGTACAAGAAAGTAATTAAGGTAGAAACCTAACCACAACTTTAAACTCTAAGACCCTTACGTCCCTTGTGCAATGGTTTCCTAACGGGGGTTCAGGTTTCACACTCCGCAACCCCTACGATTAGTAGCCAAATACACAATGCATTCCCCTAGGCCCATATAGGTGAAGTGTCATGTAGTCGACGTTCACATGACACCACTAAAAGAAGTACACCACAACTTAAATAACAATCTATTGAATCTTTCTCAACACAACTCCACTACTAACAACATGACTTCTCCCATGTCCTCAAGAACAAAACGAACTACTCACAAGACATCATATGGATCATGATCAGAGATGGAATAATGATGTATAACAATCTGAACATAAACAATAATTCAATGGTTCACTCAATAGCATCAACTACAAAGTGTAATCAACACCGGGAAAGTTTCCCCTATGAACTAATGCAAGATTCAACTCAATTGTTACAGCAATATGGAGATGGTGATGGGGGTGCTGATGGTGATGATGATGATGATGATGATCCCGATGAAGTCCAGCTTGATGGTGGTGTTGATGGCGACGATCTCCCCTCTCCGGGAAGGAATTCCCCCGGCAGAAATCTATCTGCCGGAGAGATCTTTCTCTCCCGGTGTTTTCCGCCCCGCAGAGGCGGCGGAATCTTTCTGTGGTCTCTCCCCCAAGTCTTAGGGTTTCGTGGGGATGATATACGCCAGAGGGGAGAGGCTGGAGTGGGCCAGGGAGGCCACACCACTCCCTGGCGTGGCCTAGGCCTGCCCGGGCCATGGGTTGGTGTGGGCCCCCTATGGCCCACCTCCACTCCATCTTCTGGCATCCTGATTCTTCTAGAAAATAGGATTTTCCGTATATTTTCCCGGATTTTCTGATCTTCGCGAATTTTGCCTCCAAACAGCACCTTTTCCATCGTAACGAACCACATTGCGGTCCATGCTCCAAAAGTCATCCACCATGCAAAAATAGATGAAATAACATAAGTATCACCTCTCAATACGAAATATATCAATGAATAATAGTGAATTAAGACATAGAATAGTGATGCAAAATGGACGTATCAGTTGCCTGTACACCCCAACTTTCGGGCCGCAAAATGATATTCTCCTTGTAACGGTGCTTCGATATCCGGTCTTCATGTTATCTGAGGAATTTTGCTCTATTGTATCTTTCAGTGGATCTAAAATTCACTAAGAATTATCTTTGTATCCTCCGGTGTTTCATATCATTTGCGTTAGATCTGATGAAGAGCCTCCATCAATCCTTTGTTTCCCAAATGTTGTTTGTCAAGATCTTCAGTCTAATTCTGAGAGTTGGTTGCACAATTCTCCTATTCACGTGCATAGTAATGCTTTGGGTGCGCGATGGACTGATCCCCATCCGACTACTCTTAGCATTCGCTTTTGTACATTGTATGGTGGACCGATGCAATTTACTCCTTCCATGGAAGTTAGGGGTGGCCTTAACTTTAACTTCGTCCTTTGTTTATCTGGAGCGTTCTCTCGACGAACATAAGCAACAACCCTTATTGGTGGTGTCACCGATTTCAAGACGGAGCAAGACACTTTGTGTCGCGAGGATCTATATGAAGCGAGAAGATTCAGATCGTCGGCCTTCTTCCCCGTACCATGAGGCGGATCTCGAGGGCGAGATCCATTGTTAGTGGTGTCGAATTGTAGCACCCCGGTAAAACCACTACTAGAAAATCGCGTGTTGTTTTTATTTTGTGCATCATCATGACCGTATGCTCATGTCATCATGCCACATTGCATTTGAGCATCGTCATATCATCATGCATAGTTTTGGCTCAAACTATTTTCTAAAAGCCTATCTTTGTTTTATAAATATTCGCCGTGTTTATTTTAAATCAAAACGCGTCCCTTCCAGATATTTTGTTTTATCTACAAATCATTTACAAAAGTCTCTAAAATAAAACAAAACAATAAAAAATATAAATCTATTTTTGTATCGGGGAGGCAGCCGCAGGCCAGGCCAAAAGCCCAGCCACAGCCACCTACTACCCGATAAAACCCTAACCTAGGAAAACCCTAACACCTCTTCCTCCACCCAGCCGCCGCCAGGGTGCACCCTCACCTGACCCGCACGCGAGCCAGCCCCGACCGACCTGGTCCCACTCCCATGCTATGAACACACCCCGCACATGGCTCCTCGCGATCCCCGCGTCCACCCCATGTTGAACCCCCGCTTCCCCCTTGTCGCTTTCGCCCTGGCCCACCACGACCTGCGCGTCGCGCGTGACCACGCAAGCCCCGGTCCCACACCAATCTCTACCGACAACTGCGAGCAACGCGCCTCGTCCCCCTCGCATCGCCATCTCCCTCTCCCCTACTCGATCTCCTCACAGGGCTTCTGTCGCCGTGGCCCCGTCTTCCCGTGCGCCGCCTGCTGCAAGCCCAGCCTCGTCTGGGACCTCTTTTGCACCGCCCCACCATCGGAGCTCCACCCCTTCTCTTATGCCCGCAAGCCGACCCCGCCGCCGTCCTCCTCCTGACCGGCGAGCCCCATCAACCTAGACCCTTGCAACCCCGTCGTACGCCACCGGCTCGACCTCATCCTGCTGCTGCCCCTCCGCCGTTCGAGCCCGGCCGCCGCTCCACCTGGGTGTCCGCGACCTCGCCGGAGCTCCTCTCGCCTTTCCACCGTCATCCTCGAGTTCTCCTCGCACCACGGCCCCGCTTCGTCATCCCTGCCGCAGGTCGCCAACGCCCTCCCCGAGTTCGCCTCCTGCCCGTGCGCTTTGCTCGAGGAATGCCTGCGCCTTCCCAAGCCAAGGACCCCGCCTCGCCGCCGCGGGCGCCCTTCATCCCGTCTACCTATCCCCGCGGTCGCCCATGAAGCCGCCGTCTCGGCTCCCTCCGTGGTCGCCGTCGACCTCTCCCCTGCCCAAGCACTCCGTCGCCCACAGCGGAGCTCCCCCATCGTCTCCACCGCGTGTTCCCGCCCTCTCCGCAGCACATGCGGAAGCCAGCGCTCTCCTCCATGTTTCTCCATGTTCGACCCGCCATTGCGACCCCGCGGCTCTCGCTGCCAGGTGATGTTCGTGAGAAGCTTTGGTAGGCCATGTTGCTGTGCTCCATCGACAAGTTTTCCTATGTGCGCTCCTCGAACAAACGTTGAGGCCTTTTTCTTTTGTCCTATGCTCGGGTACTGCAGATGTTGATGTCAGAGGACCGCATGTTTGTGAACCTCTAGCACGTCGTCCATCGATGCTGAGTACCGCATTGCCAGGATCTGCAGCATGTACATGGACGGAGGAGGATCTTGTACACACACATGAACACCTCTGCCTTGGACAAGATCTGCCACACGGACCCGAGACCGAACCCTAAAGATCCCGTTCCCAGAGTCTGAAGACCGATCTCGGAGTGCGAGACTGAACCCGAACCCGAACCCGAATCCCTCCGAACCCACAAGATCTTCGACCCTGAGATGTGTGACCCCTACCTATCCCTATTTTATAAATTGCCATATATCTTGTTGCATATAAATTGTCATGCTTGCATACATGTTTATTTGTTTGGGGGTACTTTGTCGATTCACCTCATAATTAAATATGGAGACCATATGCGGGTAAACCTAGTCTTATACTGCCTCCATTTAAATCTGTGTAGCAAACCGATGCCATGTTTTGCCATGATAATACAACATTTAAATTGCAGGGTATCTAAACAACATAAACCATCTAATTAATTATCGGGACCCCGGTTCCGCTTAATATTGCCTAATTGCAACGCATCTTTGCTATGTCATACATCATACATGCATCATGCCCGATCTTCTGTTGTAGTATTAAATAGTGCATCCAGTGTTTCTTTTTGTGTTTTGCTTCTTCACGGATTAGGCTGATGAGTTGATGCGAGTGTCGACCCGATCTTCGGATGAACCCGCAGCAATGTTTCCCAGGCGAGCATTCACCTCCTTTCTACCTATTTTGCATTTATAGTCTTTACTTCCTCCTGTTGATCTATTGCTATCCTTGTTGCGATGCTTTAGTTTCCGTGCACCATTTATTTTCCCTGCAGCCTCTATATTGCCATGGACACATCCTATTGCCTGTTGTTTGATATATAGTCGGCCTTGCGAGTCGTAGTTGCTTGCTTATGTGTTGCTTCGCGTTACCGTTGACGGCAAGTTGGCACATGATAAATGGTGGAGATGCTTAATGGTGGAGATGACCATGACTTTAAATACAACTTGATTAATTGCTGGGAATAGATATAACTAATGTAGAGGCATCGGTGGGCAATAGATGTTATTTGGTTCTTCCACGCTCACTTGTGTCCAGTAGGACCCCTAGTACTTGATACCTGTTCCTTGACTATCGCACTATCCGCATGTGGGACCATGAATCCCCTTAGTCAGAGCTTGATTCATTTCTTATTTCTTGGGGCCACAAAGTAGTTTGGGGCTTTATTACTATCATGTACTTATGACATGCTTTACTGCTTTATTTACGATTGTGCGTGGAGCACCTGTACTGTTTTGGAATGTGGAATGTTTTCACGGTATCAACAAGCCCAGTCACACTTTTGGGTTCCCAGTCGTTTACAGCCATTGACACAAACCCTGGGTCCGTTCCGAAGCCGGCCAACTTTGTTGCGGGTAGCTTAGTGGGGTGGCCCCCTGAAATAATGTATGACTCCTGTGATTGCTTTGTCGTGAAAGCCTCGTTGGGTTTTGATTTGGTTTTTCTGAGGTTGATCGTGTGTGTGTTGCTATTTGTGCACCCCCTGCAGGGTAAATATTTCTGAAAGCCGTGTCCGCGGTTATGGACGACTTGGAACACAGTATCTTGATCATAGACAACTATAACTAAAGTAGTGCTATAAATTTGACTTTAGAATGACTAGTAATCAGCTACACTACAATGGAATGAGTAAATAAAAGTGCCAACAACTGCTAGGTTTAGGATGTCACATGCTAATTGTATTTGACTAGTAAGTATTGTAACTACAACTGAATGGTTAACTAAAACTGCCCACTACTTATGCTATCAGGATAACTCATGCTATCTATATCTGACTAGTAAATGCTACAAGTATAATGGAATGAATAAAACTGCCAACTGTATGAGTTCCTTGGTTTGACTCTCTCGTTTGGTCTCGAGGGGGAATACCAGGATGGGTATGATTGGTGTTAGTATCAGGTTGGTCCCTAATAGGTCTCTCTTATCCCTCTCTAATAGCCGACATTTGCATCGAGTCTCTATAGGTTGTATAGTGCATGCTGCGCTGCCGCTTCAGTCCACCATACCTATGTAGGCGAGAGCCGCCGAATTCTAGCCTCGCCGTGTACTGGCCTCAATACTGACGCTCCTATTTTTCCTTTGCCCTTTGTCGGCACCCCTTTTGTTTTAGCAGGTTTGAGATCGACGTCGTTAGCATGGTTACCCTTCTGGCTTGGCCTGGGCAGGGTTATGGACGCCATTGGTTATTCTTCAGGGCTCTTAGCCCCATTTGCATCTTGTCCGTAGTCGGACGCTCTATCATTTCAAGGTGATTCGGATCTTTGTATAGTATATCTGTATTCTTGACTCATGGAGTCGTTGTTGTATATATATATATGTTCTGTGGGTTCCATCGTGGACTAATGTGCAATGGTATTACTTCGTTCTCCACCCGCATGCAAGTGCCTGGTGGGCGTCCTTGAATCGTTTCTATGCGGGTTTGGCGGAAAGCACTAAAATCTGCATAGGGTCGATTCGAGGGTGTTACAGGTGGCCCCCTGGCCCCTCTCCGTCTCGTATTCTGGCATCTGATGACTTCCGGAAAAATAGGCACTTTGGCTTTTGTCCCATCCAATTCCGAGAATATTCATTTTCTGACTTTCCTGGAACCAAAAACAACAGAAAACAGGCAGCTGGCACTATGGCTCTTGTTAATAGGTTAGTCATGGAAATCATATGAAAAGTACTCCAAAGTGTGGGCAAAACACAAGAAAGTGGATAAAACCAAGCATGGAACATCAAAAATTATAGATACATTTGCAAATGTATCACTATGGTATAGATGTTGTTAACACAAACACTACTCTTGTTCATTATTGTCACGTAAGTGGGAACTTAGGACTTAAGGGGCACCATTCTTCTCCAGCTCCCTTGTCATACATACATGCAATTGGTGATAATATGTAGATATGCAAGTGGATCATCCTTAGGATACCCTTTAACCTATTTAGTTCAAACAAATAGGAGGACACACGCCTGCTTTTGCTCAAGAGAATGTGGAAGGACAACAGGTAACTCCATTGACCTACTAGTGGAGAACGAATTGTGCGGATTTCAATTGTTGGGGATACATGTTGTTCCATCGAGAAGTCATGGGCACACGTGCTTATGTATTTCTTGTTCGTGCATTGCAGACACGTTCTCGAAGGAGTACATGCCTGTAACTTTCTTGTTTTTCTCTTTTCTTTTTTTAAGGATGTAATCTGCTGGTAGGGTCTTCTGGTTCTACTTTTGGTTAATTCAAAAGGGAGTTAAAAAAGCATCAGTTTGTCGTAGGTGTACTCTACTCCTATATATATGCTAGACAATCTTCACCTATGAAAAGAAGCAAAGCTCCATTGTTTCATTCACCCACACCGAAAACTCTCATGTCTCAACTCTTTCCTTTTACACTTTCATCCTATGAAATAGGTGTCAAATACCCAAATATGAGACTACTTGCAAGCATGTAGTGATAGGAGACATCAGAAAAGAATCATGTGCTGCTACACGACCTTCCCAGCTAATGTAGGCAACTTCACGAGAATTTCAAGACAAGGAGGTGACATTCAGCTGTCACAGTAGCCCTACCGGGGAAACACCTAGAAGATTAGATCCCTATCATTTCCCACTATAGATCCAGACAACACAGTGAGATTACCGCGGTCGCACAAAGGTTGAGTAGCAGCAGGAGCCTACAGTGGTGTGTGCGTCAGTACCTTCAGTTCAACTAGATGGATTCCAACTAGTTAAGAGTTCTCCCAATTGCTATAGCATTCAATCTATCAGGTTAGATAAGTCCAGTGAATTGAACCATGGACTTTTGTATGATAGAAACACAAGGGGAAAACTACGAACTACCCCTTGTAGAACAAGTGCTAGAAACTATATCCCTTTAGATCAATAACTAATAGCCACAAGAAACTATGTTCCTTTAGGAAAAGTGATTCACTATCAACATTAGTTAACTCTTTGATACAAAATCAGGAAATGTGAACATGCAGAATACCCAAGAGACTCTGTAACTCCAAAGTGCTAGAAACTAGAAGCAAACTAGAACAAGCAGGCATCTTCTATACGGTTGTCGTGGACAAACTTGCACCGACCTGCCTTTAGCATTCATGCGTTACCAATCTTTGGATGCATCTCGAATCAAGCATCTCGTTACTCTCTACCCTCATTATCCCAAGATTCTTTACCCATGGCTATAGATAGAGCAACAAACAACTATATATATATAATTTTCTGAGTACACTCGTACTCCATCTATCTTCTTGAAACCATTACTTATACTTTGAGAGTTATGAGAACGAGAATACTGAGAAACTTGAAGCCGAATGCGAAATCTACTATGAGAAACCACATCTTTAAGGAGGCATTGAAGGATTAGACTTTGGTACAGTCTATGGAATTGAATACGAAGACACGGATGTGGAAGTCAAAGTGTAGATAGGATAGTATATAATAGATGAGTCGAGTAGAATTTATGAAACAAAGTTGCTAAGCTGAAATGGTACTTAGCTTAGTGGCGCCATTCATACTCAAAATATCTAGGTTTAATTTCTATTCGCTCGGGAATCCTCATTGGACCAAAAAGGATTTTGAAACGTTTGTACATTTCTGGTTGATAATAATGAAATGTAAAAGTTGGGAACTGTAATGTTTCTGTTGTACCACTCTTAAGGGATATGCTATTTGTGAATAAGTACTTTGTAAGTATTGTACCAATGAATTTCACACTACAACATGCAGCAGTGTGTTGGGTCACTACACTACCATAGACGAAGATCTAACACATGTAGATTCCAGCCCTCACACCCGCCTCCTGGGCAAGTTGATGCAAGTTGCCCTGGCCGGAGCAGCTTGCACGGGACAACGAAGACACCTGATTGGCACAATGATCAGTAGGAGGCGCACCACATCCACACCGAAATCCCCACCTCTTGATCCAATATAGCTACCTTGAGCAGGTTGTAGTTGGTAGTGGTAGGATGGCCCACTAGGGCCACAAAGAGCTTGGCTTGATTAGGGACACCCCACCGCCACCATCCTCTGACGGCCTCCTCCAACGGCGACACAGTGGAGGGGCTGTGGAAAGGGGACAATGATCTTGGGTTTCCTCGACTCGCCCTATGTAGCACCCACCCAAAAAAGGAGAATCGCATGGAAGTTCTTAGTCCGGTTGTAACACGATTAGTAAAAAAGATTTGGTCTATGTGCAAATTTATTTGGTAAGTTATCTTTGTGGTATCAAAATAACTATTTGTGTCATGGATCAAGAGGCTACTTTTTTTAACTAAATATTTAGGGGAGGTCCAACATTAATCAAGAGGCTACATGTTTATGTGTGACCACTCACAACTCAAAACCTCATTTACTCTCAATTATCTCTCTCCACTTTCCAGTTTAATGTTTGGTCTTCCGTATACTGTTCAACATGTTTTTTTCCAAAACACTTTTTAGAAATTATCAAATGGATTATATAGTAAAGAAAAAATTCTATAAAAAATAGAGGAAAATCATAATAGAACAGCCGATTAGTGTTGGAATGTCAAGCAAGTTTTGGTAGAGTTCAGTTAAGAAAACCAACACAACATATGCACCAGCAGACTAGTCTCATAGGAGAGAATAGACATATCTAGAAGATATGCATATCGACCAACTACTAGTGAAACATAAAGATGAGAAGCACGATACGTATTCTCCGGAATCTCCAGCTCTGCAGCAACACTATTGTCATTGTTGCCCATGTTGGTGAAGGGGAAGTAACCGTACGCCGGATCCGTTGAGTAGGTAGTGGAACGAAAGCAAGTTGTCATGCCAAGACGCTTCCAAAAACATTATTGGTCCTCTTCCGGTGCAGGATTTCAAGGTACGTCATTTCGGAGGCCTGTTGGCCTCCTGGACGACTATGCACACGGTATCCGGGATGGTAAAACCTCGAAGTAGAACATTCAAATGAACTAGGAAATGGCGGGAGAGTGGGAGTTCAAGTGAGTGTTCTCGATCCTCCTATTGTATTCTCTCTCGTATAGCCTGATAACTGGTAGAGAATAATGGAATCGCCACGGGTGGAAGAAGCAATGCATGCGTCAAACATGCACATGCGTGTTGACATGTACACACTCAGTTGGTGCATCAAGGAAGATTTTAATCTTCAACCAAAACCAGTTCTAACTTAAAATCGATTCATGTGACACGGGTTGAGGCGGCGTGGCGGGCGGCGAAGGAAGAGTGTGTGTGAATTGCTCCTATTCTTACTCCCTGAGTGGAGGTAGAAGAGATTGTCCAACTCTCTCCACACTGGCGCATTGTGAGACTAAACTTAGTGTCACTCCCTGTTGCCGTAGTGCCAAGATGATGAGGCGCTGAGATTTTAGGATTTGTTATGCTAAATGGGGAAAGTTTCCATAGAAATCCAACAAATAGTGGTTGAAGACATAAAATATTCAACATATATGAAAATAGATCCCTCAATTATTGAAGTGAGCATCAAGAAATCAGGTTTCACACACAGAAATCAGAATAACACTTAATTTAGACAAGGTAGGCAAACCTGACCGAGGATGTGATATAGAACTGTCTCTAATGCTAGCCAGATAGTAATCAAACTAGAGACAGGAGACACATATTTTAACGAGGAAAACCCTTACGGGGAAATCACTAACGGACATGATAAACGAGGGCAATATACAAAAGTCTCTGGAGGACAAGAAAATGAGACATACTCGTATGAGTTGGCTAGTGTAAATCCCTCTTGAAGAATTTGGATCACACTTTAACATCTAAGACCCTGTTCTATACTAGTGACTACATACCTATATGGTCTAGTGGGATAGCCCTTGTAACTCTTGTACTTTAGGATTAGTGACATGCATCTTTTATTTGAGGCCGTAGAGGTTAATATATAACTTTAAACACAAGTATTTTTTTTCTTGGTTTTTCGAGGGACAATTGAAGAAACCAGGAGATGACCATCCAAGGGATCTTGGGTGAACATTTGCGCCCTGTGGATTGATGTCGATTAGAATAGGAGAGACAACCACGGCGTCAACCAAGGGCGAGTTAGGTTGCCTGCATGGTCTTCATTTTGACCCATTTGGTTGCCCGGTAAATAAATCTTCACATAGCACACTTTTTAAAGCAGGATAAATGTTGACCCGTTTGGAGAAGTACATAAGCTTGCATGTAATTTACTTGGTTCCCCGGTCTTTTGTTTTCTATCTAGGCTATGATCTGCTGGTAGTCTTTTCTACTTTTCGCGGGCTTGTTTTACCCTTTTTAATGCAATAAACTTCACTTTTAGGTAGGTGTACTCTTCCCCTATTTATACTACACAATCTTCACCCATAACAAGCAACAAAGTTCTATCGTTCCATTCATTGACACCAAAACTCTCATCATCTATGTCTTCCTTTGATACTTCCATGCTATAAAATAAGTGGCAATCATCGAAACATGAGACAGGTCGATATAGATAAACGAATGGAGAACACATAGGAATAGGAGACACCGGAAAAGAAGTACATGTGGGTGAGTGACTTTGCCGAGCTAGTGCACAAAACTTCTCCTGGACGAGGCGGGGGCCTCGTACAACACTCATGCTAGCCTTGCCGAGGAAAGGATGAATCAGCATACTAGCACCCCCGTTTTCTCCCATCTCTGATTAGGATTAGCGCGTAAAAAAGCAGGTCAGCTGGCAAGCCTAATCCAAAACAATATCATATCACCGGGCAGTGGCCATCATGTCAAGCCGAGGAGCGACTTTGGTTGGTCATCCTATTTTTCATCGAAGCCAACCATTCCCTTGTGACGGCCTTGTCCCACGGAAGTATTCGGAATCGTTGTAACAAGGTGCCTACAGTGCTTGGAATCCTTGAGCCCGGAGTCCATGCCGTCGGTATCGTAATGCACGGTACCGGTGAAAAAACAACTAGTACTAATAAATTTGCAATGCTATTTGGCAACATCGTGGTGCCCCAAGGAGATTAGAGTTCAGTTGTTTTGCGCTCCATGCTTGGGCTCCTGACTCGCAATGAGATTGGACCATTTCTGTGTCTTATTCTAACGTCTAATTATGGGTCTATTCTACATAAATATAAGGTCAAGGTAACTCAGGATAGAGCCATGCTATAAAAGACCCTTATAGACATTACAATGAGACGGCCGCGACAACAAGGAGTTTTAGCGTCACCATACCCCGCTGAGTTGCATTTGGTGAAGCTATTGTTGGTGCCGCTCCTTTAGAATTAGTTGTTCCACTCTGGTGTAGAGATAGGCAAATTCACAGCTGGAATATGACTTAACACTAATTGATATACGACTTAGCAATAGTGGATGTGCAATTAGCAAATAGTGGGTATGCAACTTAGAAAATGAAACCAAAAGACCGATCTAATGAAATAGACTAAGTAATGCGTATATACTTCAACAGTGTCCCTTACGCATGACTCCCTCGAACCTAAACATCGATAGCAAGTGGGCCCCAACATTTTTATTTTTATATTGCTTCAACCCGGTCTTGAACTGAAGGCCACTTGGCTCTAATACCATATAAAATTACATGCTCTAGGCAATGTAACTAAAAGAACCCTCTGATTAACGAGACTAGACAATACATTTATATTTCAATAATAGTACACAACCTTCACCTATAACAGGTAGCAAATGTCTATCGTTACATTCACCGACACTTAAAACTCTCACCTGTCGAGTTATCCCTTTTACACTTTCATGATGTGAAATACTCCCTCCGTTCGGAAATATAAGACGTTTTAGCTTTGTGAATCGAATGTATCTAGACGTCTTTTAGTGTATAGGTTCGTAGAGGTTCGGAGTGAACCTATACACTAAAAGGTGTCTAGATACATTCGCTTCACAAAACTAGAATGTCTTATATTTCCGAATGGATGGAGTAGGTGGCAATTACCCAATATAGAGAAACGAACGCTTGTAGGGAAAGGAGAAAGCGAAAAAGACATGATGGTTAGCGACTTTGCAGAGCTAGTGTATGAAACTTATCATGAACGACGTAGAGGTGTCGCACAACAGTCATGGTAGCCCTACCTAGGAAAGGCCAAATTAGCACACTAGCATCCCCTCTTTCCCAATCTTCGATCAAGATTCACGCAGAAGGGAGCATGTCATATGAAAAGCCTCACACAGAAACTAGATCATATCGCTAGGCAGTGGCTAACCCATCGAGGTGAGGTGGGATCGAGATGGATCCAACGCCTTATTTTTCATGGAAGCCAACCACTACGTTCTGAGTGACTTGTCTCAGGGAAGTATTCATTAACCTTCCGATAAGGTGCATCCAGTGCTCGGGATCCTCGACATCGATGTCAAATGTGAAACACCGGTGCAAAAACAATAACAAAGTCACAACACAATTTGGTAACATTGTGTTTCCTCAAGGAGAATAGGGTTGGTTGTTCTGCGCTATAGCATCGGGCTTTTGTCTCCAAGTAAGATTGGATAATTTTATGTATGTTCTAACTTCTAGTTGCAGTTCCATTCTACCAATATCTGATCTAGGTAACTCAATACAGAAGCCAGGCTATAGAAGATTCTTATAGAAAACACACTGAGATTGTTGCGGTCGCACGGATGCTTGGTAGCAGGAGCTGCAACGGCATGTGCGGTCGCGTCAACACCTCCATTTCGGTAAAAATTTGCCAATTAGATTTTTTTGGCAAACCAGTTCAGTTAGATGGAAAGCAATTGGTTCTCTTCATCCCAGTTGCTATAGCGTTCACTCTATAAGGTTAGAGAACTCCACAAAAAATTCATGATCAAACTATGGACTTTCGTATGATAGAAATAGAAGGGGGAAATCCTACCCCTTGTAGAACGACAGACGGAGTGTGCAACTTTCATGTGATGGGTGACACTTTGAACATTGGTATATTACAAGATGTGTGTCAGTAGATCGAGAGTTGGGGCATGTGCTTGTGCGTGTATCATGTCTGTGTGTTGCGAACACATGTTCAAGGAGGCCACACCGGTAATTTTCTTGTTTCTCTCTGCTCTTTTGTTTTCCTTTTAGGCTGCTGGGTCTTCCGGCTATACTTTTGCTGAATGCAATCAAGGGAGTTAAAAGCTTCACTTTGAGGTAGGTGTCGTCTCCCCTATATGTACTACACAATCTTCACCAATAACAGGCAGCAAACCTCTATTGTTCTATGGGGAGTGCTTCAGTACGCACCGTCGTTTAGGAGGACGTCCGAACTGCTAGGGGCATTTTAGTCCGGCGTGTTTTGTTGGCTTCGTTTTTTTTTAAAAAAATTGTGGACTTTTGTATGATAGAAACACAAGGGGGAAAGGCAGGCCCTTGTAACGAGTACTAGGAACTATGCCTACTAAGAAATTGCCAGTAACTAACATCTACAGCTTGTAGAACCAGTACCATAAACGATGTTGTGTTGATTTACTACCCCAACAAAACATTAGCCAACTCTCCGAGCTACTAAGGCCCCTTGACTAATTTTGCATCAAAGAGCTAGTTGGCCACAATGAACACAGGTTTTCCCTTCTTCTTGTCAAAGAGTGCCCATACTACTGCCAGCCCCTCCTCCCCTCCCCCACACACACAGTTCATTTTACAAAACCACCAAAAGTGAACACGCCGAATATCACCAGAGACTCCATCACTCCATTGTGCTGGGAACTAACGTTTTAAATTGTGACGAATGATGTGCACCATCGTTGCAAACCTCCTATGGTTCGACGTCAGATTAGCATGCAAATATCTTTGATTCCCTGCGGTTTGTCGTGGGAAAAGTTGCATTAACCTCCCCTGAGCATTTGTGCATCGCCAATCCTAGGATGCATCTTGACTTTCTGTGTCTTGCTCCTCTCTAACCTTAGGAGTGTCAGAGCCTGATCTCCAGCCGAAAGATATACAACAGCATACTTCTTGCAAATGGTCTGTTTCCAGGCACAAAATGTTGCATTAAAACAACAGGTTAGCTGAAACCTTACCAAGTTCAAGAAAATATAGTGAACAAGGAGTACATCCTATTGACAGCTGAAACGTGTGCCCAGAAAAGATTGCGACTTACTACAGCATAGACGTTGTTGACACCAACACTGCTCTTGTTCATTATTGACACGTAAATAGGAACTTTGGACTGAAGGGGACGCGTCATTCTTCTCCTCCTCCCAGGTCGTACATACATACAATTGGTGATAACATGCAGAAAGGCTTTGAAAGGACCTCTGGATTCATCAGACTGAGGAAGTCCATGAAGTGCTTTATATGCTACACAATCTTCACTTACAACAATCTTCTGGTAGGTGTACTCTTCTCCTATATATGCTACACAATCTTCACTTACAACAGGCAGCAAAGCTCTATCGTTTCATTCACTCACACCGAAGTCATCTCTCAACTCTTTCCTTCGACACTTCCACGTTGTGAAATGCAGTAGGTGGAAAATACCTAATCATGAGATCGTGTGAAATGCAGTAGGTGGAAAATACCTAATCATGAGATCGCTAGCGAGCACGTAGGGATAGGAGACATCGAAAAAGAAGCATGTGCTGGTATGTGTATGTAACTCTGGTGAAAGATAAAGAGATGGCGTTCAGCTATCATGCTAGCCCTACCGGAACAAGGCCAAATTAGAACATCGGCATCGCGCACAGGGATCAGTAGCAGGATTGCAGGAATGTGCAGCGGCGTTTGCGTTGGTACCCTTTAGGAAATTGCCAATAACTAATAGCCACAGCTTGTAGAACTAGTACTAGAAACGATCTTGCATTGATTCACTATCCCAGCAAAACATTAGTTAACTCTCCCAACTATTAACAGGCCCCTCATTAGTTGTAGATCAGAGAGCAAGAATAAACAGGCCTCCCTTCTTTTTCAAGAGTAGCCATACGGCCAGTCCCTCACTTTTTTTCACTTTCACATTACAACTAGTGAGCAAGGACTACATCATATCGATAGCTGAAATATGTGTCCAGAAAAGACTTCAACTTACTACAGCATAGACGTTGACACCAACACTGCTCTTGTTGACAAGTAAATGGGAACTTGAAATGCACCAAGTTGTTTCAGTCTACCAAGGGCGTCTTCATATATCATTATATGCTTCCTTTCTTAACTCGGATTGTTGGAGTTGCCGTTGCCTTTGTTCTACCATCAGCTGTGCTTACTCTCTTAGGGGTAGACAAATTCACCCTTGCTTTGTCGTGTGTTGGGTTTACTCTTTTAGGACCAATTTCACTTCCACGGACGGAATACACAATTGATTTGCGAAGTAGATGAACTATTAATGAGAACTTTTCCCACTGCCCTTCATTCTTTCAAAGAAGCAGGATATATCAACCACATATACTCAATTGTCGTGGACAAAGACTAACCAACCAGGCCCAGAAAGGTTGCACCAATGCTGATCTTTCCTGATGTAAATTCTGTGACAGTCTGACAGATCAATAAATATAATTACATTGGGATCAGTTCATTCAGAGAGTAACTGCGGATTAATGTAAAGTTCTTTTAAGAAAATAATATCTCGGGTTGTACAAAACTTTTTTATCGATGGAGAATGCACGGCCTGTGCAAGCTGACATGCAGATCCTAGCACACATATGCTACTCAGGAAAATGTGATGCTAGTACCAAAGTGTCCACGCTACAAGACAATCTATGCGACTGAACCAGCATAATTTGTGGTTTCTGATGCGATGTACGGAATTTAGCACAATATTTAATGGTACGCAATAACTTCAACAGCTATCTTACAGCAAACTTCAAGTGTATTTCGTGTACAAACTAACATTAAAATACACGGATAGATATTACAATGTACTCCACATCATATATGTTAATATCTGAAAATAGAACTGTCATAATTTTACTAACTCAAATAACTATACTGATTCATTTCTTTTACCTCCTCTGAATGTGGGTATTTCTAATCTAGCCTCTCAAGGAAAACCTGTGCCTCTAATGAACCCTGTTATGTTCATGCAATCAATCTAAAAGCATGATTATACCAAATATATAATGGAATAAAAGTTCATATAGAACTATAAATATTAAGCACTAAAAATGGCCGATAAATTCGAAGAGAAAGAACAGCAAAACTTACAAGAGAAGCATTTCGTGACTTGACGTAGCTTAGCTTCGTGATAGCCACAAATACAGGAGTTTCAGCTCGTACATCCTGGAGAAGCGTATCTACTTTCTCCTCCTGTACTCCAGGTGACATAGCTCAGCTTCATGATAGCCAGAAATACTTGCCTGATATAAGACATAATCATGCCAGGAAGGTGTCTGACGACTATCTAGCACAAAAGATGATCTGCTTTCAGAAGTATTGTCCTCAGAGTCTTCCCCTGTACATAATCTTAATGGTGAAAACGTCAATAATAAACTCTAATAGCAAACATGTGATTCAGAAAGTAATGTTAATGCAGAGAGAATCAAAATGTAACCTGAATCCTTGGATGGGTATTTTAGAGCGGCCTTTATTGCCTCAGTGTCTTCTCCTATACAGAATCCTAACACCTAGAAATTAGAACAGACAATGTTAATCATCATCCTGAGCTTTGAAGTTCTTTTGCTACAATGTTTCAGACATGCAGAATTAGCTGCTTGTTTGGAACCCAAGAGTTTAACTACATATTTTTCTAGCAGTGATGTTCCGAATCTATTCACTTGAGACATCCAACCAACTAGTAAGAAACTATCCATAACAAATCCAACCAATCCAGTACACTTGAGACACTGAGCAGCCATGTGCCTATGGAAACACTTCAACATTTCATTCAAATGGCCCACGTATCTTTTGCAACAATCACAAGATTTCTTCATCTGGGATGCTAGTCCAGTCACGTGAACTGAAATTTGCAGCTAATGTAAGTTGCACATTTAATAAAGCAACTTTAAAGTTTAAACATTAACACAAGGGTAATCTATCTCCTTCAGAGAGTAGATATTGTTTTCCTGTTATGCGAGTTGTAACTATAATATGTTTCACTCTTAACACATTTTCTAGTGGTTGTGTTCTTTTTTCTTCTACCTTCGAAGACAAAATATGCACAGAATCTTCTGAGAACTGTACATATAGCACAACAAAACTGCAATCTTGCTACCCTACACTATGTTTCTGCAGCAAGAAATAGTGTGAAAATAGCAACACTGCCAAGTAAATGGTGGAACAAATCAAAGCAAGTAATGAGGGTTTTATATGCTGATATCCAGGAACTTAGAATGTAGCATTGAAGAGAAAAAATGCACCTGATCCTCTCCTTTCCATGCCACTAGTAGGACGTAGGGGAGAGGAGACACCTTCATTTGCAAAGAAGCTCCAAGAGCTAAAATGACGATTCAGAGAAGGATCAGAGCTACTGATACATATATATGTCGATCAAATGTATCACTTCCTGGAAAAGTTTAATTTCAAGAGGATTTCAGTCTTCAGCAGGCATGGATTCATGATCAGCATGCAGTGGCTCGACTTCATTTTCAGAAGTTATTGCTTTTCTGCAATTTCTTATCATGTTTAACCTTCTCAATGCATTCCCCATCCTCCATTCAGGACTTTGATCCTTATATGTGGGAACAAAGCCCCTATCTTCTATATCATTGAGTAGTTTCTCTCCCTCCAGCATTTTGCCTGATGCATAAATAGCTCCAGCTATTGTGGTGTATGTTGTAAGGTTCGGTCGAAGTTGGTTAGACTTCATCTCTTCATACAGATCTAACGCATCAGAAACACACTGATTATTGCACAGACCTGTGATTAGAACATTATAAGTGACGACATCAATCTTCAATCCATGCAACTCCATTGACCTTTTGAGGTCCAGAGCATCCACAATCTTGCCTTCTTTACACAGACCATGCATTAGGGTAGTAAAAGTAGCAATGGTTGGCACCATTCCTGCCCGTATTATGCTACAGAAAACTATAATACCCTCTTCAACCTTTCCACATTTACTAAGACCTCTAACAATTGAGCTGTCAGCAACTTCAGCTGGCACAACACCAAGAGCTGCCATTTCCTCTTTAATCCTGAATGCTCCATTGATGTCCCCAATCCTGCATTTTGCATTGATTAATGCGATATAGTGTGTATGCTTTGGTTCAAGCCCACTTTCAACCATGTCACGTAAAACATCACAACTCTGCTGCAACCAGTTTTTCCTGATTAATCCATTTATCATGGCACTGTATGCTCTGCTGCTAGGTGACATATATAACCGCTTCATACAGTTGAAAAGCTGTAAAGCACTAGACATCCTAGATTTCTCACTAAATGCAGTTATGAGTACGTCAAATGATAACTTATCAGGATAAATGCCTTCTAAGACCATCTTGTCCAAGAGCTTAACCGCAATTTCAACCATACCATGCTTGGAAAGTCCAAGCATAAGCAAACGATATGTCACATTGTTTGGGCTAATCCCTTTCCTTACCATATCTTTGTAGAGATAAATAGATCTTGACAAATGTCCCTTCTTGATGTGCCCATGCATAAGAATGTTATAACTAGCCGGGTTTGGATAAACCTCATTACAATGCATATCACAAATCATCATATCTACTTTATGTACCATTCCTGCCTTTAGTACCCATTTATCATTGAGTTGTAGGCAATACAATCAGCGTACATGCCTTCCTTGCATATGATCTCCTGGAACAGGTAAGAAGCAACCTTAAGTTGGCCTTCCTTGATCAAACCACTCAACAAACAGGTATATGTAACAATATCTGGGACAAACCCTTTCTCCAACATCATCTGCAACACCATGACTGCAGGAACAATTTTACCTTTTCTGCAAAAACCACTAAGAAGAATAGTGTAAGTATGGATGTCAGGTAGAAAGTTGGTTGTAACCATTTTCTCACACAAATCCAGAGCTTCATCTAGTGTTCCATCTTTGCACATCCCTAGAAGTAATGCATTGAACGTTTTCTGATCAATGGCAGAAGATATGTCAACAAGGCAGGCCATGAACTCCTTTGCTTGTACCAAGTGGCCTCCCTTGCACAATCCTCTAAGCAAATTCCTATATGTGTAATCATTTGGAGAACAGCCATATCTACCCATATTATCATACACTGAGAATGCCTCATGCATGTTACCTGTAATGCAGTAGTAGTCTATTATACAGTTGAAAGAGGTGACATCAAATGATATCTGCATCCTAGACATGTATTGTTTGAATTGCTCAGCCTGTGCAATCATTCCTTTTCCATACAACGCACATAACAGTGTATTATGGATGAAAGTGTTGGCAGTTAGGCCCCTTCGATAGATGTCCACGAAATATTTCAGTGCTTCTCTGACATATCCAGCCTTATAACAATAGCAGATTAGAGTTGTATAAAGCACCTCATTAGGCAAAACTCCAGTTTTCTGCATCCTTGCCAAAATATCTTTTGTTTCGTCCAGTTTACCCATCTTGCACATACCATTTATCAATGCTGAGTACGTGATAACATCTGGATTAATCCCATCCACAAGCATGCTCTTTAAAATATGTTTGGCCTTAGAAACCAGTCCTAGCTGACAGAAACCATCAATCAGGATAGTATACATAGTCCTATTGATTGGTGTGCCTCTTGCTTTCAGAACATCAATAAGATTCATTGCATGTCCCAGCATGGAAGCTTTGCAATAACCATTCAGCATTGCACTATAAGTTAATTCACTTGGTTCCACACCAGCAACTTGCATTTCATATAGAACTCTTAAAGCTTCATCAGTTGTCCCATTTCGGCAGTACCCATCAATCAAGGTAGTGTAAGTAGCTAGACTTGGTTTCAGGCTCTGTTTCAGCATTTCGTTGAAGATATAGGTAGCAAGTTTCATCTTACCTTCATCAAAGAATCCTTTGATCAAAGTATTATACGTACATTCATCAGGTGCTAAGTTGTCCTGCCTCATTCTTTTGAGCAAAAGGTAGGCACGTGTACTCCTTTTCATTCTACATAACTTATCAATCATGATGTTGTAAGTATATATATCTGCCTCTACACAATTCTTCTCCATATCTTCTAAGACACACATGGCAGCCTTGAACCTTCCCTTCTTAACATACCAATAAAGTATTGTATTATAAGTAACAACATTTGTTAGGGAGCGACTTTTCATCTTTTGCAGCATAAGATTAGCCTTTTTAAGGTTACCCTCAATGCAAAAAGAATTCAGCACAATATTGCAAGTGACGACATCCAAAGGAAACTTCCGGGCCAGACTTTCTTTTAAGAAGAACCACACATGTTTTGATTCGCCAATATCCACAAGAGCATTAAGGACATTGTTGCAAGAATGAGCTGAAGCCCTAAATCCACAGGCATCCATCACAAAATTGCCTTACTTGCATCTACAACTTTTCTTTCCTTCAGATATGCATTAATAAGAAGGTCAAAAACCATGGGGCTGGAATCGCAACGCGAGATGGTTCGCAAAAGGGAGCTAAATATAGCACTGCAAGAGAAGCCTTCCACAGCAAGATGCTTCAACACTGACATTGCTTGTGAATGCATTTGAGCTTGGATGAGGATATGAGCAGCCATGCAGTAAATATGGGTAATTCGCTCCAAACCTGATTGTTGCACGATAGAACCCAGTATCTTCAAGGCCAGTTTTCCATGACACTTGTCAAGCTTCCCAAATTTGTACGCCATGTGATTCAAGGTCTCCCAGTGATGCATAGTTAGGACACTGATGATGCTACTCTCCACACCGTGAGCTAAAACAGATAACCAAATCAATAGAAAATAATTGATGTGATATCAGAAGGGCCAAAACTACAGCGATGTCTGTCAGATACCAAGTCTACGAGTATTGCACATGAGAAGCAACCGACAACAGTCAAACAAGTTAAATGTGCAAAAAAATAGCAAGAGCTAACAAATATGTATTGAGATACTAGAAAGCTGTAGGGGCCGGTAGCACTTATGCAATGTAGCTAATTTGCTACTCCCTCAGTCCCATACTATAAGATGTTATTACAACCAATATTATGGGACGGAGGGAGTAAATGCCAATTCGAAATTAAATCAGTACAGTGGGGTGTAGGAAAGCTGCAGGGCTTCAATGGCTAGAACTGGGAATTTTAAATCATACTAAGAAAGAACATTTCTGCATAATAGATTATTTATTTTTTCCTTTACTCCTACTTATTTACATGTTGCTAGCAATAGGTACAAGAATGACATTGGATTTCTTTCACATGCTATCTCCCCCAGTGATTCGCCGTGCAAAAAGAATATGACAAGTTGCCAACTGCTAACAAATTGGTAGTAGATCACAAGTATCAATCAAGTAATCAATTTAAATGTACCCACCTAGTACCAAACTTAATCAGGAGAATACGAAGCTGATGCATTCACCTAGTATAAATTCAAATGAACTCGCCTAGTACCAAACTCACATACTATCAATTCAAATGCACTCGGCTAGTACCAAACCCCTAGTTCCACAGTTTCCAGTCATTCAGACTTTGTAAAACCTGCCGGAAATCAATAAAGGAACTATGATAGCAAGAAAAAAGATTATGTGATAGTAACAGGACTAGTTCTTCTAGAACAACCATTCCAGGCATTATCATTTAATTTAATTAAAATGGTATGTTGACCCTAGATTCCAAGCGTTCCAATCCGCATATATGCTTTAACGCACTCTTGCCAACTAGTTGCTGGATGGAACGATGAAACCAGGATAACATGTATGAGCCCATTTGCGCACTAGGTCTACAATACTATAGTGAGCCAGATTCCCCCCAAGTCTCACGACGGAGCTCTGCAGAGAAAACAATACACGCACGAGCTCTGCTAACAGGCATTTCCACAAGCAGGTTCAGTGCGTTCCGCTAACCAGGTTCACTCGGCTGTGTTCGCACAGGAATTAATTGGATTCTTGAGAAGGTTTTACCTCTGGTGGTGGCGCCAATCCTGGTGTGCGCAATCTGCCTGGAGCGGGAGGGGAGTCGGCAAGAGTAGAGCGCGTGGGTGGCCGCCACCTTGGAGTCGAGGATCCTGCGGCGGTACGACGAGGACGCCAGAGACGACGACATGGCTAAGTGCTTGGTAGGCGGTGGGGAGGCGCCTCCAAGGGCGCGTGGGGCGGCGCGCAGCGCTAGATAGGCTGGCGTTGGCGTTGGCGTGGATAGGTTGAGGCGGCGGCTTTGGCACACGCAGTCGCGGCAGGCGGAGAGGGTGAGTTTGCGGCGGCGCGGGTAGAGAGGAGGAAGCGGCGCTGGCACGCACTGCGGAGAGAGGGTCGGTTTGCGGCAGCGCGGAGGCTTTGGCAGGCACTGCGGAGAGAGGGAGGACAGTGGAACTCATGCGGGCGGCCTAGGCACGCAGTGCGGACTGCAGAGAGAGGAGCGGCTCCAGAGTCGAGAGTCGACTCTTTTTCTTTCTTCCTTCTTTTCTCCTTAGTCTAACTCGTGAACTCGTGATTCGCTTGTTTAATCCCAAATTCGCTCACAAAGAATACTACATACTAGATAAACACGCGCGCTTCGCCTCGCCATCTGCATAGCGTTCTCACACAATGTGACCGTTACGGCATACTAATCGGTGATTTAGTTTCTGACACCCCTAGGTAAAATGTATGTGTTTCTAGTGTCATTGTCCATGAGATACTCAAACCCTTCTTTAGCAGTTAGGCATTCTCGATCTCTTCTTTCTTCTCACCGTAGGCGGTCGGCTAACCGTTCGAGAATAAGTAATCGACTTAACACCGCTCCGGTATTTATTGATGGATGTCAAACTATTAGATTTCAGTGCAACACAGAAGACATGATTTCTTTTGGGTACCGGCGGAAGCCATATCATGTTGGCTCTTACTTAAGGAGACATTCGATTTAACTGCTCAGGTCTTCAAGATTTCAAGAACTATAGAAGAAATTTAATAACCGTTTTAGATTCTGGCACGAGACTTAAATTTTTTTCAACTTGTCCGTGCGGTAGACCTTCTCTCCTACCTCCCGCATGGTCAGGCGACCATGCGCCTGATGATGTCTTTAATAAACGTGACTGTGCGACACCTAGCACTTGGGTGTCTACATCATTCTGTCTATATCACCGGCTACGGTACAATGGCCGCCTAGGTCGATTCCATGACGATTACTGAAGGGAAACTCAACGCCCGCAAGAGGTGTGTCAACTACCAATCTTATGAGCATATCCAACATTTGCACTAAAAGGGTGCATGCATTTTTTTTGTTTTTGAGCGCCATTTTAGCTGTTTTAGTGTGCGCGATAGGCTGGCGCACTAAAATGCAACGTGCTGCAGGTAACAGTTTTACATACACACTAAAATAAGCTACTAGCTGCCGCTTGCCAAGATCAAACACATCTCAGATTGTCAAGATCAAGCAAAAGTGATGAACATATAAATCTAACTCCCAACACACACATATAAATTCAAGATCATGACTTGACCATCATAGCATAGTTCAAATCCATGGCATAGTTCAAAAGCATAGCATAATTCAACACATCAAAGTTCTTCATAATTGAAGTTCGCACGAACACATCAAACATCAACATCAATGCTTACGATCATCATGCCTTGTCATTTCCATGACATCTCCATCTTGTGCTTCATCATTAATGGAAACTTGGACGGTGTTGGTAGTATTCTAGGATCACGTGCCGTCACCCATAGAAGCTTCAAAACAACGACCCATGGGAGGCATGGGAGATACCATGATATCCATGAATCCACCAATTATATCTCCCATGCCACCCATTGTAGATTCCATGCCTTAATGCCACCCGAAGGTGATCCCATGTCGTCAATGCCACCCATTGTAGCTCCCATGGGTGTGTCCATGCCTCCAATGCCTTCCATAGGTGCGCTCACCCATGCCACCCATGCCTCCAATGCCACCCGTAGGTGCTTCTATGACGCCAATGCCTCCCATAGGTGCAATCATTCCACCCATGCCCCCCATAGGTGCTCCATGCCACCCATGTATCCTCCCATGTTAGCACCTCACATGTATCCATTCACATAACTTCCTATCATTCTAATTTGAGCCAAGACTTAATCACGACAAAGGTTGATGTATTCCTTTTTTCCTTCCATCAAGGTTGGTTGTGTCTATAAATAAGAGACTTTTCTCATGCTCCATGAGACGTATAGTTTCTTCGATAGCAATTTTCTTCTCCTCTATGGCAGCCCTCCTCTCCTCGCCCGCATCCCTCCTCTCCTCGCCCGCCAACCTCTTCTCTATTTCTTTGTTCCTCGAAAAACTTTCGCTCCTCAAAAGATTCATTTCTTGTACTCACAATAACGTCCAATGACATCTTCATGTTATCATCTCTGTCTACTTCCCTTTTTCTTTTGCGTGTTTCCTTCCTGTGGGTATTCTTGTTATTTTTGTAACCGAGTTTGGAGCAGGGCTTCTCTTTCCATCCTCGCTGGATGCTTCATTTTCATCAATGATTGTTGCCTCCATAGTTGACTTCTTGGATCTGTTTGGCACTTCCAAGACATCATGTTCTTCAATTTTTCTTCATTCTCTAGCTCTTGAAATAATGGTCCAATATGAATGTCCTTCTTTGAACCATCTTGCTCTTTTTGGTCGTCTTTGGATATCCGTTGAATAAATTTTTGGACAATGTTGAGCTACATGAACCAAAAGAGAGAGAAAATTAGTCATGGACAATAATAAATTGAACAAAGTAACCACACAGAAGATAAAAAAATATCATAAAATAATACAACGTACCCTATCTTTGTCATTTGTTTCACTTGGGTTCATTCGTTCAACATTTGCCAATGTCGCTGCCCACCTTTGACAATTCGATGAAATTGCAGACCAACAAGAACAGAGAGAGAGATATCCGTCCACCCAATTCCACTTTAGTTGCATGTACCGAAGTACTCCTTCATCCTAACCTAATAGGTGTCTCTTGTTTGCTCATGGTCGAATCCATGCTCACATTGCACCATGTGTTGCATAGTAAAATGTCTTACTCCATGGTGTAGTTGGCCATCCGCCCCATTAGTGCATCAATGAAACCCTCCCCCTCTCCTCCCCCTCCCCTTATTCTCCATGTCAACTTCATCACCATGTTGTCCAGTTTCATATTCTTGAGACCAATACTCATGTGAATGTGATGACCTAATATTCGTAGTTGACATAAATGTTTCATCATCCATACTACAATGCATGGAAGTTAACACACATCAAACTACATTAATTTTCATCATTTCTATTCATCTAAACAATTAAAAACAACAAAGCAATTACGTGCCTTGCTGTCATTGGATCGAACATGTTGGGGGCAACAGACGGCCGGCGTTACCTACTCCGCAGTCGCTGGCGGCCGGGGTGGCTGCGGTGGAGGTTGTGGAGGCTAGAATTGGCCGGCCGCAGGCCCTGCTGGAGGTTTATCGTACGGACCCGCACCGATCTTGCCCTTCTTCTGGCCAGGCACCACCGTAGATGTCGGCCGCTTGGGCATGACATTCCTTGGCTAAAAGGCGGGCGATGGACGATGGCATGCGCATTCACCGACCGTGGAGGAGCAAACATCTAGCCACAGGCGATGGTGGCGTTAGGGTTGGGTGCATCGGCCGGGGGAGGGGGGGTGTTGCGAGCGGTGGCGAAACCGCTCCATCAACAGACGTGGGGGCGGAGGAGAAGGTGGGTTGGGGGAGTGGCGCAATAGTCGTACATGGGCGGTTTTTCGCCGACGATCGTCGAGGTGGGATGCAGGAGGTCACACGCGAAAGTTTCAGTTTAGCGGTTGGGCAGCGCTGGCCGGCACACCAAATTTGCAGCACAGGATTAGGCTTTTTGTGTGCGTACCCTAGATTATTTTGTGTGCGACTTATTTTTGCGCGTATGCTGGAATACGATTTTGCCCCGCCGCGCTAAATAATAGCGATTTTTTGTGCACCGACGGATTTTTTTTGTGTATGCTAAAGATGCTTTAACTATGTTCGTTGTTGTTTTTTCGTAGGTAGGCCTTGACTAATTCCTCTTTTTTTACCTGATCCATATTTGAATTTTTTTTCTTCTTTGGTCCACAAGCCATAAACATATACTTCCACATGGGTTTTGGGTCCACAAGCCATAGACACATACGCCCACATGGCCTCATAATGCCTCCTTTCTCTCAGACTTAAGTCTATAGTATATGCCTGAGATTTTCCAAGCCAATGAACCAAACTGCTACTCTCTCTCCATCCAAAAATAAGTGACTATACATATTTCAGTGTATAGATACATGTCAATCTATCTAAGTCACTTATTTCCCAATGAAAAGGGACTATTTTTCTCCCCAGTTCTAAAAGGTCATGCTCAAAATATGACAAAATTGATATATCTTCACCCCTTTCTTTCCAGATTGGAAAACATGTTATTAGGTGATAGCTAGCCTCCTGTTGTTTTATGCTACTCGCTCAGTCTCGGAAAAGATGTCGTTGATTTGACTAGATTCACATGTATCTTGACGCTCATAGAACTTAGACAAACCTACGATGTCTAATTCATGACAACTTGTTATGCAGGCGTCAGCATAGAAGAAGAAGAAGAGGAGGAGGAGGAGGAGGAGGAGGAGAGACCTTAATTTTCCCAAAGTACTAAAACTAATCCTCTAAAGCATCATCTTGGTTTCACTTCTACCTCTTCTTGTTTTGACTCTTCAAAAGAAAGGAGCCAAGGAGACTATAAAAGAGCTTTTGTTTTCACCTAAAAACTTCTTTATAAATCCTAGGAAACCTATATGGTAATGTCTCCACCTGATTCCAGAAATAGAGTCTCACAAATCCTTTTGTTCACAAGTTTTTATAAAACCTTCTTAAAAGGTTATTTCTCTATTTTCTCGGAGAAGTAACCAAGAACCCTCCTTTTCCATCAAACTAAAACCCTTGTCATCTATTTTCAAAGCCTCCATTTCAAAAGCTTTTATGAAGTGCTTGAGTGTGATCATACATCTTTCTTGTGTTGTTGGTATAAATTACCTTGATCTGCTTATTAAGATTACTTGTTTTGATCTCCTGTCAAACACCAATCCACTTGTGAGCAGCACTAAACCTTGAAGTAACCCTCAAAACCCTAATAATTCTTACACCAGATCTATCCTCCTTCTATTTATCAGATTCAATTCTAGGAGGTTTAACTAAAACCCTTTTTGTGTGACTTGAGGCCATGCACCTAGCCTTTTATCAACCTTGCTATGTGTACATGCAAATCATGCAGATGCCCTTGATTAGATCCCTCATCCACCCACTTATCCTTGATGATCGTGTAGCCTAGTCATTAATATGACTATGGCAGGGTTAAAAGATACAATCTTTGGCTCTTGTTTGCAGGACTCTCTAAACCTGCCATAAATTCCCTTTGTGCATGCATCTACTCTAGACAACCTACTCTATTATGAATACTAAACACATATGCCTGAAATATTCCAAAGCCAACGAACCAAACTGCTACTCTCTTCGTCCGAAAATAAGTGACTATACATATTTTAGTGTATAAATACATGTCAATCTATCTAAGTCACTTATTTCTGGACGAAGGGGGACTATTTTTCTCCCCACCTCTAAAAGGCCATTCTCAAAATATGACAAATTTGATATCTCTCCGTCGCTCAGTCCCGAAAAAGATGTCGTCGATTCGACAAGATTCACGTGTATCTTGATGCTCATACAATCTAGACAAACCTGCGGCGTCTAATTCTTGACAACTTGTTATGTCATGATGGATGCATGCATATACATCATGCTTTACTGGTTGACGACTATTCATTGTTGTCTCGTGGTCGTGGCCATTGGAAGGGTGCATGTGGTTTCGTTAAAGGGCAATTTAAACCGTTTTCTGAAACTCTAGCGCTCGAGTTAATGGAGCCTCAAAGCTTATGCTAAACCAAAGCAAATGCATGATATCAAATAAGATGAAAAGAAGGATTGAATCCATTTGTGTTTTATGTCGTAATAATAGTTAACTCACTTGGGATCTATCAAATCTATGACAAATGGGATGCAAACTATATTTCTATTTTGGTTAGTATTTCATCAGTTGCATATCTACAGTCAAATTAACTCATCATATTTGGCCCCTAAAAAATGTATTTAGTGTCCAAAGATACATTGTGGAAATCATATCTTGCCAAGTACTCCCTCTGTCTAGAAATATAAGATGTTTTAGTTTTGTGAACTGAATGTATCTAGCCTAGTTTTGTGTATAGATTAGGAGTGAACCTATACACTAGAAGATATTTAGATTCGTTTCACAAAGCTAAAATGTCTTGTATTTCTAAATGGAGATAGTAATGGGTATTTCTAATGAAGATATGTTTTTCGCATGTGCCACGAATTTGCTTTATCTGAGTCATGTTCCAGAGAGGAAAAGCAACCAAATGGCTAACTCTGAGGCTGCAACACCAATCAAGCGTGTGGAGAGTGATAGAATTGGTTTGGGTAGACCACAATCGGTGGCTCCCAGGATATCTCATATATATAACCGAAAATACAAGATATACACGGAATACAATCAATCCTAATCCTAACCATAATGGCCTATTTATTGTTGGGGGATACCCCGGGTAGGATCACGCCGGGGTATAAAGGCCGAGTTAGCCGAGGTACGGCAAGGTCAAAGCAGATGCTGGCCGAGTCACCTCAAGGCAGGCCGAATCACGGGGTAACCCGGACCAGGGGATGTCCACCTAACTGGGTCTCAGCCGACTTATATCGTAAGTCGGTGAGGTGTATCTAACTTGTATGCAGGAATAGGTATGGCCGGATCAACTAGGTACGATCCGGGTTATATCAAGCTTACAAGAGAAGGAAGGTATCTCACTGGTCAAAGAGTGACCACTGTACGCAGAGCGTGAGCGAAGCGGACAGAGGCCAGGACCACCGAGGCGTGGCCGACAAAGGTGACGATGCCTGTGTCAGATGAAGTGGGCGCCGCAGAGGCTCATGTAGCCTCTGCATGGATGACGCTGGGTTAAAGTGACCCGGTCGGCTTACTATTCTAGGAGGAATATGCCTCCACGTATGCCCTAATTGGAGACCTAGCCACCCATATATAAGGAGGGCTAGGGCCTCTGCAGAAAGGGTTGAGTTCTACTTGGTTGGTCTTTAGAGATTTATGTTCTTCGAGCAAGTGACTGAGGGCTAGCTAGTGGTGAGAGTAAGAGAGTTTCTTCTTCCTCCTCTCTCCAATACAGCTCAAGGAGCACTTATAATCTGTGGAAGTGAATCAAATACAAAGCTATTGTGTGTGGAATCACCACACTATCCCTCCCTGGATTCCCCTAGTGCATTTAGTCCCCACCTTTAGCCTATCCATGGCATCTGCCATGACACCACCACGACAGTTGGCACCCACCGTGGGGCTAGCGGCGCTAGTAGGGGTGAAGATCCGGACAGAAAACTCCATCGGCACCGGCGAACGCATCGTCTCCGGGCTCGTTCAGCGCTTTGGAGCGTTGGACTTTGTCAGCGACAACGCTGGCTGCTTCGGCAAGCGTCCTCTAACGTGCAACGGCCTCTTCGTCAAGCTCGGCGCGCACAAGGTCTACGTTGTTGTCGATGTGTCGTGCGTTCACCCGCGGCACGTCGTCGAAGGAGGCGAGCCACCCCTTAGCGTGGTTCACGGGGCGCATACCACTCGCTCCCCGGACCGTGCCGAGGTGATGATGACTGCGCCTGGTGCAGGCGCAGGCAAGGATCCGGCACCAGATCCGGAGGTAACGCCTAAGGCACCAAGGAAATGTAGAGGTCCTCCACTAGAGGCGGAAGAATGTCTTTGCGACAAGCGATGGATAGCTTGGCAAACCCAGTAGCAGCAGCGGTAGATCTGGCTCAGGCACAGGCCGAGCTGGAGGAAACTAGGCAAAAAATACTAGAGGGTGCAAAAAAGATAGCCGCGGCTCAGCAGTCGTTGAACATGACACTGCGTGAGTACGCAAAGGCAAATAAAGTAGATGCTGTAAAAGTGAAGGGGAGAAACCTCATGAGTGAAATGAACAAAGAGGGAGATACTAGGATTGAGGAGTCAGAGAACTGTTTATCCGTGGGGCTGCCGAAGTATAGTACCCCGGCGAAAAACCTCAGAGCAGCAGATGCAGCTGCCTCCGAGTTAGAGGGTCTAACGGGTGAAGCCCGTCAGAGACAGCAAGATAGGGTCAATGAGTTGGTTCGGATCACGAACAGGCAAAATGAGGAATTGCTCAGGGCTAACCCGGAGAGAGCTGGGGCCTCTAAGATTGTTCATTCAGCGGTGGGTAACCCGGAGAAATCCGCTGGAGCTGCGTCGTCTCCTCATGGTGGCCCTAGGAGAGAAGAGGTAGTAACCTCGGCCAGAAGGAACAAACAGATAGTCCCATATGACCCGGCAAGGGCAGGGAAAGGAAAAGAAGTGCAGAGAAATGAGGATCGATGAAGTGTGAGACGAGGTGAGGTTGGCCGAGTTAACCGCGACCAAGGCAATGCCGGTCAAGGAAATGTTGTAAATGGCAATGCCGGACAGCGCAACTCGGCAGGAGCAGGACAACCGCAACAACGGAATATACCAAGGCAAGAGCAAAGTGCCGGCCGAGGTATGCAACAGAGAGGTGCTCCATGAGAGCAAGACCGATATAATGATGGTGATTCGGAAATGGTGAACGCAGGATACCCAAGGCCGGACTATCATGTGATAGGGTCAAGATTGGGAAGTGGGGATTTGATGCCTGACGATGCCAGATTAAAACTGGATCGGCTGTATAGGTCGGAGCAGATTGAATGTCAAGGTCCCCCGGGTCCTGCGTGTTTTGGGCCCCGGATCATGAAGGAACCTCCCGTACCTAACTTCCAGCTACCTAGAGGCACTAAGACATACGATGGCAGCACAAAGCCGGAGGATTGGTTGATTAACTATGCAACAGCTGTAAAGATTGCTATAGGCAACTTGAGATGGACTATGAGATACGTACCCTAGATGTTGGAGGGGCCAGCGAGGGTATGGCTAAACAATTTGCCGCCCGGAAGTATCAACTGTTGGATCGATTTTGAGGAAATGTTTGTCAGCAATTTCTCAAGTACGTATAAGCGGCCGAATAGGCCACAGACCCTAGCAATGTGCAAGCAGAGACCGAACGAGACGGACCGGGAGTTCTTAACCCGGTTGTGTACCGTGCGAAACTCATGCGAAGGTGTGATTGAGTCACAGGCCATAGCATGGTTTGTGCAAGGGTGCAGATATGCGAGCATGTTGTGGCAAAGATTGCAAAGGGATATGCCAACTACGTTGGCAGAGACAATCCGGATTGCTGATTCATATGCTTTGGGTGATCCGACTCAACCCAGGCTTGTGTCAAACGAGTCAAATGAGGAGTACTACCAAAGAGATGGAGCCGGGTCATCCCGAAAGAATGACTACCGGGGTAAAAGAAGAGATGACAAACCGGATTACCGGTACAGTTCGCAACAAGTTGATGCAGTGAATCAAGATCAACCCGGAGCAGGGGGCAATCAACGTCAGAAAACTGGAGGGCAACAATGGACACCGAGAAACGATGGCAAGAAAACTTGGACGCCAGAGCAAAAGAAATAGTGGCAGGAAAAGAAGGACCATCCGAGGTATACTTACGAGTCAATGCTGGATCTGTTGGGTCCGCAGCATAGAAAACAAAAAATTTCCTACGGTGTGAACTACACGCCAAGATCTATCTACTAGGTACAAAGCAAACAGGTGGACATACATCCATAGAGAACTTACCCTCGAAGACAACGAGCTTTGTTAACGAGTAGGAACTCGTGGTTGATGTAGTCGTACACTTGCCGATCTCAAGATCGTGAGGAAGTCCGAAGCCCAACTCAGCAGCGCATTCGCACTGCAAACACGTTCAAGCCACGGACAACCTCCACCTCCTTGCTCCAGCGATCCGGTGAAGCACAACTCCTTCGCATTTAAATGCCACCAGAACATGTATCTCGCTAATCCGAGACCATGGGAAATAATTCTAGAGGGAAGAGATCCTTCACAAGGAGGTGTGTGGATGAAGGAGGAATGGGTGGCCTTTTATAGGAGGAGGGGTGCCCTCTCTCCATGGTGGCGCATGGGGTGACCTCACCTCCCCATTCATGTGGTGGTAACTCCTCCACATTAAAATGCCTCTTCACATTCCCTTTTAAAGTCTCCACTTTAAATGCATTAAGTTTCTCCAAATTTAATGCTCTCTCATTTAATAAAACTCTTTTATTAAATTTATTCAGAATTTTGTTAATTACTTTAATTAACAAACATTCACATATAGCCCCTTGCAATATTTCAATATCACATGCATAACCACTTTCGCAATTTCACGAAACAATTTCCGGTTTCTATTGAAACAATTCCTGCGCTTTGCAATTCTTTTATCGAAACATATGTGCTCCAAAATGGTGTCCATAACTCTTAAGTGTGCCACCCTACGGTTCGCGAATAATGCAGACATGATCGAGACCCTTCTCGATCAATAATCAGCGACAGGACACAGATCCGTCGACTCCTACACATTCAACGATGACTCCACGTGATCGTGAGAACCTTTAACGCTTGTAACTAAATCCCTTTGTCTCTCGATATATTACATGTCCGAGATTTGATCATCGGTATCTCCATACCTAGTTTGATCTCGTTACCGACATGCACTCTTTTCTCATTTCTGTGATATAACATTCTAGTGATCACATCACTTGCTTGCAAGCTATCCTAATGTGATATCACCGAGAGGGCCCAGAGTATATCTATCCGTCATCTGGATTGACAAATTCCACTCTTGATCCATGAGCCTCAACATAACACCTTCGTAGCACTGAACCCATCTTTGTAGTCACCCTGTTACGGTGTGACGTTTGATGTTATCAAGATACTCTTCCGGTGTTAGCAATTAACATGATCTCATGGTCTAAGGATAAAGATTACTTCGTATGATGTTATAGCAATATAAACACAATGACTTGATCGTAATGCTATACTTCGGATGAATGTTCATCACATCCTTAGGATCGACAAAACCCTTAGGTTGTATCATATACAACTCTTCTTCAATATTACCATTGAGGAACGCAGTTTTGACATCCATCTGCCATATTTCATAATCGAAATATGCAGCAATTGCTAACATAATCCTAACCGACTTAAGCATCGCTACGGGAGAGAATGTCTCATCGTAGTCAACTCCTTGAATTTGTCGAAACCCCTTTGCGACAAGTCGAGCCTTATAGATGATCACATTACCATCAGCATCAGTTTTCCTTTTGAAAATCCATTTATTCTCAACGGCCTTTTGGTCGTGAGGTAAGTCCACCAAGTTCCAAACTTGGTTCTCGTACATGGATTCCATCTCGGATTTCATGGCTTCTAGCCATTTGTTGGAATCCGGGCTCATCATCGCTTCTTCATATGTCGCAGGGTCATCCATTTCATCAATCATGAAATTCATAATAGGATTGTCGTACAGTTCAGGAGCTACACGTGTCCTGCTTGACCTGCGAGGTTCGGTAGTGTCCTCTTTCGGAGTTTCATGATCAATATCATTAGCTCTCTCTTCATTAGGTGAAGTCAACTCCGAAACAACTTCTGGAGCTGCGCTAATCGCCATTTCATGAAGAGAAGGTTCAATAACCTCTTCGAGTTCTACCTTCCGACTACTCACACCTTTCGCGAGAAACTCCTTCTCAAGAAAGGATCCATTCTTGGCGACAAAGACCTTGCCCTCGAATCTGTGATAGAAGGTATACCCAATCGTTTCCTTAGGGTATCCTATGAAGACACATTTTTTCGCTTTGGGTTCGAGTTTATCCGGTTGAAGTTTCTTCACATAAACATAGCATCCCCAAACTTTAAGAAATGACAGCTTAGGTTTGTTTCCAAACCATAATTCATACGGTGTCTTTTCAACGGATTTAGATGGTTCCCTATTTAAAGTGAATGTAGCGGTTTCTAGTGCATAACCCCAAAATAGCGGTGGCAAGTCGAGTCGGAGACATCATAGATCGAACCATATCCAATAAAGTATAATTACGACGTTCGACACACCATTACGTTGTGGTGTTCGTGAGCGTGAGTTGTGAAACTATTCCACAGTCTTTCATATGTGTGCTAAACTTGTAACTAAGATACTCTCCTCCACGGTCGGACCGTAGAAATTTGATCTTTCTGTTACAATGATTTTCCACTTCATTCTGAAATTCTTTGAACATTTCAAAAGTTTCAGACTTGTGTTTCATCAAATAGATATACCCATATCTACTCAAATCATCCGTGAAAGTAACAAAATAACGATATCCACCTCGCGCCGACACACTCATTGGTCCACACACATCAGTATGTATGATTTCTAATAGATCTGTCGCCCGTTCCATTGAACCGGAAAACGGCGTTCTAGTCATCTTGCCCATAAGGCATGGCTCACATGTATCAAATGATTCAAAATCAAGTGATTCCAAAAGTCCATCAGAATTGAGTTTCTTCATGCGTTTAATGCCAATATGACCTAGACGGCAGTGCCACATATATGTAGATTTATCATTATCAAGTTTAATCCTTTTAGCATCAACATTATGAATATGTGTAATACTACTATCGAGATCCAACAGAAATAAACCATTCAACATAGGTGCATGACCATAAAAGATATTATTCATATAAATCGAACAACCTTTGTTTTCAGACTTAAATGAATAACCACTTTGCATCAAACACGATCCGGATACAATGTTCATGCTCAGTGCAGGCACCAAATAACAATTATTTAGGTTTATAACTAATCCCGATGGCATATGGAGAGGCAGCGTTCCGACGGCGATCAAATCAACTCTTGATCCATTGCCGACTCGCATCGAGACCTCATCCCTTGCTAGCTGTCGCTTGTTCCGCAACCCCTGAACCGAGTTACATATATTAACAACCGATCCCGTATCAAATACCCAGGTGCTACTGCAAGTACTTGTCAAGTACACATCAATAACATGTATATCACATATACCTTTGTTTGCCTTGCCGGACTTCTTGTCCGCCAAATACTTGGGGCGATTCTGCCCAATGGCGACCCCTTGCAATAGTAGCACTCGGTGTCAGACTTAGGGCCAGCTCAGGGTTTGTTTTCAGGCATGGCAACAGACTTGCCACCCTTCTTTCCCTTGTGCTTGCCTTTCTTGTCCTTCTTGAAACTGGTGGTCCTATTGATCATCAACACTTGATGTTCTTTCCTAATCTCCACTTCTGCAGTCTTAAGCATTGACAGAAGCTCGGGAAGAGACTTCTTCATGCCCTGCATATTATAGTTCATCACGAAGCTCTTGTAGCTAGGTGGCAGAGATTGGAGAACATGATGTATGCCTACGTCAATGGGAATCGTTATTCCCAAGGACACAAGCTTATCGGCGTACCCAGACATTTTGAGTACGTGCTCACTAACGGAGCTGTTTTCCTCCATCATGTAGCTAAAGAACTTTTCTGTAGCATTATAACTCTCTACGGCAACATGGGTATCAAAAATCATTTTCAATTCTCCCATGGTATCAAAAGCATTGCCATTTTCAAAACATTTTCGAAGTTCTGGCTCTAGCCCATACAGTATGCCGCAATGAACTAAGTTGTGGTCCTCCTGACGAGTTATATAGACGTTCTTTTCCTTGTCAGGGGCATCAGGAGATGGTGGGGGGCCTAGCGGCGCATCTAGCACATATTGCTTTTGTGCAGCAGTGAGGAGAATCCTCAAATTCATAGCCCAGTTGGTGAAGTTGCTACCATTCGCAACAAGTTTCTCTTTCTCCATGAACACATTAAAAGCAGGTGGTGCCATCTATAACAGAATTTGTAAAGTTTATTTAGACTAAGTTTATGATAGATTGAGTTCAACTAATCCAAATTACTAATGAACTCCCACTCAAAAACGACATCCCTCGTGTCCTTTTGGTGATTACATGAACCAAATCCACTACACCAAGTCCGATCATCACGTGAGTCGGTGTAGCTTCAAAAGCGAGCATCTATATGGGCATCATATCAACTATATGATTCATGCTTAACCTTTCGGTCCGTGTTCCGAGGCCATGTCTGTACATGCTAGGCTTGTCAAGTAAGAACCTTAGTATTTGCGTGTGTAAAACTGTCTTACACCCGTTGTATGAAAGCGTAGAGTTGAAAACACCCGATCATCACGTGATGCCTCAAAACACGATCCACAAAACGGTGCATACTTAAGGAAGAACACATTTTATCTTGATATCTAAATGAGGGATCATCTTATAATGCTACCAAACGCGCCAAACTAGCAATATAAGATGCTAACATCTAATGTGTGAAGTGAGGTGATATGGTCCATGCATTTGATCTCTATCATTTGCATCGTGGTATGATCTCTATCATTCCTTTGTGTGTAAGGCCAAGGTCTATGGAACTTACACATTAAGTGAGTTGTAAGAGTATCTATTATACATCTACTTACAACAATACCATATCAAAACACTAGCCCAGCAACGATCTAAACTAGACGCCTCTAATTTATCAATTGCAAGTTTTACGTGGCTTAGGGCTTTCGGAGATAGAACCTGTCTAACCTTTAACATGAACCACAACGAGGATAACCAAGTTATTAGCAACTCGTTGTAAATCAGATATTGACTATAGTAGGAGAGATGACACCACCACTTATGCAAAACAAGTTGCATGTCAGTCGTGGAACCGGTCTCATGTACGATGACATGTAAGGTTGGTCTGGGCCGCTTCATCCCACTATGCCACCTATATCGAAAGTACATAGAAGATGCAATAACATGATCATCATCGCCCACATATAAACATATGTGTACTACCCGTGCAAAACACCTACGCATAGATCTGGCTCTAATACCACTGTTGGGTTCGCAGCATAGAAAACAAAAAAATTCCTACGGTGTGAACTACACGCCAAGATCTATCTACTAGGTACAAAGCAAACGGGTGGACATACATCCATAGAGAACTTACCCTCGAAGACAACGAGCTTTGTTAACGAGTAGGAACTCGTGGTTGATGTAGTCGTACACTTGCCAATCTCAAGATCGTGAGGAAGTCCGAGCAGCAAGCATCCGCACTCGCACACACGTTCAAGCCACCGGACAACCTCCACCTCCTCACTCCAGCGATCCAGCGGAAGCAGCAACTCCTTCCAGACAAAATGCCACTGGGAACATGTATCTCGCTAATCCGAGACCATGGGGAAATAATTCTAGAGGGGGAGAGAGATCCTTCACAAGGAGGTGTGTGGATGAAGGAGGGAATGGGTGGCCTTTTATAGGAGGAGGGGGGGTGCCCCCTCTCTCCATGGCCGGCGCATGGGGGGTGATCCCTCACCTTCCCCATTCATGTGGTGGTAACTCCTCCACATTAAAATGCCTCTTCACATTCCCTTTTAAAGTCTCCACTTTAAATGCATTAAGTTTCTCCAAATTTAATGCTCTCTCATTTAATAAAACTCTTTTATTAAATTTATTCAGAATTTTGTTAATTACTTTAATTAACAAACATTCACATATAGCCCCTTGCAATATTTCAATATCACATGCAGAACCACTTTCTGCAATTTCACCCAAAACAATTTCCGGTTTTTATTGAAACAATTCCTGCGCTTTGCAATTCTTTCGTATGAAACATATGTGCTCCAAAATGGTGTCCGGTAACTCTTAAGTGTGCCACCCTACGGTTCACGAATAATGCAGACATGATCGAGACCCTTCTCCGATCAATAATCAGCTGGGACACGGAGATCCGTACTGACTCCTACACATTCAACGATGACTCCTGTGATCGTGAGAACCTTTAACGCTTGTAACTAAATCCCTTTGTCTCTCGATATATTACATGTCTGAGATTCGATCATCGGTATCTCCATACCTAGTTTGATCTCTGTACCGACATGCACTCTTTTCTCGTTCCTGATATAACATTCTAGTGATCACATCACTTGCTTGCAAGCTATCCTAATGTGATATCACCGAGAGGGCCAGAGTATATCTATCCGTCATCCGGATTGACAAATTCCACTCTTGATCCATGAGCCTCAACATAACACCTTCAGTATCGAACCCATCTTTATAGTCACCCTGTTACGGTGTGACGTTTGATGTTATCAAGATACTCTTCCGGTGTTAGCAATTAACATGATCTCATTGTCTAAGGATAAAGATTACTTCGTATGATGTTATAGCAATATAAACAAAATGACTTGATCATAATGCTGTACTTCGGATGAATGTTCATCACATCATTCCACCAATGGTGTGACCTTGTTATTAACAACATCCAATGTCCATGATCAGGAAACCTTGATCATCTTGTTAATCAACAAGCTAGTCTATAAGAGAGGCATGACTAGGAACCCTTTTTGTTTATTAAACACACATGTATTGATATTTCCTATCAATACAATTATAGCATGCAAAATAAACATCTATCATATACAAGGAATACATAATAACAACTTTATTATTGCCTCTCAGGGCATATTTCCTTCAGGATCAGCCGTGTAAATTTCACACGCCAAATCCGAGTAACCCAGCGGGTCATACAACAAGGCAGTGTGAGTGGATGCGTAAGATAGAACAAGGTGGCTCGGGGAATGCTCAGGCACCTCGGAATGATCAACCTCGGCAGGAGTTACCCCGGCCGCAATTGCTCTCCGGAGCAAACACGCAACAGCTAATGTTGCCTCCCCCTCCGCCGAGGTATGACAACCATGAGAGAATGGATGCAGTGCATCAAGTGGAAGACTAGCATCCACCAGAACAGAGGTACCCCGGAAACGAGGGGAGGAATGAGTACAGAGAGCATCATCAAAGTTACTGTGTGTTCACCATAGAAGAAACAGATAGAAAGAGCTTGCAGCGTCGACATGTGGAGGTGAATGCGGTAATGCCAGCAGTGACGAGGTATATGCCTTGGTTGGACCAGGAAATTACCTGGAGTATCAAAGATCATCCCAAGCTTATGCCAAGTCCTGGTTCATATGCGCTAGTGCTGAATCCGACATTCATCGGGCCTAACATCAATGTGAGGTTATCAAAGGTACTAATTGACAATGGCAATAGCATTAACATCATGTATGCAGACACAATGCGCAAGTTGGGTATCTTAGAGAACATGCTCCAGGCTACAAGGACAACTTTTCATGGTATTGTGCCAGGCATTTCTTGTGAGCCCATAGGCATGGTCCGGGTTGACGTATTGTTCGGCACGCGAGATAACTGCCGAACTGAGAATTTGGAGTTTGAAGTGGTGAACTTAGAAAGTGTGTATCATGCGTTACTCGGTAGACCAGCACTGAACAAGTTCATGGCAAGTTGTCACATCAGTTATCTAAAGATGAAGCTGCCCGGGCCAAACGGAGTGATTACCATTGCTGGAGATTTCTGACATTCCATTGAGTGTGCGTCAGCCGGGTCTAACCTAGCCGAGTCACTCGTGATTGCACAAGAGAAAAGGAACATACAGGAGGTGGCGGCGTTGGCTTAGTCCGCGTAGCAATATATGCCGGCGTTGAGTAATCCGCATGGCAGTGTCTCATTCCAAGCCACAAAGGATACCAAGAAAGTGCCTATTGATGACATGTTCCCAGAGCGCACCGTAACAATTGGTGCCAGGTTAAACGATAAATAGGAAAGCGAGCTCGTCAACTTCCTCCGTGAGAATCAGGATATTTTTGCTTGGTCCACACAGGACTTGCAAGGTGTTCCGAGGGAGTTGGCCGAGCACTCTTTGAATGTGAGACCCGGAGCAAGGCCAGTGAAGCAACCTCTCCGCCGCTTCGCCGAAGATAGGAGAAAAGTCATTGGAGATGAGATAGCTCGGTTACTAGCAGCTGGATTTATCATGGAAGTTCTTTACCCGGATTGGCTATCTAATTCGATGCTGGTGGAGAAGAAGAAGGATGATCCGAATGTGGCAGTGGTTTGGCGTATGTGTATCGATTACACGAACCTGAATAAGGCGTGTCCGAAAGATCCATTTCCACTGCCAAGGATAGATCAGGTCATAGATTCAACTGCTGGGTGTGAACTGTTGTCATTCATTGATGCATATTCTGGTTTCCACCAGATACCCCTGAATCTGGATGATCAAATGAAAACTGCATTTATCACCCCGTATGGGGCTTATTGCTATCGCACCATGCCATTTGGTTTACGTAATGCAGGGGCAACGTACCAAAGATGTATGCAGAAATGTTTGCACGACCAAATTGGTCAAAATGTACAGGTGTATGTGGATGATGTGGTTATCAAGACCAAGGAAAGGAAAACGCTCCTTGACGATATCAGGCAGACATTCGCAAACCTAAGGAGGTTCCGAATGAAGCTTAACTCAGAAAAATGTACTTTCAGTGTCCCGGCTAGAAAGTTACTCGGATTTCTTGTCTCCAGCCGAGGTATCGAAGTCAATCCAACTAAAATCCGGGCAATAGAGCGAATGGAACTGCCAAAGTGTCTTAACTATGTCCAGAAGTTTACTGGTTGCCTGGCATCGTTAAGTCGGTTTGTATGTCGGTTGGGAGAAAAGGCACTGCCTCTCTATCAACTCATGAAAAAGTCAGACAAGTTCATTTGGACGTTGTAGGCCAATGAAGCCTTTATTCAATTAAAGAAGATGTTAGCCATTGCACCAGTGTTAGCCTCTCCACTATCAAAGGAGCCAATGTTGCTCTATATAGCCGCAACCAACCGAGTTGTAAGTGCAGTAATTGTGGTAGAGCACGACGAAGAGGGTAAGTCAGTGAAGAGGCTAGTATATTACCTAAGCGAGGTATTATCCACATCAAAGAAAATTATCCGCATTATCAGAAAGTGGCATATGGTATGTAGATGTCGGCTAAGAAGCTAAAACACTATTTTGAGGAACACCCCATCAAAGTAATATGTGAAGCTCCCATATCCGAGATAATGAGTAACAAGGATGCAAGTGGCAGAATTGCAAAATGGGCAATTGAGCTAGCTCCTTATGCGCCACAATATGACAGAAGAGAAGCAATCAAGTCTCAGGTTGTGGCCGACTTTTTTGTGGACTGGGCCAAGGTGCAATATGAACCACCGCTACCAGATCCGAACTATTGGAGAATGCACTTTGACGGGTCAAAAACAAAAACCGGTTTAGGCGCCGGAGTTGTGCTTACCTCGCCAAAGAATGACCAGTTGAGGTATGTGCTACAGATCCATTTCGCAGCATCAAACAATGTCGCCGAATATGAAGCACTTGTGCATGGGCTCAAAGTGGCAAAAGAAATTGGGATACGTCGGATCCAATTCTTTGGCGACTCGGATTTGGTAGTTCAGCAAGTGTCGGGGCTGTGGGACGCTCTTGATCCAAACATGGCATTATACAGATTCCATGTGCAGAAGATATCTAGTTATTTTGAGGGATGCGAATTTCGCCATGTGCCCCGCGTGGAAAATGAGGTTGCAGACGTATTGTCGAAGCTCGGATCAACCTGACAAGCAATTCCACCGGGTGTAGCATTAGAACACCTCAGAAAACCATCTATCAGACCGTCCCCAGAAACCGACTCAATCTACGTCCTGGAAGACCCGGAGTCTAGAGCTGTACCCATGGACATTGACATGGGAGATGGAACGCGAAACCCGGGGACTGCCTCGGCGAACCCAGGGACTGCTCAGCATGATCCGGTTGAGGTTATGCCGGTGGATCAGATGGAAATTGATGAGGATGTGTTCCCTGTACGAGCAATACCAGCTTGGGCACTACCTATATTTCAATTCCTGAAAGATGGAACGTTACCCGCTGAGGAAGTGCAGTCCAAACAAATTCACAGGAGAGCAAAGGCATACACGATCATCAATTCCGAGCTATACAAAAGGAGTGTGACTAATGTCCTCCAGCGATGTGTTGACCCGGAAGAAGGGCTTGACATCCTCCGAGATATACATCAAGGGGAATGTGGGCATCATGCCTCGTCCAGAGCCTTAGTAGCAAAAGCTTTCCGGCATGGATTCTACTGGCCAAGTGCCTTAGAACAAGCAGAGGACTTGGTAAGAAAATGCAACGGTTGTCAGAGGTATGCTACCAAGACACATATGCGAATGTCGGAGCTCAAGACCATATCAATCACCTGGCCATTTGACGTATGGTGTTTGGACATGGTTGGCCCGTTCAAACCAGCGAGGGGAAATATGACTCACATTTTGGTCATGGTTGATAAGTTTACGAAGTGGATTGAAGAAAAGCCAATAACAAAATGTGATGGAGCTACGGCCGTGACATTTCTCAAAGATATCATCTTGATATACGGTTATCCTCATAGTATCATAACAGATAATGGCACAAATTTTGCTGAAGGAGCATTTGCGTGATTCTGCCGAGATAAGAAGATCCGGCTGGACGTTGCCTCGGTAGTCCATCCTGCATCGAACAGACATGTGGAAAGATCCAACGGATTAGTATTATCTGGGATAAAACCCCGGCTCATTGAGCCGCTGCAAAGATCAGCAGGGTGCTGGATAGAAGAACTACCAGCGATATTGTGGAGTTTAAGAACAACTCCGAATCGATCAACATGCTATACGCCATTCTTTCTGGTATATGGGGCAGAAGCTATATTACCAGCCGACATAGAGCATGACTCGCCTAGGGTCACCCAATACATAGAAGCCGAAGTGCAAGAAGCCCGACAAAATGATGTTGGTATGCTGGAAGAAGCGAGAGAATTGGCATTGTCCAGATCCGCCATATATCAGCAAAATCTCTGACGCTATCATAGCCAGAAAGTAAACCCCCGAGTCTTCTGGGAAGGTGATCTAGTACTCCGGTTGGTACAACATACTGCTGGCATGCATAAGTTATCCCCCCATGGGAAGGGCCATTCATTGTGAGCAAAGCATTACACAATGATTCTTATTATCTTATCGATGCAAAACCACAGGAGAAGAACAAGGCGGACAGGTCCGGCGAGGAATCTAAGCGTCCATGGAATGTAGCTCTACTTCGTCCTTTCTACACTTAGCAGAGAAGTGTATGTATCCGAATCTCTCATATGTCGGTGTGTATGCCGGAAATGAGTCTATCAATGAAATGTGGGCACCTCGATCAGTAACTCGGGGACTGCCTTGAAAATATTTTTTGCCTTCTGTATTTATTATTTATACGTCGGCTGGCGTAAGTGTTTCTACTTAAGCTGGATTAGTAGTGTGTGAGCACCAAGAACCCAACTCTTCGACTTGTTGCTGTCCAACAAGATTTGGCTTCATGGCAAGCAAGAGAACAAGTTTGGAATTGCGTATCACATGAAAAACGACTAAGGAAAGGAACTTAATCGAGCCGACGTATGTTTTTCGGACTAACCTTATGTTAACTTTCGATTTATTATGCTGAATTATTTTGAGCTAATCCTAAAGTTTCCAAGTATTGTTAAGACAAATTTTGAAGCTCGGACTCGTAAGTCATAAAACCGAACCAAGGTAGACACGAGCCGAGCCAAGAGATTGGATGAACAAGAAAATGAAACTCAGGGACTACGCCCAAGTCAGTCCAGCATAAAAACTTAGTAGCAAAATATGACTTGTGTGCTTGATACAATTGCACCCGACATACCGGGGATCTGATGAAATTTAAAGTGTTTATAATCAAGGAGCAGCAGGAGGAGGTAATTCGGCGCCAGCAGGTGCAGCCCTAGCCTCGGCTTTAGAGTCATATGCGTCTTCCTCGACGTCTGAGGCTTCGTCCTCTTCATCCTCATCCAAGTCATCTTCAGCGTTTTCAGCATTTTCATCGTCAGCGGCATCTAGGAAGCTCGGTCCCTCGTTCCACTGATGAATGGGGGCGTATTGGATGAAGTTATGAGTGCACGCCATGCGACGAGCTACCCAATCCAGGTCGGTAGACCACCTTGATCCAGTGCGCATGCGCTCAAGGAGTTTGAGGTCAATCTTCTCGTACCATGTAAGCACGTAGTGAAGAACGATCTCATCTCCGGCGCGTCCAGCTGATTCTCTCCAGAGATCAAGCTGAGTCTCGCACTCCATGAGCCTGGCAAAAAGAGTAGGGGCACCCTCCGGAGTATCTTCTCCAGGCCAAAAGGCATTGAAGATCTGGACTGCTACATCCAAGACGTCCTTGCCGTAGTTCTTCACAATCTCGACACGAGAGGACAAGCTGACCAGCAAGTCCTCCATGTCATATGGAATTTCTCCAGCGCTAGGGGCAATTGGGGTACCCCTCTTCTGGCAGAACTTGGCGACAGCGGTAGTTGCAACAACATTGCCCTCTGGAAATTTGTCTGAAAACGAGACAGGTGAAATAAGTGAGAAGGGTTGACCCGGAGAGATTCATGACAATTGAAGAGAAAAGGAACTTACGAGAAATGTGGCTGTGGATCCGGGTTAGCTCCTTGGTACACTTGTCACGCCTCTCCCAGAGTTGAACAAGCTCAGCATTCACCGACTCAAGTTTAGAGTCGGCCTCCTTCAGCAATTCTTGGTCCTTGGCAATCTGGAGATTGAGGCGCTCGTGCTCTTCAGTGAAGTCCTGGCCAGCTTTTTGAAGTTCGGATTGGTGCTGCGCTTTCAGATTCTTCATGCCTGCCTTGAGCTTGGCAATTTCATTATCTTTGGTTCGGAGGACGGCGAGCTCATCATCTTTCTTTTTTAGTTCGGCCTGATGCTGCCCTGCTTGTTCGAGAAAATGCAGCATCATATCAGGCACGGGCACACTATCTTCAAGAGAGGCTGAAATAGTTTGTTGACCCGGCAAAGCCGAGGTATGAATGTTTACCGAGCCAAGGAGAAAAGGAGATAGAGAGCATAGCAAGGTTGAGCAAGAATAACTTACCCTTGATCTGATCCAAGTTTTTACTCATGATGGTATTCTCAGCCTCCACCCCAGCTGCGAAATCCGAATGATGGATTAGTTCGGTGGAAAAAGATGAAGAAAAACGGAAAAATGCCAAGGAAGAAACTTACCCCTTTTATCGTGTTTGGCGATAAGCACAGTATGTTTCGCACGCAGCATTTTGTGAGTATCCAGGAGACGCTAAAACTCAGCACTTCGACGATTGGTGGTCACCTGAAAAAAGTACAAAAAGATAGCTTAGTCTTGTGCATATTCGAAGTGTACACGATCCGGGCCAAGTGGAACTTAACCCGGCTCTAGGTGTGTGCATATTCGAAGTGTACAAAATCCGGGCCAAGTGGAACTTAACCCGGCTCTAGGTGTGTGCATATTCGAAGTGTACAAGATCCGGGCCAAGTGGAACTTAACCCGGCTCTAGGTGTGTGCATATTCGAAGTGTACAAAATCCGGGCCAAGTGGAACTTAACCCGGCTCTAGGTGTGTGCATATTCGAAGTGTACAAGATCCGGGCCAAGTGGAACTTAACCCGACTCTAGGTGTGTGCATATTTGAAGTGTACAAGATCCAGGCCAAGTGGAACTTAACCCGGCTCTAGGTGTGTGCATATTCAAAGTGTACAAGATCCGGGTCAATTGGAACTTAACCCGGCTCTAGGTGTGTGCATATTCGAAGTTATCAAGGAGTTACGTTAGTTCTCTAAGGAGCATTCGGCCGAGTAACAAGTCACTCCACCGGAGGCTCGGGGACTAATGGCTATATCAATAATGTCTACTACATGTTAAGGAAAAGACGAAGTAACGTACCTCCATCATCCGACCCGCAAGATTAATTGCCTTGGCAGCAGTATTCATTTGCGCAGCAAATTCGGCGGGACCGAACTTCTCCGGGAGATCGTCGTTGTGGACGAACTCCGCCTTCTTCCAGTTGTTCACAAACTCGATCAAGGTCGGAGGGTATCGCTCGCCGCTGAGCATGTGAGGCGCCACTAGGCCCTTGGCATGCGCTTCCTGTCTCTCAACCTGGGCAGCAGCGAGGCTAGTGTGCAAAACAAGTTGCACATCAGCTGGCTCAGCAGGGGCATCCTTCGGAGGTGGAGTCTTCTTCGAAAGCATGGACGCAAGTGTGCGCTGTCCAGCCTCAATTGACGCTGCCCTGGTGGCGTCAGGAGCCTTTTTGCCCTTGGGCTGCTGCTGGGAGGTTGAAGTTGCTGCAGCCGATTTTCCCTTGGGAGCTGCCTTGGTGCTAGCTTTGGTACTGCTGGTATCTTCTCATCGAGCCTTGGAGGACTCGGACAAGGCAGAAGGACTTGGTGCTGCTGCTGTTGCCTTTGCTGTTGCTACTGGTACTGGAGTTGGTGTTGGTGCTGATGCTGATGCTGATTTCTGCTTCAGCGGAGGTGCTGAGGGAACCTCGGTGGTAGTTGGTCACGGCGGAGCCAAATTAGTGGTTGCCGCTGCCTTGGAAGAACCACTTCCCCCCGCTCCAAGGTTGCCCTCCTCTTGACGAGGTGGGCTAGAACCCGGAGCAGCCGCTGAACCCTCCAGAATGGGGCTCAAGGGGCGTGAGTCGTCGCCACGAGGGGGAGAAGGGCTATGTCGAACCGGAGAAGCAATACTGGACCCGCTCTGGGGAACCTCTACTGCAGCCCTGCCGAATCAAATCATAAATAGTGAGAAGCTATAACAAAGGAAGAGCAAGTGAATAGCAAAGGGAGAAACGGCTTACTCATCCAAAATCATGGGCTCTTTCGGCTTGCGAGCTCTCCGGGCCACGGCCTTGGTTGTGGCCTTGGTGGCAGTTTTATCCTCGGACTTCTTTCGCCTTTTAGCTGGCTGAGAAGGCCCGGAGGAAGATGCAGACGCAGCTCCCCTCTTCTTCTTCGGTGCAACCGGGATAGGCTCACCCACGGCAAGGGGAGGGTCTTCATGAATCTGCCCATCGGGGTTAGCTGATGCCGAAAAAGCATAAGAAAGGGGGACAGCGTCAAATGCCTCCATCACCTCAACGTCCGAATCATCTTCATCGTTGGGCCAATCTCTAATGGAAGAGAGTTTACCGGTGGGTCACTTCGTCGCGTCCGCCATTGGTAGGAACATCTCCTGATCCGGCTCCTCCTCATCCGAGGTGTCTCGGTCAGGTGCCCATTTGAGAGAAGGCTCGGTGCCATCCTCAATGGTTTGCTGAAGAAACATCTAAGGGAAAGAAAAGGCAAAGGGATTAAACCTACAACAGAAACCGACCTATGATTTAATTCGGAAAAGGTTTGGGGCACGGGACTTATCGCAGGGGGAAGCCTATCTCGGCACAAGTGTTCGATCCCCCACGTCCACTCAGCAGAGAAGTCCTTCTTAGTGGTGAAGAGGGACTTGACCCGGCGGAAGATCTCGGTGTTGCTCAACTCAAATGAGGAGGCCCGGTTGGGGTCACGGCCCCAGATCATGTGGCAAACTTTATGTGTATGTTTCTGGAGGGAGGAGATCTGGTTGCAGACGAATGTGATCATCACGTCCTTGTTGCGCAATCCCAGGTCCTTCAGCTCCTGGAACCTTTTGTTGACTTGGTTTGCCAGGACGGTGGGCTTCTTGGAGACAATGTCCCACATATCCGGATTAGGAGGACCCAGAACGTACGGGCGCAACCGGATCAGATCCTCAGTTGTGTTGTTCCGGACATAGAAAAAGGTCTAGGCCCATCCCTTGCAAGAGTCAAGCCCCGTGACTCAGGGGAAGATTGACTGTTTCCTAGGAGAGATGGAAGCTGCGCCAAACTGCGTGAGCTGCTTGTCCTCCGGGTCAAGCTGGATGTTCGGAATCACGTTCCAGTGAAGGCCAAAGAATCGGATCCAGAGCTCCTTCGTGGGCCATAGTCCGGCGTAGCCTTCAATGGTGGAGGCGAAGGCAGAGAGAGGTAATGGCGTTAGCCGGAAGATGGTGCGGCTGAAGCTCATATGTGTTGAGCCAGTCGTTGAAGAAATCGCTTGCTAGGAGCCTGAATCCACATTGGAAGTGGGAGAGGAATACAACATACTCACCCGGATTGGGTGAGGGGGCAAGCTCCGCAGAGGGAAGGCGTGCAGTAACACCCTCCGGGATGCGCCTGGTCCGATACAGCTAGTCCAGATCATCCTGGCAAACCCAGGATCCAGCCCACGCGCCGCGGTCGGTGTTCACCGCGTCTTCCTCCATCTCCTGCTCTGCAACGGTGAGCTCCTCCTCTGTCATCTCGAGATCACTGCCCTCACTGGCGCTAGCCGCGGTGGGTGACAGAGGCCTGGATAGGCGAGTACCTGTGGCGGAAGAGATGCGGGGAGGTGGGGCGGCAAGGTGTGAAGGGCAGTCTGGCGGCAAGCATGGCTGCTACTCGAATCTTGGTGGTGGCGGCGCTGTCGCTGGAGAGGAAGAAGAAGAAGCAGAGGCAGAGGGGCGCGGAAGTGGGGAAAGAACCCAAGGGGCGCACCCCTCCCCTATTTAACCACTCCCTTGAGGGGTAGTGGGATCGCGTTGTGCGGGCAGGCCACACGGTGTGGCCGTGTACAACCCGGATCAACCAATCAGCAGCGAGCCACACGAAAGTCCACAGGGCGCAGGAAATCCCATGACGTGACGTTATGATGCAGTTAACGAGGAGGTAGGCACGATGTGACGTGTGCTACATTAATAACTGACAATTACTGTGGCGGTTACTGGCGCAGGCCCTTAAAATGAGGCAAAGTAATGATTAACCTCCACGTGGGGAAGCGTACAAGAGAAGGAAGAGTGATCCGGATGAGTATGAGGTGACCCGGCCAGCGAGTGAAAACTCGGAATGTGTCAGGGAAAAGTAAACCTATGAAAAGCCGGACTATGAGGTAACTCGGAAAGAAAACCAGAGGCTCGATAAAATTGAACCTGCTATGGCCTTAGCGGCTAAGGCAGCTAAGACCGCACCAGCTTCGGGGACTAATGTTGGGGGATACCCCCGAGTAGGGTCACGCCGGGGTATAAAGGCCAAGTTAGCCGAGGTACGGCAAGGTCAAAGCAGATGCTGGCCGAGTCACCTCAAGGCAGGCCGAATCATGGGGTAACCCGGACCAGGGGATGTCCACCTAACTAGGTCTCAGCCGACTTATATCATAAGTCGGTGAGGTGTATCTAACTTGTATGCAGGAACAGGTATGGCCAGATCAACTAGGTATGATCCGGGTTATATCAAGCTTACAAGAGAAGGAAGGTATCTCACTGGTCAAAGGGTGACCACTATACGCAGAGCGTGAGCAAAGCGGACAGAGGCCAGGACCACCGAGGCATGGCCGACAAAGGTGACGATGCCTGTGTCGGATGACGCGGGCGCCGCAGAGGCTCACGTAGCCTCTGCATGGATGACGCTAGGTTAAAGTGACCCGGTCGGCTTACTATTCTAGGAGGAGGCATATTCCTTGGAATATGCCTCCACGTATGCCCTAATTGGAGACCTAGCCACCCCTATATAAGGAGGGCTAGGGCCTCTGCAGAAAGGGTTGAGTTCTACTTGGTTGGTCTTTAGAGATTTATGTTCTTCGAGCAAGTGACTGAGGGCTAGCTAGTGGTGAGAGTAAGAGAGTTCCTTCTTCCTCCTATCTCTAATACAACTCAAGGAGCACTTGTAATCTGTGGAAGTGAATCAAATACAAAGCTACTGTGTGTGGAATCACCACACTATCCCTCCCTGGATTCCCCTAGTACATTTAGTCCCCACCTTTAGCCTATCCATGGCATCTGCCGTGACACCACCACGACATTTATAGCAAAGATACATGCACAATAATGGAGAGGATATGACTGAATAATGCTATGATTCGGTTGCCTAACAGCCCCCCGCAGTCACAACAGGAGATTCTCAGAGGCTGAGACTGGACTGAAAATCAAGGAAAAACGGAGATGGTAGGCCTTTGGTGAAGATGTCTGCGAACTGGTAAGAAGAAGGCACACGAAGGACTCGAATGTGCCCAAGTAAAACACGGTCGCCAACGAAGTGAAGATCGATCTCGATGTGCTTGGTGCGCTGGTGCCGAACCGGGTCCGTAGACATGTAGACAACGCTTACGTTACAATCGTAGCAATGTGGGAAGGGCGATGGAGCTCCTTAAGGAGCTATCGTAGCCAGCTAGGCTCGGGGACGGCATTGGTGACGGCTCGATACTCAGCCTTAGCGCTAGAGCGAGAGACTGTGTGCTTCCGCTTGGATGACCTAGAGACTAGGTTGTCTCCAAGAAACACACAGTAGCCGGAGGTCGATCGCCGAGTGTTGGGGCAACCGGCCCAATCCGCATCGGTGTAGGCGACGAGGCGGTCGGGGGAGGATGGCGTAAGCTGAAGATCGTGATGCAGCGTTCCCTAGATGTAAAGAAGAACCCGCTTGACCAAAGTCAGGTGTTGATCGCGTGGACCATGCATCTAAAGACAGATCTGTTGCACAGCGTATGCAATATCTGGACGGGTGAATGTCAAGTACTATAGTGCACCAGCGAGACTCCGATAGGCTGTAGGGTCAGCCACGGGAGCACCTGCAGTAGCAGCAAGCTTCGGCGAGGTGTCGACTGGCGTGGAGGCGGGGTGACAGGAGCTCATGCCAGCACGCTCGAGGATCTCGAGAGCGTACTGTGTCTGGGAGAGGAACATCCTGCTGGAGTCGTGACAAACGGAGAGACCGAGGAAGTGATGGAGTTCACCCATGTCGGTCATAGCAAACTCGATGCTGAGGACCGTGATGACGTAGTCGAGGAGAGTTGTGGAGGAGGCCGTGATAATGATGTCGTCGACGTAGAGGAATAGGTAAGCCGTGCAGAGGGTGCCGTGGAGAATGAAGAGCATGTTGGGTTCGTAGCATAGAAAACAAAAAAAATCCTATGATGGGAACTATTATACACCAAGATCTATCTACTAGATACAAGCAACAGGTGGATATACATCCATAGAAGACTTACCCTTGAAGACAACAAAGCTTTGTTACAAGATGGAACTCATGGATGATGTAGTCGAATGCTTGTCGATCTCAAGATCGTGTGGAAGTCCTAGCGCCGCAAATCAGTAGCGCATCCATCCTCGCACACACATTCAGGCCACCGAACAACCTCCACCTCCTCGCTCCAGCGAATCAGCAGAAGAAGCAACTCCATTCAGACAGAATGCCACCGGGAACATGTATCTCGCTAATCCGAGACCATGGGGGAATATATCTAGAGAGGGAGAGAGATCCTTCACGAGCAGGTGTACTTTGTGAGGGAGGAGAGGGGGGTAGACCCTTCCCATGGTCGGCTCCATGGGGAGGTGCCCCCACCTCTTCCTTCATTCATGTGGTGAAGCTCCACTCACATAAATCTAGCCTCCACTCAAAATCCCACTCACATGCATTAAATTTCCACCAAATTTAATGCAACTCTCATTTAATAAAACTCTTTTATTTATTATATTTAGAATTTTGTTAATTACTTTAATTAACAAAGATTCACATAAAACCCCCTGCAATATTTCAATATCACATGCAGAACCAATTACAACAATTTCACCCGAAACAATTCCGGTGTCCATTGAAATAATTCTAGCGCTTTGCAATTCTTTCGTCTGAAACATATTTGCTCCAAATGGTGTTTGGCAATCCTTAAGTGTGTCACCCTATGGTTCACCAATAATGCAGACATGATCAAGACCCCTCTCAGATCAATAATCAGAAGCGGGACCTGGAGATCCATTCCTCCTACACATTCAACGATGACTTCTGTGATCACGAGAACCTTTAATACTAGTAACTTAATCCCTTTGTCTCGCGATATATTACATGTCCGATATTCGATCATCGGTATCCAAATACCTAGTTTGATCTCGTTACCGACATGCACTCTTTTCTTGTTCCCGTGATATAACATTCTAGTGATTACATCACTTGCTTGCAAGCTATTCTTAATGTGATATCACCAATAGGGCCTAGAGTATGTCTATCCGTCATCGGGATGGAAAAATCCCACTCTTGATCCATGAGCCTCTACATAACACCATCATAGCACTGAATCCATCTTTATAGTCACCCTTTTATGGTGTGACGGTTGATGTTATCAAGATACTCTTTCAGTGTTAGTGATTAACATGATCTCATGGTCTAAGGACTGGGATTACTTCGTATGATGTTATAGCAATATAATCATAGTGACTTTGATCGTAACGCTATACTTCAGATGAATGTTCATCACATCATTTCACAAATGTTGTGACCTCGTTATTAACGACATCCAATGTCCATGATCAGGAAACTTTGATCATCTTGTTAATTAATGAGCTAGTTCAAAGAGAGGCATAACTAGGAACTTTCTATTTGTTTATTAAACACACATGTATTAATGTTTCCATATTAATACAATTATAGCATGCAAAATAAACATCTATCATATACTTGGAATACACATAATAACAACTTTATTATTGCCTCTCAGGGCATATTCCCTTCATTCTCCCACTTGCACTAGAGACAATAATCTAGTAACATAGTGATAAATCTAACACCCATGGAGTTTTGGTGTTGATCATGTTTTACCCTAGGGAGAACTTTAGTCAACGGATCTGCTACATTGACATCCATGTGTACTTTACAAATCTTTATATCTCCATCCTTGACATTCTCGCGGATGGAGTGAAGTCGGCGCTTAATATGCTTGGAATTCTTGTGAGACCTTGGTTCCTTGGCGTTGGCTATGGCTCCATTGTTTTCACAATAGATAACCATTGGGTCCAATGCACTAGGAACCACACCTAGTTCGGTTATGAACTCCTTCATCCAAACCGCTTCCTGTGCCTCTTCTAAAGTAGCAACATATTCCGCCTCTGTCGTTGATCCAGCCACCACAGGTTGTTTGGAACTCCTCCAACTAACTGCTGCTCCGTTCAAGAGAAATGCGTATCCGGATTGAGACTTAGAGTCATCCGGATCGGTGTCAAAGCTAGCGTCGACATAACACTTAGCGACCAGCTCTTCTTCACCTTCGTATACAAGAAACATATCCTTACTTCTTCTTAAGTACTTAAGGATATTCTTGACCGCTATCTAGTGTTCTGAACCTGGATCAGATTGGTACCTACTAGTCAAATTAATAGAATGTGCCACATCCGGTCTTGTACATAGCATGGCGTACATTATAGAGCCTATAGTCGAAGCATAGGGGATTTTATCCACTATATCTCTTTCGTCTGCCATAGCCAGACTTTGAGTCTTACTCAATGTCTTGCTGATACGTCGTAAATGTATCTATAATTTTTGATGTTCCATGCTTATTTAGTATCTACTTTCTTAAGTTTTGTTCACACTTTGGAGTATGTTTATACATTTCTGGAACTAACCTATTAACAAGATGCCGCAGTGCCAGTTGCCTGTTTTCTGCTGTTTTTGGTTTCAGAAAAGCTCGTAAAGACATATTCTCGAAATTGGACGGGACAAAATCCAAAGTTCCTATTTTACCAGAAGACTCACGGAGCCAGAAGACGAGACAAAGAGGGGCCACGAGGGGCCACACCACCTGGTGGCGCGGGCCAGGCCACGCCACGCCAGGGGGTGGTGTGGCCGCCTCGGGTGCCCATCGACCTTGCCTCTTCGGCTATATATTCCCCCTAGGATGAAAACCCTAAGTACCAGATTAGAATCCCACGAAAAGTTCCACAGCGCCACCACCACCGAAGAGGAGATTCGGGGGGACCGAAGTCTCTGTTCCGGCACCCTGCCGGGACAGGGAAGTGCCCCCGGATCCATCTCCATCGACTCCACCGCAATCTCCATCATCGTTGCTGACTCCCATGATGATGAGGGAGTAGTTCTCTCTCGAGGCTAAGGGCTCTACAAGTAGCTATGTGTTCATATCTCTCTATGCGTGATCTTATTGAGATCATGAGCTTTGTAATCTAGATCTATTCTACTACTCAAGTGCTTTAATTAATCTTTGCTTATCCCCACGTGTGTGAAGTTGACAGTGTGCACACCATGTGGAACTTCGGCTAAGGTTACATAAATACTTATCATGAGTATAATTTGAGTTGGATGTCTCTATGAGATTGTGGTGTTTGTTGGAACCATCTAGCGCTCAAGGTGATAGTGAGGGGTTATCTAGATGGGGAATGCGAAATTTAAGGTGTGCTATTATAGCCCTACATCGTCCAACCGGAAAGTAGTTCAGGGTAGTATCATAAAGAGAAGATATTTATATGAGAGTGTCCACTAGTGAAAGTATGATCCCTAGGCCTTGTTTCTAAGCATTGAAACACCATTTACAATCAGTTCTGTTACATGTTTGCTTGTTATCACTCTTATTTCAGATTGCAATTACCACTTATAATCATCCATATTACTTGTATTTCACTATCTCTTCACTGAACTAGTGCATATACACCTGACAAGTGTATTGGGTGTGTTGGGGACACAAGAGACTTCTTGTATCTTGATTGCAGGGTTGCTTGAGAGGGATACCTTTGACCACTTCCTCCCTGAGTTCGATAAACCTTGGGTGATCCACTTAAGGGAAACTTGTTGCTGTTCCACAAACCTCTGCACTTGGAGGCCCAACACTGTCTACAAGAATAGAAGCGTGCATAGACGTCAAGCTATTTTCTGGCGCCGTTGCCGGGGAGGTAAGGTAAAAGGTACTCGCATCCTCTGGCTACTAAGCTATCTTCTAGTACTGTTGCTGGTGTGTGAGTGCTTGAAGTTATTTCCTTTAGATTCTGCAATTATATCTTTTTGTTTCTTTTTTTATTTTCACTAGTTAGGCTTAATGGAAAACAACAACAAAAATTAGAGAGCTTTATAGTATTTATCTTGAGTTAGGACATGAAGTGTTTGAAGAGAAAATTAAAAAACCTATGGAACTTTATTTGCATGCTAATAGAAATGTTATTAGTATAAATTCTTTGAACACCATTATTGCTAATGTTATGGAAAAGTCTAAGCTTGGGGAAGCTGGTTTTGATGAGCATGATATTTTTAGTCCCCCAAGCACGGAGGAGAAAATTTACTTTGATGATACTATATATCCGACATATGATGATTACAATGATGAGTATGATATTTTTAGTCCACCTACTATATTGTGGAAAAAATTAACTATGATTACAATATGCCTCCTATATTTGATGATTATGGTGACGAGAATAATAATGATAGCTATTTTGTTGAATTTGCTCCCACTACAATTAATAAGAATAACTATGTTTATGTGGAGAGTATTAATTCTCTTATGCATGTGAGTCATGATAAGAATGTTTTATGCGATAGTTATATTTTTAATTTTATTCATGATGCTACCAAAAGTTATTATGAGAGAGGGAAACATGGTTTTATGTGTCTCAACAATATTAAGTTTCCCCTCTTTATGTTAAATTTTTTGAAGTTGCACTTGTTTTGCTTTCCTATGCTTGTTGCTTTGTGCTTTCATGACTTGTTTCTTTACAAGATTATTTTTCATAGGAAGTGGGTTAGACTTAAATTTGTTCTATATTTGCTTCTTGATGCTCTCTTTTACTTCAATTCACATCCTTATGTGAGCATCATTGAAATTTAGCATGCCTATCTTAATGGCTATAAAGAAAGAGCTTTTTGGGAGACAACCTAATATATTTTTTCTTTCAGTTTATTTTTGTTTTGTTGAGTCTTGGAAGTTATTGCTTCAGTAATAACCTCTCCTTATCATTTTTGTGTGGTTTTTGTGCCAATAATAACCTCTAATGAGAGAGAAATAAGTCTTGGGAAAGTTGCTGTCCTGAAACAGATTTTTGTGCTTCGCTGTAAAAATTCGTGAAAAATCTCTGTACATCGGATTGAGTTGTAATTTTTGTGCTTCTTCCCCAAGTTGTTATCTAACTTTTGTTACTTTAACACTTTTCAATTTGATCAACAGAAGGTCTTTGGAAAAATCAGGTTTTACTTGCTAGTCTGTTTTGACAGATTTCTGCAATTATTTGCATTTGCCTCTTAATCTCTTTCTCTTTGAGTTCTCTTTGATCACTTGAACTTTTAAAAGGAATTGCTATAGTAGCGTGTGCTTTAATGGAAGTTTTACTTGTGTTGAAACTGAACCTAAAGACTTATTATCTTAAGTACACTAATGTTGCTAATGAAGATTGTGTGAAGTTTTGAATAAAGGAAATTTTAAAGTGTAGGGAAGAACAATGTGATAAGATGAAGTATGGACAAAAGCTCAAGCTTGGGGATGCCACCCGTGTCACCCCAAGAAATATTCAAGAAGTACAAGCGTCATAGCTTGGGGATGCCCAAGGCATCCCCTTCTTCATCAATAAAAATCTTAGGTTTTCTTCCAAACAATTCATTTTTATTGTTTCATGCACAATTGTGTTGTTCTTGGAGCGTCTTCGTTTTGTTTTTAGTTTTCTTTTGTTTGGTTTGCTTAAATAAGTTGGTTGGATCCCAACACACTTCTTTTGGAGAGAGACACACCCCGTTATTCATTGCCTAGAACACTCTAGTTTTCACTCTTATTATTCTATGAGTGTTCTCCTTTGCTAGCACTGCGTTTAGCTTTAGTTTTCGATTGGTGTTGGAAAAGAGTAGGAAATTTCATACTTATAGTCGTACAAAAGGAAGCTTGTTTTGACTGTGGCCTAGACTTTAGCATGTCATGTTTGATATTGCTTTGACTGTATGCTTAGTACTTATTGGTGTAGCATGACTTGTTACAAACAATTGAGATTGCTTAATGTGCCTTGAAAGAATCATGCGTTGTTTTAGCATATAAAAGCATAATATTGAGGTATTAGCCTTTGATGCTTTATTTGGGTTGACTTGGCGCATGCTCACACCATGTTAAGACTATACCAAGTCACCATAGCCTCTATGATCATTTAGTTTTCAACTTGTAATATCACTTTATGCTTTAATTAATAATTTTGTGTCGCTTTGCATGATTATGGCCATTATTGCTCTCTTATTTGGTCGCTCCCAGTCTTTTGCTAGCCTCCACATGTACCAAGTATGAGTTCCACTCATGCATCCAACTCCATATAAAACTAAGTTATTCCAAAGAGTCCACCATACCTACCTATTAGCATTATTGCTATTCCAAGTATATTCATGTTTTTATCTACCTTCCGAATTAAACTTGTTATGTGAAAATTAGTGATTAAAGCTCTCACAAACTTGATGGCACACTTTACTTTCTTGCACTTAATAAACTTGAACCATTGTGCCCATCTATGTTGCGTATATGCTTGCGCTTTGTAAGTTGTGAATTAGCAGAACCATGTTACCATGGGGAACCCTTTCAACATTGCACTTTATTTAGTTGATATCATGTTCTTTTGCTTATGGATCCCGGCGGTGTGAAATAAAAGGGGAGCTTGTAAGCTCATGGAGTTTGTATATGTGTTAGAGAAATGCCTAGGCAGCTAGCCTAAGCCATGCCTAATCATGGTGGAAACTTGCAGCATAACCATAGTGAGCAACCTGTGAAGCATTCTAAATAAAAAAAGAAAAAGGAGAAAGAAAGAAAGAAAGAAAGAAAAAAAGCCTATGCGAATAGCAAATAAAAGGATCACTAAGATGCTCATTGTCTGTTGCCTTGTCATTGTGATATGGGAAACTCCTGTATCATGGGGCAAGGGGTACCCTGTTGGCGGTTCTCTATGATACACATGTACTTACAATGACAAGAACTTACTCGTGACTAAAGTTGAGTAGCATGAGGTTCGGTACTCGTAAGGAAGGGGCATGAGATTTTCAACTTATAACTTGTCAGACATATCCTCATATATGTTCACTTTAACCTTAATCACCTAAAGATGCTTATGATAGGGCAATGAGAGCTGAAAGCTAATAAGTACCATAATTTTTGGAAGCTCTTTATGAGACTTAAATCCCTGCTTCCTTCTATGAAGGGCATTTCTTTTACTTTTATGTTGAGTATCCATCTTCTATCTTTATGCACCTACTGAGAGAGCATAGTTGTCATTCTTAGTTTAATGTGCATTGTCCCAAAACTTGTTGATTGATTCATAACTTTGATATTGTTTGTTCTTAAACTATTTGTATCTAATCACCCTTATGAACTTTGAAGGTGTCCTATGCATTTATGTTTTGCTACACCATGATTGACAAGCTGAATACCATTCTCATTAGGTTTTCTATATGTGAAACAAACAAACATCTTTCAAAGCATTGTTATTCATGAATCTTTTGTTTGTACCTTTTCATGTTACAACATAGTTGCTATGTGAAGGGGATCCGCAGCAGAAAACAAAAAAATTCCTACGTTGGAACCCCAAAAACTGTCTAGGATCTATCTATGTAGTAATGCGGTAATAGCCGATGCGTAGAGAATACATACCCTTGTAGACCGTACGCGGTTAACGTTCCGAGAGGAACGTGGTTGATGTAGTCGAACTCGTAGCTGACCTCAAGGTCACGAAGCTCCTCGTAGGTCACCCCTTGCTCCTTCTTCCTCGTGCAGCAACTCCGGCTCACGACATTTAAGCGCCCCAAGTGTTGCGCCTCGTGTCTTTGTACACATACGGTGCATGATGAGACCTCCGGCTCCCCGATCCCGCCGGGAGTGTGGAAGTTGATATCTGGCTAGGAATCCCTGTAGCGCAACGGCGTGCTGCATGTGTGCCTTGTTCGCACAACCCAGACTTGGGGCCATGGTCACAAGGGCTAGAGAGAGAGGGAAGGACGAAGTCAACCAAAGGACTTCTCCAAATATTGGTGTGTTTTAATCCTACTCATGGGCACCCCTTTATATAGGCGGAGGGGGTGTGCCCTCCCCATTAGGTTAGCCATGTGGGACTAAAAGTTAAAGGAAAAAGGCAGGAATTTTGTGCACAACCGGATGGGCCAAATGCTCTCAGCCCAAAGAAGAGCAGCCGGGTGGGCCAGGTGCCACCACAGGCAGCCAAATGAAGTATCTCGGATGGGCCGGCTCGCCCTCGGCGGCCCAGCTCGCCTGCTCGGTCCGCTCCCCTGCGTGCCCGCGTTGGGCCGGGGTTGAGCAGGCCCGTGACGGCGGCCGGTGGCTGTAGCTCGCCCCGCGCGGCAGGCACTATCTGTCTCTCATGTGGGTATGGGCTGATCAAATCAGCCCCTCCTTTTGCTGTTTTTCTTTTTCCTGTTTCTGCAGCTTTTCTTCTAGGCTATTTCCCTTCGGGGATTTGGCCTAATACGAAAGTTGATTTTATATATCTTAATTTAAATATTATTTAGAATATATTAATTCATAATTAACATATAATAAATGTATATTTAAATTCCCATTTATCTGAAAACACTTTTCGGATTTTTTCCTTTATTCTTTCTCCGAACAGCTTTGGATCTTTCTACGGAACATTTCCGGCTCTCTCTTTCTCTACTGTGATTCCGTCTTACGAATGATCGCTCTCATCGTACCCTTAAGTGTATCCCCTTACGGCTCGGAAATGCTCTAGACATGATCTAAATCAATGATCAACAGAGGGACCAAGGATGTCCATGTGACCCCTATGCATTCCTAATGATAATGTCATTTGAACCGGTAAATGTAGCATCCATATTCCTTTTGTTTCTCGATATGACTTGTTTGAGATCCGATCATTGATATCACATACCTTGTTGAATCCCGTTTACAATAAGTTATGTTTTCTTGTTACCGTGATATTACATCCCGTGACCAAGTCACATGTTGCAACATTTATGGATGTAATCTCACCAAGCCGACAATATGTATCTTTACCCGTCATGTGGGCGAACAAATCCCGCTCTTGACATATATTGCCTCTACGGTTCCTTGAGTACCTAAGCACACCTTTATAACCACTATATTACCAAGTGGTGCTTGATGCTATCTAAGCACTCTCGGGAGACTATGATTGATATAGCCTTACGGCCTAAGGAATTAGGAGTCTAGATTTAGCTGTTGCAACAATGAACTATATGACTTGATCGTGTTGCAATCCTTCGAGGAATGTCCATCACATCATTCTCCAATGATATGACCCTGTTGTCAATTGGCAAATGCCCATGATCTTGAAACCCAGATCATCCTCATGACCAATGAACTAGTATGAATAGAGGCTACTAGGTACTTGGTTGTTTCATACCACACTTGTACCAATGTTTCTACTTGGTACAGTTATAGCACATTATGAAACTATTATAAACTAATTGAGATATGGTAATAAAAACCTATTTATTATGTGCCTCTAGCGCATATCTCCTTTAGTCTCCCACTTGCACTAGAGTACAAATAATCTAGCTCGCATTTTACTCATATAAACCATATAACATATGCATTTATAGATCATGCATGCTCATGGGAAACGTCATGTCCATGTTCTGTTTTACCAGATCATTATGTCTTTTGCAAATCGTTAATGTCTTCCTAATTTTGACATTCACACCATTATCGTATAATGGGTTGAAGCATTTGTTTGGCAATAAAGTGAGACTTTGTTTCTAGTGTTTATAATGACGGTCATTTTCACTGTTGTCATCTAAACTTCGAAACACACTTTGTTATCCTTTGTGTATATACTGTAGTCATGGAGCAGAACAAGACCGGATTCTAGGAGCCTACAGTGACTTTAGATCAACCTCGAGGGCTTTCTCATGGGCACTGTGCCCTGTGACACATCATTCTACGTTAAAAGCGAACTAGCCCTGACATAACATTATACAACACATCATATGGAGCCTCTATACTTCTATATCTATGTAGATCCTAGTGCATGAAATGCAACTATCCACTTACTTTGCTTCTTGCCATTTAAGTACAAACTTAATTCTAGTTTAGTGATCAAATCAGGAATCACTTCAAGACATGTTCTTACATTTAAGACTTTGTCCTACCAACCAGAACCTCGGGTCACATTACGTCGAGTATTCAATATGGTTATATGGAAGAACCTATGAATGAGGCATAGGAGATGCAACACATCTCTTTCTTTCAACCATAGTTGCAACACTCACTCAATGCTTCATACAGTAAAAACTTCTTTCTTACCTTGTTCCATTCTGAGCTTCTTCAGAATCTTGCTTAGGACATTCTAAACATCTTTCAGAATCAAGTCCAGGAAGCATTCGACATTCAGTGTTTATTAAACTCACTAATCTATCTTGATAGATCTCTTTGTTTAATAACTTTCAACTTCATCCTTATTTATCTACTTAAATATTATTAACACCAATCACATCATTCACATATGTCGTCCACATATCCCAGAATGATTTCACGCTCCCACTCAAATATGACATTCATGTTTGAGATCCAGGGATTTCACTTAGCTCCCACTCAAAATATGTCAGCTACATATTATGATTTAGCCAAGCGGATTTGCTCCCACTCAAATTCAGGTCCTCTCGACAATCTCGGACATTCCAAAATTCTTTGATCACCATCAAATTGAGAATTCCACTAATGAGAATTCAATATCCTTATATTTCTCGCACTTAGGTCCATCACGCTTCTTTGTATTTCATAGGTATGTCTTGTTCAAAACGTGACAAGTGAATCAACAATATAATTCCACAAACTTGTAGAATATATAGTTGAATCCTACTTTCCTTAGTAAAAGTATTTACTTGAAACTTTATGATCATTATCATTGGTTTCTCCTCTATTTGTAGAGTTTGGTTTCACGAAACAAATTTCGCTGTGCCACTCAACAATCTGGAGGTAGGTGTAATACCTTGTTTTGATCTTTTACTTTCTTCCACCCGTATCTTCATCAAGGCACGTCAACTTTGGACAACAACAGTTTTTCCCTTCTGTGGAAGATGCATTCATAGCTTCCTAAAAATGCTCTACAAAGACTTGTTTATTCGCCACGATTTCGACTTATCGAAATCTCTAGAAACTCAAACTTGCCATAACACATATGGTGTTGTTTCCACGAATCTTTAGATGTTCCTTTGTATTTCAAATGAGTGTTTGATTATTTTGATCTCTCACTCTAAACGACAACTATAACCCCTATAAGAAATAATATTATACCATATGTATCTAATACATAATGATTATGATGTTTAGACATTTCAACACAGCTTGAATTTGTCCAATTATCATAATTTGTGAAACATCTTTCACAAATCCCTTTTATGCTAAACTTAACTTGAATACTTTAGTTATATCGATCAAATCAAAGAGACTTGTTAATTCAGTTAATTCAATATCCCATTTTGTTGTGAACTCATTTGAACAATTCAAATCATTTCAAACTTATGTTTCATTAAGTAAATATGCTTATTCACTTAAGTCCACAATTGACCAATGATTTCCACTATTTGTTGAAAATACGATACATCACTATGTATAAGATTCAACATTTCTTCGCATCTCACCGTTTTACTAGAATGCGGAGTTTTAGTCATTCTGCCCAAGAGGCATGGTTTTGCAAAGTCTCTAGAATAAGCATCTAGGACCCTGATCTTCATTAAGAACATGCAATAACCAAAATGACTTAAACTATAGTGTCATTTCATTATTAAACTTTGGATATCTTTTAGCATTCTGATCCTTTTATAAATGTTTAAACCATTATCATTAACATAGTGATGAGAATAACTTATTCATAATCGTAATGTGACCATAATGGTATTGTTCATAAGAATAGTACAAACTGGCTTGTAACTTGTTCATATGAATAATCATATCGCCATAAGCAAGACACACAGACAGGGATTAAAAATTTATATTCAAGTCCACTAATCCAAACGATAAACTTTGAGGAAAGAGGTGATGTCGGCCATCAATTGTTTTGCATGCCGTCATCAAGCCACGTTGCCTCAAATCCAGCAATTCTCAAGCAGATCATCCTGTTTTCACAAAACGGGACAAGTATCAAATACTTTGCAAACTGCAACGAGTTTTGCAAGAATTACATTTATAACTTTTATATATCTTACATATACCCTTTTCATTCATGACCTCCTATTGCAATCAAGCCCTTCTAAGAGTTCTCAACTCTAATGCTAGATCGCTAAGTGTTTCTCCAAATATTCTCTTTTTATCCATGATGGAGGAAAACTCATCCAGCGGCTCATACTTTATGTGCCTTATTCTGCAGAATACAAAATGTAGCCCAACTCCTCATCGAATGGAGAATGGCTTATTGGATAATTATGGAGAAAACACAAACATTCCAGAGTCATCGAATTATCTCCTAATGGTTATTGTATCAAGAAGAGAAGATCACCTTTTATGAAGATATCCCTCAGGCGTGGGTATTAATCTATGAAGTTGGACCCTTCTGCTAAGTTCCACATCAAGCAATATATTCCCAGGGTCACAAAGGACCTCAATGGGATAGGCCAAGAACTACTAAGATATTTGCAAATAGACATCTAGACTAAGTTCATAATAAGAGATCAATTTATAATTGGTCACCACTAAAATTGTCATCCACTGGACGATTTTAGTGATCACATGATCCCTATCCTATGCACCTCCCCCGATCATCACGGCCATCAGTGCAGCCTCAAAGGTAGACATTCTATAATGCCAGTCACATCATCCATGTGACTCATGCTCGATCTTTCGATCTCTTGTGTTCCAAGGCCACGTCTCTGTATCATGCTAGGGTCGCCAAATCTAACTTGTGTGTATTCGCTGTGCAACATGGCTTACACCCACTGTATACGAACGTAGATATGTATGACACACGCTCACCACGAGTCGCCTCATACCGAAGAACTTTCTTGGTGGTGCACACACAAGGGGAACAAGGAACATTGGAATTCAATAGGGATTATCTTATTTGCTACCATTGAGTATCTTAATACTAGCACACAATAAGATGTAAAACAAATATCAACATCATATGTATATTGTGATATGATATGGTCCTTCTTGCGCCCTGATCTCCATCGAGCGCTCCGGCATGATCTCCATCTTGCCCTTGGTTTGACACCAAGTCCACGACGCCTCCACCAGGTCGTCCATCGGAATGATGACTACTACTATACTACTTAGTAACAGAAAAGTAAACTACTTTACCTTCGTAATGACCAATGCCATATCATAATCACATGCCCTCCTGCAAAATAAAGTTAGACGCCTCTACTTTATCTATTGCAAGTTTTACGTGGTTGTTAGGGCTTTCGCAATAGAACCGTTTCTAATCTACGAACTTTCCAACCACAACACGGATCCAGCAGTTATCTCTACTAGACCCCTTTCAGGGCCCTCCATTATAAATGCTATATCAACTATCGAATGAGAGACAGACACCCGCTAGCCACTTATACGGTACAAGCCGTATGTTGAGCGTGGAACCAGTCTCACGTACGAATATGCGTAAGGTTGGTCCTGGCCGCTTCATCAAACAATACCACGATATAAAAAAGTACACGTTAGAGGGTAACAACTAAGGGATCAATGCCCGCACAATACTTGTGCGTACTGGCCGTACAACACTCCTACGCATAGATCGGATTTGATACCACTGAAGGGGATCCGCAGCATAAAACAAAAAAATTCCTACGTTGGAACCCCAAAAACTGCCTAGGATCTATCTATGTAGTAATGCGGTAATGACTGATGCATAGAGAATACATACCCTTGTAGACCATACGCGGTTAACATTACGAGAGGAACGTGGTTGATGTAGTCGAACTCGTAGCCGACCTCAAGGTCGCGAAGCTCCTCGCAGGTCACCCCTTGCTCCTTCTTCATCGTGCTGCAGCTTCGGCTCACGACCTTTAAGCGCCCCAAGTGTTGCGCCTCGTGTCTTCGTACACATCCGGTGCACGATGGGACCTCCGGCTCCCCGATCCCACCGGGAGTGCGGAAGTTGATATCCGGCTAGGAATCCTAAGAATCCTAGGCGTCTTTAGGTGTGCCTTGTTCATGTACCAGACTTGGGGTCATGGTCACAAGGGCTAGAGAGAGAGAGAGGAGGAAGTCAACCAAAGGACTTCTCCAAATATTGGTGTGTTTTAATCCCACCCATGGGCAGCCCTTTATATAGGCGGAGGGGGTGTGCCCTCCCCATTAGGTTAGCCATGTGGGACTAAAAGTTAAAGGAAAAGGCAGGAATTTCGTGCACAGCCGGATGGGCCAAATGCTCTTAGCCCAACCAGCAAAGGGGAGCCATCCCGGGTGGGCCTGGGTGCCACCCGCAGCCCAAACAGTAAGCGGCGGCGGCTGGCTCGCGAGGCCAGGTGGGCCGGCTGCCCACCCTGCGGCCCACGCGCGCCCGCACGACCTAGTGCGCCAGCGAGGCGGTGGTGGCAGCCAGCGCCCTGGATGGGCCAGCTCGCCCCCGGCGGCCCAGCTCGCCTGCCCGGTCCGCTCCCCTGCGTGCCCGCGTTGGGCCAGGGTTGAGCAAGCCTGTGGCGGCGGCCGGCGGCTGTAGCTTGCCCCGCGCGGAAGGCACTATCTTCCGCTCATGTGGGTATGGGCTGATCAAATCAGCCCCCCCTTTTGCTGTTTTTCTTTTTCCCTTTTCTACAGCTTTTCTTCTAGGCTATTTCCCTCCGGGGATTTGGCCTAATATGAAAGTTGCTTTTATAAATCTTAATTTAAATATTATTTAAAATATATTAATTCATAATTAACATATAATAAATGTATATTTAAATTCTCATTTATCCGAAAACACTTTTTCGATCTTTTCCTTTATTCTTTCTCCGAACAACTTCGGATCTTTCTGCGAAACTTTTCCGGTTTTCTCTTTCTCTACTATGATTCCGTCTTACGAATGATCGCTCTCATCGTACCCTTAATTGTATCCCCTGACGGCTTGGGAATTCTCTAGACATGATCTAATCAATGATCAACAGAGGGACCAGGGATGTCCATGTGACCCCTATGCATTCCTAATGACAATGCCGTTTGAACCGGTAAATGTAGCATCCATATTCCTTTTGTTTCTCGATACGACTTGTCCGAGATCTGATCATTTGTATCACATACCTTGTTCAATCCCGTTTACAATAAGTTCTATTTTCTTGTTACCGTGATATTACATCCCCGTGACCAAGTCACATGTTGCAACATTTATGGATGTAATCTCACTAAGCCGACCGTATGTATCTTTACCCTTCATGTGGGCGAATAAATCCTGCTCTTGACATATATTGCCTCTACGGTTCTTCCGAGTACCTGGACACACCTTTATAACCACTGTATTACCAAGTGGTGCTTGATGCTATCTAAGCACTCTCGGGAGACTATGATTGATATAGCCTCACGGTCTAAGGAATTAGGAGTCTAGATTTAGCTGTTGCAACAATGAAATATATGACTTGATCGTGTTGCAATCCTTCGAGGAATGTCCATCACATCATTCTCCAATGATATGACCCCGTTGTCAATTGGCATAAATGCCCATGATCTTGAAACCCAGATCATCCTCATGACCAACGAACTAGTATAAATAGAGGCTACTAGGGACTTGGTTGTTTCATACCACACCTATACCAATGTTTCTACTTGGTACAGTTATAGCACAATATGAAACTATTATAAACTAATTGAGATATGAAAATAAAAACCTATTTATTATTTGCCTCTAGGGCATATCTCCTTCACTATGTCTAATTGTTAGAACTATATCTTTCATGCTATGTTAAAGTACAATGATCCCAGCTATCAATGTTTTAGAAATACCTTGATCAAGATTGTGATGGTGCATGTCACCTCAAAAATTATTCTTTTTATCACTGACCTACTCGAGGACAAGTAGGAGTTAAGCTTGGGGATGTTGATACGTCGTAAACGTATCTATAATTTTTGATGTTCCATGCTTGTTTAGTATCTACTTTCTTATGTTTTGTTCACACTTTAGAGTATTTTATACATTTTCTGGAACTAACCTATTAACAAGATGCCATAGTGCTAGTTGCCTGTTTTCTGCTGTTTTTGGTTTCAGAAAAGCTCGTAAATAAATATTCTCGGAATTGGACAGAACAAAATCGAAAGTTCCTATTTTACCAGAAGACCCACGGAGCCAGAAGACGAGACGGAGAGGGGCCACGAGGGGCCCACACCACCTGGTGGCTCAGGCCAGGCCAAGCTACGCCAAGGGGTGGTGTGGCCGCCTCGGGCGCCCACCGACCTTGCCTCTTCGCCTATATATTCCCCCTTGGACAAAAACCCTAAGTACCAGATCAGAATCCCAAGAAAAGTTCCGTAGCGCCACCGCCACCGAAGAGGAGATTCGGGGGACAGAAGTCTCTATTCCGGCACCCTGCCGGGACGGGGAAGTGCCCCCGGATCCATCTCCATTGACTCCACCGCCATCTCCATCGTCGTTGTTGACTCCCATGATGAGGAGGGAGTAGTTCTCTCTCGAGGCTAAGGGCTCTACAAGTATCTATGTGTTCATCTCTCTCTATGCGTGATCTTATTGAGATCATGAGCTTTGTAATCTAGATCTATTCCGCTACTCAAGTTCTTTAATTAATCTTTGCTTATCCCCACGTGTGTGAAGTTGACAGTGTGCACACCGTGTGGCACTTTGGCTAAGGTTACATAAATACTTATCATGAGTATAATTTGAGTTGGATGTCTCTATGAGATTGTGGTGTTTGTTGGAACCATCTAGCGCTCAAGGTGATAGTGAGGGGTTATCTAGATGGGGAATGCGAACTTTAAGGTGTGCTGTTATAGCCCTACATCGTCCAACCGGAGAGTAGTTCAGGGTAGTATCATAAAGAGAAGATATTTATATGAGAGTGTCCACTAGTGAAAGTATGATCCCTAGGCCTTGTTTCTAAGCATTGAAACACCGTTTATAATCAATTATGTTACATGTTTGCTTGCTATCACTCTTATTTCAGATTGCAATTACCACTTATAATCATCCATATTACCTGTATTTCACTATCTCTTCGTTGAACTAGTGCAACTATACACCTGACAAGTGTATTCGGTGTGTTGGGGACACAAGAGACTTCTTGTATCTTGATTGCAGGGTTACTTGAGAGGGATACCTTTGACCACTTCCTTCTTGAGTTCGATAAACCTTGGGTGATCCACTTACGGGAAACTTGCTGCTATTCTACAAACCTCTGCACTTGGAGGCCCAACACTTTCTACAATAATAGAAGCGTGCGTAGACATCACTTGCCTTGCAACATTGGTAAGAACCCCTTCTTACTTCCATCCATTTTAAACTTCTTTAAAATCTTATCAAGGTATGTACTTTGTGATAGCCCTATCATGCGCCTTGATCTATCTTTATAGATCTTTATGCCTAATATGTATGACGCTTCACCTAGGTCCTTCATTGAAAATTTGGTGTTTAGATAAGTTTTAACACTATTTAAAAGATCTATATCATTTCCAATCAGTAATATGTCATCCACATATAATATTAGAAATGCCACATTGCTCCCGCTCACTTTGTTGTAAATACAAGCCTCTCCATAATTTTGGACAAATTCAAACTCTTTGATCACCTCATCAAAGCGGAGATTCCAACTCCGGGATGCTTGCTTCAGTTCATAGATGGATCGTTGAAGCTTGCATACCTTGTCAGCATCCTTAGGATCAACAAAACCCTTTGGTTGTATCATATACAACTCTTCTTCAATGTTACTGATACATTGCAAATGTATCTATAATTTTTGATGTTCCATGCTTGGTTTTATCCACTTTCTTGTGTTTTGTCCACACTTTGGAGTACTTTTCATATGATTTCTTAGACTAACCTTTTAACAAGAGCCACAGTGCCAGCTGCCTGTTTTCTGCTGTTTTTGGTTCCAGGAAAGTCAGTGAAGGAAATATGCCCTGAGAGGCAATAATAAAGTTGTTATTATGTATTCCTTATATATGATAGATGTTTATTTTGCATGCTAGAATTGTATTGATCGGAAACATCAATACATGTGTGTTTAATAAACAAAAAGGGTTCCTAGTTATGCCTCTCTTATAGACTAGCTTGTTGATTAACAAGATGATCAAGGTTTCCTGATCATGGACATTGGATGTTGTTAATAACAAGGTCACAGCATTTGTGAAATGATGTGATGAACGTTCATCCGAAGTATAGCATTACGATCAAGTCATTATTTTTACATTGCTATAACATCATACGAAGTAATCTTTATCCTTAGACCATGAGATCATGTTAATTGATAACACCGAAAGAGTATCTTGATAACATCAAACGTCACACCGTAACATGGTGACTATAAAGATGGGTTCAGTGCTACGAAGGTGTTATGTTGAGGCTCATGGATCAAGAGTGTAATTTGTCAATCCCGATGACGGATAGATATACTCTGGGCCCTCTCGGTGATATCACATTGAGATAGCTTGCAAGCAAGTGATGTGATCACTAGAATGTTATATCACGGGAACAAGAAAAGAGTGCATGTCGGTAACGAGATCAAACTAGGTATTTGGATACCGATGATCGAATCTCGGACATGTATTATATCAAGAGACAAAGGGATTTAGTTACAAGCGTTAAAGGTTCTCACGATCACAGAAGTCATCGTTGAATATGCAGGAGTCAGTATGGATCTCCAGGTCCCGCTTCTGACTATTGATCTAAGAGGAGTCTCAATCATGTCTGCATTATTCGCGAACCGTAGGGTGACACACTTAAGAGTTACCGAACACCATTTTGGAGCACATATGTTTCAGACGAAAGAATTGCAAAGCGCAGGAATTGTCTCGATAGAAACCGGAAATTGTTTCCGGTGAAATTGCAGAAAGTGGTTCTGCATGTGATATCGAAATATTGCAAGGGGCTATATGTGAATGTTTGTTAATTAAAGTAATTAACAAAATTCTGAATAAATTTAATAAAAGATTTTTATTAAATGAGAGAGCATTAAACTTGGAGAATTTTAATGCATTTAAAGTAGGGACTTTAAAGGGGAATATGAAGAGGCATTTTAATGTGGAGGGGTTACCACCACATGAATGGGAGAGGTGAGGGGTCACCCCCCATGCGCCGGCCATGGAGAGAGGGGGTACCCCCCTCCTCCTATAAAAGGCCACCCTCTTCCTCCTTCTTCCTCACACCTCCTTGTGAAGGATCTCTCTCCCCCTCTAGAATTATTGCCCCATGGTCTCGGATTAGCGAGATACATGTTCCTGGTGGCATTTCGTCTGGAAGGAGTTGCTGCTTCCGCTGGATCACTGGAGCGAGGAGGTGGAGATTGTCCGGTGGCTTGAACGTGTGTGTGAGTACGGATGCGCTGCTGAGTTGCGGCGCTCGGACTTCCTCACGATCTTGAGATTGGAAAGTGTACGACTACATCAACCACGAGTTCCTACTCGTCAACAAAACTCGTTGTCTTCGAGCGTAAGTTCTCGATGGATGTATGTCCACCCGTTGCTCTGTACCTAGTAGATAGATCTTGGCATGTAGTTCTCATCGTAGGAATTTTTTTGTTTTCTATGCTGCAGACCCAACAGTGGTATCAGAGCCTGATCTATGCGTAGGTGCTTTGCATGGGTAGTACACATATGTTTATATGTGGGCAATGATGATCATGTTATTGCATCTTCTATGTATTTTGGATATTGGTGGCATAGTGGGATGAAGCGGCCCGGACCAACCTTACATGTCATCGTACATGAGACCGGTTCCACGATTGACATGCAACTAGTTTTGCATAAGTGGCTGGCGGGTGTCTGTCTCTCCTACTATAGTCAATATCTAATTTACAACGAGTTGCTAATAACTTGGTTATCCTCGTTGTGGTTCATGTTCGTAGGTAAGAACGGTTCTATCTCCGAAAGCCCTAAGCCACGTAAAACTTGCAATTGATAAATTAGAGGCGTCTAGTTTAGATCGTTGCTGGCCTAGTGTATTGATATGGTATTGTTGTAAGTAGATGTATGATAGATACTCTTACAACACACTCAACGTGTAAGTTCCATAGACCTTGGCGTTACATACAAAGGAATGATAGAGATCATACCACGATGCAAGTGATAGAGATCAAATGCATGGACCATATCATCTCACTTTACACATTAGATGTTAGCATCTTATACTGCTAGTTTGACGCTTTCTGTAGCATTGTAAGATGATCCCTCATTTAGATATCAAGATAAAAATGTGTTCTTCCTTGAGTATGCACCGTTCTGTGGATCGTGTTTCGAGACATCACGTGATGATCGGGTGTACTCGAATCTATGCTTTCATAGGAACGGGTGTAAGACAGTTTTAGACACGCGAATACTAAGGTTCTTACTTGGCGAGCCTAGTATGTAAAGACATGGCCTCGGAACACGGACCAAAAGGTTAAGCATGAGTCATATAGTTGATATGATGCCCATATAGATGCTTGCCTTTGAAGCTACATCAACTCACATGATGATCAGACTTGGTGTAGTGGATTTGGTTCATGTAATCACCAAAAGGACACGAGGGATGTCGTTTTTGAGTGGGAGTTCATTAGTAATTTGGATTAGTTGAACTCAATCTATCATAAACTTAGTCTAAATAAACTTTACAAATTTTGTTGTGGATGGCACCACCTACTTTTAATTTCAATGTGTTCATGGAGAAAGAGAAACTTGCTGCGAATGGTAGCAACTTCACCAACTGGGCTATGAATTTGAGGATTCTCCTCACTGCTGCACAAAAGAAATATGTGCTAGATGCGCCGCTAGGCTCCCCACTAGCTCCTGATGCCCCTGACGAGGAAAAGAATGTCTATGTGACTCGTCAGGAGGACCACAACTTAGTTCATTGCGGCATACTGTATGGGCTAGAGCCAGAACTTGGCGTTCGAAAATGGCAATGCCTTTGATACCATGGGAGAATTGAAAATGATTTTCGATACCCATGCTGCCGTAGAGAGTTATAATGTTACTGAAAAGTTCTTTAGCTGCATGATGGAGGAGAACAACTCCGTTAGTGAGCATGTACTCAAAATGTCTAGGTACGCCGATAAGCTTGTGTCCTTGGGAATAACGATTCCCATTGACTTGAGCATACATCGTGTTCTCCAATCTCTGCCACCTAGCTACAAGAGCTTCGTGATGAACTATAATATGCAGGGCATGAAGAAGACTCTTCCCGAGCTTTTGTTAATGCTTAAGACTGCAGAAGTGGAGATTAGGAAAGAACATCAAGTGTTAATGATCAATAGGACCACCGGTTTCAAGAAGGACAAGAAAGGCAAGCACAAGGGAAAGAAGGGTGGCAAATCTGTTACCGCGCCTGAAAAGAAACCCTGAGCTGGCCCTAAGTCCGATACCGAGTGCTACTATTGCAAGGGGACTGGCCATTGGAAGCGCAACTGCCCCAAGTATTTGGCGGACAAGAAGTCCGGTAAGGCAAACAAAGGTATATGTGATATACATGTTATTGATGTGTACTTGACTAGTACTCGCAGTAGCACCTGGGTATTTGATACGGGATCGGTTGCTAATATATGTAACTCGGTTCAGGGGCTACGGAACAAGCGACAACTAGCAAGGGATGAGGTCAGGATGTGGGTCGGCAATGGATCAAAAGTTGATGTGATCGCCGTCGGGACGCTACCTCTCCATATGCCATCGGGATTAGTTATAAACCTAAATAATTGTTATTTGGTGCCTGCACTGAGCATGAACATTGCATCCGGATCGTGTTTGATGCAAAGTGGTCATTCCTTTAAATCTGAAAACAATGGTTGTTCGATTTATAAGAATGATATCTTCTATGGTCATGCACCTATGTTGAATGGTTTATTTTTGATGGATCTCGATAGTAATATTACGCATATTCATAATGTTAATGCTAAAAAGATTAAACTTGATAATGATATATCTGCATATATGTGGCACTGCCGTCTAGGTCATATTGGTGTTAAACGCATGAAGAAACTCCATTCTGATGGACTTTTTGAATCACTTGATTTTGAATCATTTGATACATGTAAGCCATGCCTTATGGGCAAGATGACTAGAACGCCGTTTTCCGGTTCAATGGAACGGGCGACAAATTTATTGGAAATCATACATACTGATGTGTGTGGACCAATGAGTGTGTCGGCGCGAGGTGGATATCGTTATTTTGTTACTTTCACGGATGATTTGAGTAGATACGGGTATATCTATTTGATGAAACACAAGTCTGGAACTTTTGAAAAGTTCAAGGAATTTCAGAATGAAGTGGAAAATCATCGTAATAGAAAGATCAAATTTCTACGGTCCGACCATGGAGGAGAGTATCTAAGTTACGAGTTTAGCACACACATGAAAGAGTGTGGAATAGTTTCACAACTCACGCCTGCCGGAACACCACACCGTAATGGTTTGTCGGAACATCGTAATCGTACCTTATTGGATATGGTTCGATCTATGATGTCTCTGACTGACTTGCCACTGTCATTTTGGGGTTATGCACTGGAAACAGCTGCATTCACTTTAAATCGAGCACCATCTAAATCCGTTGAAACGACACCGTATGAATTATGGTTTGGAAATAAGCCTAAGTTGTCATTTCTTAAAGTTTGGGGATGCGATGTTTATGTGAAGAAACTTCAGCCGGATAAACTCGAACCCAAAGCAGAAAAATACGTCTTCATAGGATACACTAAGGAAATGATTGGGTATACCTTCTATCACAGATCCGAGGGCAAGGTTTTTGTTGCCAAGAATGGATCCTTTCTTGAGAAGGAGTTTCTCGCGAAAGGTGTGAGTAGTCGGAAGGTAGAACTCGAAGAGGTTATTGAACCTTCTCTTCATGAAATGGCAAGTAGCGCAACACTGGAAGTTGTTTCGGAGTTGACTTCACCTAATGAAGAGAGAGCTAATGACATTGATCATGAAACTCCGAAAGAGGACACTACCGAACCTCGCAGGTCAAGCAGGACACGTGCAGCTCCTGAAGCATTGACAATCCTATTGTGAATTTCATGGTTGATGAAATGGATGACCCTGCGACGTATGAAGAAGCGATGATGAGCCCGGATTCCAACAAATGGCTAGAAGCCATGAAATCCAAGATGGAATCCATGTACGAGAACCAAGTTTGTACCTTGGTGGACTTACCTCACGATCGAAAGGCCGTTGAGAATAAATGGATTTTCAAAAGAAAAACTGATGCTGATGGTAATGGTAATGTGACCATCTATAAGGCTCGACTTGTCGCAAAGGGGTTTTGACAAATTCAAGGAGTTGACTACGATGAGACATTCTCTCCCGTAGTGATGCTTAAGTCGGTTAGGATTATGTTAGCAATTGCTGCATATTTCGATTATGAAATATGGCAGATGGATGTCAAAACTGTGTTCCTCAATGGTAATATTGAAGAAGAGTTGTATATGATACAACCTAAGGGTTTTATCGATCCTAAGGATGCTAATAAGGTATGCAAACTTTAGCGATCCATCTATGGACTGAAGCAAGCACCCCGGAGTTGGAATCTCCGCTTTGATGAGGTGATCAAAGAGTTTGGATTTGTCCAAACTTATGGAGAGGCTTGTATTTACAAGAAAGTGAGTGGGAGCAATGTGGCATTTCTGATATTATATGTGGATGACATATTATTGATTGGAAATGATATAGATCTTTTAAACAGTGTTAAAAGTTATCTAAACAGCAAATTTTCGATGAAAGACGTTGGTGAAGCGTCATATATATTAGGCATTAAAATCTATAGAGATAGATCAAGGCGCCTAATTGGGATATCGCAGAGTACATACCTTGATAAGATATTAAAGAAGTTTAATATGGATGAAAGTAAGAAGGGGTTATTACCTATGTTGCAAGGCAAGACATTGAGTAAGACTCAAAGTCCGGCTACGGCGGAAGAAAGAGAGATGATGGATAAGATCCCCTATGCCTCGGCCATAGGCTCTATAATGTATGCCATGCTATATACAAGACCGGATGTGGCACATGCTATTAGTTTGACTAGTAGGTACCAATCTGATCTAGGTTCGGAACACTGGATAGCGGTCAAGAACATCCTCAAGTACTTGAGAAGAACTAGGGATATGTTTCTTATATACGGAGGTGAAGAAGAGCTAGTCGCTAAGTGTTATGTCGACGCTAGCTTTAACACCGATCCGGATGACTCTAAGTCTCAATCCGGATACGTATTTCTCTTGAACGGAGCAGCAGTTAGTTGGAGGAGTTCCAAACAACCTGTGGTGGCTGGATCAACGACGGAGGCGGAATATGTTCTTTGCCGAGCAGGAAGCGGTTTGGATGAAAGAGTTCATTATGGAACTAGGTGTGGTTCCTAGTGCGTTGGACCCGATGGTGATCTATTGTGACAACAATGGATCCATAGCCAACGCAAAGGAACCGAGGTCTCACAAGAATTCCAAGCATATTAAGCGCTGGTTTCACTCCATCCGCGAACATGTCAAGGATGGAGATATGAAGATTTGTAAAGTACACACGGACCTAAATGTAGCAGATCCGTTGACTAAAGCTCTCCCTAGGGCAAAACATGATCAACACCATAACTCCATGGGTGTTAGATTTATCACTATGTGAACTAGATTATTGTCTCTAGTGCAAGTGGGAGACTGAAGGAAATATGCCCTAAGAGGCAATAATAAAGTTGTTATTATGTATTCCTTATATATGATAGATGTTTATTTTGCATGCTAGAATTGTATTGATCGGAAACATCAATACATGTGTGTTTAATAAACAAAAAGGGTTCCTAGTTATGCCTCTCTTATAGACTAGCTTATTGATTAACAAGATGATCAAGGTTTCCTGATCATGGACATTGGATGTTGTTAATAACAAGGTCACACCATTGGTGGAATGATGTGATGAACATTCATCCGAAGTATAGCATTCCGATCAAGTCATTATGTTTATATTGCTATAACATCATACGAAGTAATCTTTATCCTTAGACCATGAGATCATGTTAATTGCTAACACCTGAAGAGTATCTTGATAACAGCAAACGTCACACCGTAACAGGGTGACTATAAAGATGGGTTCAGTACTACGAAGGTGTTATGTTGAGGCTCATGGATCAAGAGTGGAATTTGTCAATCCCGATGATGGATAGATATACTCTAGGCCCTCTCGGTGATACCACATTGAGATAGCTTGCAAGCAAGTGATGTGATCACTAGAATGTTATATCACGGGAACGAGAAAAGAGTGCATGTCGGTAACGAGATCAAACTAGGTATTTGGATACCGATGATCGAATCTCGGACATGTATTATATCAAGAGACAAAGGGATTTAGTTACAAGCGTTAAAGGTTCTCACGATCACAGAAGTCATTGTTGAATATGTAGGAGTCAGTATGGATCTCTAGGTCCCGCTTTTGACTATTGATCTGAGAGGAGTCTCAATCATGTCTGCATTATTCGTGAACCGTAGGGTGACAAACTTAAGACTTACCGGACACCATTTTGGAGCACATATGTTTTAGATGAAAGAATTGCAAAGCGCAGGAATTGTTTCGATAGAAACCAGAAATTGTTTCGGGTGAAATTGCAGAAAGTGGTTCTGCATGTGATATTGAAATATTGCAAGGGGCTATATGTGAATGTTTGTTAATTAAAGTAATTAACAAAATTCTGAATAAATTTAATAAAAGAGTCTTATTAAATGAGAGAGCATTAAACTTGGAGAATTTTAATGCATTTAAAGTAGGGACTTTAAAGGGTAATGTGAAGAGGCATTTTAATGTGGAGAGGTTACCACCACATGAATGGGGGAGGTGAGGGGTCACCCCCCATGCACCGGCCATGGAGAGAGGGGGTACCCCCTCCTCCTATAAAAGGCCACCCTCTTCCTCCTTCTTACTCACACCTCCTTGTGAAGGATCTCTCTCCCCCTCTAGAATTATTCCCCCATGGTCTCGGATTAGCGAGATACATGTTCCCCGTGGCATTTCGTCTGGAAGGAGTTGCTGCTTCCGCTAGATCGCTGGAGCGAGTAGGTCGAGGTTGTCCAGTGGCTTGAACGTGTGTGCGAGTACGGATGCGCTGCTGAGTTGCGGCGCTCGGACTTCCTCACGATCTTGAGATCGGCAAGTGTACGACTACATCAACCACGAGTTCCTACTCGTTAACAAAAGTCGTTGTCTTCGAGGGTAAGTTCTCGATGGATGTATGTCCACCCGTTGCTCTGTACCTAGTAGATAGATCTTGGCATGTAGTTCTCATCGTAGGAATTTTTTTGTTCTCTATGCTGCGGACCCAACAGTCAGAAAATGAATATTCTCAGAATTGGACAAGATAAAAGCCAAAGTGCCTATTTTTCCGGAAGTCATCAAGTGCCAGAATACGAGACGGAGAACGGCCAGAGGCCGGCCACACCACCTGGCCGCGTGGCCAGGCTTGGCCCGCGCCAGGGGGTTGTGTTGTGGCCCCTGGCACCCCCTCGGCCTCTCCTCCCGCCTATATATTGCCCTCGAGACGAAAACCCTAAGGGCCCGATCAAAAATCCACGAAAGAGTCTGTAGCCGCCGTCATCTCCATCCCTAGATCGGGAGGGATCTGAAGCTCTTCCCGGCACCCTGCCAGAGAGGGGAATTCACCCTGGAGGCCTTCTTCATCACCATGCAAGCCTCCGGTGTGATGCGTGAGTAGTTCATCCTTGGACTACGGATCCATGTAGTAGCTACATGGCTGGTTCTCCTCCTTTGTGCTTTCATGTTTAGATCTTGTGAGCTCCGTTCATGATCAAGGTCATCTATTTGTAATTCTGCATGTTGTGTTTGCGGGGATCCGATGGATATTGAGATGCTATTTCAGATTGATTATTGATTCTATCATTTATTTGTTACTTGTGATCTTGCATGCTTTCCGTTGTTAGTAGCTATCTTGGCCAAGTAGATGCTAGCAACTCCAAGAGGTAGTATTTATGCTCGATAGTGGGTTCATGCCTCTGGTAATGGGAAGTGACTGAAATCTCTAAGGTACTAGATGTGTTGTTGCTACTAGGGAGAAAACAACAATCCTTTGTTCATAGAACAATCGTATTGTTTACTTTAGACGCAGTTCGTAAAGCAATAATCTATTGCTTGCAACTTAATACTAGAGGGGGTTCGGATGATAACCTGAAGGTGGATTATTAGTCATAGATGCAGTTGGATGGCGGTCTATGTATAATTTTGTAATGCCCAATCAAGTTCCAAAGGAGTCAAGATGATTAGTATATGCATGTATTGCTTTCTCGATGTTTGTCAATTGCCCCGCTGTAATTTGTTCACCCAGCATGTTATCTATCTTAAGGAGAGCCACCTCTAGTGAACTATGGATCCTGGTCCTTTTCTTTACATACAATCTACAAACTGTTTACTGCTTTGTGTTTACTTTCTGCAAACTTTTACTTCTTCCCTTTCGATACGTTTAATCCTTTGTTTTCCGCAAAACACGGTGAGATTGAGAACCTCATCGCAAGTTGGGGACAAAGTTATGTGGTTGTGTTGTGCAGGTCTCCACCTTTCTACTAGCATCGGTAGTGCGCCCTGCCAAAGCTCAGCTAGTAACACCTTTGGGGTGTTTCCTTGCTCCTACTGGTTCGATTAAACATTGGTTTCATAACTGAGGGAAACTTGTTGCTGTGCTCATCATACCTTCCTCTTGGGGTTCCCAACGATCTCCACATCAACCATGCACCAGCACTTTTCTGGGCGCCATACACAGAGCCATTAGTTACCATTGAGGAATGCAGTTTTGACATCCATCTGCCATATCTCATAATCGAAATATGCATCAATTGCTAACATAATCCTAACCGATTTTAGCATCACTATGGGAGAGAATGTCTCATCGTAGTCAACTCCTTGAATTTTTCAAAACCCCTTTGTGACAAGTGGAGCTTTATAGATGGTTACATTACCATCAACGTCAGTTTTTCTTTTGAAAATCCATTTATACTCAACGGCCTTTCGGTCGTGAGGTAAGTCCACCAAGGTCCAAACCTGGTTTTTGTACATGGATTCCATCTCGGATTTCATGGCTTCTAGCCATTTGCTGGAATCCGGGCTCATCATCGCTTCTTCATACGTCGCTGGTAAAGGAGTTATGCCCTAGAGGCAAATAATAAAGTGTAATATTTGATATATCTCCTATATGTTCATAATACGTTTCATACTGTGCTATAACTGTGTTAATACGAAAACGTTAATACACGTGTGGTATGTAAACAAACCGTGTCTCTAGTTACCTCTATTGAACTAGTTCATTGGTCATGAGGATGGTCTGTGTTTCGAGATCATGGGCATTTATGCCAACTGACAATGAAGTCTTTTTAATGGTTGAATAACATGATAGACAAACATCCGACCATTATATCTTAATGAGATCTAGTTACACAGTTCACCATTGATAATAAAACACAGAGAACCTCACAACCTGATCCTTTGACTGTGAGGTAATGCAAATCACCATTTTGGAAGAAGCTTAGATGGTTATCAAGAATCATCTCGTAACAGGGTGATCAAAAAGGTGCCACTCAGGTTTTTCGAAGGGATGCGTAGAGGAGTACATATCAAGACCAACATTTGTCTAGTCCATGTAACAGATAGATACATGTGGCCATCTCGGTGATGTTGCATTAATGAAGCGTGCAAGCATGTGACTAGGTCACGGAATGCAACGATATGAGCACGAGAAAACAAGTTCATCGGTAACGAGATCGAACAAGGTATGGAGATACCAAAGATCAAGTCTCGTATGAATTAGGTATCGAATGACAAAGGGAACGGGAAACGACTATCTCACGGTCCGAGCGATCATATACATGAAACACACGGGGGTCACATGGCCATCCAGGTCCCTCTGTTGATCATTGATGTGAGAGTAGTCTCAATCATGTCCGGAGTGTTTCCAAACCGAAGGATGTCACGCTTAAGGGTAGGGACGCTTAGGTATCGTAGGAGAAATAGAGAAAGAGAAATCGGAATAGTTCCGGGTAACATCCGATGGAGATCGGAAGGGGTCCAGAAGGTGTTCCGGAGTGAATAAATAATATAATATGTGTATTTGAATGTTAATTGGAGAATTAATATTACATATATATTTTATTTTATTTTTAAAGGCTCCTTAATGCTAATGGGCCTCACCCGAAGGGAGGCCCAATAGGGCAAGGCGCCTAGGGAGTGGGGGCCAGCCGGCCTAGGCTTGGTGGGCCGCCCCAATGGGGCCCACCTAGGGCCGGTGGATGCCCCTAGGTGGCCGACAGGTGTGGGGTTTAGTCCCACACCGCCTGGCCCCTGGGTGGTGTGCCCCCCTCCCACTATATATAGGGGTCTCCCCTCCCCCTTTGGAATTACCCCATTCCCTCTCATTCTCTCTCTCTTATCCACTTAGGACTTCTCTGTAATATTGGGGAGGACCTCGTGGGTGAGTTCTCCACCTTCACACTACCGTCGTGTGATCTGCGATCCGGCATCTACTTCTTCCGCTACTCGGCTGGATCGGAGTCCGGTTGACGTCTCCTACACCAGACGTGTGACGAACTTCAGAGGCACCACAATTGGGGTGATACTCGTCTTCATAAATATACGCCTTCCTGTGTAAGGCATGCCTCGGTCTTCAAAGGTATGAATATCGAATCCCTTCAAAGGTATAGAATTTTTGTGTGTTCTGCTACGGAACCCAACAGTGGTATCAGAGCGGGTCTTTGGGTAGACATGTCGTACAGATAGAACACATAGCAATATGTGGGCATTGATTCTCTAGTTGCTACCCTCTTTGATGTTATTGTTCATATCGCGGCACTGTTTGATGAAGCAGCCCCCAACCGACCTCACGTGGTGATTCACGAGACTGGTCCACAAATCAAAGTGGCTTAGGGAGGTTGATGACCCACAAGTATAGGGGGTGTATCGCAGTATTTTCGAGGGAAGTGAAACCCAATTTATTGATTCGACACAAGGGGAGCCAAAGAATATTTATAAGCCTTAACAACTGAGTTGTCAATTCAATTCACACTGAAACAATCTTACTCACAGCAGTTTATCAGTAGCAACAGTTTTGTAGTAGGAATAGTAAAGTAACAGCAGTAGTAAAGCAAAGACAGTAGTAACAAAAGTAGTAAATAGTGGGATTCGAGTGCGGTAGGCATAGGGATGGATGGACGGGCGTTGCATGGACAAGACAAATCACATAGCAATCAGAACATAGGGCAATTGCAGATAAATAAGATAAAGCATCCAAGTACTAGACAATCCTAGGCATGTGTTCCATATATAGTCATACGTGCTCGCAATGAGAACTTGCACAACATCTTTTGTCCTGCCGGCCCGTTTGCAGCGGGGCCTCTAGGGAACTACTGACAATTAAGGTGCTCCTTTTAATAGAGCACTGGAGCAAAGCATTGACACGCCGTGAACACATGTGATCCTCACATCAAAGCCATTCCCTTCCAGTTATCCCGATTTCTGTCACTTCAGGGCCATAGGTTCCGGACAACAATGTGTGCATACAACTTGCAGATAAGACCAAAAACAATACTATCATAATGAATCAATAACATGTTCAGATCTGAAATCATGGTACTCAGGCCCTAGTGACCAGTATTAAGCACAACAATTCGCAACAAAGTCATAAAGCACTAATAAAAGATACTATGCACCATGCCCTAACAATCAGATGCCATTACATGAACGATCTCATCCAATCCCTACCATCCCCATAGCCTACAGCGGGGGATAACTCACTGATAGATGGGGGAACATGGATAGTCGATGGAGAAGCGATGGTGATGATGATGTCGATGATCTCCCCCAATTCCCTGTCCCAGCAGGGTGCCAGAACGGAGTTTCTGGTGCTGTTTCGTGGAATCTGGTGGTGGCGGCAGAGCAGAACTCCTTCTAGAAAAACGTCGAACCCCCCGAAATTTTTAGGTCAGAAGGCTCCTTATAGGCGAAGAGAGAGGTCGAGGGGGTGCCTGGGGGCCCCACACCACCACTGGCGCCCTGGCTGCTCAAGGCCAGCAGTGTGTGGCCACCAGCTCTTCTCCGTCTCGTATTCTGGCTCCTGGAGTCTTTGGGTGAAATAGGATTTTTGGCATATTTTCCGGGATTTTTCCTAATAGTTGATTTTCTGCACAAAAAGTAGACACCAAGGCAATTCTGCTGAAAACAACATCAGTCCGCATTAGTTGTATCCAAATCACACAAGTATAGAGGAGAAACAATAGCAAAAGTGTTCAGGAAAGTAGATAATTTTTGGACGTATCAACTCCCCCCAAGCTTAGCTTATTGCTTGTCCTCAAGCAATTCAGTTGAAAACTGAGTGCGATAAAAGAACTTTCACGAACACATTTGCTTCATAAGATGTAAATATTATCAGCAATGTGATCAACTACTTAGACAGTTCATAATAAAGAGTATGCAACTGAGTCTACTTAATAGTCATTGCAAGCTACGAAGAGATTCCAACTCAAGAATAATAAGTAGCATGAGGAACAAACATAAGCAACATTACAATGCTCATAGAAAGGTATGATAGAGTGGTATCTCGCTTGCCTTTGATTATGAATGTCAAGGCACCTCTGAAGTTCAAGTGATGACTAGAAGTAAAGATATCAAGAATACAAGCATCAAAATCGTAACACAAATAATCAAGTAATGGAACAAACATAAAGAATGACAACTATGCTCTCAAGAAGGTGCTGAAAGAATATGTGGATACTCAACAAGTAGAAGAAAAGGTTTTAAATAAGTTGAAAGGCTTCCAAATGCTGAAAGTATGGTACTCGTTAGCTTTGAGCTCTCATTGCCCCTATCATAAGCATCTTTAATGTGGTTCAGGTGAAAGTGACACAACTAAGAGGATATGCTTGACAAGTTATAAATCGAAGTCTCATGCCCCTTACTTACGAAGACTGATCCTCATGCTACTCAACTTCAGTCACAACTAAGCTCTTGTCATTGTAAGTATATACGTATCATAGAGAACCGCCAACGGGGTACCCCTTGCACATGACACGGGAGCTATCCCATAATCAAAATACAAGGCAAGCAGACAATGAGCATCTCGGCGATCTTTTTATTTACTATGTGCATAGATTTTTATTGAGGATGCTTCATAGAATGCTCATTATGGTTATGCTGCAAGTTTCCACCATGATTAGGCATGGCTTAGGCTAGCGGCCCAGGCGTTTCTCTAACATACATACAGACTCCATGATCTTACAAGTTCCACTTTTATTTCACACCGCCGGGATCCATAAGCAAAAGAACATGATATGAACTAGGTACAAAGTACCTATGAAGCGTTGAAAGCGGTCCCCATGATACATGGTTCTGCTAACTTCAACTCATAAAGCGCAAGCATAAGCGCAGCAAAGAAGGACGCAATGGTTCAGGTTTATTAAGTGCAAGAAAATAAAGTGTGCCATCAAGTTCGTGAGAGCTTTACTAACTAACTTTCTCATAACAAGAAAACATTTTATTCGGAAGAAAACAAGGCATATTGAATATGCACGGAGGTAGCAAATGATGCTAAAGGGTAGGTATGGTGGACACTTTGGAAATATTTGTTTTAGGGAGTTGGAAACTTGAGTAAAACACTCAGTGGAAGTGAAGGCTAGCAATAGTAAGGGAGCGACAAATGAGAGAGCAATAGCTGTCATTATCATGCTTGCAACAAAATAGGACTACTCATGGCATGAAAGTGATTCAAGATCCTCAAGGCAAAATAATTCATCAAGGCTTAACTGATTATCACAGTCATGTGCATGCGTGAGCATGTGCCAAGTCAATTCAAATGAAACATTCAGAGGAGGATACCGCGGTGTCATACCAATTTATGAATAGAGCAATGCAAGCAAACATTCATAAGAGATGCTACAAACTATTAGCGAGCTGGAGCTAATCATAAGAAAGCAAGAACTACTAAGCATCCAAAGATAACATACACCCTACTTGAACGGACTAAGCAAGATCACAATGATGAGTATATGTACAAAATGAAAACAAATAGAGTTCGTTACCAGCCTCTTACCACGCCTCAAGTTGTCATTGATCCTCATTATTGTTCTTCACTTGTGTGGCTTGAATAATAATATGAAACCAATATCCACTGAGGACTGCTAAACCCTGTAGCAAACTCACAAAACCAAAGAAGAACGACAAATATTTTTGGTGTTTTCGATTTTTAAATAAGAACCAAAAGAGAGAAACAAGCAAAGTAGAAATCTTTTTGGGTTTTTCGAATAGTTCAAACAAAGAAAAAAGGGGAAAGCAAACCAAAGCAAAAAGAAGAAGCAAACCAAAGAGAAACAACAGAAATATTTTTGGTCTTTTTGTGGTTTTTTAGAAAGCAAAAGCAAAGAAAGAGAACGAAAACATGAATATACAAAGTACCGACGCAACATGATATGGAGATGAGTGCAATGTCGGCGTACCTCCCCCCAAGCTTAGGATTTTGGCCTAAGTGGGTATCAATCCCAAGCTGGCCAGGATGAAGTGTCACCCTGGTACGACGAAGAGGTCCCCTCATCCTGGTGCGAGCTCGAGTAGGTCCCTCCGTAATGCGCGGAGTAATCATAGGAGGGCACATCCTCCTGGTGCTGCTCGTGGAAACCTAGCAAGCGAAGCTGCTCGTCCACCTCCTCCTTGGAGCACGACCACGGTCTCCTGTGAACACTAAACAAAGCAGGTTGTGGCAAAAGGATCTCCCTTTCATCCCCGTCAGTGAAAAGCATCCTATATACTAGATTGTTCAAATCAGAGGTAGCAGTGACAAAGTGATGAGTTTTCATGGCAACAAGGTCAAGCCTCTGTGGTGCCCGCATAGCATCATAGGGATCCACTGAAAGACCTAATGCAATGACTATGCGCGATGCAATGATGCCCCCATAGATAGGCCCCCTAGCAGCTAAGCGGCGAGCAATAAGCGAGCCAAGATTGTACCGAGTGTCATAGTTGAGCGCAGCAGCAAGGAAAGCTAAATGATAGTTGGAGATATTACTTGTGTTCTCCCTACCCAGTACACTAGTAGCGAGATAATATGCAAAGTATCTAAGAGCAGGGAGTTGGATATTTCTTATCTTTCCGTGCTGCGCCACGCGGTCATCATCATTGGTCACCCCTCGGTAAAGCTCCAACAAATTAACGGGTCGCCCTTGAATTTTCTTCACGGTCCCTGTCATACGCACACCTACAATACTGCAAAATCTCTCCAAAGGCATGGTGAAGGGCAGATCATAGATTTTAAAAGAGACAGTAGACTGATAGGGTGTGTTAGTAAACGTGAAGCTCTCAACAAAAGTTTTGGTGAGCATAGCGTATTGTGCACTCTCATCTTGCATATATGAGGTCAAACCAACCCTCTCGATCAGTAGCAAGAAATCATCAAGAATACCTGCAACTTGTAAGAAAGTAAAACAAGGAAAAGAGGATGGGTGAGCATCCCCATCATCCCTTTCACTGCCAATACGAGTTGCAATGAGATCTTCATTGTATGATGGCCTAGCTTGAGAGGCTATTCTTGAGGGCCTCGACCTCCTAGGTGCATCACTCTCAAATATCTCTCCAAAAGTATGGTTGTTCATGCTTGGTATTCTGAAATTTAAACACCTATTAAACAAGTGATTGCAAAATAAATATAATGAAAGATTCTACTCATAGGGACTTGCAAGAGGCCTAAACATGCATCAAAACTATATCTCTAAGCATCAAACAAGCTTACAAGCCCTCATAACCAATCACCTACAGCAGCAAAATACTCAACATATAATCCAGTAAACACAAATCTACTTGGACAAGGGGAGGAGTCACATACCAGGAAACAATTGCTCCAAATTTCAGCAAGAAAGATGGGCTGAGCAAGGAGATCGAAAAAATCGAGAGCAAGCACAGCAAGAACGCGATTTTGAGATATGAACTGGAGCTTACTCGGGAGAGACAAGAAAGTGGTAGGTGAGAGAGTTAGTGGGGGGCCAGGGGTGGCCCACACTAGGGCATGGCGCCACCTAAGGCTGGCCGCGCCACCATGTGGTATGCCTGCCTGGTGGGCCCCCTGGTACCTCCCAGGTACTCCTCTGCCCCTTTTTTTCACGTAAAAAATTAATATGAATTTTCTGGAATTTTTTGAGACACTTTATTTTTGGGCATTTTTCAGAAATAGAAGAATGATTTTCTAACAGACAGACCTTTTTTTTTTGGAAACATGATGCAAAGGTAAACAAGGCTAGAACTATAGAAGTTCTAGCATGCAAGCAACTAACAACACAAAGAAAACTAAATGAAAACAAAAACTAAAATGCAAAGGATAGAAATAAACGGAGATAATCATAATGAAAACATTGTTTTGTTCAATGGAATCCTTTTGTTAACAAAGTTGATCAAGTCTTGCTACCAAAACAATTGCATATGAGACAAAACTTTGTATTCCACTAATGATTATGTTACCTCAACCTTGATAGCAATGGTCCCAATTATAACAGTTTCAAATTTTTCTCTTGGTACGGGACAATATATTTCTCCAACTTGAATGCCTTCAACATGTTCAATTGAATTCAAACCATAAGTCCTTTCAATCTTCTTGGGGAAATAGACAGTATGTTCCTTGTCATTAACATTGAAAGTCACCTTTCCTTGATTACAATTAATAACAGCTCCTGCAGTATTAAGAAAAGGTCTCCCAAGAATAATAGACATATTATCATCTTCAGGCATTTCAAGTACAACAAAATCAATCAATATCAAGCAATTGTGAGCCACCTGAACAGGTACATCCTCACAAATACCCACAGGAATAGTGGTAGATTTATCAACCATTTGCAAAGATATATCAGTTGGTCTTTATTTTTCAAGTTGAAGCCTCTTATAGAGAGAGAAAGGCATAACACTAACTCCCGCTCCCAAATCACACAAAGGAGTTCTAACATAACTATTCTTAATAGAGCAACGGATAGTTGGAATCCCTGGGTCTCCAAGTTTCTTAGGGATCTTCCTTTTATTCGAGACAATGTCCTTCATATACTTTGAGTAAGGAGGAAATTTAATAGCATCAGTCAAAGGAATTTGCAAGAATAAAGGCTTCATCCACTCACAAAACTTATTATAGTGTTCATCTTCTTTTGACTTGTGTTTCTTATCAGGGAATGGCATAGGTTTTTGGACCCAAGGTTCTCTTTCACTACCATGTTTCTTAGCAATAAAATCTTCTTTGGTGTATTTAGTATTCTTAGTGTGGTTTTCAGGTTCTTCTTCAACTTTTTCTTCATTAGGAACAACATTTTCTTCATTACCACTTTCAGTTTCAGCATCAGAGATAGATATACTATTAGGATCTATAGCAGGTTCAGAGGGTTCTACAATAGTTTTATGTTTCTTTTTCCTTTTCTTACGAGTAGAACCACTATTTTCAGCTTGTTGAGAATCCTGCTCAATTCTTTTGGGATGCCCCTCAGGATATAGAGGATCCTGGGTAGCAGCACCACTTCTAGTTCTAATTTCATAAGCATGTTTTTCTTTAGCAGTATTAACTAGCAAGACGTTTTGCACTTTAACGAGTTGATCTATTTGAGTTTGAACCATTTGAAAGTGTTTAACAATTATTTTAACATCATTAGAGGTTCTTTCCACAATATCTTTCAACTCAACAATAGCTCTAGTGTTTTCCATTAGATGATTTTGCACCCTTTTATTAAAGTTATCTTGCTTAACAATAAAGATATCAAATTCTTCTAAGCATTGATCAGGAGGTTTAGAGTAAGGGATATCACCTTCATCAAAGTGTTGGAGAGAGTGTACCTCAATAGTGGGTGACTAGGGAATAGGCTTACATAATTCTTCTATAGGAGGTAAATTCTTGACATCTGCAGCTTTAATTCCCTTCTCCTTAAGACATTTCTTAGCTTCCTTCATCACTTCATCATTTAATTCAATAACTCCCCTCTTGTTTGATTTTGGAATAGGCACAGGAATAGATGGTTCGGGTACAATTACTTCAGGTATAGCTTGTTTAGGAGGAGTCCAATCTTCATAATTCTTGCTTATTTTAGCCATTAATTCCTCAGCTTCCTTAGGAGTCCTATTCCTGAAAACACAATCAGCACAACTATCTAGGTATGTCCTAGATTCCTCATAGCCATTATAAAATATATCAAGAAGCTCATTCTTAGGTAATGGACTTCCAGCCTGTGCATGAATCAAAGCACAAAACCTTGCCCAAGATTCGGGCAATACCTCTTTTTCTCCCTGTTTAAAGTCAAAACGTTCCTGCAAAATAGCATGTCTAGCACTGGGAGGAAAATATTTCTGCAGGAAAGTACTAATCAAGCACTCAGGGCTATCAATAGATCCAGGAGGTAAATTACTAAACCAAGTTTTAGCTTCTCCTTTCAGTGAAAAGGGGAAAATCTTAGATACAAAGTAAGTACGCATCTTAATATCATCAGAAAACAAGCCACTCATGGTAGAAAGTTCATTCATATGTGCTACCGCACTTTCATTCTTAGTCCCACAAAAAGGTTCTTTCTCGACAATAGCTATGTAAGATAGATCGAGAGAGAAATCATAATCTTCATCTATAATGTTTATGGGAGAAGCAGCAAACTTAGCAGCATGAGATCATTTGGGTCTAATAGTACACCTCTCAAGGAGACTCTTAGCAGCGCTCCTATCATGGGTGTTCTTACATTCTTTAATAAACTCATCGGTCATCTCAACATAACCATTTTCAATATCATAACTCTCACTAGACTCAGGTGAGCTAACAGGTGTGGTAGTGTCTTCATTAGGAGTTTCGGTATTTCCAGCTATAGTTCTAGCAACCGTAGCATCTAGGAAAGGACCTAATGAACCACTCTTATCAAGCACAGTAGAAGCAGCATCATAAGCATCAGAAGTTTCAGATTCAGCAGTAGTAGCAGTGTGTGTAGCATGTGTATGTGGTGGTGTAAGGAACTTACTCAGAACAGACGGTGAATCAAGAGCAACAGAGGTGTTCAGAACCGTACCTCTTCTTGTAGTGTATGGTAAAATAGGAACCTTGCCATCACGAGACTTACCTATGATGGATGGATAGCATCGAACAATAGATAATCCAAGTGGACTTGATAAATAAAGCTATGCTCCCCGGCAATGGCGCTAGAAAATAGTCTTGATGACCCACAAGTATAGGGGGTGTATCGCAGTATTTTCGAGGGAAGTGAAATCCAATTTATTGATTCGACACAAGGGGAGCCAAAGAATATTTATAAGCCTTAACAACTGAGTTGTCAATTCAGCTGCACCTGGAAACAATATTGCTCACAACAGTTTATCAGTAGCAACAGTTTTGTAGTAGGAATAGTAAAGTATGACAGAGTAAAGCAAAACAGTAGTAACAAAAGCGATGATGGGATTCGAGTGCGGTAGGCATAGGGATGGATGGACGGGCGTTGCATGGACAAGAGAATTCACATAGCAATCAGAACATAGGGAAATTGTAGATAAATAAGATAAAGCATCCAAGTACTAGACAATCCTAGGCATATGTTCCATATATAGTCATACGTGCTCGCAATGAGAACTTGCACAACATCTTTTGTCCTGCCAGCCCGTTTGCAGCGGGGCCTCTAGGGAACTACTGGCAATTAAGGTGCTCCTTTTAATAGAGCACCAGAGCAAAGCATTAACACTCTGTGAACACATGTGATCCTCACATCAAAGCCATTCCCTTCCGGTTATCCCGATTTCTGTCACTTCGGGGCCATAGGTTCTAGACAACAACGTGTGCATACAACTTGCAGATAAGACCAAAAACAATACTATCATAATGAATCAATAACATGTTCAGATCTGAAATCATGGTACTCGGGCCCTAGTGACCAGTATTAAGCACAACAATTCGCAACAAAGTCATAAAGCACTAATAAAAGATACTATGCACCATGCCCTAACAATCAGATGCCATTACATGAACGATCTCATCCAATCCCTACCATCCCCATAGCCTACAACGGGGGATAACTCACTGATAGATGGGGGAAACATGGATGGTCGATGGAGAAGCGATGGTGATGATGATGGCGATGATCTCCCCCAATTCCCCGTCCTAGCAGGGTGCCAGAACAGAGTTTCTGGTGCTGTTTCATGGAATCTGGTGGTGGCGGCAGAGCAGAACTCCTTCTGGAAAAACGTCGAACCCCCCGAAATTTTTAGGTCAGAAGGCTCCTTATAGGCGAAGAGAGAGGTCGAGGGGGTGCCTGGGAGCCCCACACCACCCCCTGGCGCGGCCTGGCATGGCCCGCGCCAGCAGGTGGTGTGGCCACCCCCTGGCTCTTCTCCGTCTCGTATTCTGGCTCCTGGAGTCTTCGGGTGAAATAGGATTTTTGGCATATTTTCCAGGATTTTTCCTGATAGTTGATTTTCTGCACAAAAAGTAGACACCAAGGCAATTCTGCTGAAAACAACATCAATCCGCATTAGTTGTATCCAAATCACACAAGTATAGAGGAGAAACAATAGCAAAAGTGTTCGGGAAAGTAGATACGTTTTGGACATATCAGGGGTGTCTGTCTCTCTATAGTAGTTGATATGGCATTGACACTGGAGGGCCCTGAAAAGGGAAGAAGAACGGCAATCATTGAATCCATGTTGTGGCTCGACGTTCGTAGGTGGGAAGGGGTTCTACTGCGAAAGCCCTAAAGCCGCGTAAAACATGCAATAGTTAATGTAGAAGCGTCTATCTTCATTATTGCATAGGGGCAAGTATTATAACATGGCAATGACAAGTTTGTGAAACTCTCATTAAGGCTATTCATGATGATCATAAAGCTATAAGCATGTCATAACACTTTACTTTTGAAGTATTACTTATTATGCTAGTATACATACTAGACGGTAGCATAATAAGATAATCCCTCGAAGTATTCTAGTTATCGTATTCCCCTTGTGTGTGCACCACCAAGAAAGTTCTTCGGTATGAGGCACCCTGCGGTGAGTAGGGGTCAGGCATATCTACGTTCGCATACAGTGGGTGTAAGCCATGTTGCACTGCGAATACACACGAGTTAGAACTGGCGAGCCTAACACGTTACAGAGACGTGGCCTCGGAATACAAGAGACCGAAAGGTCGAGCATGAATCACATAGTTGATGTGATCGACATTGGGGAATGTCTACCTTTGATACTGCACTGATGGCCATGTTAATCGGGGGAGGTGCAGGGGATTGGGATCATGTGATCACTAAACGAGTAGAGGGATGTTCGTTTAAGTGGGAGTTCCTTTATTAAAACTTGAACTCATTATTATGAACATAGTCTAAACACTTTGCAAATCCTTTGTAGATGTCTCGCCCACCCACCTTCAACCTTAGCACTTTCCTCGAGAAGGACAAGCTGAAAACTGATGGAACCAACTTCACCGCATGGTTCCGCAATCTTAGGATCCTCCTAGTCCCCTACAAGTTGACTTATGTCATCGAGGCTGAGCTTCCGGCTAAGCCTGCAGATTCTGCCTCCCAGGACGAAAAGAATGTCTAGCAGTCCAAGGCGGACGATTTCTCCCTCATCCAGAGTGGAATGCTCTATGCCATGGAGCTCGAGCTTCAAAAGCATTTTGAGAAGATGAATGCCTTTGAGATCATTGAGGATCTCAAGGCCGTCTTTGCTCCACAGGCTCGTGCAGAGAGGTATGATGCTTCCGAGCTCTTATTTTTTGCTAAAATGGAAGAGCACAATAGTATTAGTGAGCACGTGGTCAAAATGTCTGGCTACGTTAAGCGTTTAATGCCCTGGATTGCAAAATCCTGGAGGAGATCGCAATTGATAGGGTGTTGCACTCGCTGCCCCTAGCTATAAGAGCTTTGTGATGAACTACAACATTTAAGGGATGACTAAGACCCTTGCTGAGGTGTTCTCCATGCTCAAAACTGCTGAGGTTGAAATCAAGAAGGAGCACACGGTGCTGATGGTCAACAAGACCACCAAGTTTAAGAAACCTGGGCAAAGGGGAAAGGCAAGGGTAAGAAGTCTAAGAGGGATGGCAGGTTTGTTCCCAGCACCTCAAAGACTACCAAGCCTGGCCCTAAGCCCGGCACTTCGTGCTTCTACTACAAAGGGGATGGGCACTGGAAACGCAACTGCCCCAAGTACCTTGAAGACAAGCGAGCTGGTAAGATAGCCACCCCGGACAAAGGTATATATGATATACATGTTATTGATGTATTCCTTACGAGCGCCAGGAGTAACACCTAGGTATTTGATACCGGATCTGCTGCTCACATTTGTAACTCTCAGCAGGATCTGCAGAGTAGGAGGTGCCTGAGGAAGGACAAGGTGACGATGCGCATCGGCAATGGTTCGAGAGTCGAAGTGATGGCCGCCGGCACCCTGCATCTCTGTCTACCGTCAGGATTATTATTGGTTTTGAATAAATGCTACTATGTACCTGCATTGAGTATGAATATTGTGAGTGGGTCTTGCTTGTTGCAAGACCATTATTCGTTTAAATCAGGAACAAATGGTTGTTCAATTTATATGAATGATGTTTTCTATGTTCATGCTCCTGTGTGATGGTTTATTCTTACTTGATCTTGATTGTAATACACACATCCATAGTGTTGATGCTAAACGTTGTAAGCGTAGTGATGATTCCATGTTTATGTGCCATTACCGTCTTGGTCACATTGGCATAAAACGCATGAAGAAGCTTCATTCATAAGGCCTTCTTGGATCATTGGATTTGGAATCCCTTGATACATGTGAGCCATGCCTCATGGGAAAAATGACTAGGACACCATTCTCCAGGATAGTGGAGAGAGTTGTAGACCTACTGGGAATCATACATACGGATGTATGTGGACCAATGAGCGTCTCAACACGCAATGGTTATCGTTACTTTGTTACCTTTACTGACGACTTAAGCAGATATGGATATATCTACTTAATGAAGCACAAGTCTGAAACCTTTGAAAAGTTCAAGGAATTTCAGAAAGAGGTAGAGAATCAACTTAACAAGAAAATCAAGCACCTTTGATCAGATCGAGGAGGCGAGTATTTGAGTTATGAGTTTAACATTTACTTGAAGGACTATGGGATTATCCCACAGCTTACGCTAGCCGGAACACCACAGCGTAATGGTGTGTCGGAACGTCGTAACCGAACCCTATTGGATAGTATGCGGTCCATGATGTCTTTAACAGATTTGTCTGTGTCTTTTTGGGGATACACGTTAGAAACCGCCGCTTTTATTTTAAACCGAGCACCATCCAAATCCGTGGAGACAACCCCATATGAGATATGGTATGGGAAGAAGCCGAAGTTGTGGTTTCTGAAAGTTTGGGGTTGTGAGGCTTATGTTAAGAAACTGCAGCCTGACAAACTCGAATCCAAATCGGAAAAATGTATCTTTGTAGGATATCCAAGGGAAACCGCTGGGTATACTTTCTACAACCAAGCCGAAGGCAAAACGTTTGTCGCAAGAACCAGCACCTTTCTCGAGAAAGAGTTTCTTGCAAAAGGACTGAGTGGAAGGAAAATTGAGTTAGATGAAATTTTTGACCCTTCTCTCGAAATTCCGAGTAGCACAACGGAAGCTGTTCCGAAACCGCTCTCCAACATGGAGGAAGAGCCCATTGATTATGATGAAAACAATGACATCGAGACTCCTGAGGTTCGCAGGTCTACAAGGGTTCGTGCCACTTCTGATTGGTACAGTAGCCTTGTAATGTCTCTCATTCTAGATGAACAGGAAGAACCCGCAAACTACAAAGAAGCTATGGATAGTGCTGACTCCGAGAAATGGCTAGAAGCCATGAAATCCGAAATAGGATCCATGCATGAAAACCAAGTTTGGGCCTTGGTGGATCTTCCAGAAGGACGCAAGGCCTTGGAAAATAAATGGATCTTTAAGAAGAAGACAGATGCGAATGGTAACGTCACCATTCACAAAGCTCGACTTGTCGCAAAGGGGTTTCGACAAATTCAAGGAGTTGACTACGACGAGACTTACTCTCCCGTAGTGATGCTTAAGGCTGTCAGGATTTTAATAGCAATTGCTACACATTTCGACTATGAAATTTGGCAGATGGATGTCAAGACCGCATTCCTCAATGGTCACATTGATGAAGAGTTTTATATGATGCAATCGGAAGGTTTTGTTAATCCTAAGGATGCTGGAAAGGTTTGTAAGCTTCAACGGTCCATTTATGGATTGAAGCAAGCATCTCGGAGCTGGAACCAACGTTTTGATCAAGTGATCAAGAGTTTTGGATTTGTCCAAAACCAACAAGAGTTATGTGTTTACAAGAAAGCGAGTGGAAGCTCAGTTGTTTTCTTAGTAGTATATGTGGATGACATATTACTCATGGGAAACGATGTGGATCTTGTGAAAAGCGTGAAAGCATATTTGAGTAACCAATTTTCCATGAAGGATCTAGGTGAAGCTGCATATATATTAGGAATCAAGATCTATAGAGATAGATCAAGGCACCTAATAGCATTGAGTCAGAGTACTTACATAGAAAAGATTTTGAAGAGGTTCAAAATGGAAAACACCAAAAGGGGTTTTAAACCTATGATGAAGAATTGCAAAATGAGTATGACTCAATGTCCTGTAACGGACAACGATAGAGAGAAGATGTCTTACATCCCCTATGCTTCAGCCATAGGATCTATCATGTATGCAATGCTGAGCACATGACCTGATGTGGCATTGGCTCTTAGTTTGACGAGCCGATATCAAAGTAATCCAGGACCGGATCACTGGACAGCTATGAAGAATATCCTAAAGTATCTGAGAAGAACAAAGGATATGTTCCTAATCTATGGAGGAAATGATGAAGCTCTAAACGTAATGGGTTACGTAGATGCGAGCTAGAATTTAGATCATGATGACTCGAAGTCTCAAACAGGATTTGTTTTCTTGGTGAATGGTGGGGCGGTAAGATGGAAAAGCAAGAAGCAGCCGGTGGTGGCACAATCTTCAATGGAGTCTGAATATATTGTTGCGGCTGATGCAACAAATGAAGTTGTGTGGCTAAGGAATTTTGTCATTGAACTGGGAGTTTTTCCCAATGCGCAAGACCCTATGACGATCTATTGTGATAACACGGGTGCTATTGCAAACGCAAGGGAACCAAGAACTCATTCCACAGCCAAACACATCAAGCTTAGATTTCACGTCATCCGGCAGAACGTTGACAAAGGTGAAGTCAAGATTTGCAAAGTAGATACGGAACTGAATGTGGCAGATCCTTTGACTAAAGCTCTCCATTAGGAAAATCACGAACAACACTGAGATTCCATTGGTGTTAGGTCCCTGCCTATTGTAAACTAGTTTTGTTTATACTCTAGTGCAAGTGGGAGACTGAAGGAGTTATGCCCTAGAGGCAAATAATAAAGTGTATTATTTGATATATCTCCTATATGTTCATAATACGTTTCATACTGGGCTATAACTGTGTTAATACGAAAACGTTAATACACGTGTGGTATGTAAACAAACCGTGTCTCTAGTTACCTCTAGTGAACTAGTTCATTGGTCATGAGGATGGTATGTGTTTCGAGATCATGGGCATTTATGCCAACTGACAATGAAGTCATGTTAATGGTTGAATAACATGATAGACAAACATCCGACCATTATATCTTAATGAGATCTAGTTACAAAGTTCACCATTGATGATAAAACACAGAGAACCTCGCAACCTGATCCTTTGACTGTGAGGTAATGCAAATCACCATTCCGGAAGAAGCTTAGATGGTTATCAAGAATCATCTCGCAACTGGGTGATCAAAAAGGTGCCACTCAGGTTTTCCGAAGGGATGCGTAGAGGAGTACATATCAAGACCAGGATTTGTCTAGTCCATGTAACGGACAGATACATGTGGGCATCTCGGTGACGTTGCATTAATGAAGCTTGCAAGCATGTGACTAGGTCACTGAATGCAACAACATGAGGACGAGAAAACAAGTTCATCAATAACGAGATCTAACTAAGGTATGGAGATACCAAAGATCAAGTCTCGTATGAATTAGGTATCGAATGACAAAGGGAACGGGAAACGGCTATCTCACGGTTCGAGCGATTATATTCGTGAAACGCACGGGGGTCACATGGACATCCAGGTCCCTCTGTTGATCATTGATGTGAGAGTAGTCTCAATCATGTCCAGAGTGTTTCCGAACCGAAGGATGTCACGCTTAAGGGTAGGGACGCTTAGGGTAGATGAGGTATCATAGGAGACATAGAGAAAGAGAAACCGGAATAGTTCCGGGTAACATCCGATGGAGATCGGAAGGGGTCCGGAAGGTGTTCCGGAGTGAAGAAATAATATAATATGTGTATTTGAATGTTAATTGGAGAATTAATATTAAATATATATTTTATTTTTAAAGGCTCCTTAATGCTAATGGGCCTCATCCGAAGGAAGGCCCAATAGGGCAAGGTGCCTAGGGAGTGGGGGCCAGCCGGCCTAGGCTTGGTGGGCCACCCCAATGGGGCCCACCTAGGGCCGGCGGCTACCCCTAGGTGGCCGGCGGGTGTGGGGTTTAGTCCCACACCGCCTAGCCCCTGGGTGGTGTTGCCCCCTCCCACTATATATAGGGGTCTCCCCTCCCCCTTTGGAATTACCCCATTCCCTCTCATTCTCTCTCTCTCATCCACTAAGGACTTCTCTGTAATATTGGGGAGGACCTCGTGGGTGAGTTCTCCACCTTCACACTACCGTCGTGTGATCTGCGATCCGGCATCTACTTCTTCCGCTGCTCGGCTGGATTGGATTCCGGTTGACGTCTCCTACACCGGACGTGTGACGAACTTCGGAGGCACCACACTTGGGGTGCTACTCGTCTTCATCAATACCTTCCTGCGTAAGGCGTGCCTCGGTCTTCAAAGGTATGAATATCGAATCCCTTCTCCGTTACTTATGTCTACATAGTATAGATCCTGGTATTAGTGTTCGAGTAGATAGAATTTTTTTGTTTTCTGCTATGAAACCCTACAACCGGGTCATCTATTTTATCAACCTTGAAATTCATAATAGGATTTCCGTACAGTTCAGGAGCTGCACGTGTCTTGCTTGACCTGCGAGGTTCCGTAGTGTCCTCTTTCGGAGTTTCATGATCATTATCATTAGTTCCCTCTTCATTCGGTGAAGTCAACTCTAGAACAATTTCCGATGCTGTGCTACTCGCCGTTGCACGAAGAGAAGGTTCAATAACCTCTTCGAGGTCTACCTTCCGACTACACACGCCTTTCGCGAGAAACTCTTTCTCTAGAAAGGATCCATTCTTGGCAACGAAAACCTTGCCCTCGGATCTATGATAGAAGGAATACCCAATAGTTTCCTTAGGGTATCCTATGAAGATGCATTTTTCCGCTTTGGGTTCGAGTTTATCCGGTTGAAGTTTCTTCACATAAACATCGCAACCCCAAACTTTAAGAAATGACAGCTTAGGTTTGTTTCCAAACCATAATTCAAACGGTGTCGTTTCAACGGATTTAGATGGTGCCCGATTTAAAGTGAATGCAGCAATTTCCAGTGCATAACCCCAAAATGACAGTGGCAAGTCAGTCAGAGACATCATAGATCGAACCATATCTAATAAAGTACGATTACGATGTTTTGACACACCGTTACGTTGTGGTGTTCTGACAAGTGTGAGTTGTGAAACTATTCCACACTCTTTCATATGTGTGCTAAACTTGTAACTTAGATACTCACCTCCACGGTCAGACCATAGAAATTTGATTTTTCTATTACGATGATTTTCCACTTCACTCTAAAATTCCTTGAACTTTTCAAAGGTTTTAGACTTGTGTTCATCAAATAGATATACCCGTATCTACTCCGTGAAAGTAACAAAATAACGATATCCACCTCACGCCAACACACTCATTGGACCACATACATCTGTATGTATGATTTCCAATAAATCTATCGCCCGTTCCATTGAACCGGAAAACAGCGTTCTAGTCATCTTGCCCATAAGGCATGGCTCACATGTATCAAATGATTCAAAGTCAAGTGATTCCAAAAGTCCATCAGAATGGATTTTTTCATATGTTTAACACCAATATGACCTAGATGGCAGTTCCAAATATATGCAGATATATCGTCATCAAGTTTAATCCTTTTAGCATCAACATTATGAATATGTGTAACACTATTATCAAGATCCAACAGAAATAAACCATTCATCACAGGTGCATAACCATAAAAGATATCATTCATATAAATATAACAACCATTGTTTTTGGACTTAAATGAATAACCACTTCGCATTAAACAAGATCCGGATATAATGTTCATGCTCAGTGCAGGCACCAAATAACAATTATTTAAGTTTATAACTAATCCCGATGGTAGGTGGAGAGGCAGTGTTCCGACGGCGATCACATCAACTCTTGATCCATTATCGACACGCATTGTGACCTCGTCCCTTGCTAGTTGTCGCTTATTCCGTAGCCCCTGAATCGAGTTACATACATTAGCAACTGATCCTGTATCAAATACACAGGTGCTACTGCGAGTACTAGTCAAGTACACATAAATAACATGTATATCATATATACCTTTGTTTTCCTTGTCGGCCTTCTTGTCTGCCAAATACTTGGGGCAGTTGTGCTTCCAATGGCCAGCCCCCTTGTAATAGTAGCACTCGGTATCAGACTTAGGGCCAGCTCAGGATTTCTTTTCAGGTGTGGCAACAGATTTGCCGCCCTTCTTTCCCTTCTGCTTACCCTTCTTGTCTTTCTTGAAACCGGTGGTCTTATTGATCATCAACACTTGATGTTCTTTCTTGATCTCCACCTCTGCAGTCTTAAGCATTAACAAAAGCTCGGGGAGAGACTTCTTCATGCCCTGCATATTATAGTTCATCACGAAGCTCTTATAGCTAGGTGGGAGAGATTGGAGAACATGATGTATGCCTAAGTCAATGGGAATCGTTATTCCCAAGGACACAAGCCTAACGGTGTACCTAGATATTTTGAGTACGTGCTCACTAATGGAGCTATTCTCTTCCATCATCCAGCTAAAGAACTTTTCAGAAGTATTATAACTCTCTACGGCATCATGGGTATCAAAAATCATTTTCAATTCACCCATGGTATCAATGGCATTGCCATTTTTGAAACGCTTTCGAAGTTCTGGCTCTACCCCATACATTATGCCGCAATGGACTAATTTGTGGTCCTCCTGACGAGTCAGATAGACGTTCTTTTCCTTGTCAGGGGCATCAGGAGCTAGTGGGGGGCCTAGCAGCACTTCTAGCACATATAGCTTGTGTGCAGCATTGAGGAGAATCCTCAAATTCATGGCCCAGTCAGTAAAGTTGCTACCATTCGTTGCAAGTTTCTCTTTCTCCATGAACACATTGAAATTAAAAGCAGGTGGTGCCATCTACAATAGAATTTGTAAAGTTTAGACTAAGTTTATGATAGATCGAGTTCAACTAATCCAAATTACAAATGAACTCCCACTAAAAAAACATCCCTCGTGTCTTTTTGGTGATTACATGAACCAAATCCACTACACCAAGTCCGATCATCACGTGAGTCAGTGTAGCTTCAGAGGCGAGCATCAATATGGGCATCATATCAACTATATGAGTCATGCTTAACCTTCCAGTCCGTATTCCGAGGCCATGTCTTTACATGCTAGGCTCGCCAAGTAAGAACCTTAGTACTCGTGTGTGTAAAACTGTCTTACACCCATTGTATGAAAGCGCAGAGTCGAGTACACCCGATCATCACGTGATGTCTCGAAACACGATCCATAGAACAATGCATACTTAAGAAAAACACATTTTTATCTTGATATCAAAATGAGGGATCATCTTATAATGCTACTAAAACGCCAAACTAGCAATATAAGATGCAAACATCATATGTGTAAAGTGGAGATATGGTCCATGCATTTGATCACCATCACGTGCATCGTGGTATGATCTTTATCATTCCTTTGTGTTTAAGGCCAAGGTCTATGGAACTTACAAGTTAGGTGTGTTGTAAGAGTATCAACTATACATCAACTTACAACATTACCATATCATGACACTAGCCCAGCAAGAATCTAAACTAGACGCTTCTAATTTATCCATTGCAAGTTTTACGTGGCTTAGGGCTTTCGATGATAGAACCGGTCTTACCTACAAACATAGAACCACAATGATGATAACTAAGTTATTAGCAACTCGTTGTAAATCAGATATTGACTATAGTAGGAGAGACAGACACCCGCTAGCCACTTATGCAAAACTAGTTGCATGTTAGTCGTGGAACCGGTCTCATGTGCGAGGACATGTAAAGTTAGTCTGGGCCGCTTCATCCCAGTATGCCGCCAATATCCAAAATACATGAAATAAGCAATAACATGATCATCATCGCCCACATAAACATATGTGTACTACCCGTACAAAGCATCTACGCATAGATTAGGTTCTGATACCACTGTTGGGTTCGCAGCATAGAAAACAAAAAAAATCCTACGATGGGAACTATTTTACACCAAGATCTATCTACTAGATACAAGCAATGGGTGGATATACATCCATAGAGAACTTACCCTCGAAGACAACAAAGCTTTGTTAACGAGATGGAACTCGTGGATGATGTAGTCGAACGCTTGCCGATCTCAAAATCGTGTGGAAGTCCTAGCGCCACAAATTAGCAGGGCATCCGTCCTCGCACACACGTTCAGGCCACCAAACAACCTCCACCTCCTCGCTTCAGTGAATCAGCATAAGCAGCAACTCCTTTCAAACGAAATGCCACCGGGAACATGTATCTCGCTAATCCGAGACCATGGGGGAATATATCTAGAGGAGGAGAGAGATCCTTCACGAGGAGGTGTAGTTTGTGAGGGAGGAGAGGGGGGCCTTTTATAGGGAGAGGGGGCAGCCCCTTCCCATGGCCGGCACCATGGGAAGGTTCCCCCACCTCTTCCTTCATTCATGTGGTGAAGCTCCACTCACATAAATCTAGCCTCCACTCAAAATCCCACTCACATGCATTAAATTTCCACCAAATTTAATGCAACTCTCATTTAATAAAACTTATTTATTTACTTTATTCAGAATTTTGATAATTAATTTAATGAACAAATATTCACATAAAACCCGCTGCAATATTTCAATATCACATGCAGAACCAATTTCAGCAATTTCACGCGAAACAATTCCGGTGTCCATTGAAATAATTCCAGCGCTTTGTAATTCTTTCGTCTGAAACATATTTTCTCCAAATGATGTTGGGCAACCATTAAGTGTGTCACAATACGGTTCACGAATAATGCAGACATGATCGAGACCCCTCTCAGATCAATAATCAGAAGCAGGACCAGGAGATCCATTCTGACTCCTATACATTCAACGATGACTTCTGTGATCGCGAGAACCTTTAATACTAGTAACTTAATCCCTTTGTCTCGTGATATATACATGCCTGATATTCGATCATTGGTATCCAAATACCTAGTTTGATCTCGTTACCGACATGCACACTTTTCTTGTTCCCGTGATATAACATTCTAGTCATTACATCACTTGCTTGCAAGCTATTCTTAATGTGATATCACCGATAGTTCCTAGAGTATGTCTATCCGTCATCGGGATGGAAAAATCCCACTCTTGATCCACGAGCCTCTACATAACACCATCGTAGCACTGAACCCATCTTTATAGTCACCCTTTTACGGTGTGACGGCTGATGTTATCAAGATACTCTTTTAGTGTTAGTGATTAACATGATCTCATGGTCTAAAGACTAGGATTACTTCGTATGATGTTATAGCAATATAAACATAATGACTTTGATCGTAATTCTATACTTCGGATGAATGTTCATCACATCATTTCACAAATGGTGTGACCTCGTTATTAACGACATCCAATGTCCATGATCAGGAAACTTTGATCATCTTATTAATCAACGAGCTAGTTCAAAGAGAGGCATAACTAGGAACTTTATATTTTTTTATTAAACACACATGTATTAATGTTTCCGTATTAATACAATTATAGCATGCAAAATAAACATCTATCATATACTTGGAATACATATAATAACAACTTTATTATTGCCTCTTAGGGCATATTCCCTTTAGAGCGACATGTCTGACTGGGAGAAGACAAAGCCGAAGCCGGTGCCAAACGTGGCAAACCGGTGGTACCACGCGCGGGGGGGCTACTTGAGGCCGTAGAGCATGCAGTTGAAACGACACAGATGATCAGGCTTGCTAGAGTCGAGGAATTCGGTGGGATGGTGACAGAAGACAACCTCAGACAACCGACCATGGAGAAAGGCGTTCTTGATGTCAAGTTGGTGAATCTTCCAGTTGAGGGAGAGAGCGATGGAGAGGATAACCCGGATTGTAGCTGGCTTGACAACCGGGCTAAAGGTCTTGTCGAAGTCCACACCATGCTCCTGAGAGAAGCCGCGAAGAACCCATCGAGCCTTGTAGCGATCCAGGGTACCATCTGGCTTGAACTTGTGGCGAAAGACCCATTTGCCGGAGACGACATTGGCGTTGGAGGGTGCACGCACGAGGTCCCGTGTGTCGTTGGTGAGGAGAGCACCATACTCGTCGGTCATGGAAGCAAGCCAATTCAGGTCCTTTAAGGCACCACAAACGGACTTGGGAATCAGGGAGGGAGTCGTTGCCGTGTCGACGTGTAGATTGAGCCACTTACGGGGGCCGATCATCTTCCCAGCATGATAGCGTGTCACCATCTGGTGAGAAGGAGCAACCGGCGGTTGAGAGGCCGGTGGGCTTGCGGAAGAACTCGATGACGAGGAGCTCACGGGCGGAGTGTTGGGCCATGTAGCTACGCTGGAGACTGGGCTAGAGGGCGGAGCGGACGATGCGGTCGACTCGGTGCTAGAGGCCGAGCCGGGAGAGGCTAACTGGCCCGGGGTGGGTGGCGTGGCTAGCCCAGGTGATGCAGCTGGGGGCGATGTCAAGGAGACCGTGGTCGTGGACCGCAGTCTGGTTCGCCGAGGCCCGGTATGCATGGACGGGGCAGCGACCGAGGCAGGAACGTCGATCGGATCGTCCTCCGAGGATGGAGGCTGCTGCATGTTAGTGGAAAAGTGCGGCGAGAAAGGAAACTAAGTTTCGTCAAAAATCGCATGGCGTGAAATAATGACGCGACGCAACTCAAGGTCCATACATCGTTATCCATGGTGGTTGGAGGTGTATCCAAGAAAAACACAAGCAACCGAGCGATGCGACAGTTTATGGGGCATGGTTGCAGCGATGTTAGGATAACACATCAACCGAAAGTGCGGAGGTGAGAGTAGGATGGTGGGGTGGAAAAAAGGGCGAGGAAAGGACATGGGCCTGAGAGAGTTTTGGTGGGTAGCCGGTTTAGAAGATAGGTGGCGGTGTGTAGAGACTCAACCCAAAATTTAGACGGTATACTAGCCTGAAACAGGAGTGTGCGAACTATGTCGTTTACCGTGCGAATGATGCGCTAGGCTTTACCATTCTGCGGAGATGTGTAGGGACACGAAAAACGCAGCAAGATCCCATGCGCCGCGTCAAGGTCCTGGAGAGCACGGTTGTCGAACTCACGTCCATTATCCATCTGAATGACTTGTAAAGAGAGAGAATTGAGTAGAGAAATAGTTGTGAAAGTTGGACAAGTGAGAAAAAACTTCAGACTTACTACGTAAAGGAAACGTCCATAAATAATGAGTAAAATCATCTAATATAACAAGAAAGTACTCGTAACCAGAGACACTCTCAACAGGTGAAGTCCAAACATCACAATGAATTAACTCGAAAGCTCGATGAGTACTAGTTGTGGAAGCAGAAAACGGCAAGCGTACATGACAACCGAGTTGACAAGCGTGACATAAACTAGAATTTGGGGAAATTTTATTAAACGGAAGGAGTGTTGACGACGCAAAACATTGGAGCGCAGCATGACCGGGATGACCAAGACGCCAATGGCAAAGGGATGAATCGGTGGTGGAGGCAGTGAGGGCGCACAGCGATGTGGTGACAGGGTATAAATCGCCCGTGCTACTGCACCTGAGAATCACGGCTCCTGTCCTGAGATCCTTCACAGAAAAACCCCAAGGGTCAAATTCAACTGAACAGTGGTAAATTGACGAACGGAAATCAAGTTTTTGACAATGCGTGGAGTAACGAGAACGTCGCGAACAGTGAGAGTTCGAGAGGAATTTGGAGTAGAGAGAGAAACATGACCAGATTGAGTAACGGGAATAGAGGATCCGTCACCAACGAGGACATGCGTGTGAGGTGGTCTAGAAGATAGGGAGCTGAGGTTACCGGCGTCCGAAGCCATGTGAGCAGAAGCCCCGGTGTCCATGTGCCAGTCCGAGGGTGCCTGGAGGCTCATGGAGTTGAAGTAGCCGGCGAGAGCAGAGGGATCCCAGGTGGGGGCCGATGGAGCGCCGAACGAGGGGTAGCCGGGGTAGTGGACCGTTGCAGGCGGCGCGGGCACCGCCATGTAGCCCTGAGGAGTGGGAAGGAAGGCCGCATTGGGGCGGAGGCCGAGGACGCCAGCGGGGTTATACCCGGCCGGTGGGAAGGTCGGAGCAGAAGGGTGAGGACCCGTCATGGGGTACATGTGGATCGCGCCTGTCCATGGATTCTGCGGGCTGGGAAAGGAGGGGCGCCGCCACCACCGGTCTTCTTTTTATTGCCCTTGTAGTTGCCAGATCTGGAGCCAGAGGGGGCCCATAGCCGGTGTTGCCAGAGTGAGGGTACGACGAGAGAGGAGTAGGCCCTCCTAGCGGATTCCAGCCAGGTGGAGGGGTGGAGTAGAAGGCTGTGGGTGCCGACGAGCCGGAGCCGGTGTTGGAAGGCTTGAGCTCCTGCAGAAGGAGCATGTTCCTGAATTGGAGAAACGAGGGAAACGACGTCAGGAGAGGAACCAGGGAAGCCACGCCCTGATACTTTTCGTCGAGGCCCTTGATGGTGTTCCAGACGAGGGCGTCGTCGGTGACCGTGGCGCCGACATCCACCAGAGCATCGACGACTGTCTTCTGCTCGAGGCAGTAGGCGGCGAGTGTCCCCTTGCTCGATGTTGCGAAACTTCTGGCCGAGGTAGCCCGCACGTGCTTGATGATTGTCGCGGAAGAGGGCGGTGATGCGCGAGAGAACGGCGTAGGCTGTCATCGAGGCTTACATGACCATGTCGACAATGCCGGGGCTGACAGAGCCGTACAGCCAGCGCAGGACGGTGGAATCCATCCGCAACCAGTCGGCGTCGGCGATGAGAGGAGCGGCCGAGGTGAGGTGATCGGCGAGGGCGTACTGCGTCATGACGACCTGGAGGAAGTTGCACCACTTGGTGAAGTTGGAGGTCTTGAGATCGAGGACGCCAGGGATCGAGGACTTGACGCTCTGGATGGCAGTGGCCTGCGCCCAGAGATCGGCATGGGGGTTGTCGCTGGCGGCGTCCATGGGAGGAGTAGGAGGGGAGGCGGCACTGCGCTGGAGGGAGTTATCCCTAGTGCGACGGCGGTAGAAGAGGGCTGCAGAAGTGGTGGAGAATTTTCTAGCTGATACCATGATAGAATTGGTTTGGGTAGACCACAATCGATGGCTTCTAAGATATCTCATATATATAACCGAAAATACAAGATCTACACGGAATACAATCAATCCTAATCCTAACCATAATGGTCTGTTTATAGCAAAGATACAAGCACAATAATGGAGAGGATATGACCCAATAATGCTATGATTCGGTTGCCTAACAGAGAGGGTAGGGGATACGGCTTACTTTGTCAAATATGTAGGGGGCGCGACCAAAATTTGTACACGATTACTCATGAATGCATGTGTACGGACTGGTTTTTGTGCCCCAAGCAATGTTCTCTTTCTTATATGTTCACGCTTGGATACTCTTGTACGGACTGCAGAGAATTAGGCGATCTAAACTGCCCCTCGGGTCGCACGCGCGGGCGACTCTGGGGGCGATCCGATCTTCCTCACTAGGAACCTTCATCGACGGGATCCCCTTGCCGCCGCTGCCACCGTCGGCGGTGGTGGAGGCGCTCGGCCGTCGAAGGCGGTGGGGCGAGAGCGGCGCACCCCTCTCCCTCCTCTACGCGCGTGGAGGCGGTTGCGGTGGGTTGCGTGCGGAGCTGGTGTCGTGGCCCCTCATGGCGAGGTGGAGGGGCGGCGGTTGGGGTGGAGCAATGACGCGGCAACGCTCAGATCCGGTTTGCGGCGCGGCGGCTAGCGGCCCATCTGGTCCGATCTGGAACGGTGGGCTGAGGGTCAGTGCTTGCTCATCTAGTCTCCACCTGCGGTGTTGTCTCTTCATCGAGCTAGCGGTCATGGCGGCCTGGGTCACCATGGATTAGCCGTCCTAGTTCTGGCGGGTCTTGGTGGCCAGTGAAGACTGGCGGTGTGGGGGCTTCCGGTCTGGCTTTGAATAAAGGCGGTTGGTCCTAGGATCCCTCTCGCGCCAGGACGAAGATCTACCTGCTCCATGACTTCATCAATCTGGTCGGAGTGTTGTGTTCCGGAAGATTCTGCTAGTGAACTCCAATGGACAACATGCCGGAGTTCACCAAATTAGATGGATCTCGGTCGCGCGCAACCATGTTTTTATCTGACCATTTGGTTTCAGGGGGGTGCTGTGAAGCTTTACAGACTGTTGCCATCAAGGACATGCCATTAGTCCCATGGTGAAGTCAGTCGTGGAGAATGACATGAAAGCCATGGTCTGGAAAATGGCACTGGTGGTGTGAATCATGTTTGCGATGAGGTTTTGGCTTGGTGTTCTAGGTCTTGGAGCAGCGACATTGGAAGGTGGGGCAACAGTACAGGAGATTTGCAGAGTTCAAGCTGCAGGGTGAAAATCCAAGGTCTGACCTTAATTGGTTGTACCTGGCAATGACCTTGAAGACATTGTTTTCTCAGCGCAGACTTTCTCCAGGGTGAAAACCTATGATCGATGATCAACGCGATGACGACGCTAGTGCACTGTTCTTTTCTTGGAGGCGTCACTTTTGGAGATGATGGATTTCTGGTACTGCCTTGGTGGTGTTTGATCGCTGTTGTAGGGCATAGATCACTAAAGCGGGACTTTCTTTTTTCTGTAATTCTTCTTTGTTTTATTGGCTGTGTGCATCCGTAATGGCATTAGGGTAATGCGTGGTTGCAGAGGCTGGTGTAATTGGTATCTCGCGATATTAATATATGCTCCTTTCCAAAAAAAAGTGTCGTGGATATAATCATCTCATGCTACTCTAAACAGAATTTAAATTGTATCTTGAACTATATTTCATTTTGTGACAGGAAACATCTAAATTGAGAAAATGAATAAGGTGTGGCTCACCTACAAGCATGTGTTGCATCATGGTTTCCTATGATCAGACACATGCAGATGGAGCAAGGTGCTGAGAATGCAATCAACTACAGCCAGGTCAAATCAGAATTGTGGAGCGCAAATGCAGGTCCAAGCTACAATAATGCAGATGCAGGTCCAATCCCTACCAGATAACAATCTGCGATCTAAGGCGGGTGTCATCGCCTCATAGGAACTGTGGTGCACAGCGTCATCTGCTCAAGTTGTCCCTCAAGGACTGCGAATTTGCGGTGGACAACGGTGTCCAGGTCCTCCGACCCATCACTGCGTCCTACTTCTGAACATGTTGTCACCTCATGTTTTTTTGTTGATTCTGGGAGAGGCAACGAATTCGGTACTAATCCAGATCTGATACGTATAAACATATATATAATGGTGTTTTGAGAATAAGAAATCCGTTGTTGCTACTTTTCTTATGCATGATTCCCATTTCTATTATTGATTATCATTGAATACTCTCGCTTAATAATTCCCTTGCAGAAACAAAAAAATATTGTATAACTAAAGTATGGCTTGGTATTAGTTACTCCTCTGCCAATAAATCTTGGTGCTATATTGAATTTATATTGGACTCCCAACTCTACCAAAGGAAAGATTTGTCATGGGTTATATTGGTCCTTCTCAAAAATTGTCAGATGGTAAACTAATAACATCAATTATTTGGAGATAAAAAATCCGAAACATATGTATATGTAGTTCATTCGTAGCATCGTGCAAAGAATGAACAATGAGGCACTCATTCAGTTTTGCTGAGCCCTAGCAGTTGCATTCATGTACATCTCATGGTCTGGCTCACTGAGGATCATCCATATGGCCTTGACAACTTAGTGAAAAATATCATGATCTGAAAAACACGAGAGAATGTATGTCATTAAGGAAACATGTCACGTTCTTTTTGAAAGTTTTGAAACAAAGACACGAGCTATGTTGTTCACAGACATGGAAAGATTTAAATTATAGTATTTGTAATATTTCCAGCTATAAGTTAATTGATTCGTGTGTTACACGTGCAAGCGGCTATAAGTTAATTGATTCGTGTGTTGCACGTGCAAGCTTACTAGTGTGATAAAAGCCTTCATCACACACCCTTCTATGCCGATGGTTTTGAAAATCATGTGTTAAGACAAAATTCAGCCGTGTGCGATGGGATATTTTGTACTAGTGACAATTTATTCCACTTGGTAGAGTTCCTTTGGCCGGCCCCAAATATTGTTACTCGCTTCCTTGATGTCAACGGGCCGTGGCCGCTTTCGAAGGTGGAAAGGGGGGAGGGCTGAGCGGACTGAGTTTTGTGGCGGCGACATTGTCGTTTCATCACTAAAATTTATTTTCTGTTAATCAAATGAAATATAGAGAAATCACATTATATAGAAAAAAACTTTGTCTATTTGCAAACTGCTTAGAAGATAATGAGATATAGCATGACAATAAACTACTACTATTTTTCCAAGAAACCTCATTCTACAAGTAGCTATTGCAACAAAGTTATATCGTAGTCTACCTCGCAAAGCATATGGTCGATTTGGTCAGCAAGGATCACGTGGCAGAGCATGGATCCAACAATGATCACTAAGCATGCGATTCTGATGTGGTCCCTTCCATTTCCTATGCTATTTTCTCCATATTACAAATCTGGATTTTGGTTGGTTCATTTTGTTGGAACCTAGGTGGCTGGGATAAGGCTGGGTTAGAATTAAGGTCAGCTATGAGAAGATGCACATTGAACACGATTAGATGAGTAAAATGTCATGCCAAAGCAATGCAACATATCATCCAAGATGACGGGTAGTCAAATCCTAAAGCAAAGTGATATGATTACTTTAACTTTTATTTAGAGAGAGAGCCCAATGACCCGATTTTATGGCGGCAAAACCAAACAAGCCCGTTGAGGGTGGAACCTCTGTGCATACGACACTTCTGTATCTGGTACTCCCTCTGTTTCAAAATATAAAATGTTTTAGCTTTATAAAAGAAGTGTATCTAGACCACTTTTAGTACGTAGGTTCACTCCAAATCTAAATGAACCTATACACTAAAAGGGTCTAGATACAGTTCTTTCACAAAACTAAAACATCTTATATTATGAAACAGAGGGAGTATATGTGTCCGATGAGTAATCATGTGGTCTTCTTTCACTTTTGTTGTCATGCATATAGTTAGTTTGATCGTGCACATCGGGCAAACATCATTGCCGAGGGGTAAGGGACACAACTTCTGGCCGATAAAGTTTGTCTGGCACTACACGAACATGGTCAAATAAGTATGATGCTCGAGCAACGCCGACACTAGGAACAAGAAGCACGTTATAACCCAGGCAAATGAATAAGTCGCACAGATCATCAATCGTGGAAAATGCTTATCTTCTACTTTTCGGTGTCTCCCAAGCCCATGAAATGAACTGTTAATCTTTTGGCCTCACATCCAAACGTCATGTTTAAAGTATGGCAACGAAATTTGTATTTCTTCCCACTTCTTCAGTTTCCAGATTATTACTCAACATATTTTAGCTGATATCCTCATGTTCGCCGCATGTTGTTTCTTATATGATGGTGCTGGGTGCACATCTACCATACTTATTGGATGGAGGCTGTCTATTGTTTCTCTCGTGGACACTGACAGAAAGCATGTGGTTTCATTCAGGGTCAATTTAATCCTCTTGCGAAGTCCTGGTGTTCGAGCTTATAATGCTCTAGAGTTACTCATCGTGGTAAGTACTATACCTTGTAAATGTTAAGCTGCACCGGTGCACCTTTTTTTCTTGCATAGTTACATTCGAAATACTATACGGAATGGAGCTCATTCCGATTTCCTAAGGGTACTCGAATTTTTATTCGTTATCTAGGTGTACAAATATTTAGATGAATTTGACTCGCTCATCGTTCTGAGAAAAAATATTTCGTATATTATTTACTTCCATACACCGCAAATATTTGGATGTATAATATTATACTCACGGTTTGAAAAGAAGTACCCCTGATCATAATTTTAGGAGAATTCGAATACAAGCGCGCCTTACGCAGTTGAAATTATAATTCCGTATTTCCTCCTCATATGCTCAAACCCAGCCTCTATTCTCATAAATGTTAGGCTGCTCTGGTGCACCTTGTATCTTGTATAGTTGTATTCCAAATACTACATGGGATAGAGGTCATTCCAAAGGGCAGTCGGCAAAATGGAATTTTTCTTATTCATTATCTAGGTGTACACATATTTGGATGAATTTGTTTCATTCTCGGTTTTGAGAAAAACATCTTTCGTATATTTATTCCTATAAAAGAAGAACGTTGCAAGATTACATTCACGGTCTCAAAATAAGTTACGGATAATGATACGGTTAACCCGGGGGATCGCGTGACTTGCGTCCCCCGGCTCCGTATTGCGACGCGTGTCCCGGTGGTCCCCACCACGACGACCTTATCTCCACACCGCTTCTCCCCTGCGCTAGTTCCCCACCAAATCCCATGGCAGTTCTCCTCGACGCCGTCGTCCGGCTGCTCCATCGCACAACTTCCCTCGGTTCTTCCCTTCCCCTTCAATGTTCCCTCACGATCCCCCAGCGTGGTCATCTCTATCCTCTGCCAAAACTGCGGCGGCACACTCCGCTGCCTCCCCCACTGTCCCAAATCCCGATTCCCGACCACCAAGTCGGCGGTGCCATGCCCAACCACCAAGTTGGCGCCGCTATGCCCGACCACCACGCCGTCGGCCCGTAGTTTCGACCTAGCACGTCGATGTTGCCTCTGCTGCAACTGGAGACCCATGGTACTTTCTAGCTATCTGCTTCCGCCGGTGGTGCTACAAGCGACAGCGATTTCTGCTACAGGCGCAGGCGGAGTCAGCTACAAGTTCTGGCGGCCTCTGCTACATGGCGACGGCTACGAGGCCACAAAGCACCGATGGAGTGTGCTACAAGTGGAGGCGGAGTCCGCTACACGCGGCCACAACCTCTGCTACAAGCGATGCCGGCCTCTCCTGTTGGGTCCGCAGCATAGAACACAAAAAATTTCCTACGATGAGAACTATACGCCAAGATCTATCTACTAGGTACAGAGCAATGGGTGGACATACATCCATCGAGAACTTACCCTCGAAGACAACGAGTTTTGTTAACGAGTAGGAACTCGTGGTTGATGTAGTCGTACACTTGCCGATCTCAAGATCGTGTGGAAGTCCGAGCAGGTCCGGCTCCAGCATGTCCTTCAGATCCAGCTCCAGCAAGTCTAGCACCGCAAAGCAGCGGTGCATCCGTGATCGCACACACGTCCGGTACCCCGACAACCTCCGTCCCTCGCTCCAGCAAAGCAACGAAAGCAGCAACTCCTTTCCAGATAAAGCCACCAGGAACATGTATCTCGCTAATCCGAGACCATGGGGGAATAATACTAGAGGGGGAGAGAGATCCTTCACGAGGATGTGTTTGGAAGAAGGGGTGTGAGGGGGACTTCTATAGGAGGAGGGAGGGTACCCCTCCCCATGGCCGGCGCCCCATGGGGGGTGACTCCTCACCTCCCCCATTCATGTGGTGGTAACCCCTCCACATTAAAATGCCCCTTCACATTCTCTTTTAAAGTCTCCACTTTAAATGCATTAAATTTCTCCAAATTTAATGCTCTCTCATTTAATAAAACTCTTTTATTATTTTTTACTCAGAATTTTGTTAATTACTTTAATTAACAAACATTCACATAAAACCCCCTGCAACATTTCAATATTACATGCAGAACCAATTTTAGCAATTTCACCCGAAACAATTTTGGTGTCTATTGAAATAATTCCAGCGCTTTCTTAAATCTTTATATGAAACATATGTGCTCCAAATGGTGTCGGTATCCCTTAAGTGTGTCACCCTACGGTTCATGAATAATGCAGACATGATCGAGACCCCTCTCCGATCAATAATCAGCAGCGAGACCTGGAGATCCGTACCGACTCCCACATATTCAACGATGACTCTTGTGATCGTGTGAACCTTTAACGCTAGTAACTAAATCCCTTTGTCTCGCGATATATTACATGTCCGAGATTCGATCATCGGTATCTCCATACCTAGTTTGATCTCGTTACCGACATGTACTCTTTTCTCGTTCCCGTGATATAACATTCTAGTGATCACATCACTTGCTTGCAAGCTATTTCAATGTGATATCACCGAGAGGGCCCAGAGTATATCTATCCGTCATCGGGATTGACAAATTCCACTCTTGATCCATGAGCCTCAACATAACACCTTCGTAGCACTGAACCCATCTTTATAGTCACCCTGTTACGGTATGACGTTTGATGTTATCAAGATACTCTTTAGGTGTTAGCAATTAACATGATCTCATGGTCTAAGGATAAAACTTACTTCGTATGATTTTATAGCAATATAAACATAATGACTTGATCGTAATGCTATACTTCGGATGAATGTTCATCACATCATTCAACTAATGTTGTGACCTTGTTATTAACAACATCCAATGTCCATGATCAGGAAACCTTGATCATCTTGTTAATCAACAAGCTAGTCTATAAGAGAGGCATAACTAGGAACCCTTTTTGTTTATTAAACACACATGTATTGATGTTTCCGATCAATACAATTATAGCATGCAAAATAAACATTTATCATAAACATGGAATAAGATAATAACCACTTTATTATTGCCTCTCGGGCATATTCCCTTCAGTCTCCCACTTGCACTAGAGTCAATAATCTAGTTTGAAAAACTTTGCGTATTGAACACCTATGGTTTTCTGGTGTTGCATATACGCGATTGCTAGTGGTTAACATAATCTCCGGATCTGACAGTTTCAGGTCCGTGTGTATTTGCATGTCTTTGCGTCTCTACGCATCACTCATTCTCAAATGAGATGGCATTGTATAAATTTGGTCCTTTGGTGAGACCTTTAGTTCGTTCGGGTTAAAATATGTTGATATTATTGTCACACAATATATCTTCATAGTATTAGCCCACTTTGAACCACACCTAGTTTGATAACAAACTACTTAACACAAATGCCCTCCTTTGCTGCTACTATATCAGTTATATACTTAGCCTTTTGTTGTAGTATCCGTCACAATGTCTCAACTTTGGAACTCATCCAAATCCATCATGGAACATCCTTTCCATTACATTGTGCCACCCATAGTCTAAATTGAGATAAATTTAATTTGTATCCTGTGATAAAACTAGTATCAATGTAACACTTTACAGTGAACTACCTTTAATTATTTGTCACTTATACATGATATATTCTTAGTTCTTCCAAAGCTCATAAGAATATCTTTACTATCGTCCAATGATCATCTTATGAATCATTCTGGTATGTGCTCATAACATTTAGAGCATAGGACATTCTGGATATATACATATCATGGTATAATCGATCAAAATCTTCATGTGATTTTACTCACCAAGTGTTGAAACACTTGAATTTTGATACAATCCTTTCCATGCAGCAAGAATCTTTCTTGTTGTTTCCATATTGAACCCTTTCAATATCTCATATATGTATGTCTGGCACAACCATATTAGCGCCTCAATCTATCCATATAGATATTGATGCCTAATATTCCGGTTTTGCCCATGTCTTTCATTGAAATCTTATTTTAATGAAATTCTTAACTTGTGTCAATACAAGATACATCATTTCCAATCAACAATATGTCCTCTACATAATGTATTAGAAATATGTCTCAGCGCTCCCACTTAATTTCTTGCAAATGCAAGCATCTTCATCATCTCCGATGAATTTAAACTCTTTTAACATTTTCATCATGGTGAAGATTCCAACTCCGCTATGCTTACTTCAACTATTGAAATTTGCATGCCCTTTTAGCATCCTTTGAATTAACAAAACCCTTCGGACCATGTCATGTACACGTCCTAGGTAACTGTTTTATTAGAAGAACCTTGTTTTGTTTATTCAACTACCATATACCAAATTATATGTAGTGGTTGCTACATTAATCCGTCAAGACTATATATCGCTATGAAAGATCAAATCTTGTCATAGTCAACTCCTTGAACATTGTCGTAAACTTCTTTCCGACATGTCGACTATTTCATAGATGTTAAACATCCATGTCTATTTCTTTATAGATCCAAACACGACTGTTAGGCTTTACGCCTTTTTAGAGGGTCTTCCAAGTTCAGAAACTTGATTTCTCGTGTATGGATACTATCACGGATTCTATGACTTCTAGTCATTTTATGGAGTCAGGGCCCATCATCACTTCTTTGCATGCAGTCGGTTCATCATTGTCAAAACAATAACGACTTGTTTATCAAATCTTACTATTTGATTCTTACCGACCCACACGGTTCAATAGGAACTCTAATCTCCGAGATCACACCCTTTGTAATCACGGGAGCCATGAGCAATGTGGCCGCCAAGGACACTTTCTCAAGGCCATGCTACTTAGCACATATAGCTAAGGTTCAACAACCTTATCAAAGTTCTATTGTCCTCCCACTTAACTTTTTGTGAAAAATTCCTTCTCAAGAAACTTGACATTCCAAGTAACAAACTCTTTTGTCCTCGGTGTTATGGAGAAATTCCCAACAAATTCTTTGGGATAACCTACAAATACGTGCTTATCCGACTTTGGTTGTAAACATTTTACTTATGCATAGCATACCAAAATTTAAGAAAAGACAATTCGGGTTTTATCCCAAACCATAACTTATATGGTGTCATTTCAACGGATCACGATGGTGCTCTTTTCAGTGTAAAAGCGATAGTCTCTAAAGCTTTAATCCTTAAAACATAATGGCAGTTTTATAAATGACACCTTTGATCTTACCACGCCAAACATGGTTTGATTTCATCTCTCGAATATGCCATACTCCTATGGTTTATCGGGAAACACAAATCATGGAACAATTCCTCAAGTCTTAGGTGTTTTTTGCTAAACATGTAACTCAAATATCTTCCTTTATGATTGAATCATAAACTCTTTATTTTCTTGTTACAATGATTTTCCACTTCATCTTGAAAGTCTTTGAACAATTTTCAAATGTTTCATACTTCTTCCTTATTAAGTAAATATATATATATATATATTCACTCAAATTTCTGGAGAAAGCATATGAAGCAAAAAAGATCCATCGCATGTGACTACACATAATGGACTATATACATCAACATGCATAATATCCAATAAGTTAGTCATCCGTTCCTCTTTGGCCTATGGACGGAGTTTCAGTTATCTCGAGGAAAGTTTCACAAGCGTTAATTGATCAAAATCAAAGACTCCAAAAATCCATCAACATGGAGTTTCTTCATGTTTTATTTCCAGTATAATTTAAACAGCGATGTCACTTCATAAGTGATCTTTCAATCATTTGTCTTGCGACATTTTAGCAATAGTGTTTATGGATGTGATTTCTCCAACTAGACTTGTAAAAGTTCATCCATCCTTTATGGAATACGGTAATTATTTGAACAACCATTGTTCTCGTAATACCGGAACAAAATAACAATTATTAAAACAAATCTTGAAGGCTAGGTTTGACCACAACGAAAAACACAATAACACTTTATTTGTTTTCGATGAACATCATCACTTATTCTCTTGCTAGTTACTTAGGCCATTATAGTTCATGAATTGCGTTGTCCTGTATGACACTTCATACCAACCAATTCGGTATCCAATAATGGTATCCAATACCTTAGAACCACATTGTTTAACAAGCAAGGAATACAGCCATAACATGTATATCTTCTATATACCTAAGCTGGACATTTCCAACTTTTTCTTTTCTACCAAATTTTTATAGATTCTCTTTCAGCAATTCCTTTTCTTTTTAAAAGAATCTATCAACATCAATTGTGGTGTCATTCACATGATACATAGTACAAAGCGTATATAGTCAAATACTAATACCTTTGGACTTGCACTTTGAAGTGAATCACCATCATCGAATGTTTGGTATTCTTTCAAAAATCCATTCTTTAGTAATCTATTAGTGTAGTAAACATTTTACTTACATCTTCTATTCATCCTTATCATGACAACTTTCATGATCAAGCTACTATAGCCTATAAGGAAGAATCGCGAGTATAATGTTAGTTCCCAAAACCTTTTTGGGAGATCTAGATGCCTAGCATCTCCATCGTTCACAAATTCTCATACAATATGAGAACATGTATTTTGCTAAATTATACTCTATCATAATGCAAGCAAAAACATTGTTTCAGATATCACAATATCTTTCACACATGATGGTTTCTGAAACAATTTCCAGCTCCTATATAATCTTGATATTAAAACAACTTTTGAATATCAATAATCATGGAGGCAAACATGATACTTTAGATACTAACATTGGAATTCTTACTCTTGATTTAATACTACTTATTAAACTTTATGGAGTCAATAGAGTTTGCTAAAAGTTTGCAATAGGACTTATAAACTTTAAATTGACATTCAAAACAATACAATACCGGTTCGTAAAGTAAATATCCAGAATTATATAGTTCTATTATCTCAATTAAAACTAAGCGTAAGGTAGTAAACAAATGCCAATGACTACAAAAAATTATGCAAATTCACTTTGATTTAGTTTATGACAAATTGAGTTCGACTAATCCAAATTACTAATGAACTCCCACTCAAAAATGACATTCCTCGTGCCTTTTTGGTGATTACATGAACCAAATCCACTACACCAAGTTCGATCATCACGTGAGTCGATGTAGCTTCAAAGGCGAGCATCTATATGGGCATCATATCAACATATGACTCATGCTTAACCTTTCGGTCCGTGTTCCGAGGCCATGTCTGTACATGCTAGGCTCGCCAAGTAAGAACCTTAGTACTCGCGTGTGTAAAACTGTCTTACACCCGTTGTATGAAAGCGTAGAGTCGAGTACACCCGATCATCACGTGATGTCTCGAAACACAATCCATAGAACGGTGCATACTCAAGGAAGAACACATTTTATCTTGATATCTAAATGAGGGATCATCTTACAATGCTACCAAAAGCGCAAAACTAGCAGTATAAGATGCTAACATCTAATGTGTAAAGTGGAATGATATGGTCCATTCATTTGATCACCATCATATGCATCGTGGTATGATCTCTATCATTCCTTTGTGTGTAAGGCCAAGGTCTATGGAACTTACACGTTAGGTGTGTTGTAAGAGTATCTATCATACATCTACTTACAACAATACCATATCAATACACTAGCCCATCAACGATCTAAACTAGACGCCTCTAATTTATCAATTGCAAGTTTTACGTGGCTTAGGGCTTTCGGAGATAGAACCGTTCTCACCTACAAACATGAACCACAACGAGGATAACTAAGTTATTAGCAACTCATTGTAAATCAGATATTGACTATAGTAGGAGAGAGGACACCCTTGACCACTTATGCAAAACAAGTTGCATGTCAGTCATGGAACCGGTCTCATGTACGATGACATGTAAGGTTGGTCCGGGCTGCTTCATCCCACTATGCCACCAATATCCAAAATACATAGAAGATGTAATAACATGATCATCATCGCCCACATATAAACATATGTGTACTACCCGTACAAAGCACCTACGCATAGAGCAGGCTCTAATACCACTGTTGGGTCCGTAGCATAGAAAACAAAAAAATTCCTACGATGAGAACTATACGCCAAGATCTATCTACTAGGTACAGAGCAACGGGTGGACATACATCCATCGAGAACTTACCCTCGAAGACAACGAGTTTTGTTAACGAGTAGGAACTCATGGTTGATGTAGTCATACACTTGCCAATCTCGAGATTGTGTGGAAGTCCGAGCAGGTCCGGCTCCAGCATGTCCTTCAGATCCAGCTCCAGCAAGTCCAGCACCGCAAAGCAATGATACGTCCATTTTGCATCACTATTCTATGTCTTAAATCACTATTATTCATTGATATATTTCGTATTGAGAGGTGATACTTATGTTATTTCATCTATTTTTGCATGGTTGATGACTTTTGGAGCATGGACCGCTGCAGTCAGTATTCTGATGGAAAAGGTGCTGTGTGGAGGCAAAATTCGCGAAGATCAGAAAATCCGGAAAAATATACGGGAAATCCTATTTTTCTAGAAGACTCAGGATGCCAGAAGATGGAGTGGAGGTGGGCCACAGGGGTCCCACACCACCCCATGGCGCGGGCAGGCTTAGGCCGCGCCTAGGAGTGGTGTGGCCACCCTGGCCCACTCCAGCCTCTCCCCTCTGGCGTATATCAACCTCCCGAAACCCTAAGACTCGGGGAGCGACCATAGAAAGATTCCGTCGCCTCTGTGGGGCGGAAAACACCGAGAGAGAAAGATCTCTCGCGGACATATATTTGCCGGGAATTCTTCCGGAGAGGGGAGATCGTCGCCATCAACACCACCATCAAGCTGGACTTCATCGGGATCATAATCATCATCACCACCATCATCACCATCAGCACCCTCATCACCATCTCCATATTGCTGTAACAATTGCGTTGAATCTTGCCTAGTTCATAGGGGAAACTTTCCCGGTGTTGATTACTCTTTGTAGTTGATGCTATTGAGTGAACCATTGAATTATTGTTTATGTTCAGATTGTTATACATCATTATTCCATCTCTGATCATGATCCATATGATGTCTTGTGAGTAGTTCGTTTTGTTCTTGAGGACATGGGAGAAGTCTTGTTGTTAGTATTGGAGTTGTGTTGAGAAAGATTCAATAGATTGTTATTTAAGTTGTGGTGTACTTCTTCTAGTGGTGTCATGTGAACGTCGACTACATGACACTTCACCTATATGGGCCTAGGGGAATGCATTGTGTATTTGGCTACTAATCGTAGGGTTTGCCGGAGTGACAGAAACCTGAATCCCCGTTAGGAAACCATTGCACAAGGGACATAAGGGTCTTAGAGTTTAAAGCTGTGGTTAGGTTTCTACCTTAATTACTTTCTTGTACTTACGGATGTTTGCAAGGGGTATAATCACAAGTATGTATTAGTGTTGGATGGGGCGGTACATTAGCATAGGTTCACCCACACAACACTTAGCAAGCTAGAGAAGATTAATCAGCTATATGAAGCGAAAGCACTTGACAGTCTTCCCATGTGTCCTCGAGAACGTTTGGTCATCTATAGAAATACAACCGGCTTGTCCTTTGCTGCATAAAGGATTGGTCCACTTGCTGCATTTATTCCTACTGTCTTTTATTTACTCGTACTTTGTTTACTTGCTTTATCGAAAACCCCTAAAAATCCGTTTGCTAAGTATTTGCAGAGAATTCCTGATCCATACCACTAGCTAGCACCTTCTGCTCCTCGTTGGGTTCGACACTCTTACTTATCGAAAATACTGCGATACACCCCCTTAACTTGTGGGTCATCAAGACTATTTTCTGGCACCGTTGCCGGGGAGTGAAGCGCTATTGGAGAGTGGAACTGGTAAAGGAAACTTCTACTGTGAGTATTGTTTACTTCTGCTAGTTGCTTTATTTTCGTTATGGATAATTCACTGAGTTTCTTATTTGGTAATGCTACTACCACTGCTAAGGTAGTAGATAAGCCACCACCTGCTGAGAAAGATGTTTTCAAAATACCTACAAGAATTATTGATCGTGTTATGGATAACTACTATGTTGGGGATGGAACTGTCCATCCAGGTGATCATTTACTCTTTGTACACGAATAATGCGGGTTGTTCAAGTGTGCAGGTATTACTACAGATCAAGTTAAGAAGAAGTTATTCTCATTATCACTGAAAGGAAGAGATGAGGAATGGTATAAGCTGCTGAAGAATGGTCAAGCTCTGGGATGGGAGGAAATAGTGCCTCTCTTTTATTCAAAGTTTTATCCTCCTAGTGAGAAGTTTTATCCTCCTAGTGAGATTCATAAAGATCAGAATCAAATATACAACTTTTGGCCTCTTGATGGAGAGAGTACAGCTCAAGCTTGGGAGAGATTGAAGTTACTAATGCTCAAATGTCCCATTCATGAGCTCCCCAACAATATTATTATCAATAACTTTTATGCAAGGCTCCCTCTACATGACAAAGATTTATTGAATGCTTCTTGTGCTGGATCATTCACTCGTATGGAACAAGAAGCTAAATGGGACCTTCTAGATCGTATTCAAGACAATGCTGAAGCTTGGGAGAATGACAAAGGTAGAAAGTCAGGTATAAATTATGATTATGAATGCATTGAATCTTTTATGGGAACTGATGACTTTCAAAATATCAAAAATGCTTATGGTCTAGACTCTCAAGCTATTGCTTCTTATTTTAAGGTTTTTGCTTATTATATTGAAGTGCCTAAAAAGAAGTGGAATAAGTATCATGAACCTTATAAAGATATTTCTAAGAGTGTTCCTGTGAGAAATACTGAAGTTTATACTACTAATCATGTCTTACCTAAACCTTACATTGAGAAAATCCCTTTCCTAGTTAAGGTAAAGGAACATTCTATGATAGCTAGTATGGTTAATCAAAGTATGAATAAAGTTGTTGAACCTGATAAGAAAATGGTTGATGAACCTATAATAGCAAGTGTGAAAGACTTTGTCACTAAGTATGAAAAAGAGGGACACACTATCCTTTGCAAGGATACCTCTAATATTGTTTCACAAAGTAGCCATATGAGAGCTGGTATTCCTATGTTTTCTGTTAGAATAAGCGATCATTGCTATGATAGTCCTTGTGATAGCTATATTGTTAAGTTTATGCATGATACTGAAAGCTACTATGAGAAAGGGAAAAGTGTTCTTATGTATCTCAATAATATCAAGTTTCCTCGTTTTATGCTGAAAGTTTTTATGTTGCACATCTTTTGCCTTCTTATGCAAGTTGCCTTTGGTTTCAATAACTTGTCTGTTTACAAAATCCCCTTGCATAGGAAGTGGGTTAGACTTAAATGTGTGTGTGTTTTTGCTTCTTATTGCTCTCTTTCACTTCAATTCATATCTCTATGAGAGCTTCTTCAAAATTATCATGCCCATCTTAATGGCTTTAAAGAAAGAGCTTTTTGGGAGGCAACCCAATTTGTTTTTGCTTTCAGTTTGTTTTTGTCTCTTTGAGTCTTCGAAGTTATTACTTCGGTAATAACCGCTCTTTATCTGTTTTGTTTGGTTTTTGTGTCAAGATCAACCTCTAATGAGAGAGAAGTAATATTTGGGGAAGTTGCTGTCCCGAAACAGATTTTTTGTGCTTCACCGTAAAAATTCGTGAGAGATCTCTGTATGTCCGATTGAGCTGTAATTGTTTGTGCTTCTGTCCCAGGTTGTTATTTAACTTTCGTTAGTTTTGCACTTTTTGATTTGAGCAACAGAAGATTTTCGAAAAAATTGATCTTTACCAGCTGGTCTATTTTGACAGATTTTGCCACTCTTGCATTTGCTTCTTTATTCGATTTCCTTTTTTGAATTCTTTTTGGGTTTTCAGAAGGAGTTGTTTCAGTAGCTTTTGTTTTGATGGTTTTCAGTTGAAGTTGGACTCAAAAGGTTTTCTCACTTCACTTATACTAATGTTGCTAATAAGAACTATGTGAAGTTTTGTGTGAAAGAAATTTCCAGGAAGTAGAGATAATGGTGTAATAAGGAAGAGAAGGGTTTTATGACTCAAGCAATAAGTGTATGAAGATGAAGATATTGATATTCAAGAGATGACTCTGGAAAAATCTACTAGATACCAAATTCAGAGACCTGCAGAGTCTGTTTTCAAATAGGTAACAACGTTGGTAAGAAAAGTTCCACGAAAATACTATCCAACTATACTTTTGCAGTTTTCAGTCAACAAGGGAAGCTACGAAGCGAAAAAGGGACAGAAACGGAGCCAGGGTGGCCCACACCACCCCATGGCGCGGGCCCACCCTTGGCCGCGCCACCAGGTGGTGAGACCACCCAGGACTCCGCCTCCGACTCGTTTTCTCCCAGTACCTTCCTTTTGATGTGAAACTTCATAATATATAACCCCCCCATATCTTCCGAGGTTCGTATATCGTGTTTTTGTCGTGTTTTTGTTTCGATCTATTTTTGTCAGGACATACTCTTTGAGAGCTTAGAAGCACAATGGTGTCTGCCAAGGATAAAGGGAAGGAGCCTATGGAGGAGGATCTCCAAGACCCCAAGCAGGGGCTGGTACCTTTAGTCTCTTGCCCTGCATCAACAGAAGCCCTACGAGTCACTAAGGAGTTCTGCGATAAGTACCGAGACTTGCGGAGGAAGGTGGACATGCTTCAATGGGAGAATAATAGGCTTCACAAGATGCTGGAAGATTTCCTCATGTCGACTAAGAAAATATTACCACCACCACCTAAGGAGTAATTCGTTATCAGGTTTGGCATCCCCTTGGTTTGTTCCAAGCTTGGGGGAGTGTCGCGGTATCACATCACTATATTCTATCTTTTTACCTTATTAGTAGAGTCATATCATGAATAGAGGAGTTATTTTGTAGGATGGTTTGCATTATGGAAGTGTCCCCTCTCTCGTTAGATATGTATCCCTTGGTGTGAGATGCCATTATGGAATATTAATGAGAAGTTCTATCATTCACTCTTTTGCATAGTTTATATTAGTTTTCAATTCGTGGTTATATGATTGATCTTGTTGTTAGTATTGGTATCACTCTGGGATCATTGAGTTAATTTAGTTGGTTTTGGCAAACCTGGCTCGGTCAGTAGCAACACTATTTTTTTGAGAGTTGAATGAAAAAGATAGAAGTACTCTAGAGAAGAAAAATAATTTCATCATCTTTCTTTCTTAATTTTCCCATAAGTCTAGTATTCTCTAGTTAAGATCTTTTGTGCTTCCAAGGAAGATTGCATGTTTGTCTTTATCATTTGTATGTTTGGTTGTTTCCTTTAACTCTTGTACTTGCTACCCAGCCTTGCTAGCCAAAAACCTGTACTGAGAGGGAATTCTTCTCGTGCATCCACCTCCTTTAAACCAAAACCTTTGCCATTTGTGTCCACCATACCTACCTAGTAGCATTATTGCTATTCCAAGTAAATTCTTGTTTTGTATACCTCCCAAATTAAACTTGTTATGTGAAAATTAGTAATTAAAGCTCTCACGAACTTGATGGCACGCTTTACTTTCTTGCATTTAATAAACTTGAACCATTGGGTCCTTCTTTGTTGCGTATATGCTTGCTCTTTATGAGTTGAAGTTAGCCGAACCATGTATCATGGGGACCGCTTTCAACACTTCATTTGGTACTTTGTACCTAGTTGATATCATGTTCTTTTGCTTATGGATCCTAGCGGTGTGAAATAAAAGTGGAACTTGTAAGATCATGGAGTTTATATGTGTGTTAGAGAAACGCCTGGGCCGCTAGCCTAAGCCATGCCTAATCATGGTGGAAACTTGCAGCATAACTATAGTGAGCATTCTATGAAGCATCCTCAATAAAACCTATGCAAATAGCAAATAAAAAGATCGCTGAGATGCTCACTGTCTGCTTGCCTTGTCATTTTGATTATGGGATAGCTCCTGGGTCATGTGCAAGGGGTACCTGCTATGTTCTCAATGATACGCATGTATTTACAATGACAAGAGCTTGCTCGTGACTGAAGTTGAGTAGCATGAGGATCGGTACTCATAAGTAAGGGGCATGAGATTTCAACTTATAACTTGTCAAGCATATCCTCTTAGTTGTGTCACTTTAACCTTAATCACCTAAAGATGCCTATGATAGGGGCAATGAGAGCTGAAAGCTAGTAAGTATCATAATTTTTGGGAGCTCTTTATGAGACTTGCAATCCCTGCTTCCCTCTTTGAAGGGCCTTTCTTTTACTTTGTAGTTGAGTCAGTAAACCTACTCCCTTCTATCTCAGCAAGTATTTTGAGTTGTTGTGTTTCATTCATTCATATGATGATTTATTCAATCATGTCTTATGTTCCTTGCTTTGCACATTGCTCTTATCTTGATGTTTACTACTTTGAAAGCTATCATTGAAAAACCAGCTATTTGTGAACTCCAGCAAATTATCAACTATTTTTCGACCAAGAGCTAAGTTTGCCATTACCAATTATGATTCACTTTATGTATCTTTATTGTGTTTCCTTTACTCATTACAAGTTGAGTTATATAATAGTGAGTTGTCTTCTATTATGATCTATGTATTTGATGAATGTGATGCTTCTTGTACGTATTCTTTTATCGACTCTTCACTCCATAAACCCGAGGCCATGTTTATTGAGCTCAGTTTCGCTTGGGGACAAGCGAAGTTTAAGCTTGGGGGAGTTGATACGTCCATTTTGCATCACTATTCTATGTCTTAATTCACTATTATTCATTGATAGATTTCGTATTGAGAGGTGATACTTATGTTATTTCATCTATTTTTGCATGGTTGATGACTTTTGGAGCATGGACTGCAGCGATGATTCGATGGAAAAGGTGCTATTTGGAGGCAAAATTCGCGAAGATCAGAAAATCCGGGAAAATATACGGAAAATCCTATTTTTCTAGAAGACTCAGGATGCCAGAAGATGGAGTGGAAGTGGGCCAGAGGGGGGCCACACCACCCCATGGCGCGGGCAGGCCTAGGTCGCGCATGGGAGTGGTGTGGCCCCCCTGGCCCACTCTAGCCTCTCCCCTCTGGCGTATCTCAACCTCCCGAAACCCAAAGACTCGGGGAGCGACCACAGAAAGATTCCGCCGCCTCTGCGGGGCGGAAAACACCGAGAGAGAAAGATCTCTCCGACAGATAGATTTTTGCCGGGGGAATTCCTTCCCGGAGAGGGGAGATCGTCACCATCAACACCACCATCAAGCTCGACTTCATCGGGATCATCATCATCATCACCACCATCATCACCATCAGCACCCTCATCACCATCTCCATATTGTTGTAACAATTGCGTTGAATCTTGCATGGTTCATAGGGGAAACTTTCCCGGTGTTGATTACTCTTTGTAGTTGATGCTATTGGGTGAACCATTGAATTATTGTTTATGTTCAGATTGTATACATCATTATTCCATCTCTGATCATGATCCATATGATGTCTTGTGAGTAGTTCGTTTTGTTCTTGAGGACATGGGAGAGGTCTTGTTGTTAGTAGTGAAGTTGTGTTGAGAAAGATTAAATAAATTGTTATTTAAGTTGTGGTGTACTTATTCTAGTGGTGTCATGTGAACGTCGACTACATGACACTTCACCTATATGGGCCTAGGGGAATGCATTGTGTATTTGGCTACTAATCGTAGGGGTTCTTTGGAGTGGTAAATCTGAACCCCCGTTAGGAAACCATTGCACAAGGGACGTAAGGGTCTTAGAGTTTAAAGTTGTGGTTAGGTTTCTACCTTAATTACTTTCTTGTACTTACGGATGTTTGCAAGGGGTATAATCACAAGTATGTATTAGTCTTGGATGGGGCGGTACATTAGCACAGGTTCACCCACACAACACTTAGCAAGCTAGAGAAGATTAATCAGCTATATGAAGCGAAAGCACTTGACAGTCTTCCCATGTGTCCTCGAGAACGTTTGGTCATCTATAGAAATACAACTGGCTTGTCCTTTGCTGCATAAAGGATTGGGCCACTTGCTGCATTTATTCCTACTGTCTTTTATTTACTCATACTTTGTTTACTTGCTTTATCGAAAACCCCTAAAAATCTGTTTGCTAAGTATTTGTAGAGAATTCCTGATCCATACCACTAGCCAGCACCTTCTGCTCCTCGTTGGGTTCGACACTCTTACTTATCAAAAATACTGCGATACACCCCCTATACTTGTGGGTCATCTAGCAGCGGTGCATCTGTGATCGCACACATGTCCGGTACCCCGACAACCTCCGTCCCTCGCTCCAGCAAAGCAGCGGAAGCAGCAACTCCTTTCCAGATAAAGCCACCGGGAACATGTATCTCGCTAATCCGAGACCATGGGGGAATAATACTAGAGGGGGAGAGAGATCCTTCACGAGGAGGTGTTTGGAAGAAGGGGTGTGAGGGGGGACTTTTATAGGAGGAGGGGGTACCCCTCCCCATGGCCGGCGCCCCATGGGGGGTGACTCCTCACCTCCCCCGTTCATGTGGTGGTAACCCCTCCACATTAAAATGCCCCTTCACATTCTCTTTTAAAGTCTCCACTTTAAATGCATTAAATTTCTCCAAATTTAATGCTCTCTCATTTAATAAAACTCTTTTATTATTTTTTACTCAGAATTTTGTTAATTACTTTAATTAACAAACATTCACATAAAACCCCCTGCAACATTTCAATATTACATGCAGAACCAATTTCAGCAATTTCACCCGAAACAATTTTGGTGTCTATTGAAATAATTCCAGGGCTTTCTTAAATCTTTATATGAAACATATGTGCTCCAAATGGTGTCGGTATCCCTTAAGTGTGTCACCCTACGGTTCATGAATAATGCAGACATGATCGAGACCCCTCTCCGATCAATAATCAGCAGCGAGACCTGGAGATCCGTACCGACTCCCACATATTCAACGATGACTCTTGTGATCGTGTGAACCTTTAACGCTAGTAACTAAATCCCTTTGTCTCGCGATATATTACATGTCCGAGATTCGATCATCGGTATCTCCATACCTAGTTTGATCTCGTTACCGACATGTACTCTTTTCTCGTTCCCGTGATATAACAGTCTAGGGATCACATCACTTGCTTGCAAGCTATTTCAATGTGATATCACCGAGAGCGCCCAGTATATCTATCCGTCATCGGGATTGACAAATTCCACTCTTGATCCATGAGCCTCAACATAACACCTTCGTAGCACTGAACCCATCTTTATAGTCACCCTGTTACGGTATGACGTTTGATGTTATCAAGATACTCTTTAGGTGTTAGCAATTAACATGATCTCATGGTCTAAGGATAAAACTTACTTCGTATGATTTTATAGCAATATAAACATAATGACTTGATCGTAATGCTATACTTCGGATGAATGTTCATCACATCATTCAACTAATGTTGTGACCTTGTTATTAACAACATCCAATGTCCATGATCAGGAAACCTTGATCATCTTGTTAATCAACAAGCTAGTCTATAAGAGAGGCATAACTAGGAACCCTTTTTGTTTATTAAACACACATGTATTGATGTTTCCGATCAATACAATTATAGCATGCAAAATAAACATTTATCATAAACATGGAATAAGATAATAACCACTTTATTATTGCCTCTCGGGGATATTCCCTTCATCTCCTACATGGCAACGCTACATGGCGGCGGTAGTGGCTGCTACAAAGCATCGATGGAGTCTGCTATAAGCGGAGACAGAGTCTGCTACAAGCGGAGGTGGCCTTTTCTACAAGCGCCGCCGGCCTTTGCTACATGGCGGCGGCGTCTACTACAAAGCTTCGATGGCATCTGCTACACGCGGCGCCTGCGTCTGCTACATAACTTGGGCGGCGCTGCTACCTTGTGCAGATGGAGTTGCTACCATGGTGCGGTGCTGCTACCTTGGGTGGTCGGAGTTTCTTCCTCGGGCAGCTGTCGTTGCTACAAACCTAGGGCGACACTGCTACAAACGACAAGCGGTGCTGCTACCGGCGCGGCGCCGCAGCTAGCTGTGGTCGGCAGTGTTTGTATGTGGCTGATGGTGGTGCTGCCGGTGACGGTAGGCAGCGATGGTCGATGACCAGCCATGCGTGAGGAGCTGCTGGGCGAGAAGGAGTGTTGTAGACGGAAAGGGTGGTTGATGTGAAGAGACGGGACTCGTCAAATTGGAGATAGGGATTTTTTCCATGTGTGTTATTGGTCCCGGGGACACGTGTCAATCGCTCGACCCGGGGGATGCGAGGCTTCTGATCCCTCAGGGGACGTGTAGCACCTCCCATAAGTTACTCCTGATCAAAATCCTGCCAGAATTCAAATACAAAGGGAGAGGAGGGCAGGTCCACCAAGGAGTGAGGGATAAGCACAAGAAAAAAAAAAAAAGCCCCGCAGACGCTCCCATGACGAGAGCCATCAGCGCCGCTTAACCTTCTCCCCTCCAGCGCCTTCTTCTCACCGCCAGAGCGTTTGCTGCACAAGTCCGTGCAGCATCGGTGGCAGCGGGGCCTTCTTCCCCTGGCTCAACGGTGGTGGCCCGGGCCGCGGCGGCTGGGCTGAGCGTTGCTCTGCGCGCGGGGAGCAGCAGCACGGCGGTGGTGACCTCTCACGGCTGCGGGAGTGCGTGGCGGCGGTGTGGCGGCTGTGCGGGGTGCCTCATCACGTGGGGCGTGCAGGCCGCTCCGGGCCAGGTGAGCGGATGCCGGGGCGAGCTGGCCTTCCCTCGCTGGTCGGTGGTGAGCGGCCTCTGCGGTGTGCTGGTGGTGACAGTGGAGTCGGTGCTGTGCGAGGGAGATGGGTGGTGCGGCCCAGATCTGGCCCATTCGGGCTGGATCTGGGCTTCTAGGGTTATGTTACTGCGGTGGTGTGGCTTCGCCTCCTAGCTGTGGCTAGGATACCAGATCCAGGCCAGGCGGGCCTAGATCCGATGGCCACGGGCTGATACATTGCAAATGTATCTATAATTTTAGATGTTCCATGCTTGGTTTTATCTACTTTCTTGTGTTTTGTTCCAACTTTGGAGTACTTTTCATATGATTTCTTGGACTAACCTATTAACAAGATGCCATAGTGCCAGTTGCCTGTTTTCTGCTGTTTTTGGTTCCAGGAAGTCAGAAAATGAATATTCTCAGAATTGGACGGGACAAAACCCAAAGTTCCTATTTTACCGGAAGACCCACAGAGCCAGAATACGAGACGGAGGAGGGCCAGGGCCTGGCCACACCCCCCAGGTGCCGGCTAGTCCTACCCGCGCCACTAGGTGGTGTGGGCCCCCTGGCACTCCACCGACCTTGCCCTCTGGCCTATAAGAAGCCCCCCGAAGCCAAAACCCTAAATCATCCAGCCTCCAGCCACGAAAAGTTCCGCAGCGCCACCACCACCGAACGGGAGATTCGGGGGATAGAAAGTCTCTGTTCAGCACCCTGCCGGGACGGGGAAGTGCCCCTGGAGCCATCTCCATCGATCTCCACCGCCATATCCATCGCCATTGCTGATTCCCATGATGAGGAGGGAGTAGTTCTCTCTCGAGGCTAAGGGTTCTACCGGTAGCTATGTGTTCATCTCTCTCTCTATGCATGATCTTATTGAGATCATGAGCTTGTAATCTATAGATCTACCTTGCTACTCAAGTGCTTTAATAGATCTCTGCTCTCCCCATGTGTGTGAAAGTGACAGCGTGCACACCATGGTGGCACTTAGGCTAGAGATTATAAATACTTGTTATGAGTTATATTTTGACTTGGATGTCTTTATAAAATTGTGGTGTTTGTTGGACCTATCTAGTGCTCAAGGTGACAGTGTGGGGTTTTCTAGATGGGAAAGGCTTACTTTGAGGTGTGTTGTTATAGCCCTACCATGGATTAGAGTGTTCAACCGGAGAGTAGTTAAGAGTAGTATCATGAAGATAATATATTTATATGAGAGTGTTCACTAGTGAAAGTATGATCCCTAGGCCTTGTTTCTAAGCATTGAAACACTGTTTGCTATTAGATCTGTTACATGTTTGCTTGCTTCCATCTTTATTTCAGTTTGCCTTTAGTCTCTTCCACACCATCAAGCTATTTTCTATCACCGTTACCACTTATAATTATCTATACCACTTGTATTTCACTATCTCTTTGCCGAACTAGTGCACCTATACACCTAACAAGTGTATTGGGTGTGCTAGGGACACAAGAGACTTCTTGTATCTTGATTGGAGGGTTGCTTGAGAGGGGATACCTTTGACCACTTCCTTCTTGAGTTCGATAAACCTTGGGTGATCCACTTAAGGGAAAACTTGCTGCTGTTCTACAAACCTCTGCACTTGGAGGCCCAACAACTGTCTACAAGAATAGAAGTGCGTAGACATCAAGCTATTTTCTGGCGCCGCTGTCGGGAGGTATAGAAAGGTACTCACATCCTCCGGTGTGAGTGATCGAAGTTATTTCCTTTAGATTCTGCAATTTTGTCTTTTTGTTTCTTGTTTTCACTAGTTAGGCTTAATGGAAAACAACAAAAAAAATAGAGAGCTTTTTTGTCTTTTTACTAAGTTAGAACTTGAATTGTCTGATAAGAAAATTAAAAAACCCATGGAACTTTATTTGCATGCTAATAGCAATGTTATTAGTATGAATCTTTTGAACACCTTTGTTACTAATGCTATGGAAATGTCTAAGCTTAGGGAAGTTGGTTCTTATGAAAATGATCTCTTTAGTTCCCCAGTTTTCAAGAAGAAAATTTGCTTTGATGATACTTTATCTCCCATATGTGGTAATTCTAATGATACTTGTGATATTTTAAATCCGCATACTGAAAGCATCCCTTTTAAAATACTTATAAAAATTATTGATCGTGTTATGGATAACTACTATTTTGGAGATGGAACTGTCCATCCCGGTGATCATTTGTTCTTTATACACGAATTATGCGGGTTGTTCAAGTGTGCAGGTATTACAACAGATCACGTCAAGAAGAAGTTATTCTCTTTATCACTTAAGGACAAAGCAAGGGAGTGGTATGAGCTACTGGATGATCCTCATCATTTGGAGTGGAAGGAACTTAAATCTCTCTTTTACTCTAAATTTTATCCTCCTCATGAAATTCATAAAGATAGGAATTATATTTATAATTTTCATCCTCATGATGGAGAAAGTATTGCCCAAGCATGGGGGAGATTGAAGTCACTAATGCTCAAATGTCCCATTCATGAGCTCCCCAGGAATATTGTTATTAATAATTTATATGCAAGGCTTTTAGGACATTAAAGGACTATCTAGATACTTGTTTAGAGGGATCCTTCACGAGTAAGGAGGTCAAAGCTAAGTGGGATCTTCTTGAAACAATTCAAAGCAATACCGAAGATTGGTATAACAATAAAGGTAAAGAACCAGGTATAGGTATAAACTATGACTATGATTGCATTAAGTCGTTTGCTGAAACTGCTGATTTTCAAGAGCTTAGTGCTAAATATGGTCTTCATCATCAAATTCTTATTGATTGTTTTAAAACCTTTGCTTCTCATATTAATGCTCCTAAAGAAAAGTGGGACATGTATCATGAGCCTTTTAAAGACACTTGCATGGAAAATGAAATTGTTGTTAATGATAGCAATAAACATGCTCAAACTTCTGAAGTACTATTTCTTATAAGCATGTTAATTTTTGTGGGATACATAGACCTTGTGAGAGTAATCAAGTTGAAGAAGAATATTGTATCACCCATAGGAATGAAAAAACTAGAATGTGGTATAGGGCTCTAAATGATCTTGGTAAAAAAGTTTGTGCCCTCTATCCTTTTATTTGTGAACTTTGCTTTGATGTGGGTCATTTCAATTTCCAATGCTCAGGCCATAATAATAGCCCTTCTAATCCAATGAGTACTGCAAGTTTGTATTGTGATGACATGATCACTCCTAATCAGCATGATGAACTTACATTATTTTTGGGGTGTGAAGAGTTATCAAGAAAAACCTCTTTGGTGGATATGGGTGCTTTTGATATGAATAGTGTCCTGCATGGTTGTCATCTTTATTGTGTTGATAATTGTCACACAAATACTTACATACAAAATATTATAGAAGATGAGATTTTACCAAAATATGATAGGATTAATATGTGTTTTGATCTTATTAATGAAAAGAAGGAATCCTCCAAAGTTTCTTCTATTGTCTCTAACAATGAACCAGGGTATATGGAGAAGCTTCCTTTCAAGCCTCTCCCTCCTAAAGAGAAGAAGATAAAGAAGAAAAGGAGGAGTAAAAGGAGGGAGGAAACGGTATTTTCCCCTAAGCATGTAGCTCCTATTATAGTTTTTGATGAGTCTGAACTCGATGATGTTCCTATGCCTATTACCTATAGTAGTGATCATGATTGGGAAAAGCACACTACTTTTGATATTGATAATCTCTTCGGTACCAATTCTGAAAATGATGATATTAATAATTGCTATACTATTAGTGATATCCATGATCTTTCCAATGATGATATGTTTACAAATGAACACACTTTGGAGGATAACTATTCTATTGCTTATGAAGATACTATACCTCTAATTTATGATGATTGCAATGATGAATATGATATTTTCAGTCCACCTACTATTGAGGAGGAAATTAATTATGATTATAATATGCCTCCTATATTTGATGATTATGGTGATGAAAATAATAATGATAGCTATTTTGTTGAATTTTCTCCCACTACAATTAACAAGAATGACTATGTTTATGTGGGGAGTATTGATTCTTTTATGCATGTGGCTCATGATAAGAATGTTTCTTGTGATAGTTATATTGTTGATTTTATTCATGTTGCTACTAAAAGTTATTATGAGAGAGGGAAACATGGTTTTATGTGTCTCAACAATATTAAGTTTCCCCTCTTTATGTTGAACATTTTGAAGCTGCACTTGTTTTGCTTATCTATGCTTGTTGCTTTGTGCTTTCATGACTTGTTTCTTTACAAGATTCCTATGCATAGGAAGTGGGTTAGACTTAAATGTGCTTTGAATTTGCTTCTTGATGCTCTCTTTTACTTCAATTCATATTTCCTATGTGAGCATCTTCTCAAACTATCATGCCTAACTTAAAGGCGTTAAAGAAAAGTACTTATTGGGAGATAACCCAAAAGTTTTATATGAGTCTTGGAAGTTATTACTTCAGTAATAACCGCTCCTTATCCTTTTTATTTGCTTTTTGTGCCAAGAGTAACCTCTAATGAGAGAGAAGTAATGATTGGGAAAGTTGCTGTCCCGAAACAGATTTTTGTGCTTCACCGTAAAAATTCGTGAGAGAGCTCTGTATGTCGGATTGAGCTGTAATTTTTTGTGCTTCTGCCCCAGGTTGTTATCTAACTTTTGTCAGTTCAAAACGTTTTTATTTGAGCAACAGAAGGTCTTCGAAAAATTTTGTCTTTACCTGCTGGTCTGTATTGACAGATTTCTGCCATTTTTTGCATTTGCTTCTTGTGGGTTCCTTTTTGAGTTCTTTTGGGGAATTGAGCTTTTTGAGGGAAGTGCTACAGTAGCTAGTGTTCTAATGGAAGTTTATTTGGTGTTAGAACTGAACCTTGAGACTTATTTATCTTAAGTGCACTAATGTTGCTAATGAGATTGTGTGAAGTTTTGTATGAAGAAAAATTTTCAGGTGTATGGAAGGAATGAGTAATGAGATGAAGGATGGACTAAAGCTCAAGCTTGGGGATGCCACGCGTGTCACCCCGAGAAATATCTAATAAGTACAAGCGTCAAAGCTTGTGGATGCCCAAGGCATCCCCTTCTTCATCAATAAAAATCCCAGGTTTCTTCCAAACGCTTCATTTTTATTGTTTCATGCACAGTTGTGTTGTTCTTGGAGTGTCTTCTTTTTCGTTTTAGTTTTGGTTTTTCGTTTGCTTTGGTTTGCTTAGTTTTCTGAATAAATTTGTTGGACCCCCTCTTTCATACATTGGTTTGGATTGGAAAAGAGTAGGGAAAGTTCATACTTATGTGGTAAAAAGAGCTCGTTTTTGACTGTGGCCTATGCTTTGTCATGCCATGCTTGATATTGTTTTGGATTTATGCTTAGTATTCTTTGCTGTAGCATGACTTGTTATAAACAATTGAGATTGCTTAATGTGCCTTGGATGAATCATGCGTTGTTTTAGCATATTGAAGCATAGTATAGTGGTATTCTCCTTTGATGCTTTATTTGGGTTGACTTGGCACATGCTCACACCATGTTATGACTATCCAAAGTCACCATAGCCTTTATGATCCTTTAGTTTTCAACTTGTAGTATCACTTTATGCTTTGATCAATGATGTTTTGTCGCTCTGCATGATTATGGCCATTATTGCTCTCTTAGTTTGTCGCTCCCAGTCTTTTGCTTGCCTCCGTAACCAAGTATGAGTTCCGCTCATGCATCCAACTCCCTAAACCAAGTTATTCCAAATAGTCCACCATACCTACCTACTAGCTTATGCTATTCCAAGTATATTCATGCTTTTGTTTACCTTCCACTTGTTATGAGAAAACTAGTGATTAAAGCTCTCACGAACTTGACGACACACTTTACTTTACTTGCCCTTAATAAACTTGAACCATTGTGTCGTCTATGTTGTATATGCTTGCACTTATTTGTTGGGAATTACCAGAACCATGCTTTCATGGGAAATGCTTTCAACATTGCACTTGGTACTTGTACCTAGTTGATATCATGCTCTTTTGTATATGGATGTCGTCAGTGTGAAATAAAGGGGAGCTTGTAAGTCCATGGAGTTATGTATATGTGTTAGAGAAATGCCTGGGCCACTGGTCTAATCCATGTTGACATGGTGGAAACCTGCAGCGTAACCATAATGAGCTGTCTATGAAGCATTCTTCTTATAAAAAAAAGAGTCCTATATTGAGAAAAAAAGAGAAAAAAAGAGATACTATGAAAAGAGGAAAGAGAGAAAAAAGCACCATATTCCCATGGTAAATAAGAAGAATGTTGAGATGCTTGTTGTCTGCTTGCCTTGTCATTTTGATATGGGGATTCTTCCGTATCATCGGGCATGGGGTACCCCGTTGGCGGTTCTCAATGATACACATGTACTTACAATGACAAGAACTTACCGGTGACTAAACTTGAGTAGCATGAGGAGTGGCCCTCGTATACAAGGGACATGAGATTTCTGACTTATACTTTGTCAAGCATGTACACCATAGTTTGTTCACTTTAACCTTAATCACTTCAAGATGCTTATGATAGGGGCAATAAGAGCTGAAAGCTATAAGTACCATAATTTTTGGAAGCTCTTTATGAGACTTGAATCCCTACTTCCTTTTACAAAAGGCCTTTCTTCCACCATTATATTGAGTCTCCACCTTCTATCTTTATGCACCTACTTTGAGAGCATAGTGGCCATTCTTAGTTCTATGTGCATTGTCCCAAGACTAGTTGATTGATGCATAACTTGTTATTTCTTGTTTTAAACTATTGTATCTAGTCACTCTTATGAACTTTGAAGGTGTCCTATGCATTTATGTTTGCTACTCTATGAGGGACAAGCTGAATGCCACTATGCTATGTTTTCTTTATGTGAAACAAACAAACGTCTTGCAAAGCATTGTTATCCATGAATCTTTTGTTTGTGCCTTTTCATGTTGCATCATAGCTTCTTTGTCTTATTGCTAGAACTTTGTCTTTCATGTTTGATTGAAGTACTATGATCCCAGCTATCAATGTTTTACAAATACTTTGATCAAGTCTTTGATGGTGCATGTCACCTCAAAAATTATTCTTTCTTTTTATCACTTACCTACTCGAGAACGAGCAAGAGTTAAGCTTGGGGATGTTGATACATTGCAAATGTATCTATAATTTTTGATGTTCCATGCTTGGTTTTATCTACTTTCTTGTGTTTTGTTCCAACTTTGGAGTACTTTTCATATGATTTCTTGGACTAACCTATTAACAAGATGCCACAGTGCCGCTTCTGCTTTTCATTGCTGTTTTTGGTTCCAGTGAAGTCGAAAATGAATATTCTCGAATTGGATGGGACAAAAGCCAAAGTTCCTATTTTACCGGAAGACTCACGGGCGAGGGTCTCTGTATACGAGAGGGAGGAGGGGGGGCTCGCCACACCCCTAGGCGCGGGCTAACCCTACCCACGCCACTGGTGGTGGGCCCCGCACTCCACCGACCTTGCCCTCCGCCTATAAGAAGCCTCCCAAGCCAAAACCCTAAATCATCCAGCCTCACCACGAAAAGTTCAAGATCACCGCCAATCAAGGGGAGATTCGAGGACGAAAGTCTCTTCCGCACCTGCCGACGGGGAAGTGCCCCCGGAGCCATCTCCATCGATCTCCACCGCCATGTCCATCACCATTGCTGATTCCCATGATGAGGAGGGAGTAGTTCTCTCTCGACGCTAAGGGTTCTACCGGTAGCTATGTGTTCATCTCTCTCTCTATGCATGATCTTATTGAGATCATGAGCTTGTAATCTATAGATCTACCTTGCTACTCAAGTGTTTTAATAGATCTCTGCTCTCCCCATGTGTGTGAAAGTGACAGCGTGCACACCATGGTGGCACTTAGGCTAGAGATTACAAATACTTGTTATGAGTTATATTTGGAGTTGGATGTCTTTATGAAATTGTGGTGTTTGTCCGACCTATCTAGTGCTCAAGGTGACAGTATGGGGTTTTCTAGATGGGAAAGACTTACTTTGAGGTGTGTTGTTATAGCCCTACCATGGATTAGAGTGTTCAACCGGAGAGAAGTTAAGAGTAGTATCATGAAGATAATATATTTATATGAGAGTGTTCACTAGTGAAAGTATGATCCCTAGGCCTTGTTTCTAAGCATTGAAACACCGTTTGCTATTAGATCTGTTACATGTTTGCTTGCTTCCATCTTTATTTCAGTTTGCCTTTAGTCTCTTCCACACCATCAAGCTATTTTCTATCACCGTTACCACTTATAATTATCTATACCACATGTATTTCACTATCTCTTCGCCGAACTAGTGCACCTATACACCTGACAAGTGTATTGGGTGTGTTGGGGACACAAGAGACTTCTTGTATCTTGATTGCAGGGTTGCTTGAGAGGGGATACCTTTGACCACTTCCTCCCTGAGTTTGATAAACCTTGGGTGATCCACTTAAGGGAAAACTTGCTGCTGTTCTCAAAACCTCTGCACTTGGAGGCCCAACAACTGTCTACAAGAATAGAAGTGCGTAGACATCACCGGCGTTCCCCTGCCATGGCTCGTCTCGGCCCGCACCCGATCCTCGGCGGGGTCTAGACCAGGCGGGTCTGGACCTGGTGCTGGCTTCCCCCGTTGAGTTGTTGGCGCTCCGTTGGGCGTCTCTCCGGCGAGCGGCGTAGTGTACCTCAGACCGACAATGGCCCGGCATTCCCGGGTGAGCGCGGTGGTGGAGGTGCTGCTACTTGGCGGCAGGGATCGATGGTGGCGGTTGATCTCCTGGTGGACGGAGAAGTGGGTGCTAGTGTGAGGGTTGACGTGGACGACGGCTCCCCTGCTGCAGTGCGGCGGCGGGGCTTCCCGGCCCCCTGTGGGCTCGGCCGAGCCAAGTGGGCTTGGTTTGCCTCCGCGGCCGTATCCGGTCGGCTACCGCCTTCCGGTGGTGGAGGTTGTTCCCTCCTGTGCGCTGTTGTTCCGGTAACCACCGTCGAAGTTTTCCCTCTTCTCTGTTGTACTGGCCCTGCTGCGTGTGTCACAATGAGATGGTGGTGGTGGCTGCGCGACCGTGTTGGCGTGCGTTGGCGGGTGGTGAGCATGGTGGAGCACGACGAAGCATCCGGGAGTGTGGTTTTTTTGAGGGGTCGGGAGAAATCCCTGTCATCTTGACACCGGCGCGGTGACGCCTGCGGGTGCCATCGTCCTTCCTGAAGGGTGTCGGGAGTACCTCTTCCCTACCTCCCGGAGCGTACCGGGGGAAACCCTAGGACCTGTCCGGGCAACAGCGTCGTCATCGTCGCATTCCTTCTTGGAGGTGTTGCTTGGTGCGCGACGCTTCGGAGTGCTAGGCATGTGGTGGAACGTAGCTGGAGGGCGCAGCGGTCGCGAGTCACCGCCGTTTTCGTCAAACCACTGTTGTCGGCTTTGTTTTCTCTTCTTTTTCTTTTTCTTTGTTGTTTCCTTTGGACGTTATGCTGTCTGGCCCAACAGCGGTCTCACCTGTGGTTGCTATATTTATATAGCTGGACGTATGCATGTTTCGAGGAGGTCCACCACGGAGTTGAAATTGGAAATTCTGTATTTCTTCCTCATATGTCAAACCCCAACAACGATGCTTACCGGGCATTGTCCTGATGCAATGCAACCGGTTTAATATCTCGGCACATTCCTTGATCTCAGCCGCAATGTACTCAGTCAGGCTTTCATGCTCGTGCTTCCACGGGTTTTTGTCGGACGGCCTCGCCATCATCCATGTGAGACGCTGAACACAGCGAACGTCAGGAACAAGTTTGCACTAAAATTACCTAGTTTTTACTATTAAATGGGAGTTGGTGATCGTAGGTCGTCGTCAAACATCAAACATTAGAGCAATCTGGACCGTAGAAACATCTTACACACGCCCACACAGAATTGACGTCGTCCGATCGCCCGCTGGCCTCCACCCCGCTGCGCGCGTCAAAAACCATAAGTTGTTTCGCTGTCACGGTATTTTCTTCTTGATTATTGTGTGCACTTTATGACTTTTAAATCCTATCTCCTTCCTATTTTGTTTACATCAACGATTCTCCCGATCTCCATACTCGCCACCCAAAATTGTTTTTTACCACATATATTTTTGAGATGAGAGTGCGCTAGAGCGAGGTGGATATGAGCCTCCCGGCGGCGGTGGGCAGCGACGCATGCAGCCCGGCTGTGGTACAGTGGTAGGCTTTGCCTTCCGTGAGTCTTGACGTTCCCGTCTACACCGCCGTAGAGGCAGCTGGATGGTGAGTCCCTTGAAATGCGCGGTGATGGCGGGTGATCGACGGATCAATCGTCGCGCGAGCGCTTTCGCCGCCTCCTACTTTCCCTACATTGCAACCAGGCCGCCATCTCCAGTCCTCACGTGGTCTTTTCCCCTACGCCCTGCGACATGAGCAGTTCACCGACGATGTGTTTGAACTCGGCAAGATCTGCGGCGTCGCGACTCCCTCCGGGCCATCATTCCTCCGCCCGATCGACCACATCGACATCCTCATGGGTCCCGGCTAGGTGTGGCGCTCATGGCGCGGCACGACGAGCCCGAGCTATGGTACCGCGTCGACATTCCAGGCCACATCGACATCGCTTATCCTCCTGCAGCGACATGAACGGAGATGGTACTCGCGGTGGGCCACCGACGAACTATAAGTCCTTCGGCCGGTGGAACGGACTGACATGTGGCCAATCTTCTCTGTCCCCCGCTTGATCCCATAGGTGGGGCAGCTCGGGATCACGGCGACGGCAAATTCCCCATCTTGTGCATACCGTGTGGTCGCCGGAGACCCCATCCACAGAGGTATTGGTACCTGACTCTTCTTTTATTCTTATTCTGAAGTTAGATCCGATGAATACGTGTGTTCTTGGATCGTTATTTGCGTCATGGATCTTTGATCCATTTTTCTTCATGTATTTTTAATCTGCCGCCAATGCCGAGATCAGGCCGTGATGCGCGACGGGTTTGAGAGGGCACTGGTTCCCTACTATCATGTTGTTGGACGCATCACGGATCCTGCCGCTCGCTGACATCAATAGCCTCGAGCGCCCTCTGCTCATCCCCAAGGCGGTGCTAATCCCCCACTCCCCCTGAGAGGATCTTCATCCTCACTTCATCCTGGCACAGGTTCGCACTTGATCTACTACTCATCTCGCTTGTCGTGTTCTCCCGATCCAATCCAAGAAAAGGGGACGGGTGCTTGATAGTTGCTCCCGTGAGAATATAGGTTGCTAAAGTCAAGCACCGATGTATTGTAACTCACAAAATTCACCTGTGGTGGACAATTTCATGAATTTACCTATTCTTGCAATGGGATTAGGAATCTAGAAACTAAATATAATTCATCTACAAGGATTGAGCCGACTGGAGAAGAGAAGCTGCCTGAACCCGACTGCAAGGATTGCATCCCTGAACGATGTGAGCAGCTCTGAGTACTCGCAGTCCTCTACTACTGCTAGCTATGATCTATTTTTATATAAAAAACTATGATCTATACTGATGGGATGAATAAAATCTCCGTATGGTTGTCCAGTACGTAGTTATTGCTTGCTAATTGGTATTGTACTCTTAATTTTGTTTGGCCACAAGGTTATGTCATGAAGGATTAGAGCCAAAGGGTTAATTTCATTAGCACTAATTTAGGTCGGCGGATTGTTAACAAGGCAAAGCACTGCAAATCTTAAAAATGGGTTGTTCCAAAGTTTTTATACTACAATACTGCACAACACATAAGTTTTCTCAGTTACATCAATGAATTTCTTACCGTTTATTTGTTAGGGTATTGTATGGAAGAAGTATGGTGCAGACAATTGAAATATTGTTCCAGGCAAGCAAGAAATTGATTTTTTTCCTCATTTGCTTTCATTCATATTTTCCCCTTGAGGCACACGCATATTGATTTCAAAATAATTTATGTTAGATCAATGTTAAGTATAACAGAATGCCTAGATCTTTTCACCGCTTCAATAGATGGACCTGGATATAACGGAACATTGAAATCTGGATTTTATAATTGAACTAATTGCGGGCACCATAAGGTTACGAGTGCCACTTGCTTGCACATGTAATATTTGTATCATTGATTATTCGTTCTTCTCTTAAATTGTTTCGGTAGCTGAATGGGTTCCTCTTTTTGTGTACCTAAAACCCGATATGCATGTCCTGTCTCAAATGTATATGTATAGGTAAATCAAGTGGGAAATTGTCACCAAAGCTGCAGAGGCTGTGAAACAGTGTTCCCGTTGGAGTCATGGTGCTACATAGGTTGCGGGACAGATCATAATTGGTGCCCCATGCCGAGGGCACTGCCTCACTAAATACATTCAGGTTTTTTGTTGAATCCTTTACGCATTGCTTGCGCACACATGGATGATAGTAGTGGTCTAAACAGCTCTGCGCTTTGTCCTGAATTATCTCTGACAGTTGGGCATATATCTTCTTAATATTCATAAATCAGTCTATAGCAAATGCACAGGCTTATTCATCTATAAAAAACCTAAAAGTCGATTCAAAACATTTCCTAGATGACATGCAGGCTGATGGAGCAATAAAGTGAAACTATGTATGCTTGATCTTTTATTGAAATGGTTTCAGTATATTCGGCAGTGATTTTGTTACTTTTTTCAGTTGACAATCCTTCGTTGTGAAGGAGTTGCATGGTTTCTAAAGCTCCGGGCTATTGCGTGCAGAATTGAAGCTTCAAGTGATGGAAGGGACTTACTTGACGGTTTTAACATATATTCTTGCTTTGGGTGATAAATCACAATGTGGATTTTGGCACTCTTGACATTTTCAGAAGTGGTCCGAGTCATGATACAAAACACTTCTTTAAGTTTTCTTATTATTTGATCATTTGTGGTTATGATAATAAGCTCGTGCATAGCCTATGTTGAGGACTACATCCATATTATTGTGCTTCGGATTGTACATTTCCTGTGAAGCATAATATGCAGAAATTTACAAATGTACCATGCACTCCATTTTCATATATCAGAGGTAGTTAGTTCCTTTGTTTTTGACAACTGCAACTACATTTCCTTATAGCGACCCAATATTTGTCTCAAAAAGTTTGCAACTATTTGGCCTCGCTCCCAAATATTTTTCTCTCATCGACATGGGCCTCGGTGCCTAGGATTCTAAATTGAGCTAGGCCCGCCATTGGCGAGACGAAACTAGATGAGAACACCCATGAGATTTTGAACACCATTAGATTTTTTTCTCTCCCGTTGGCGCCACGTCTTTGCTGCTCCTGTCGGCCATGACGGTTATAGATAGGAGGTGTCGGGGATAGGAGGGAGATGGAAGGGAGGGATGGAATCAATGATAGGTGGAACAGGGAGTAGGAGACGTAGGGAAGGGGTAGGTGGAGAGAAGAGGATCGAAAGAGATTGAGGGAAGGGGAGGCGCAGGGAAGAGATTAAGCTGCCCGCTGCTGCTTTCAGGAGTTGAATTTCTTGTCACAACTAGCTGGTCGTGTCTCTTTTGGCCGATCCATATTTTTCAGTTTGATCCGAAAGCCTGACCTTAATTTATCGGTGTCATATGCAGTCATAAACTTGGAAAGCTACTGATATCCTCTTTATCTGCAATTTTGCGCTCTTTTTTGTTCGCTTCTTCGTCTTTGATCTGAAAGCTTCATCTTTTATTCCGAAATACCATATGTGATTCTCAACCAAGCTTGATTGGTGAGAAGTACACATGATCCCTGTTGTTTATCATCTTCAAGTTACCATTTGAAACGATTGTCCATCCAGAGTATGGTGGAGCTGATGAAGGAACTAGGATTGAGTGACACCATCAATTGACCACCTGAGGTGTACCAATGCATGAATGCTACGGAGACGTGCAAGAACACATCTGAAGATGTATAGCTGAAATGCGGGTAGATGTCTTGATTGTCCATGTGATTTGATGTTGTTGTTGTGATTATTTGTGTGAGAGAAGTTAAAAAGAGAGACCGAGATATTTTGGTAGATTATTATTATTTCATCTTATAAATTATTATGAATTGTCATGTTGTGAATTGTTGTGTTGCACCCAAATTATGTATCGAATGTTTGTGTTTGAGATTTGAGAGGGGGAGGGGGAGGAGGATATTTGGTAGTTATAAAAATCATTACAATGTATAGAGTGAGATTTTTCGCTTGCATCGGAATGTCAGTGGATAGAGAGATAAATTTGGTTAAATTAAATTAAATTAAAATTTAAAATTAAATTGTATTTTTTTAAGAAAGTAGTGAAATTGATTATATGAGTATTTGTTTTTCCCGGTGCAATGCACGGGAATTTTACTATCTTTCATACGTACGACTTTTTGATAATACTGTAACCCAATATGAAATAAAAAGTTTCAAGATGCAACCTTCTATCGTCATAGATGCGAAATCAACAACTGGATGGTGTTCTGATGAAAGTGAGCTTTCTTATTCTTATTTTTTCTCTAGAACCCTATTTTTCTGGTTGGCAATCATAAATCAGAAGAGACTAATCTGAAACTACACCAATAAATACGATCCACCAGACACATGACTCCACGAGTCCATCATTGGTGCTATTCGCATAACTGAAGCAAAGATAGGACGTGAAGGACCTTATATTGATTTGAGCATATAGATGCTACTTCACCATTTCAAAAAAGGTAGATATGCTCACTCGGATGAGAGGCCATGACCCACGAGTTGAGCTAAAGATAGACACATTTTTAGCATGGATCCGAAGGTTGTATGGCTCGTTGAAGAGATCACATGCCAAAGATCTATTGTGTAGAAGTAAATTAAATGACTGTAGCAACGCACAGGCACTCAACTAGTACGGTATAAAAAAGAAGTTTGCACTAAACAACTTAAGCAACCCTATTAATTTATTTCGTTTTGTATGGTGGACGAGATGATCAGATGAGGCGCTGCTTGGCAACAAAACTGAAAAATAATCGAGCTCCATGGCTTACAAAACCTAGGTCTTTTGTTGGGCTTTGATGCATTCAGGTGCATAAGCATAGCTAATAGGCGTAGGCTTAGGTACTAATACAATGGTTAAAGGCAACATTACAATTAGACGACCCTGGACGTCTCCCCTTCTCGCCACTGTAGCAGAAAGGGGCGATTTTTTCACCTCCGGCCAATCCACCTCCTCACCGTCGATCCGCTGGATCCCTCGTCCTCCGACGGCCGCTCCGGCAGCGGGAGGGCGGGGGATCCCCGTCTCACGGTCGTAGTTAGTGTAGGGTTTGTTGGGCTCTCAGATGGCGGCGTCGTGGAGTGGGAGGTGTCGTCGGTGTTGTTTTTGGTGCAGGTTCGCGTCCTCTCCGGCGACGGCGCTCGGTGGAGCTACGTGGCGGGCGCACCTGCTTCCCTGGCACCTGCGGATCGGTGGATCCGCGCTGTGCGGTCTTCCCCGGCCGGTTCCTGCGTGGCGATGGAACGGCGATGTACAGAAGTTGGAAGATGCAGTTTGCGTTGACCTCGTCGATGGTGGTGGCGGTGCAGGGCGGAGGCTCCTCGGAGCCGAGTGGCGTCGACTTCCCGTCCGTGCAGGGGATCCTCCTATTCCAAGGCTTAGGGGAGGTCGTGCGGCGGCGCGCCGGCGTAACGTTCTCGTTGCCGTCTCCGGCGTCGGGGTCCAGGAAGAAGTAGAAGGACCAAGTTGTAATTTCTTGCTTGTTTCTGGACTGATCTGTAAGGATCCGTGGTTAATATAAACTGTGCCTTTCTCGCAAAAAAAAAAAGGTACTAATACAATGGTTATGACAATCTGGCCCTTGCAATAGCGAACTCTGCTATCCTGGATGAACTTTAGCCATTACCACATGAACATGGTCAAAGATGTCGTGCGAGGAACCATGACTCATGGACCCACGACTCACGAGCAACATGAGTGGAGAAGGCGTATCTTCTAGTTCCTGGTGTTTCCCAAACCCATGAACTGAACTGCTGATATTTTCGTCTCATGGCCAAATGTCATGTTTAAACTATGGACGTGAAATTCATATCTACTTCTTTCGCTCTTTCAAGATTGCAAACCTACAGTTTCTGAGATAGCCTCATGTTAGTTGTATGCTGATTTCGATATCATCCTGGTAGGTGCGCATGTATCATGTTTTATCGGACAAAGGCTATTTATTATTTCTCCCGTAGCCGCGCATGTATCATGTTTTATCGGACAAAGGCTATTTATTATTTCTCCCGGGCCGTTGGCAGGGAGAAAGTGGTTTCATTTAGGGTCAATTTAATCCTCTTGTGCAGTCCTGCCCCTCTTGTGTTCATAAAGCATCAGAGTCACCGTGGGCCGTGGGTCGTGGCGTAGAACAATTTCATTCCAAATACTGTATATGGGATGGAGGCTAGTGTAGAAGGAACAGCCCAACCATAGTTAATGGATTAAGTGGATTTTTTCTTAGTTTACGGACCCGACCGACCGATTATGTATATAAACATAAGTATCGAATATCTTGTGTTCACCTTGAAAGTTAGTCATATAATGATCCAAAGCAATAACCTCATCTTTTACCTTAAGACTAGTAGGATCGTGTAATTTAGCATTTATAGTAGTCTTAGAAAAATAAGTGGTATAAAGTGATACCTCGGAAGCCCTTGCCATGAGGAAATTGATGTACTTGTTGCAGAGATGTTCTCGTTTAGAGAGTCGAAGAGTGAAGCGGTTCGTCTTCACGTCCGGACGAGTACTCCTCTTGTGTCAATCACACAATATTAGGTTGCTTCTTGTATGCGATCTTCTTTTTAGAGAAAGAATTCTTGCGTGGAGCCTTTGATTTGTCCTTGAGCACAAGTTTATCACCATGATCTTATCTACTTTTGATAAGGGCATTCGACGACAAAATGAAAACGGTCACCACAACTGTAGCATGACCTTAGTTTTGGACCATAATCATGTAATCTGATACTGCTATGCACACTCCAAATCCTTGGAGGCCCCACAGCAGTAGCCTAGGCAACAAATATCTATGAGGCAGGTGCAGAGCCAACATAATTGCTAAACAAAGCATTATATCATTTTCCTAGGAGAAATAGCTAGGAATCATGTAATTATTGACTATCATGTTGATAGTACACATATATGGCCACAATCCCATTTATTAATGAATTCATATCATCTTATTAGTAAATAACCTAGGAATCAAAGTTCATATCGAGTTCTTACTGTCAGTAAGATAGAAACTGTTACCAGTCCAAGCCATTTTCATGAAATCAGGGATATTGCATTACACTTCTTCACTGCTCAGTTTGACAACAACAACAAAGTTCCAGTAATTTCTTATTGGAGCAAGGTTATAAGTTATCACTGTCAGTAATCATAGAAGTCATGTATCATATTTATACTGCCGAAACTCGACAGAAATAGAACCACCACCAACATGTACTCTACCAGAACCAGACCAGATATCCCAGCTAGGTTAATAGGGTAGTACATCAGTTAACTGCCAAATTACCACTATGCACACTGCTGATGGAGGGGACCATAGTGGTAAACATAGCAGCAAAATGGCATACCATCATCTCAGGATGCATAGAACCCGAGAAACCGTAATCAAGCTGATTAGCACGCAGTCATAAAAGAAGAGCATCTAATTGAGAACAAGTCCCATTATTTGCCTGGGGAGGTGCGTATCAGTATAAGTTCCATCTTGAACTAGATTACAACGACTACTAGAATTAACGACCAGAACACTAGCACCTGTACCAGAAACAAAACCACAATATAAATTCATCGTTGCAGTGAATCGACAGAGGACCTAAGGTCACAAAAACATTTACCCACGCTCATTGCACTAGTAGAGAAAGGCTTATAGATAGATTTATTATCAGTGGAGCATTTCTTTTGAAAATGCTCCACTGATAATTATTAGTGACGCATTTAAAAATATGCTCCACTGATATTTTATTTAACCAATGGCGCACATCGATAAAAATGTGCCACTGATAATATAGGCCCGGCACCCCGGAGGACTGTGGACCAAATATCAATGTCGCATATCACCAAATGCGCCATTGGTATATCCACTCCAATGGAGCATATTCCAAAAAATACGCCATTGATATTTTGTGGGCCTCACCTGGATTCCACCACTCAGAAAGGTGGTAGGATTATCAATGGGGCATATTAGAGATGCGCCACCGACATTTTGTTTTCCAATGGCGCATGTTATAAAATATGCGTCACTGATAAATTCATGTGTATGGATATATATTGAAGTTAACGTGACTAATATTTTTTTAAATAAATTAATAGATTTATTTAAAATAAATGGACTTGCAAATGGATGTCCTTGTTTTAAATAGATTTGTGAATGTTAAACTTAATTACTATTTATTACAAAATATACTAGATAGCATTAAAGAAATATTAATGACAAGTAATATTTTAATATTTTTACATACTTACTAAACTACCTCAGTTAAACCTCGTCGTCCCTTGAATGAAATAAGCCAATCAAATTACAAGGTTACACTCCACGCGGATCAGCCCGTGCAAAACTACCTCAGCCGTCAAAACACCAGGCGATCCAACGATCCCAAAAATAAGCACCGCTGCCAGAAACACAAAACGCAGGAGCCCAACTTCTCCCCACCCATCCTCTCTGCCTAGTCGCCTCCTCCTACGCCAACGCTCCCGAGATCCCCTTTGCGCCGCCACTGTGGCCGAACGATTCCGGCGATGCCACGCGCCGGTGACCTCCACCCCAACACCACCAGCTCCTCCTCCTCCGTCAATCCCCCGGCGTGGAGCCTTTGATCTGTAGCCCCCCGACGAACCGTAGCCAGGGAGCTCGATTCCGGCTACTCAAACTCCGGTCAACGGACCACCCCACCACCGACAAGGCTACCAACGCCGGGTGGGACGCCGCGCTGGTGCGCCTCCTCCGCATCGCCTCCTCCTGCTGACCGCGGAGCAACCACGGGTGGGAGATGCGCGCCAGGATCCACGCAGGCTGGACACCATGGTCGAGCTCGGTCCTATGGCCGGATGAGCCACGGCAGAGAACGAGCGACCAAGGGCAGGGGAGGGGCGCAGCTGCATCCGTCGTCCTGCCAACCGATGGGGCCGAGAACTGCTGGTGACGGCCATGCCCGGCGGGAGGAGCTCGTCTCGGTGCAGGCATGACGGTGGGGAGACACGGAGGGCGAACTGCGGCTGCAAGCGACCATTTCTCCGAGCTCCTGTTGTCGGCCATCTCCACCACCTGCTGCCACTCGCTGAGGTTTCTCTACTACTACTCCATTTATTCTTGCATAAAAATCATGTACGTATTTATTCCTGTTGAATTCGTTAGCTGCGTAGAATCTATGCTTGTATCCTCGTGAGTCTGTCTTGTGCTATTGCTGTCGTGCCGTGGTGTTATATGTTCAGAAACAAAGATGCCATATATGTTGTTTTAGTCGCTCATGTTAAGCTTTGGTAGGTGCCAATGATATTCTGATTGTTGCTAGTGTACATACCTGTGATGTATAATTCTTTGGTTTCTGAGCATGGCCTCAAGATTTGGATAAAAATGGAGCTCATTCCAGTTGTTTATCTATGCCTGAGAATTCCATATATGCAAACTTGTTGTGGGCTGCTGTTTTGTTTGGTTTTTCCAGTGAGGTGAATGTCTTGTATAATATTTGCTGATTAATCAAGTACCTGATCTATTTGTACTTGTTTGTCAATGATTAGTTTTGTGCTACCTATTACTAGAAGAAACAGAGCCTATGCATACAGATGCTCCCACAAATATCATGATGTAATCATGTCCAAAGCGAGTAGACCCTGAACCGAAAGATGAACTGAAAAACATATTTTTTGCCATGTCAACATCAGGCTTTGTGAATCATCTTCAGGTCAAACAGAGGATGTAAGATGTTGCTACACAGTAACAAATTAGTTAGCCATAAATTCTTGACAGGAAATTAACTATCCTTAAGGGTTAAACTAAAAAGAAACTTGAAGCTATGCTATTTTCTTTCTTGTGTGAAACATCATTAGAGGTCACACGATGGGCACACATCCTATTGATTGCAGACAGTTTAAAAAGTTACAGTAAGAGTGTTTTTTTAAATCTTCTGGTAATTTCCTTGTTTAGGCTTCACAGAACTTGATGATATTTCCTTGTTGCTCTGTTTGTCCTTTAGATTTCAGTCCACAACTAGGGAATTCTTACTTGGTTCTTTGTCATCGCTGATTTCTTACAAAAATAATGTGATCTCACCTTGCAGGAGGTTTCCTATCATTTATCCATTTTAAACTGCAGTGCCACTTCTTCATTTTCTTTAGTTTAGTACTTATGGGTTCTTCTTCTTCAGTACAGTACCATTCTTGTTCAGTTCTTCAGCCAACAACTAACAGTCTAGGAGGAGCAACGACTCTGCGGGGGCGTGCTGTTGAGTAGGACCAGCGGTGAGCGCGCGAAGCAGCGGCACAGCGGAGGACCAGCGGAGCAGGAGGAGGTCGAGGACAATGACGAGCTCAGGACCAGAGGTGGGAAGCCGTGAGCGCACCCACTTACAGCCTAAAATGATGATGATCAACTTGTTGTAATGTGTAATGTATGAGATGATGATCAACTTGTTGTATGCAAGACTTGTATAATATTCGGGCACTTGTCACTATATCGGGTTCTAATTGATGTGATGATATATAATTCTATTTGTACTATTATCTTTGTTTCTATACTGTTGTGTACATGTATAAATACCTGAGAGCCCTGTATTCTGTATACCTGTACGAACAGTGGAGCATCTTTTATTCAGCCAGTGGCGCATCTAACATCAGTGGCGCATTTGGATATATGCTCCACTGGTAAAACATCAGGCACATATTGAGGATGTGTCATTGATAATTAATTATCAGTGGCGCATATAATTATCAGTGGCGCAACACTAGTGGCGTATTCCATATGCGCCATTGATATGCTCCACTAACAAGCAATTCTCCACTAGTGTTGATTTCAGAGTGCAGTCGGAGAGGGGAAGAACCATAGATAGGGTAGCGTCTGAGAGTGATAGAAGGAGGGTACTTACCTGGAGGCGAGTCGTAGCTTGCCGAAAAGGGAGCATCGAAAACAAGGGAAAATAGGGCAGCGTGGCGGCACATGGAGCACCAAAGGCACTGCAACTTGCGTCGAGCCACCTGATGTCTGCAAGTGCACATATCGTTTGTAGCTAGTTTCAAAGTATAGATGTCGATTCCACAGGGAGCCGAAAGGTAAGTGTTTATGGGTGAAGTCTCTGTCACACCCAAAGTTGTCACGGGTCTTCGAGTGAATTGACTGCAAGTGTAGAAATAAGAATGGATTTTGGATTAAACTAGATGTATTTAAATAAAACTAAAATGTAAACTTCAAGATTAAAAAGCATAAAAGTAAAAACAGTTTGATTGTTTGTTGTTTTCTGCAGATGATAAAGAAGGCGTGTGGAGATACAGTTCATGGTGATAGTGAATATGCCAGGTGGACAAATAATAAATGTAACAATTATAATCTTATAAGTATATGTGTAGGCGAGCAACCCATAATTGCCGGAACTCCTCTTGATAGATTTCATCTTAACTTCAATAATCCTACTAGACTGTTACCAAAACCATGGTTAGGCACTAGACGATTAAGATCCTTCAGGTTGCTTAGCAATTAAGCTCCTTGAATCAGACTAATGCAATAAGCGCAGTGGTTCCTCGTTATCCTCGAGTCTACTAGTTTCCCATTGATATCTCCATGTCACTCGAGGGTCGCCAGTTTGCTAGCGAGAAAGATCCTATCCATGTAGAACAAAGCATCATGTTGTCTGGGCCCTTAATTAGACAACAAGCATTAGACATCCCACAGATAGTCAAGCACACATAATATAGTAATTAAAATCGATCATAAACTAATGGAAATTATATGAAGGCACATCACATCTCACCAATCCCTTACATCTCCCACGCCAAAGGAACTTACTCACACATGAGTGAAGAAATCATCATCGATATAATTGAATAAAGGGAGTTCATCTCAATATTACCGTGAAGATCCACAATAGAAATAGATAAGTAATCCAACACAATGCAAGATAGGAAGCAACAATCTCAAACCCTAGTCTTGCAAGGTGAAGATCTCTCTCTCTCTCTCTCTCTCTCTCTCTCTCAAGTACAAGTAGTGGCTATAGGGGTGTGTTGGCTAGGAGGTTGAAGATCGTGGAGCGAGATGAAGAACATCTTCTCCTCCTTCTCCGGATCTCTTCTTTCTCCTTTATGGATGGGATGTCGGCTGTTGTGTTCTGTTTTCGCGTATGGCCTCTTCACGAAAGTTGTCCCTTTTGACAAGACGGAGACGGCGACAGCTATACGATGGGAACTATACGACCGGAAAATGTTCCCGCCGTATGGTTGCTTGTTAAAGCTTGTGCTTGCTCCCCTTGATTGCTTCCAAAAAGAGACTTGCTTGTTTTCGCCTGAATATTGTGTTTCCCTTGTTAAAACATTCCGTTGATGTTCAGAACCAGAAACACACATTAAAAACCAAGTTTTCTTCGCTACCGAAGTATTAGCGTTAGGTAAAGCTAGAAAACAATCAAATCCGGAGGAAAACCATCAATAAAAACCATCAAAAATATGTTGAATCTCATAGCTATCACCACCCACAGTGACCATCACCATCTTGTTGGCAATACCACAGCCTCACCCAAGCCAGACCACCACCAGTACACTGCCGGAGCACGGCGAAGCTATGGCATCTGAAACCCTAGACACCACTAGGGGTCAACATGGTTAGATGAGGGTGCTTCCAACAGATCAAAATGGATTATTCGGTGGACCAGAAAAGGAGGAGTCTATTGCGACCAACATTGGCGGTTGGAGTGGCCGGACCGCGCGAGAATCTTGCGGCGACGGCAGCACAGCCGCGCCATCGCAGATGAGAGCGAGAGGAGAATGGTTGGGGTGAAAGTGAAGGGAAGAGGCGGGTCGGGTCAAACTAACCGACCAGGTCAAACCAAGAGGTTGAGCCCAACCAAGGGCCATACTGATTGGTGGGTGATGCATGTAAAATGCATACATGAACTTTGCACTTTATTACTTGATATTCCAGCATATTTGCATCATATATGGTATATATTCATGTTTTATAATGATATTTGGGAATAATTCATACTTCCCATATTGTTTTGGAATTAACCCTGCCGATGTAGAAAACCCCTATTTCAATGTTTTTGACTTTCAGGTACCCAAACGATGGCCAATTAACCTGAAACTTCACGGGACCCTGTATTTATCATAACCAAGAACATTGGGCCAAAGATCCGTGAGAAAAGAAGACCGGGGAGGAAATGAGCCCAGCACACACGACCAGGGGACTAGCCGCGGCTGGTGTGCTCTTTCCCTCCTCGAGTCTCCGATGCCGTTGATTCTTTCGCCAAATGACTTGTCTTGACCTGAAACCTACTATATATACCCCTTTCAGCCATCTTCCACACAAACGGAGGTGGAGATCGAAAACATAGAAATAGAGAGTCAGGAGGCTGTCGCCGGAGAAGATTAGAGAGGGGAAACACCGCCAGAATCGCCTCTGGAGGACTCCACCCCCTCCTGCGTGTTCATCATCAACACCTACAGCAAGATCCTTCCATCTCCCTACTTTAATCTCTTGGCAAACATGATGCATGAACCAATATTTTATCTTCCCTTGATCTATTATGACTCCATGTCTTTGTTTGAGTAGTATATTGTTATGTCCAAAGTAAACTAGTTCGTTTATTGGTTGCATTCAGTGTTGTTATCTTTTATGATTGTCTTCTTGTATAATATATGAGTACACGCATATGTTGGGGAATGCATGTAAGGTGATGACCATGATGTAATGGAGTGGGGAGGGCCATGGAGGATAGAAAACCGTGGTCCAATCCATAAAGCTACATTAGGGGGGACATATATCGAGGACCCTAGAGTTTATAGCTATGATGGGAAAATTATGTCTTAGGAATTCCTATGTTTTCTCAGTAACATGGCCTTAGGATCCATCATAAGAGTTGTGTATGCACATTTATTTGGCTACACCTAATTGAGGCTCTGTCCTGGAAGAAACAATAAACAACCAAAAAACTATTGAAATAACAATTTCCTAAACATTTACTCCCTTAGAGAAACTTGCTACTTGATAAAACTTGCCACCACTCCACTCCACTTCATTAGATTAATTTAACTTGCACTAGTTTACTTGTAGTTTCCACTAACACATACTTTATTTATTTCCTACCTAGTACCAAAACAAAACACACACTTAGATCCTAGCTTTGTATATAAGGCCATATAAGAAGGTTATAGGGCTTTAGAGAATATATAGTTTACCTTCAACTCCTCGTGGGTTCGACATTCAAATACTTATCAAATTATACTACGGTGGTCCCCTGCACTTGGGAGTTTTCAAGATACTTTTCTGGCACCATTGCCGAGGAGCATAGCGCTAGGCTTATATTCTTGCTTGCATTGCTAGTTTATTTTTAGTACCTTTTTCTTTTATATAAAACTAAACCCTAAAAAATTAGATTGGTCCTTTTCCCAAGCTTAACCATGAGATATATGATTTTTATGTCAAATATATTCTTTTGGACACTAACCTTTTGAATGTAAGAAACCATCTTAAAAGTTGTCAACACCCAGATTTTTAATCCCAGATGCCCGTTATGCCATACCTCGCAATCCCAGGATTACCATTTTTGCGAGACATAACGGATTGGATATCACAGTACATCATCCATTACAAACCATACATAAGGTCTTACACAAATAAGGATATCATGATCCAGTCTTAATACAACAAGCAGCGGAAATAAAAGATAAGCGTAGCAGTGGGGTCCATCTTCGAGGCAGTAATCTTGTGAAAGGCAGATAGTCCTAGTTATCATAGCCGTCCTGTTGGCCATCATCTTGATAGTCTCCTTCATAGTCTGGCCAAGAGAATAGCCTGGGACAAAAGCCATGAGTACTCTTTAAGTACTCGCAAACTACCACTAACAAGTAGTATAGTTCTAAGTTAAAGTGCTAACTCTATGTTTAACTATAAAGTTAAGTTTGAAACCTAAGCTGAGTTCTGAAGCAAAGAAAGATAAAATAAAATTCTAGAATCACTTAAGTTGGGAAGCTATTGTCATAAACACAACCCTGTTGTGGTCAAGTCAAGATTCATCATTCATTTCATCAGTTGTTTTGAAAACATATGACAACGAAACAATATGGCCATTCCAACTGTCCATAACCGTGGACGCGGCTATTCGAATAGTTTGACACTCTGTAGAGGTGGTACACTTTCACCACAAGATTCGATACATCTGTCAGGTAATAACCCTGAATCATCATACTTAGTATGCAGATAATCAAACATAACCTTTCCTTTACGCACCCTAGTATAAGCACCTCTTCTATGAGCATGGCCTCCCAACCATGACCATCTGTCATCTTGGGCACTGCATAGGTGGACAACATTGAGAAGTAGCCTCAGCTCAAACCTCTCCCGCGAGGGAACTAATACTCATGCATATAAACTTCCAGCTAATCCTTACCCAATTCAGGTAGTGTGGTTGTATGGTAAATTTGGAATGGTATTGCATCCGAATCCAACCATCAGTTTTATAAAAGGGTTAAGGCTCATGCCTCAACATTTCACCATCATAAACCATTTGTGTTTCTCAACACATGTCAAAACATCTCAATAGAATGACTCATCATTCCAAGGTTTTCATAATTCATTTTCACCAAGTGCTCCCATCTAAAGTGACTCAAGTTTTTCTCTACTCTAAACTACTAAGTTAAGAGTGTTCGCTAAAGTGGAAATGATGGGATCAATCTCATGCCATAGAATGACATCTAAAGGGGTTCTAAATAGGTCAAGTTTTATACTCTTTATGCTACCTTCAAAACAAGTAGAGAACTTTGTGTAATTTAAAGGAAGTAAAGCTTGTAAATAAGACTTGGGGTAAATACTAGTCAAAGTGGTATAATCAAAGCATGCCTAAAGCATCTTTGCTAAACCATCTAGTTCAGTCCTAGCTTGCTAAGCATTATACTTGCAAGTGTTAGCTTGCATTGTTAATGGTGGCTTGCTAGAGTAAGTTTTGCAAGGGTTAGCTTGCCAATAATAGCTTGCCTTAGTTGGTGCAGTGGTTGAAGTTTTCTTCTTCTTCTTCTTGGTAGAACTCCTCCTCCTCGTAAGCTTGGTCGGTACTATCGTCTATAAATACATACAGAGTACACAATCACCAAACAATACTTAACTAGTCTAATTAGTACTCTAAGGCACACAATTGATGATCTATTATCATCACAAGCATCACAAGTTTTATTCAATAGTTTTCTCCTTTTTATTTTAGAAAAGTAATTTCTACTCATTGAAAAATGAACTAAGATTTAATATTCACCACTTAAAATATGGGATCATGTGGACACATGTCATCACCACATATTCTAACATGTGGGAATGTAATTTAAGGGTTGGATCATAATTACTTTGGTTTAAGTTCATTATTTAATGATTTAAAGTGACTAGAAATGCCTATATAGCATTATTTGGGTACTAGTCCAAAGTCACTGCATGTAAACCTTAATATTATTACATATTCAGATAGGTATGATGAAATGTGATTTTTGAGAGTTGGAATCAACTCAAAAGCTAACTTGGTTGATTTTATAAAAATGTTGCAAGGTGCAAATGCTTCTGTTTGTTATTTTTACTAGGAGAGATTCTATAATTCTAATTGAATTAAATCCAACAGGCTTGGATAGATAATTTCAATATCTTTCAAGCAAAATTGGTTTAATGCAATTTGGATTTGTCAAACTCCCAGAATTGATTTTTAAACTAGTGAACAGAAACTAGATTAACTCTAAATAGAAAAAACTAAATTTGAAACTTTCACACGCGCGGGAAGTAACTAGGGCCCATTGCCACGACAAGAGCCAGCTGCCTGACAGGCAGGCTCCACCGGTCAGCGGCACAACTTAACCGAAACGGTATCTAGCATCCTGGGCCACACGATCTAAAGATGATCCAACGGTGGTGAGTCATCATCGACGACGGATCACTCCAGCGAGAACGTGACCTAGACGCGGCGATGGGGGTCGATTGGGGGCATACCAGGGCTCCAACAAGGTCGGCAAGGCGGGCAAACGGGCTGGTAGACGACGGCAAGGCGAGGCGCGGTTGAGGCGGAGCTTGGGGTGCTCTAAATCGCAAACGCCCTTCTCCTCCTGCTACGGCGGCTTCGGCTTCAATTCCGGCGAGACAGAGCTCGAGCGGCTTCGACGAGAGGTGGGTAAGAATCAGTGAGAGGTGAGGAGTGTGGGAGTGTGGAGAAATGGTGCTGGGGTGGCCGCTTTATATAGGGTTGATGAGGGGACAGAACGGGCGACGGTGAGGTCATCGGTGACGATGCTGCGGGGCTCTCTCGGCATGGGCGAGGGCGGCGTTGGAAGTTCTATTCCCCGGCGGTCCTCTAAGGCTTAAAGGCGCGGCAAGGCGAAGTCTCTACTGGTCGGGAGCGTGCGATGAACTGCGCGCAGATGGCGGTGTTCGATGCTGTTCCTTCGGTCTGTTGGTCGCGAGGCGGCGAACGACGATGTTCGGGCGGTTGTTGGACCTGCTGCGGCTGCTGACTGATGACCCACAAGTATAGGGGATGTATCACAGTATTTTTGATAAGTAAGAGTGTCAAACCCAACGAGGAGCAGAAGGTGCTGGCTAGTGGTATGGATCAGGAATTCTCTGCAAATACTTAGCAAACGGATTTTTAGGGGTTTTTGATAAAGCAAGTAAACAAAGTACGAGTAAATAAAAGATAGTAAGAATGAATGCAGCAAGTGGCCCAATCCTTTATGCAGCAAAGGACAAGCCGGCTATATTACTTAAGATGACCAAACGTTCTCGAGGACACATGGGAAGACTGTCAACTGCTTTCGCTTCATATAGTCGATTAATCTTCTCTAGCTTGCTAAGTGTTGTGTGGGTGAACCTGTGCTAATGTACCGCCCCATCCAAGACTAATACATACTTGTGATTATACCCCTTACAAACATCCGTAAGTACAAGAAAGTAATTAAGGTAGAAACCTAACCACAACTTTAAACTCTAAGACCCTTACGTCCCTTGTGCAATTGTTTCCTAACGAGGGTTCAGGTTTCTGTCACTCCGGCAACCCCTACGATTAGTAGCAAAATACACAATGCATTCCCCTAGGACCATATAGGTGAAGTGTCATGTAGTCTACGTTCACATGACACCACTAGAAGAAGTACACCACAACTTAAATAACAATCTATTGAATCTTTCTCAACACAACTCCACTACTAACAACAAGACTTCTCCCATGTCCTCAAGAACAAAACGAACTACTCACAAGACATCATATGGATCATGATCAGAGATGGAATAATGATGTATAACAATCTAAACATAAACAATAATTCAATGGTTCACCCAATAGCATCAAATACAAGGAGTAATCAACACCAGGAAAGTTTCCCCTATGAACTATGCAAGATTCAACGCAATTGTTACAGCAATATGGAGATGGTGATGAGGATGCTGATGGTGATGATGGTGGTGGTGATGATGATGATCCCGATGAAGTCCAACTTGATGGTGGTGTTGATGGCGATGATCTCCCCTCTCCGGGAAAAAATTCCCCCGACAGAAATCTGTTTGCCGGAGAGATCTTTCTCTCTCGGTGTTTTCTGCCCCGCAGAGGCGGCGGAATCTTTCTATGGTCGCTCCTGAGTCTTAGGGTTTCGGGAGGATGATATACGCCAGAGGGGAGAGGTTGGAGTGGGCCAGGGTGGCCACACCACCTCCAGGCGCAGCCTAGGCCTGCCCGCGCCATGGGTTGGTGTGGGCCCCCTGTGGCCCACCTCCACTCCATCTTCTGGCATCCTTAGTCTTCTGGAAAAATAGGATTTTCCATATATTTTCCGAGATTTTCTGATCTTCGCGAATTTTTCCTCCAAACAGCACCTTTTCCATCAGAATCCTGACTGTAGCGGTCCATGCTCCAAAAGTCATCAACCATGCAAAAATAGATAAAATAACATAAGTATCACCTCTCAAGACGAAATATATCAATGAATAATAGTGAATTAATACATAGAATAGTGATGCAAAATGGACGTATCACTGACACGCAGTGCTAGAGCTAGGCGCGGTCTGTGCGGCTCTAGTGGGCGCGACGCTCCACGGTGATCGGCATGGCGGACATCGGCAAGGGCGCGAGCAATTGAGGCTTGTCCTCCGCTAGTTTTTGGTCGGGGGCTGGTCGAGGCGACGCGGTGTGATGGCGCTTGTCTCCCAGCAAGCGAAGGAGAGCGGGCCGAGGCGAAGCGGTCCATGGTCGACCTGGCAAAGCTTCCGGCGAAGTTACCGGAGCGATGAGAGAGGGAGAGAGGGTTAGGGCCGGGGTTCTAGCTGGGGGAACCAGGGGACCAAGTTAGGCGCAAATGGTGACCAAAACTACTGCTCACTATAGTGTTCTAAGATTTGCAAGATTTGTGCCTGCCACCTGTTCGACATAATGGCCGCAAGAAGCAAATTTTTTATTTTGGGTTCAAAAATTTTGAGTGATCTCCACTAGTACTAGGTAGTCTCTGGTTGCAAGGGTTTTGAAAATGGAGTTCATTTGGATGGTTTTTGAAATAGGGTGATCTAGGAATATGCATTGAATTCAATTTTCCCATGCCATTTAAAATTAGTGTTTGAATATTTTTGGAATATCACAAAGTGGGCCTTGGTAGATCTTTACTTGTACTAGTAAGGGGTGCAAAGATCTAGAATTATTTCTGTTGGGAAATGAGTGCTAGGAACACTCAAAGTAGTGTAGTGGATTAAAATGACCAAAATGACCATTCCTCATTTTAATTGTTTTTGATTTGATTTTCTTTGGAATTTGCTTGGGAACGATTTAGATGATGTTTAATTTACTATAGAAACATTTTACAACCAATGGATCAATCAATGATGACCATTCACAAAGATTTCAAAATAAGGCCTTTCTTATATGCATGCTTAAATACTTTAAAGAGAAAAAGTTTTTGTTAACCCTAAATTTGATGATTCAGATCTTGATAAGCTTGGATTAAAGTTTTGGGATGTTACAAACCTTCCCCCCTTAAACAAAATCTCGTCCCGAGATTTAAGAAAGAAAACTAGGAACTAAAGAGATCTGGGAACCCAGTCGTAATGTAATCTTCTCGCTCCTAGGTAGCTTCTTCTTTCAGTATGGTTGCTCCACTGAATCTTGAGAAACTTGATATTCCAAGTCCTGGTGGTTCTGTAAGCTTCTTCTAAGATACGAATGGGCACTTCCGGATAGGTCAGGTCATTGTTGATCTCTATAGCTTGGTGATCGATGTTCTTGAAAACTTCAGTCTTCTCCGGCACTTATATGCATTTGCGAAGTAACGAGATATGGAACACATTGTGGATGGCTGACATCTCTTCAGGTAGTTCCAATTGATACGATACTTCTCCTCGATGGTTCAGAATTTTGAAGGGCCCGATATATCTGGGGGCTAACTTCCCTTTCAGACTAAAGCGTTGAGTTCCCTTCAATGGTGAAACCTTGAGATATACAAAATCTCCGACATTGAAAGTCAGGTCTCTCCTTCTCTTGTCAGCATAACTCTTTTGTCTAGATTGGGCGGTCTTGAGGTGCTCACGGACTTTGTGAACCTTCTCTTTGGCTTTTCGGAGAATGTTGGGTCCAAAGATCTGACTCTCTCCTACTTGCGACCAATTCAAAGGGGTGCGACACTTTCTTCCGTATAGGAACTCAAATGGTGCCATTTGCAAACTAGCTTGATAACTGTTGTTATATGAGAATTCTCCGAAAGGTGGGTAGTCTTCCCATTTTGATCCATATTCCAACACACAAGCTCTAAGCATATCCTCTAGGATCTGGTTGACTCTCTCAGTCTGTCCATCAGTTTGTGGGTGATAAGTGGTGCTGAAGTTCAACTTGGTTCCCAGTCCTTCCTGAACTTTCTGTCAAAATCTCGAGGTAAACTGGGTTCCTCGATCTGATACTATGGTCTTGGGGGTTCCATGCAGACTAACAATCCTAGCAATATACAGTTCAGCTAGCTTTGCACTCTGTTAGGTAGTCTTGACAGGTATAAAGTGGGCTACCTTGGATAGTCTATCAACTATGACCCAGATTGAGTCATTTCCCCTACTGGAAGTAGGCAAACCGGTGATAAAGTCCATTCCGACGGAATCCCATTTCCATTCCGGAATCTGCAATGGTTGCAATAGTCCTGCAGGTCTCTGATGCTCTGCTTTGACTCTTTGACAGATGTCACATTTGGCGATGTAGCTTCCGATTTCTCTCTTCATCTTGTGCCACCAAAATTGCTCTTTCAAATCCTGATACATCTTAGTTCCTCCGGGGTGGATAGAATAAAGAGTATCATGAGCTTCCTTCATGATAACTTGCTTCAGTTCCGAATCTGCTGGCACACAGATACGTCCTTTGTACCACAATACTTCTTCTTCATCTTCCGTGAATCCAGGTACCTTGCCTATACCAATACGACGTTTGATTCCGTCGATACTTTCATTCCCCCTCTGGGCTTCCTTGATTTGGCTAATCAAAGTGGGTTGAAGTTCAATGCTAGCTAAGAATCCTTTGCTAACCAATTTAGTCCTGAAATGCTCCAACTCTTCATACAAACTTGGTTTCTTCTCCTTGATCATGGTGTTTAGTCTACACGGCAATCTGCTAAGAGCATCTGCTACCACATTGGCTTTGCCGGGGTGATAGTGAATGTCAAGGTCATAATCCTTGATTAACTCTATACATCTCCTTTGCCTCATATTCAGCTCCTTCTGAGTGAAAATATACTTCAAGCTCTTGTGATCCGAGTAAATCTCACAGCGATTACCCATCAGATAATGACGCCATGTCTTCAATGCCAAAACTATGGCTGCTAATTCAAGATCATGGGTCAGATAATTCTGCTCATGCTGCTTTAGTTGTCGAGACAGATAGGCTATGACTTTGCCTTCTTGCATTAATACACATCCGAGACCAATCTTGGATGCATCACAATATACATCAAACGGCTTCTTGATGTCTAGCATGATCAATATTGGGGCTGATATCAATCTCTTCTTGACTCTGAAGCGGCTTCACATTTGTCAGTCCATTCAAACTTCTTGTCCTTCTTCAACAATTGGGTCATGGGTCGAGCTATGCTCGAGAATCCTTCTACGAACTTGCGGTAGTATCCCGCTAATCCGAGAAATGCACGGACTTGGGTTTGAGTGGTTGGGGCTTCCCATTCTTCGACATCTTTGATCTTGGCGGGATCAACGGAGACTCCTCCGGCAGACACAATATGTCCTAGGAATCCTACTTCTTTCAGCCAAAACTCACACTTGCTGAACTTGGCATATAACTGATGCTCTCTCAGGGTTTCTAGGATGATTCTCAGATGTTGCTCATGCTCTTCTTCTGACTTGGAGTAGATAAGGATGTCGTCGATAAACACAACTACAAACTTATCTAGGAACTTCATAAAGATCTTATTCATGAGATTCATGAAATAAGAAGGGGCATTGGTTAATCCAAAAGACATAACCGTATACTCGTATAAACCATAGCGAGTAGTAAAGGCGGTCTTCGGAATATCCTTTGCACGAATCTTAAGTTGGTGATAACCAGTCCTAAGATCAATCTTTGAGAATACCTGGGCTCCAGTCAACAGATCAAATAGATCCTCTATCTTTGGCAAGGGGTACTTATTCTTGATGGTGACGTCATTCAACTTTCTACAATCTGTACACAGACGATTGCCTCCATCTTTCTTGTCGACGAATAACACTGGTGATCTCCATGGCGATGCGCTTGGCTGAATCAAGCCTGTTGCTAACATGGCATCTAACTGCTTCTTCAACTCAACTAACTTTGAGGGGTTCATGCTATAGGGTCTCTGGGCTATGGGTCCGGTTCCGGGGATTAGTTCGATGATGAACTCAATATCCCTATCTGGGGGCATACCTGGCAATTCATCTGGGAATACGTCAGGGTATTCATAGACTACTCTGGCTTGGTCTATGGTGGGTAGGGCTAGACTCTTGTTGCACTTGAATTGACGGGGTAAGGTTTCAGAGATATGTTCTACTATGACTCCAGAGCTACTGGTCATGGTGATGGCTTTCTTAGCATAGTCTATCAGTCCTTTATGCCTTGACATCCAGTCCATACCTAGTACTACTTCCAATCCTTTGGTTCCAAGTACTATAAGGTTGGCATAAAAATCTATCCCATGTATTCTGATACATACAGCTTTGCAAATTTTTCTAGATTTTGTAGTTGAACCGGGGATTTGAACTATCATGACATGCTTCAGGTTGGTTGGGTGAATCTTACTAGTGCATGCAAATTCTTCGGTGACAAATGAATGTGATGCTCCCGAATCAAACAATACTCTTGCTAAAACTGAGTTGACAGAAAACATACCCAGCACTACATCTGGTGCTTCTTGGGCTTCTTCGGAGTTCATGTGGAAGAGACGACCGTTGCGGTTATGAGGGTTCCCTGGTTCAAATCTTCTTCCTTGTTGAACACGACGCTGCTGTTGAGCTGGGGCATTCACGTTGGCATTGGCGGCAGTCTTCTTGGGATACTCATTGGAATAGTGACCCTTCACTCCACACTCGAAACAAGTGATCTGGGACTTGTCCTTGATCATGACAGCACAACATTGCTGCCGATTGGGTGCGGTTGTTGTTGTTATTGTTGTTGCTCTTGGGAGGTGCATGGTTGAAATTGTTGGCATTGCCAGAGTTGTGATGGTTTCCTCCGGACTTCACATTTCCTCCGCTACGGTTGGGGTAGCTGGGGCGAGACGTTGGGGGTCGGTTGTTCCTTGGTGCATATCCCGATGAGGGGTTGGGACGGTACTTATGGTGACTGCTAGATCCTGATTGCTGCATCATATGACGTCTGCGATCGTCGTTTGCCTGATTAATCTTCCCTTCCATCTGAATGGCAGAGTCGACTAGATCTTCGAGATCCTGGAAACGGATGTTGACGAGGACAGTCTGCATCTCATCATGCAGTCCGTTCAAGAATCTCTCCTTCTTCTTGGCCTCCGTGTTGATCTCATCAGGTGCATATCTGGCAAGTGACAGGAATCTGTCATGGTATTCTACCACAGTCATTCTTCCTTGCTTCAATTCACGGAACTCATCTCTCATTCGGTTGACTAGACCCTGCGGCACGTGGGTGCGGCTAAACTTGACTTTGAAAGCTTCCCATGTCATCACTTGACCATGGTTCATATTGCGGATACTAGTCCACCAAGCTCTTGCATCTCCCGCCAAATAGTGGGTGGCAAAGAGAACTTTCTCGTTTTCATCAACTCCTGCAACTTCTAAGTTGTTTTCCATCGTCTGTAACCAATCATCAGCATCTAACGGGTTTTTAGATTGGTTGAAGATTGGGGGATTGGTATTCTGAATTTTTTTGAGTTTGGATCCATGGTGATCCTGATTTCCATGCCCTTGGCTGTTGAGAGCCATCTGGGCGATCTGCTGCAATGTTGCTAAGTTGGCTTGACGTTCTGCCCTGCTTGCTTCACGGTCTGCAATGAGATTCTGCAAGATCTGCAGCATTGGGTCTTGCGACGAGCTGCTCCCTCCTTGGTTTCCACGAGTCATCTAAAGATTGAGATAGATATAGGGGTAAGAGGGAAATTCTAAGGTTTATGGTTTTGGTTTCAAATCTAAAACTTTGAGTTAGACTCAGGTTTTCCAACTAACTTCATTTCATTCATGCAAACAAGCACCCGATACAACGCTCACCACAACAATCAAAGGGAAAACAGATGGTTTGAAGAACCATTCTACAAGCTACGATACAGTGGGACCGATACATCTCATGCTATGACAGTACTCTAGTGCATCTACTCATCGTCGATGAAGTCGGAGTCCTCATCGTCAGTGTAGAAGTCCACAACATCCTCCTCCAGAAAGTCATCATCATTGCTGAGGTAAGAATCCATGTCTCCCTGGATGTCTTCACCCTCATCTTCTTCCTCCTTTGCTGCAAGGTGAGCTTCTTGCTCCTTGACGGTCTTCTCGAGGCCGGCCACCTTCTTGCGAAGACGGGCGATGGTGCGATCCTTCTTGGCACGCTGGCGGCGAAGAGACTAGCGATCTTGCACGAGCAGTGCGAAAGTCTGAGCCTTCTGGTCGGCAATGGCACGGTTCTGGTTGGCTAACTCTCTAGCATTGTCCAGTTCCTCATGCGTCGTGCAAAGAAGAAGTCAAGATTCTCCACTTGACGCCTCAACTCTGGGTGACTTGGCATCTCCATTGGCATTCCCATGAAGTCACGTCTTGCATAGTGAGCAAAACGGGTTCCCTGGAGTTGGTTGACACTGGGGGCACATAGACGTGCGAGAGCTTCATGCATTGCCCTGGCTAATCCATCTAGCCAGTTGTTCTCTCTCACGGAGAACTGGATTCTCCCGGACGTTGGTGTTTTGATGCTTCCTCTAAGATCCGTGGTGACTAGCCACTGTAGGTCTCCTCCTGGGGGTCCTAGAAGTTGAGCTCCAAGAAACTCCGGATGTGGGCGTCTCAGTAACTCCGACAGTGAATCCAGATCCCTTTCGAAGATCAGCTGACCTCCATTTCCCAACTGGTAAAACTTGCTGAACTGAGTCTCCATCTACAAGAATTAAGGATGAGGAAATTAGTGAAGTGATCATGTGTGTCAAATTTTAAGTAGTAATGTAAGAATTTTGAGGAACATGAATTTTTGAGAAAGAATGAATCCACAAGGATAAGACAGGAGATAGTTTTTCGTAAATACTCACTTTGGTTTTGAAACTAAGTTTTTGTTCGGACGTCCATTCTAACTAGGGTCTCCTATGGTCAGGATGGCTCTAATACCAACTTGTCAACACCCGGATTTTTAATCCCAGATGCCCGTTATGCCATACCTCGCAATCCCAGGATTACCATTTTTGCGAGACATAACGGATTGGATATCACAGTACATCATCCATTACAAACCATACATAAGGTCTTACACAAATAAGGAGCTCATGATCCAGTCGTAATACAACAAGCAGCGGAAATAAAAGATAAGCATAGCGGTGGGGTCCATCTTTAGGGGCACAGGCAACGCTGACGAAGGCAGATAGTCCTAGTTATCATAGCCGTCCTGCTGGCCATCATCTTGATAGTCTCCTTCATAGTCTGGCCATGAGAATAGCTAGGGACAAAAGCCATGAGTACTCTTTAAGTACTCGCAAACTACCACTAACAAGTAGTATAGTTCTAAGTTAAAGTGCTAACCTATGTTTAACTATAAAGTTAAGTTTGAAACGTAAGGTGAGTTCTGAAGCAAAGAAAGATAAAATAAAGTTCTAGAATCACTTAAGTTGGGAAGCTATTGTCATAAACACAACCCTGTTGTGGTCAAGTCAAGATTCATCATTCATTTCATAAGTTGTTTTGAAAACATCTGACAACGAAACAGTATGGCCATTCCAACTGTCCATAACCGTGGACGCGGCTATTCGAATAGTTTGACACTCTGTAGAGGTGGTACACTTTCACCACAAGATTCGATACATCTGTCAGGGAATAACCCTGAATCATCATACTTAGTATGCAGATAATCAAACATAACCTTTCCTTTACACACCCTAGTATAAGCACCTCTCCTATGAGCATGGCCTCCCAACCATGACCATCTGTCATCTTGGGCATTTCATAGGTGGACAACATTGAGAGGTAGCTTCAGCTCAAACCTCTCCCGCGAGGGAACTAATACTAATGTATATAAACTTCCGGCAAAGCCTTACCCAATTCAGGTAGTGTGGTTGTATGGTAAATTTGGAATGGTATCGCATCCGAATCCAACCATCAGTTTTATAAAAGGGTTAAGGCTCATGCCTCAACATTTCACCATCATAAACCATTTGTGTTTCATTAACACATGTCAAAATATCTCAATAGAATGACTCCTCATTCCAAGGTTTTCATAATTCATTTTCACCAAGTGCTCCCATCTAAAGTGACTCAAGTTTTTCTCTACTCTAAACTACTAAGTTAAGAGTGTTCACTAAAGTGGAAATGATGGGATCAATCTCATGCCATAGAATGACATCTATAGGGGTTCTAAATAGGTCAAGTTTTATACTCTTTATGCTACCTTCAAAACAAGTAGAGAACTTTGTGTAAATTAAAGGAAGTAAAGCTTGTAAATAAGATTTAGGGTAAATACTAGTCAAAGTGGTATAATCAAAGCATGCCTAAAGCATCTTTGCTAAACCATCTAGTTCAATCCTAGCTTGCTAAGCATTATACTTTCAAGTGTTAGCTTGCATTGTTAATGGTGGCTTGCTAGAGTAAGTTTTGCAAGGGTTAGCTTGCCAATAATAGCTTGCCTTGGTTGGTGCAGTGGTTGAAGTTTTCTTCTTCTTCTTCTTCTTGGTAGAACTCCTCCTCCTCGTAAGCTTGGTCGGTACTATCGTCTATAAATACATACAGAGTACACAATCACCAAACAATACTTAACTAGTCTAATTAGTACTCTAAGGCACACAATTGATGATCTATTATCATCACAAGCATCACAAGTTTTATTCAATTGTTTCCTCCTTTTTTATTTTAGAAAAGTAATTTCTACTCATTGAAAAATGAACTAAGATTTAATATTCACCACTTAAAATATGGGATCATGTGGACACATGTCATCACCACATTATCTAACATGTGGGAATGTAATTTAAGGGTTGGATCATAATTACTTTGGTTTAAGTTCATTATTTAATGATTTAAAGTGACTAGAAATGCCTATATAGCATTATTTGGGTACTAGTCCAAAGTCACTGCATGTAAACCTTAATATTATTACATATTCAGATAGGTATGATGAAATGTGATTTTTGAGAGTTGGAATCAACTCAAAAGCTAACTTGGTTGATTTTACAAAAATGTTGCAAGGTGCAAATGCTTCTGTTTTGTTATTTTTACTAGGATAGATCTATAACTTTAATTGAACTAAATCCAACGGGCTTGGATAGATAATTTCAATACCTTTCAGGCAAAATTGGTTTCATGCAATTTGGATTTGTCAAACTCCCAGAATTGATTTTTAAACTAGTGAACAGAAACTAGATTAAATCTAAATAGAAAAAACTAAATTTGAAACTTTCACACGCGCGGGAACTAACTGGGCTGGCCCAGCTACGCACAACACGCGTAGCGGGCTGCCTGATAGGCGGGCTCCACCGGTCAGCGGCACAACTTAACCGAAACGATATCTAGCATCCTGGGCCACACGATCTAAAGATGATCCAACGATGGTGAGTCATCGTCGACGACAGATCACTCCGGCGAGAACGTGACCTAGACGCGGCGGTGGGGGTCGATTGGGGGCATACCAGGGCTCCAGCAAGGTCGGCGAGGCGGGCAAACAGGCTGGTAGACGACGGCGAGGCGAGGCGCGGTTGCAGCAGAGCTTGGGGTGCTCTAAATCACAAACGTCCTTCTCCTCCTAATACGGCGGCTTCAGCTTCAATTCCGGCGAGATAGAGCTCGAGCGGCTTTGGCGAGAGGTGGGTAAGAATCAATGAGAGGTGAGGAGTGTGGGAGTATGGAGAAATGGTGCTGGGGTGGCCGCTTTATATAGGGTCGACGAGGGGACAGAACGAGCGACGGTGAGCTCATCGGTGACGACGCTGCGGGGCTCTCTCGGCATGGCGGCGTTAGGCGGTTCCCGGCTGTCCTCTGAGGCTTAAAGGCGCGGCAAGGCGAAGTCTCTACTGGTCGAGAGCGTGCGATGAACTGCACGCATACGGCGGCGTTCGACGCTGTTCCTCCAGTCTGTTGGTCGCGAGGCGGAGAACGACGATGTCCGGGCGGTTGTTGGACCTGCTGCGGCTGCTGACACGGAATGCTAGAGCTAGGCGCGGTCTGTGCAGCTCTGGCGGGCGCGACGCTCCAGGGTGATCGGCATGGCAGACAGCGGCAAGGGCGCGAGCAATTGAGGCTTGTCCTCCGCTCGTTTTTGGTCGGGGGCTGGTTGAGGCGACACGGTGTGATGGCGCTTGTCTCCCAGCAAGCGAAGGAGAGCGCGGGACGGGCTGAGGCGAGCGGTCCGTGGTCGACCTGGGCAAAGCTTGGGCGAAGTTCTGGAGCGAGCAGTGGAGAGGGAGAGAGGGTTAGGGCCGTGGTTCTAGCTAGGGGAACGAGGGGACCAAGTTAGGCCTAAATGGTGACCAAAAATACTGCTCACTATAGTGTTCTAAGATTTGCAAGATTTGTGCCTGCCACCTGTTTGACATAATGGCCGCAAGAAGCAAAAATTTGAATTTTGGGTTCAAAATTTTTGAGTGATCTCCACTAGTACTAGGTAGTCTCTGGTTGCAAGGGTTTTGAAAATGGAGTTCATTTGGATGGTTTTTGAAATAGGGGTGATCTAGGCATATGCATTGAATTCAATTTTCACCTGCCATTTAAAATTAGTGTTTGAATATTTTTGGAAGATCACAAAGTGGGCCTTGGTAGATCTTTACTTGTACTAGTAGGGGGTGCAAAGATCCAGAATTATTTCTGTTGGGAAATGAGTGCTAGGAACACTCAAAGTAGTGTAGTGGATTAAAATGACCAAAATGACCATTCCTGATTTTTAATTGTTTTTTATTTGATTTTCTTTGGGATTTGCTTGGGAATGATTTAGATGATGTTTAATTTACCATAGAAACATTTTACAACCAATGGATCAATCAATGGTGACCATTCACAAAGATTTCAAAATAAGGCCTTTCTTATATGCATGCTTAAATACTTTAAATAGAAAAAGTTTTTGTTAACCCTAAATTTGATGATTTGGATCTTGATAAGCTTGGATTAAAGTTTTGGGATGTTACAAAAGTGTCTAGGAATAAGATGACAAAAACCTAAGCTTGGGGATGTCCATGCCACCCCATTAATAAGAGGAAAAGGAAGAACAAGTGGAGGAAGAATGGAGTAGCTACCCATCTCCTACACCGAACAATGGTAATGAACACATTCTTAGTAATGATGATGATCTTTCATTGTCTAGTAGTCCTATATGTGGATCAATTATGAAAAATATATGGGAGGATGAAAGTGATATAATTGAGTTATATGATCCAATATTCTCATTATATGACTTGTATTTATATGGTGAATCTATTCAAAACTATGAGATTAAGTTTGCTTTTTGTGCTTGCAAGTATTATGAGAGAGTAAGAGATAAGATCCCTCTTTATATTCTATGTTATTTAAAATACAAGCGACTGATCATTATATGCATTGGATACCACAACCTTTCTACTATTTATTCATATATAAAATGCAATCGCATAGGAAGAGAGTTAGACTTAAAATAAAATGGTTTAATGTTTGTGGTGTGTTCCTGATGATTTAATTTCCTATTCAGTCTGAGCACACCTTTAAATCTTATAAATATGTAAAATAACTTTACCTAGTGATTCCTAAAAATTAGTTTAAGATTTTCACTTTTTATAAAATTTGGGAAAGTAAATGAGAAGGATGAGCAATGGAGAAGTTGGGGCGACCTTGAACATGTGTTGTTCATGCCAATGGAACCATTGCAAAATCTCTATAAATAAAACTTCTCCCATTATAAAACAAAATAAAAAAGAGTGTTTATTACTACTGTAACATCACCCTTGTATCTTACTTTCTCATCTTTGTGCCAAGAATAACCTCTTTTGAGAGGTAAGATCAAACAAATGTAACTTGCTGTCTAGAAAACAGATTTCTAAGCTTCACTGTGAAAAATATTAAAGATCACAGAAGAGGAATTTTGACCCGAAATTGCACGTCAGAAATATTCAGCTCTTTACCCACATTTCATTAGTTCAAAGTTTTTTGATTGGAGAAAAGTAAGTGCCTCTAAAAATTCGATATTTACAGACTTTCCAGTTTTTGTCAGATTTTATTTCTATTATGCATTAGTCTTGTTACCTTTGTTCTGTGCGGTTCCTTTTTATAAAAGAGCAATACGAAACCATAGTAACAGTAGCTAATGTTTATTTCATGGTATTTCTTTGTTGTACCTATTTGGATTTAATTTATGGAGGCACTAACCACTCTAATCAAGTTTTATGATGAGTTTTGTGTGGAAAGAGTTTTCAAGTGAAAGAGTTGAGGATGATTAATGAAGATTAAGAAGGTCGAACGATCAAGCTTGGGGATGTTATCCTAGGAGAATCCAAATTTATAAAAGGAATACAAGTATTCAATATTGAGGATGTCCAAGCTACCTCATAAGCTCAAACTATCTTGATATCAAGTAAGTAAGCCTAGCTATATGGCTATAAAGAAAGCACTTTGTGAGAGGCAACCCGATTATTTTTGTTTTGATTTTCTTTGTATCCTATTGCTGTAACAATAGACCTTAGTTTTTGTTTTTGTTCTGGAATTTTCAATAAATTACCATGTTTTACCCATTTTGTATTGAAAGAGTTGAACATAAATATAGAGTTGTAGATTCCTGCACGAGTCTTTATACCGTATGATTTTTCATATTTTTTCTGTAACTCCGATTGAGCTCATATTTTAAATGTAGTTACAAATTTTCATCCTATGTATTGTCAAGAAATTTCTTGATTTTAGGACATGTCTAAGTAGGGTAATTAATTACGTTTTGTTGCTGCTAAAATTCTGGACAGATTCTGTCCCATGTTTTATGTGTTCTTTGAGCTTTTAAGTTGAATATTTTTGATTAATTTGAGTTCATGAGAGAGCATACAACATTATATACCTACTGGAAACTTCATATATACATTTTTAAGGATTTATTGCAGAAATATTATGTCTTTTATGCCCACTAATGTCACCCCACAAAAAAAGATGGGAGAAAATTTTGTGTTGATGTTTTTTCACGGGAATTAGAGGAGCTGCACCAAGAGCTATCTAAGGATGGTGAAAACCATAAGATTGGGGATGCCCAAGGCACCCCACTGTACCAACCACTCTCAGTTTCCACACGTCTACTTTCTGTTTTTCGAGCAAAACATTACTATCGCTTAAACTTGGAGCATTTGTATGTTACTTCCTTTATTTTTAGTTCTCATTTTGTTCATGTTTACAAGACTATTGTCAATATATACTTCTTGTGGAAACAAATTAAGTTGTATGCTATAGAAGAGTTGGAATAGGTATGTTGAAGTTGATTCAAAAAGGATACATATAGTTGCATGATTCATATGCTTTGAATGAATATTAATTTGCAAGTGAGTTATGTAGAACTATCTTTTATTCATGTTTTGATGCTTGCTATTAGTTTACTTTGTTTGACATGGATTGATTAGAGACTAGTGGAATCTTATGCATGCATGTAGACGGTCAACTTTCTCCCTCTTGCTAACCCAAAAATAAATCCAACAAGTTAAAACTTGTTTATCCAACTCCCTTTGAACCAAGTTTTTCCAGAGTGTCCACCATACCTACCGATTAGCATAATTTCTATTCCAAGTATATTTCTCATGCTTTATTGTTTTATCTAGCTTCAAATTAAAATTCTTATGATTGTGTTTGCTATGAGTAAGTTAGTTAGTAAAGCTCTCACGAACTTGATGGCACATTTTATTTTCTTGCACATAATAAACCCGAACCATTGTGACTATCTTATGAGGCTATGTGCTCGTCAAATTATGGGCTGGGATTTAGCACAACCATGTTTTCATGGGGCACATTTTCAACATTGCACTTATTTATATTTATTTGATATCATGTTATTTTGTTATGGATGCCTATCAGTGTGAAATAAGTTGGAAACTTGTAATATCATGGAGTTTGTATATGTGTTAGAGAAACGTATGGGCCGCTAACATAAGCCATGCATCATTCATGGTGGAAATTTATAGCAACCCATAGTGAGCATTCAATGAAGCATCTTCAATAAAAAGCTATGCCATAGTAAATAAAAAGAATTCTTGAGATGCTCATTGTCTGTTTATCTTGTTGTTTTGATATGGGAAACCTCCTATATCATGGGACAAGAGGTGCCCTGATGGCGTTCTCAATCATACATGTATGCTTACAATGACAAGAACTTATTTGGGACCTAAGTTGAGTAGCATGTGGTTTAGGTACTCGTATTCAAGGGGCATGAGGCATTCAACTCATATTTTTGAAGCATATACCTCATACTTGCCATCACATTAACCTTAACCATTCAAGATGCTAATGATAGGGGGAAATGGGAGCTCAAAGCTAATGAATACCATAGTTCAAACATAATCATAAGAGGAAGCATTTGGAAGCTGTATGAAACTTATTCATGATTAATCTCTGCTTATTATCTATCTTTCCAAAGTGTCCACTTTAATATTCAGAATTTAGAAGAAAAAATTATGACCACTATAGGATGTTTTTACTTTTACTTTTGCTATTGCACTTTGCATACATTTGGTCCACAACTCTTTCTTCTATGTTACACTTTGTGAATTACTATTGGTCATCCTTTCATTTGTATATGAGATATCACTTTATAATATATCTTGGATATTCCTATAACTTTGTGTAGAAGCTATAATCACTTTTGATATCCAACATAGTAACAGACTGCAAAGTCCATGTTTAGTTTTGTTACCTTCATGCTCGAGGACGAGCATAGGTCAAGCTTGGGGATGTTGATGCATGTAAAATGCATACATGAAATTTGCACTTTATTACTTGATATTCCAGCATATTTGCATCATATATGGGGTATATTCATGTTTTATAATGATATTTGGGAATAATTCACACTTCCCATATTGGTTTGGAATTAACCCTACCGAGGCAGAAAACCCCTATTTCAATGTTTTTTACTTTTAGCTACCCAAACGATATCCAGTTGACCTGAAACTTCACGGGACCCAGTATTTATGAGAACCAAGAACATTGCGCCAAATATCCACGAGAAAATAAGACCGAGGAGGAAACAAGTCTAACACACGTGGCTAGGGGGCTGGCCGTGGCTGGTGCGCTCTTTCCCTCCTCGAGTCTCCGATGTCGTCGATTCTTTCACCAAACGACTTGTCTTGACCTAAAATTTACCATATATACCCCTTTCGGCAATCCTCGACACATACGGAGGTGGAGATTGAAAACACAGAAACAAAGAGTCAGGAGGCCGCCACCATAGAAGATCAGAGGGGGGAACACCGCCGGAATTGCCTCCAGAGGGCTCCACCCCCCTCCGACGTATTCATCATCAACACCTACAGCAAGATCCTCTCCATCTCCCTACTGTAATCTCTTTGCAAACATGATGTGTGAAGCAATATTTTATATTCCCTTGATCTATTGTGACTCCATGACTTTGTTTGAGTAGTGAATTGTTATGGCCAAAGTAAAATAGTTCGTTTATTGGTTGCATTCAGTGTTGTTATATTTTATAATTTTCTTCTTGTACAATATATGAGTGCACACATATGTTGGGGAATGAATGTAAGGTGATCACCATGATATAATGGAGTGGGGAGGACCGCGGAAGATAGAAAACCGTGGTCCAATCCATATAGTTAATTATGGTGGACATATATCAGGGACCCTAGAGTTTATAACTATGGTGCGACAATTATGTCTTAATAATTCCTATGTTTTCTCAGTAACATGGCCTTAGGATCCATCATAAGAGTTATATATGCACATTTATTTGGCTACACCTAGTTAAGGCTCCGTCCTGGAAGAAACAATAAAAAATCAAACAAACGAATGAAATAACAATTGCATAAACATTTACTCCCTTAGAGAAACTTGCTACTTGAGAAAACTTGCCACCACTCCACTCCACTTCATTAGATCAATTTAACTTGCACTAGTTTACTTGTAGTTTGCACTAACACATACTTTATTTATTTCCTACCTAGTACCAAAACAAAACACACCCTTAGATCCTAGATTTGCATAGAAGGCCATATAAGAAGGTTATAGGGCTTTAGAGAATAGATAGTTTACCTTCAGCTCCTCGTGGGTTCGACACTCAAATACTTATCGAATTGTACTATGGTGATCCCCTGCACTTGGGGTTATCAGTGCGCCTAAGGCTTTTTCCTAAAATAAAAAGGAAATACCAAGTAAATAAGATAAATAAATAAAGAAAATGGAAGATTACCAAAATACCCCTGGACTTATTTTAACTCTAGAAAAATCCAAAAAATATCTATAATATATAAAAATTCTCACAAAAATATCTACTTAAGGAAAATATAACATTACTTGCTAAATTAAATAAAATACAACTAAATATTAAGGCTACAAAACTCCTAAATGAAATTTCAGAAAATAAGAAAAAGTCCTAAAAAGAATAACAATAATTTTTGTATATGAAGATAAATCTACCATTTTATAAAAAAACTAATTTAAATTTTTACAAAAAATCTTACAGAAAATATTTAAGAACATCTAATACTTTGTGGATTTTTATAAAAATAAGTATACTTCTTAAAAATGAATAAAAATCATTTTGAAGATCTTAAATAAATATATTTTACTAGAAAAATATTAAATATATTATTCCAAAAGATTTAAAGATTCCAAAGTAATAAATCTTAATTATTAAAATAAAAATTCATCCTTTGTAAATTCTTTAGACTCATTTCTTAAATAAGGAATAATCATATGTCTTTATAAAATATTACTATCTTAAAAAGAATCCATTAAGTCTAGTCACTAAGTCTAAAACCATAATTATGATAAAATTTGAGTATAAGCTATTAACTTTATAATACTCCTTTAGAACTTTAAATCCAATTTAAACCAACAACCTTTATGCTAACCTTAAGCATCATTCATCTATATTGTGGGTGAATGATCTTTATCCCTTAACCAGTCTTAACATAACTTTAAACCCTAACAAATTACTAAGATCGTCTAATTATGCTCCCATTAATAAGTTACATCTTATTTTCATAATAGTAAATCAAATTTAGATTCATTATTCACTTAAATTGGAAGTGAATGATCTCACACTCTTAATCATACTCATCAAAACTTTAAAACATGGTAATAATCGATACCATTGTACCTTAAAGTATTTCTATTTTTAAAACTACTTTTGGTCTGAAATACCTTAAACATCAAGGTTTTAGAATTCATCTTTACTTTGATAGTTAACTTTAGTTTAAGATAACACCAAGCCAAAAGTATGATAACTCACCATCAATTGTAACTGTAAGAAACCATAACCTTAACACAAGAATTATTCAAAATTGGTACACTTCTTAAAAACAATATTTTCTTCAAAGGTTATTCGTTTTGCCACTTCAAACGATAATCCTATAAAAAGTCCTTCAACTCTTAACAACCTAACACATTAACTTCCATCATAATTTTTAGATAGTAATTCACCTCAATCTTAGCGTGTTGTTATACTTCACTTGTATACTCTGCATGTTAAACTCTTAAATGCTTTGTCGATATATTTACTTGTGAAGTAAACATGAGAAATAATTAAATCTTAAAAGCATCACCTAATTTTAACTCATTCACATTATTGGGGAGTTATCTCGAGATTTTACAAAATGCATTACATTACGTATGCATTACAGCATAATGCTTCTTTAAACATTAGTCCTTGCCGGATCAATGATGATGTTTTCAGATATTGGATTTTATATCATTTTGAAGACCGTGAGTGCATAATCTTGCAATCACAAAAGGAGAGTTCACACTTGCTCATGTCCTTTGGTTATTTTCTATCAAGTATTTGTAAATCAAATATTATCATCACCTGCATTTCAAAAAGGTCAGAAAACACTATTTTCATAATGATATGATTATGGGTTATTTACCAAGTGGTAATAACCTACTATGGAAGTTCTGGTGGTAAAGAAAAATATTATCTAGGACTTAACAACAAATGTCGCCAGTGATCCTTGCGTCGTTTAATACGCGTTAACCATAAGACTTGGAATGGAATGGGAAAGTCATATAGATCTTCTTCCTTTCGCATGTCAACAGATGACTGGGCCGTGGATGTAACTCCTTAGTGAGGGTTGGCAGCATATGAGTGGGATCCCTCAATGTCCCACAACATGTGGTATCTACGAGGGTTGTTGATACGTCCATTTTGCATCACTATTCTATGTCATAATTCACTGTTATTCATTGATATATTTCATATTAAGAGGTGATACTTATGTTATTTCATCTGTTTTTGCATGGTTGATGACTTTTGGAGCATGGACCAAGCAATGTGGATTCTGATGGAAAAGGTGCTGTTGGAGGCAAAATTAAAAGATCGAAAATCCGGAAAATATACGGAAAATCCTATTTTTCTAGAAGACGAAGGAAGCCGGAAGGGAGATGAGATGTGGGGCCCACACCATCCCCTGGCGCGGGCCACCGTGGGCCGCGCCACTAGGTGGTGTGGCCGCCCTGGTCCACCCCTGGCACTCCCCTCTGGCGTATATTATCCTCCTAAAACCCTAAGACTCGGGGAGCAACCACAGAAAGATTTCGCCACCTCTGCGGGGCAGAAAACACCGAGAGAGAAAGACCTCTCCGGCAGATAGATTTCTACCGGGGGAATTCCTTCCCGGAGAGGGGAGATCGTCGCCATCAACACCACCATCAAGCGGGACTTCATCGGGATCATCATCATCATCATCACCACCATCACCACCATCATCACTATCAGCACCATCATCACCATCTCCATATTGCTGTAACAATTGGGTTGAATCTTGCATAGTTCATAGGGGAAACTTTCCCAGTGTTGATTACTCTTTGTAGTTGATGATATTGAGTGAACCATTGAATTATTGTTTATGTTCAGATTGTTATACATCATTATTCCATCTCTGATCATGATCCATATGATGTCTTGTGAGTAGTTCGTTTTGTTCTTGAGGACATGGGAGAAGTCATGTTGTTAGTAGTGGAGTTGTGTTGAGAAAGATTCAATAGTTTGATATTTAAGTTGTGGTGTACTTCTTCTAGTGGTGTCATGTGAATGTTGACTACATGACACTTCACCTATATGGGCCTAGGGGAATGCATTGTGTATTTGGCTACTAATCGTAGGGGTTGCCGGAGTGACAGAAACCTGAACCCCCGTTAGGAAACCATTGCACAAGGGACGTAAGGGTCTTAGAGTTTAAAGATGTGGTTAGGTTTCTACCTTAATTACTTTCTTGTACTTACGGATGTTTGCAAGGGGTATAATCACAAGTATGTATTAGTCCTAGGAAGGTTGGTACATTAGCACAGGTTCACCCACACAACACTTAGCAAGCTAAAGAAGATTAATCAACTATATGAAGCGAAAGCACTTGACAGTCTTCCCATGTGTCCTCGAGAATGTTTGGTCATCTTAAGTAATACAACCAGCTTGTCCTTTGCTGCATAAAGGATTTGGGCCACTTGCTGCATTTATTCCTATTGTCTTTTATTTACTCGTACTTTATTTACTTGCATTATTAAAAACCCCTAAAAATCTGTTTGCTAAGTAATTGCAGAGAATTCCTGATCCATACCACTAGCCAGCACCTTCTGCTCCTCGTTGGGTTCGACACTCTTACTTATTGAAAATACTGCGATACATCCCCTATACTTGTGGGTCATCAGTTGTGTGTTTTAGGCTATAATTTGAAACAAGTTTTATCCTGGGTCTAGCGTGCAATCCAACTAGCATGTGGGGTCGTGGAGAAGGATAGCGAATGGCTTGGATCATCTACTGGGCCCCACACCATTGGAAGTGTGGACAGGTAAGCTGTCCAGTTGTGCAACAAGGATTTGATCTCTTATGGGTAAAGTAACGCACCTTTGCAGAGTGTATAAAATTGTGACATGTTACTCCCTGTTCCGGGAAGGAGCTACGAACGCAGTAGGAAAGGAACTCCATGAAGTTCTGGTAAACCTGTGAAGGCTGATGGACATAGTTTTTCAAAATAAATCAATCTTTGAAGAAATGTTTATGAAAACCTGCATAGCCTATGACTTATGGTCTGTGACTGTAGATAGTGCATCAAACACTTTTTTAGTGAACTTGCTGAGTATGCTCGTACTCAACCGTACCTTCTTAACCCTTGCTAGATTCTGAAGCCAATAAAGACGACATCTACACCAACTTAAGCTCAAGAGATCGACATTGAAAGCTCAATTTCTTCAACAAAGTCAATGGAGACATCATATACATCAATGGAAGTGAAGACGAAGTTGTTGGTTAGATAGAAGTATAACCTCTATCCATATAACCTAATTCTGTGGAGCAATGCAATAGCAGCAGTTACAAGACAAATAGTTTAGATACTAGTCTTATTAGTTTGTTAGTTTTGAGTTATTATTTCTGGTTCTTCTTGATAAGAAGTTTCTTCCTTCCTCTTTAACCTAGAATGTTCTCTGGATCTTTTGTAAAGAGTTGAGTTGTAACCTATAGTCTTGTCTTGGACCTGCTATGTTTCTGTTGTACCAGTTTGAGGGATGTAATACTAGTGGAACGGTGTTTCATTGGTGTTATGTCAACGACTATAGTGTACTACATCATGAAGTGGTGTTTTGGGTCACCGCACCCATGTCGCGCCACCCATCCTCACCAGCAGCGTCACCCTTCTCCATGCGCTCGGCTGTGCCCTCGAGCTCGCCCAACGCCACTAACTTCTGGCCGTGCCGCCACCACCCTCCATGGACGGCCTCATCCCCGAGTGGAGCTGCCTCCCGTGTCGAGCCCATGCCACCGCCGCCTCCGTCTCCTTGATCCGCCACCGGCACTCATCCTCGAACTCTCGCCCCTGCGTCCCCTGTCCCAGAGTGCCTCCCTCTCCTCTTTTCCCACACGTGAAGCGATGCCGACATCCTCCTTGCTCCTAGCACACACACTGCGCACTTCGCTGCCCCTATGCTGCCCCGTCGTCCGCCCTATTCAGTCCACCAGAGGGCTAACGACCTCTATTCTGTTGGTGTACCCATGCTTGCCTGCACCGCCACGACGCTGGCCTCGACCCTCCCTGCAATATCACCTCTCTGGTCGCGCGCCTCCCGGGCCATCTCCAACCTCGCCCCTACTATCCCTCCGTTATTGGCTCCCGTTGCCCCATGATGTTGTTGCTAGGCCACCAGGAGCTAGCCTTGGACATCTATGACATGAGCCATCTCAACCTGACACAACCGTCTGCTACATGGCTTTGCCATTTGGCGTTGTTCTGTTTCCTCGGTGTCGTGCTACTGGAGATGAAGAGGAGAGTGGTGTGTTGTTGTCTCTGTTGACCCAGTGATGATGGAATGAAGTGGTGATGCATTGGTACGGTGCAATGATGTTGCTCTCGACCACGACCACTTTGGATGCGAAGTAGGCAATATGGTGAGGATGTGTTGCCATGAATCAAGACCTCCCATGTGACAAGAACTAGTCGAACAAGAACCCTTATGTTGATACAAGATCACCACCTTGCTCATCGTAGTTAGTTGTGTACTCTACTTCGCGTAGCTCCGTCGTCATTGTAATGTGATGGTGAACTTGTACTCGGTCCCAAGAGACATAAACTTAGCACTTGTAGCTATGATGGATGTGATGTACTACTATATCTGTTTTAGTCAATTGCAACTTCCTATATATCTATGTTGTTTATACTTTATTCCGGGCTGTATTGTGTATCTGAATACCTGTATACTGTACTGTACAATGGCTCTCTAAAAAGTGATTTTTGAAATTGCTATTCGAGGTGCATATAGTGTGCTATTAGAGACGCATTGCATCGAGGCGCATCTGAAAGATATACAAGACGCATTTAATATGTGCCGTATATACCTCGCATATGCGAGACGCATCTCAATATGCGTCTTGTATATATACACGATATGCAAGGTATACACCGCGCATATGAGATGCGTCTCGCATATTTATTATGCGCTATGTGATGGTCGAGACGCACTAGGAATGTGTCTCGAATAGAAAAAACCATGTGTCTCGAATAGCCTTTTTTCTAGTAGTGTTGGATAAATTTGTGGTCCTATCTACTCCTGGCGAATCAGTAGAAAACTATGGATATTGGATTCAAACAAGTGTAGGTGGCCGCACAATATTTATACTACCTGGCTATTGGGTCACAAAGCACTAGTAGAATTTAGAATGCATAGTTTCTGTATGGCTCTGTTATTCAGATGGTTGATATTTGTCTCAACCCTTTGTGATCCATGATTGTATTATACTGAACCTTTTGAAGTTGCAATAAATGGGTTGCTTGCATTATAATGATGCAGAGGCCAAGGCTTCAATCTTCATTTCGAAAACATAGCATATGTCATGTTGGATGCATTGATGACTTTTTTCGAGATCATAGGTTATCACCCAATAATGTGGGAGTTAGCATCTATTCACATGATGTTACCGATTTCAAGAACTGATCTAGTCGATGTATTGAAAATTTCTTTGAATCTTAGAAGTTACGAAGCGACAACATGTGAGCTACCAAGATTATCATAAGTAGTTACCAGGTTCAAAATTATATATTACTTGGGATGTTTTGAAAATATGTTTTGAGCTCATAAGTTATTAGCGGGTAATGTGTGAGCTACCATGTTGTTCACACGTTATTACCCGGTTCAAAAGCTTCCCAATATGGTCTCTTGTTTACTTTTTGGGAGATCACAAGTTAGGAATTAATGAGAGTCTGAGTTAAGTAGTTATCAACTTTTCACTCAAGATCGTAACAACTATGTTATTACTTTGATGGCAACTATCGCTCAACATCTTGATAACTATGTTGGCACACAGTAGTAACTATTTACTAAACACCTTGGTAACCACATCGCCACTACGTGGTAATAATTTTACTCAGCAATTTGATAATTACAATGACTCGATGATGGTAAATAATTCCCCAACACTTCATTAACTATATTAGCACCATGTTGATAACAAATTCCTTAATATCATGAAAAGTATTCAGTCACCCTACTAAATATGGCAACACAATTGTCAACACCCAGATTTTTAATCCCAGATGCCTGTTATAGCATACCTCGCAATCCCAGGATTACCATTTTTGCGAGACATAACAGATTGGATATCACAGTACATCATCCATTACAAACCATACATAAGGTCTTACACAAATAAGGATCTCATGTGTCCAGTCTTTAATACAACAAGCAGCGGAAATAAAAGATAAGCATAGCGGTGGGGTCCATCTTCAGGGGCACAGGCAATGCTGATGAAGGCAGATAGTCCTAGTTATCATAGTCGTCCTGATGACCATCCTCCTGATAGTCTTCTTCATAGTCTGGCCATGAGAATAGCCAGGGACAAAAGCCATGAGTACTCTTTAAGTACTCGCAAACTACTATTAACAGGTACTATAGTTCTAAGGTAAAGTGATAAATCTTAGTTTAACTCTAAAGTTAAGTTTGAAACCTAAGATGAGTTCTGAAGCAAAGAAAGATAAAATAAAGTTCTAGAATCACTTAAGTTGGGAAGCTATTATCATAAACACAACCCTGTTGTGGTCAAGTCAAAGTTCATCATTCATTTCAAGTTATTTGGAAAACATCTGACAACGAAACAGTATGGCCATTCCAACTGTCCATAACCGCGGACGAGGCTATTCGAATAGTTTGATACTCTGCAGAGGTGGTACACTTTCACCACAAGATTCGATACATCTGTCAGGGATAACCCTGAATCATCATACTTAGTATGCAGATAATCGAACATAACCTTCCCTTTACACACCCTAGTATAAACACCTCTCCTATGAGCATGGCCTCCCAACCATGACCATCACCATCTTGGGCCTTTGCATAGGTGGACATCATGAGAGGTAGCCTCAGCTCAAACCTCTACCGTGAGGGAACTAATACTAATGCATATAAATTTCCAGCTAAGCCTTACCCAATTCAGCTAATGTGGTTGTACGGTAAATTTGGAATGGTATCGCATCCGAATCCAACCATCAGTTTTATAAAAGGGTTAAGGCTATGCGTCATCATTTTCATCATCATAAACCAGTTGTGTTTATCAATACATGTCAAAACATCTCAATAGAATGACTCATCATTCCAAGGTTTTCACAATTCATTTTCACCAATTGTTCCCATCTAAAGTGACTCAAGTTTTTGATCTACTCTAAGTTACTAAGTTAAGAGTGTTCACTAAGGTGGAAGGATGGGATCAATATCATGCCATAGAATGACATCTAAAGGTTTCTAAGTAGGTCAAGTTTTATACTTTTTATGCTACCTTCAAAACAAGTAAAGAACTTTGTGTAAACTAAGGGAGGTAAAATTGTCAATAAGACTTGAGGTACTAATAGTTAAAAAGGGGGGGGGGTGATTTAAAGCATGCTTAAGGCATCTTTGCTAAACCATCTAGTTTGTTTCTAGTTTGTTAAGTACTAAACTTGCAAGGGTTAAACTTGGGTATGGCTAGCTTGCTAAGGGTAGCTTGCACTGTTAATGGTGGCTTGCCTTGGTTGGTGCAGTGGTTGAAGTTTTCTTCGTCTTTGTCTTGATAGCACTCCTCCTCCTCGTAGACTTGGTCGGTACTATCTTCTATAAAAATACATACGGAGTACACAATCACCAAACAATACTTAACTAGGCTAGATAGCATTCTAAGACACACAATTGATAATCTATTATCAACACAAGCATCACAAGTTTAATTCAATAGTTTCATTCTTTTTAAATTTAGAAAAGTAATTTCTACTCATTGAAAAATTAACTAACATTTAATATTCACCACTTAAAACATGGGATCATATGGACACATGTCCTCACCACATATTCTAACATGTGGGAATGAGATTTAAAGGTTGGATCAATATTACTTTGGTTTAAGTTCATTATTTAATGATTTAAAGTGACTAGAAATGCCTATATAGCATTATTTTGGTACTAGTCCAAAGTCACTGCATTTAAACCTTAATGTTATTACATATTTAGATAGATATGATGAAATGTGATTTTTGAGAGTTGGAATCAACTCAAAAGCTAACTTGGTTGATTTTATAAAAATGTTGCAAGTTGCAAATGCTTCTGTTTTGTTATTTTTATTAGCAGAGATCAATAACTCTAATTGAATTAAATCCAATGGGCTTGGATAGATCATCTCCATACCTTTCAGAAAAAATTGGTTTCATGTAATTTGGATTTATAAAACTCTCTGAATTGATTTTTAAACTAGTGGACAGAAACTAGATTCAATCTAAAAAGAAAAATCCAGATTTGAAAGGGTGGGCTAGCGCGGGAAAGAGGTAGGGCTGGCCCAGTGGCGCTCCGCGGCGCGGGGCTCAGCTGACAGGGGGGTCCCGCTTGTTAGTGGGTATTAATACGCGAAACGGTACGCACGCTGAGGGCCATAGGATTAGAATGGGAATCTCTAGAGGTCGCTAGATTCGTCAACAGGTCGCCGGCGAGCTCGAACCCTAGCGGCTCGGTGGGTGTCTGCTGGGGACGTACCAGGGCTCCAGCGGGGTCGGCGAGGCAGGCAAACAATTTGGAAGACGACGGCGAGGCGAGGCGCGGTTGTGGCGGAGCTTGGGGTGGTCGCAATCAGCGGCGCCCTTCTCCTCCAGAGGCGGCTGCTCCGACTCCAATTCCGGTGAGCTGCTGCTCCCCTTTCTCCGGCTAGAGTTGGGTGAGGTTCAATGAGGTGAGGGGAGTGGAGTGGTGTGGAGATAAGAGGCTGGAGAGGGCTCCTTTTATAGGCCCGACGGTGACACCGAGCGGGATGGGCAGGCGACGGTGGCGACATGGCTACTGCGGGGTAGAGGCATGGCTGAGGGTGGCGATCGACGGGCGGTCCCCTGGTGGTGCTCTAGGGATTAAATGCGGCCGTAGGGGCGGTGGCATGCGGTCTGAGCGAGGTGGCGCTCTGAGCGGCAGAGGCGGCGGTGTCCACGGCGAGCGGTGGCTGTGGTGCTTTGGGCGGTGAATGGGGGTGTCTGGGGGGTTCTCTAGGTCGTGGCGGAGTGGCGGGCGCGGGCTGCGGCCAAAGGGCAGTTTGTGTGAGCGGGGACAGAGCATGCTCTGGGGGCGGCACCGGCATGGTGCGGTGGCACTGGGCGCGTGGTATCCTCGGTGGTCCACTGCAGGGCTGGGCTCGGGCAGGGGACAGGGGGTGGCGGTGAGGTGTGAGCTACCTCCTAGACATGGAGAGAGAGGCGGGAGAGGGCTGCTGCGGCGAGTGGATGGTCGGCCGGCGAGAGGTGGCTCGACATGGCAGTGCGGTGCACCTAGGAGGTAGGGGAGATGCTGATGTGGGTCTGGTCAGGCTTGAGGGGGGACAAGAAGATCAAAGCACTTCCAAATTGCTAGACAAAATCAGCCGAAAACAGTATTAGTTAGGCCACAATGATCTTGCCAGCAAGGTGTTTGATAAAATGGCCGAAAGAGAAAAAGTTTTGAATTTTGGTTTCAAATTTTTTTGAGTGATCTCCACTAGTTCTAGGTAGTCTCTGGTTGCAAGGGTTTTGCAAGTGGAGCTCCAATAGATGGGTTTTGAAATAGGGGTGATCTATGCATATGCATTAGATTCAATTTTCAAATGCCAATTAAAATAAGTACTCCCTCCGATCCAAATTAATTGACTCAAGTTTGTCTAGATTCGGATGAATCTAGTACTAAAACATGTCTAGATACATCCGAATCTAGACAAATCTAAGTCAATTAATTTGGGTCGGAGGGAGTAAAAGAATGTTTTTAGCAGATCCAAAAGTGGGCCTTGGTACCTCATTATGTGTACTAGTAAGGGGTTCAAAGATCAAGAATTGTTTCTGTTAAGAATTGAGTACTAGGAATAGCCAAAGTAGTGTAGTGGATTAAAATAGCCAAAATGACCATTCCTCCTTTTTAATTCTTTTTGATTAGATTTTCTTTAGGAAAAGTTTGGAAATGATGTAGATGATGTTTAAATCACCTAAGAAACATTTTACAAGCATTGGATCACACAATCATGGCAATTCAAAACAACTCCTATTTTAAATGCACACACATATGAATGCTTTTATTTTTAATTTGAAAAAGTTTTTGTCAACCCCAAATTTGATGATTTAGATCTTGATAAGCTTGGATTGAAGTTTTGGGATGTTACAACAATAGTGGTAACTATTTTACTTGCTATGTTGATAACTACATCAACATATATTGGTACTTATTTACCCAATCCCATGATAACGTCATCATCACCATGATGGTAATATTTAATATGACATCCCGGCAACTATGTCATCACAATAGTGATACTTATTCACTTAGTGCCCTACATCAACACCTCATTGTTAAGTATTTACTAACTACCTTGCTAAATGCATAAACACCTTATTGGTAATTTTTTACTCAATACCTTGGTACCTATATTCAGCATCGTGTTGGTAACTATTTATTCAACACTTTGATAACTACTACAACATCATGTTGGTAATTATTTACCTGACACCCTGGTAACTAGATCAACACCATGTTGGTAACTTTTTACTCAACACCTTGGTAATGTTTTTTTAGATCACGTTGGTGAATACTTACTCAACACGTTGGTAACTTCATCAACACCATGTTTGCTAATATTTATGGTGATAAATTAACTCAACACTTTGCTAACTACACTAACATACACTACAAGGAATCTGCTGATACATGACCCTCCATTTTTGTCACTGAATCATCATTGTCTACAATATATAACGCTCTTATGACAAAAACATATCGTTAAAAACTGAGCGTCAGTAATTGCATATAGCGATGTTTTTTTTGTAAAATCGTCATGATCGTCTATAATGATATTAGGTCGTCATAACCTATATGACGATCCAATATCATCACTGGCAGTCTAGCCTAGCCACATCAGATCCTATGTGGCCAATCTGACGTGGAAAAATTATGACGAAATGAAATCGTCGTAATGTAAATTTAGCCCGGTCCAGTTTGGTCGCTTAGATGAGTCGGGCCCATTAATTCTAGCCTTTTTTTGGTCCAAGAATTTGACAGTACATTTTATTTTGGGCCTTGGCCTATTTACGATCTATTTCTTATTATTTGGGCCTTGGCGTATTTAAAGTCCAATTATTTTTAGGCCTGTCATTGGCCTTTTTACAATTTACAATCAGATACTTTGTTTCACAATTAGTCATTGGTCTGGCCTTTTTAAAACCCAACATATTTCAGATGCATTGGGATGTACATGCAAGTAACGTTTGAAGCCCAGAAATTTCTAGATAAATAAGGAATCAATTTTCATTGCAAAATGATACAGACCAGATTTCAAAATGAACTGACCACAATTTCTAATAAACAGACTAGAAATTCAAATGACTAGACCAACACTCCTCGCACATTACATCAAATCAAAAAATTGGTGCATACAATCAACAAGCCCACTGCCCAGCACCTCCAGGTCGCCAATGATCCCTCGCGGCACCCAACGCTTCCATGCGCGCAAGCCAGCACCTCACTGGCTTCCTCCACTCTGCCTGGGGTGTTCCTGCTCCCCAGCAACTCACCCAAGTGCCGACCGGAGATCTACAATATGAGAAGTCACAGGAGGGGAAGAAATCACAGGAGTACATGGCCTAGAAATATTAAAAAGAACTATACTAGAAATATTCCTTCCTTATATATTTTCTATGATTATCTCGTTACAATAGGAATGCATAATATATTCGTAAATGATATTTCACATACATTTGAAACACAGGTACAGGTCCAGCAAGGCACAAACCTTGATGCCAGTGAGGTAGGGCCACTGCTTGTTGAGATTCATCTTCTCCTAGTTCTCCTTGATCTTGTCCTTAAATTTCTATAGCTCAAGTGTGTTCTGCTGCAGCTCGACCTACACCAACCACAAGCAAACAATCGAGATCAGACGACCAACAGCAAGCGTAGATCATCCAATAGCTATTTAGCTTCAAGTAAAGAATAGCATGATCAAACAGTCAAAACACAAACTATACTAGGTCAATATAATGAGTTCACAACAAGTACAAAATAAGGTGCAAAAGTAATAGACATTGCATACAGCAAGAACATTGCGTGGCAATAATAAGATCTGATAGAATTACTATACATTAGCTCTTATACTACTACACCATTTGAGCTCATGGTAAGGATCAACAAGACTAACAAACTAAATATACCAATATCATGGCATAGAAGCAAGCAAATAGTTTAAGTACCAAAAGACACATGAAAGAAAAATTAAAATCATTCAATCAGTAGACTATAAAGCTGCAAGCACCACATGGACATCGAGCACAAGCTATCGACATCACTGATGTACTTTAGGCCGTCACCTGCACCACCACAAACCTTGCTCTTCTTACCTAACATAATACCAAGTTAGAAGTAATGACATAGACAAACCCCTTCATACCATAGTAATACACTTGTAAGAAGACAGTAGCAGATCACACCATGATTTGAAGAGACATGTACAGAGATAAACGGTAGGGTTTATTCTAGCAGAGACATAAAAATGACTAGAACAACACTTCACTTCGAATACAAGTATTACTGATCATGTACTAATTTGGGAAATGCATGGCTTGGATTAATATCAGATATGAATCATCAAGAACCTCTAGCATAAACTTGACTGCAAATATAAACTCAGGGATGGTAAGAAAATATACATCCATCCATTTATACAAGTACAAAACCTGACCACACAATCATATGCTAGACTATCACAAGAGACAACAAATGTGCCTTTAGTGTATAGTGAACCAATGTCTAGAGCATATCATTTTTTGAGATAGGACTAATCTGGACAAAGCAAGATCAATTTGTAGATGACTAGTGCTTATGGAACAACTGTACACTAATGATTCAACTAGTGCAGATATGTGACATCAGTTCTTATCCGCATTTCATGACATGCATCTCCAACTAGAAGCACACAACAGATCCTGAGCAGGAACTGGAATGAGCAGGTCCTGATCCATTGAAGAGGATATTCTACTTATCTTCCAAAGATCAGGAGGTTACCTTTGTGTGTGAGCACGAGTAGCGACGCATTGAAGACGATGTTGAATGCCCACCCGACCATTCCCTCGCACCTGTTGTCGGCAAAGTGGAACCACAACATGACCACGGATGCCGCAAAGCTGAAGACGAACTGCAGCTCCGTGACGGCGCGCTTCCACCGCGGCGGCCAACGGAGGTCCAGGGCACATCAGAGGTAGTATCTGTACATGAAGACATGGATGGTGGCGTTGGTGACGAGCGTGACGGTGTGTACCTTGCCGATGGTGTGTACAAGAGCCGGATATGCCAGAACTTTAGCGTCACTAACCCGGCCGGGGTCCTCCCCACTAGTCGCCGCCGGATCTCCGCACTAGTGGCCACGCGGTCGATGCGAGCATGCCAGCTCGATGGAGCGTCGTGCACAGATGCACGCGTGTGCCGGCGAGCCAACCCACCATGACACCGTGGCTTGTTGGGGGGCGAAGCCGCCGCCTCTCTGTTCTGGTTGGGGAAGAATGGGATTATTAGGGGCCGACGCTGCCGATCTGGTCTGGTTGGGGGAGAATGTGGTGCAGGGTCGGATTAGGGTGGAGGCGGCGCGTGTGGGTAGCAGGGTACGTGGGAGTGGTGCGTTAGCGCGGCCTGACCTAATTCGGTGGGGTCTTTAGGCTTTAGGGCATTGGATGGTGTTGGTCTGGACGGTTCAGATCGATTCTAAAGGCTGATCCATGGGTATTTGGTTGCTCTCTTTTGATTGGTTGTAGAAGTCTCTATGTTTGACCGCCTTTTAAAATCCGCATAACTAATTCAAAAACAATCCGAACAATGCAAAATCTTAGCACAATGTTATATCATGTGACATTGTTGCAAAGAAAAATAAGAAACTTAGAATATTGCAGATATCTCAAAAAAACCTTCTCAGATGAGCTATCATGTCCGAAGTTTCATGGTTTTCAGGCCAAACGATCAATGTTATTGCCAGAATCGCAGCATAGTTTGGGATAATATGCCCATATTGTGCATGTATGTGCATCGTGGGACAACGAACAATATTACAGGAGGAAGTTTTCCTTTTCGTCGCACAGAAAGGCCATTTTCCATTTTTCGAGTGCCAAAAACAGGGTGTTTTGTGAAGCAACTACCAAATGAAAATTTCAGAATGGTACCAACCAATTTTTCAAAAATACTAGACCACATTATATGGACAATGTCCCAACCAGTGTATCTCAAACCTTTCCGTCCATCCGTCATAAAAAAGACAAATTCTTGCCGAATCGGTAGGAAGTGGGTCCAATTTGAACCATAGGTGCATGATCTAATACACGTAATTTTTTGCAAAAATCATTTTTGGGTTCACAATATGCTATTTTATCACATATCCAATGCAAGTTTAGCGAGGCTCGGGCCCTAGCTAAGAATCTTCATGCCCGCTGTTTTGACCATAGTTTGAAACGGGCATACGAAATTCAAAAACGATTCGAACAATGTAAATCTTTCACGTGGTGTCATATTATGTGACATAGTTTCAAGGAAAAATACCAAACTTGGTTAATTAATTGCATCTCGAAAAAAACTTCACATAAATGAGCTATCATGTTAGAGATTTCATGGCTTTTGGGCCAAACGACCTTTCTTATGGCTAGAATCGCGACATATTTTTTGATAATGTGCCCATATTGTGCATACATGTGCATCTTTAGTCGGCGAACAATGTTGCAGGAGGAAGTTTTCCTTTTCGTCACACGAAAAAGTAATTTTCTATTTTTCGAGTGCCAAAATCGAGGCGTTTTGTGAAGCAACACCAAATGTTCAACTCAGTAATGCTACCATCCCATTTTTCAAAAAATACTAGAACACCTTACATTGACAATGTCCCAACCAGAGGTTTTAAAACCTTTCCGTCTACCCCTGGTGAAAAAGACAAATGTCTGCCGAATCGGTAGGAAGTGGGCCCGGTTTGAACTACAGGTACATGATCTAATGCTCGTGATTTTTTGCAAAAATCATTTTTAGGCTCACAATATGATGTTTCTTCACATATCCAATCCACGTTTAGCGAGGCTCATCCCATATCTTCATGCCCATCGTTTTAATCGTAGTTTGAAACATGAACAGTTTGAAACGGGCATAAGAAATTAAAAAACGGTCCGAACAATGTAAATCCTTCACGTGGTGTCATATTAGGTGACATAGTTGTAAGGAAAAATACCAAACTTGTTTAATTGATTGCATCTCGAAAAATCCTTCACAGAAATGAGCTATCATGTTCGAGGTTTCAAGTCTTTCTGCCCAAACGACCAGTGTTATGGCTAGAATCGCCGCATAGTTTGTGCTAATGTGCCTATATTGTGCATGCATGTGCATCTTCGGACGGCGAACAATGTTGCAGGAGGAAGCTTTCCTTTTATTCGCACGGAAAATCCATTTTCTATTTTTCGAGTGCCAAAATCAGGGCGTTTTGTGAAGCAACACTAAATATTCAATTTAGTAATGCTACGACATCATTTTTCAAAAATACTAGACCACCTTACATTGACAATATCCCAATTGGGGATTTAAAAACCTTTCCTTCCACCCCTGGTGAAAAAGACAACTGTCTATCGAATTAGTAGGAAGTGGGTCTGGTTTGATCTATAGGTACATGATCTAATGCTCGCGATTTTTGGCAAAAATCATTTTTAGGCTCACAATATGATGTTTCTTCTGATATCATTTTCAAGTTTAGTGAGGTTCATCCCCTATCTTCATTTCTGCCGTTTTTACCATTGTTTGAAACAGAAAAATTTGGAAACAGGCATAAGAAATTCAAAAAAAGATCTGAAGAATGTAAATCCTTGGCGTATTGTCATATTATGTGACATAGTTGCAAAAAAAATACCAGACTTTCAAGCCAAACGACCAATGTTATGACAAGAATCGCTGAATAATTTGTGATAATGTGCCTATATTATGCATGCATGTGTATCTTGGGATGACGAACAATGTTGCAGGAGTAAGTTTTCCTTTTTGTTGCACAACAAAACTACTTTCTATTTTGTGAGTGCAAAAAATAGGGCGTTTTAAGAAGCAACCACCGAATCAAAGTTTCAAAATGGTACCAACCCATTTTTCAAAATTACTAGACCACCTTACATGGACAATATCTCAACTAGGGTATCTCATACCTTTTCATCCAACCCTCATCAAAAAGACAAATTTTTGTCGTATCGGTCGAAAGTGGGTCCGATTTAAACTACATGTACATGATTTAATAGTCATGTTTTTAAAAAAAATCATTTTCATTTTCACTGTATGCTATTTCATTAGAGACCCATTGCACTCACCAATTTTTTTAATCCGAAGCTCTAATTTCAAAATGATCAAAGTATTGCTAATTAACACCCTAAGATGATCTACTAAATTATCTAGTAATTTTGAGAAAAAAATCAATTGTTTTTGACTTCTTATGAAAAAGATTCAAAAGAATTAAGAAAACAGAAAAAGAAAAGTAAGAAAAAAAGTAAGAAAAAAATTTCACTAACTACACCAAAAAACCTAATCTACCATGCCCATGGCCAACGCAGGCCCAAGAGGACACCGACCTGCTTCCCTTCCTATGCTGGAAAAAGGGGACAGCAGGGGTCGCGGGTTCTCCAAAACCCAGGCCCAACTGATGAACATAAGTTAATATATATTCCGCCCGGTATTGTGTCAAGGACGATGTAGTGTCGTGGTGGTTCTATTCGCTAGAGGGAGAGCTGGGGTCGTCGGTTCGACCCTCCTAGCAACATCTTTTTGTCCATTATTCCTTATATAAGGACGTGGGGCCTATTGGTCAGTTTGACATGGGAAATGTTGGTCAGTTCGATGCTGGGTCCACCATGTCAGTTTAATATGGGCCCGCTTGTCAGGTAGGTGTATATAGACACGTGAACACACATATACAAATATTTACACATAGACATGACACGTAGGAACAATTGCCGACGTGACTGACTAGTCATTTTAATGTATCATATTATAGACACTATGACGATTTAAATTGGTCGTAATCAAATACAAATGAGGGTCTAATCTGTATCGTGTAGATGATAACAATTTCATATGATGAATCTACAACGATTTTGACAAAAACATCGTAATTTTATACGATTTTGACCTCTTTAAACAACATATGACCATCTTGTACGAAATCATCATAGATCTATGACGATTTCATCTCCCGTCACTATGAGAAGGTCACAAGTTAACACATTTCTTGTAGTGATAGGGTTGTTAATTATTTATTCAACACCATGTTAACTACATCTTAATCATGATAGTAATATTTTTTAAACACCTTGTTAATTATTTACTAAAAAATTGGTAACTTCTAAATCACCATGTTGACAATATTTACTTGACGCCTTGGTAAGCACATCATAATCACCACTAGTGGAAACCAGGACTTTAGACCCGGTTCGTAAGGACCTTTAGGCCTTTAGAGGTCCACCACGTGGCTCCACGAGCCACGCTAGGCTGGAGAATATTTAGTCCCGGTTCGTATGTAATATGAACCGGGACTAAAGTTTCGCTGCCGCGGCAGCGTTTCGAGGTATTTGGCTGCCGCGGCAGGATATGGGGTTTTAGTGTTTTTTTTTTATTTTTTGTTTTGTATTTAATTATTTTCATTATGTGTTTTCATTACAAACAAGTTTTCGTATACATACACAATGCTACTACATAGTACTTGTACACGTTGATGCATATATAATATAATTTCTCTTACAAGCATACATGCATGGAAGTCATTACATGGAGTCCCAACCGGGTCTAGAGCCTATCTATTTTATTTCATGGAGATCATTACATAGATGCTTTAGGGTCTATCTAGAGAGTATTCTTCGTATGGGTCTATGACCTCGTCGACCAAAAATCCAGCCAATTCCTCTTGGATTGCTAGTAGGCGGTCCTGTGGTAGGAGCTTGTCCCGCATCGCGTCCAACTATAAAAAAGGAGATCATATGAATTAGACTCAACACAACTTATTGTAACAAAAATAAAGGGTGAATATATTGTTTACTTACTCGAACAGTTTCCAAGGGCTTCTCAGTAGTGATGCGAATGAACTCGCAAATGTAGAATCCACATAGATTAGTCCTCCGTGGCTGCCTAGCACACTTTACAAGAATATAATTCAATCTAATAATTACTCTAGCATGATAAATGTTCATAAACTAGAATTAAATAGATGCACGGACCTAGCTCGTACTACTTATCGGGGTCGGTTTAAAAATTAGCTCCTCACGCCTTGACCGTAGACCTTGTTCTTGAACCGTGTCCAAACACAACCCGACAAAGAAAATGAATGAATGAGTTAATAACTACTTGATATCTCAGAAAATGAACGAAAGAAATCGATATAGTGCGATAATGGTTGAAATTACCTCTGGAGCATATCGATAATGCTGCGATACTCTTCCATGTCTTTTTTAATGAGTCCATGATTTGAACTCTTCCCAAGTCAACATAAATGCTTAGAAGAATCCCGTGATAGCTACGCTAAGTTTACATACGTCAGTAACTCATCATTTACACTAAACATCGAGTAATCAAAAGTTAATGTGTACAAGACAATAACACACTCACTCGAAGTGGTAAGGAAATAGTATTTCATTACAGAAATGCCGGTTCGTGAAAAACTAGAGCAAGTTATGCTCGGTCTCTAATGGCTTATCCTTTAGCACAGCTCCATTAACTCGATGTGGGTCAACGAACCCAAATCCGTGGATAGGCTTTTTTACATTCAAAAATCTTCATTCTGCATTATTATAGCATACAAAAGAATATAGTCAGTATACTTACCGATAATGAATTGAACAAGCTGAGGTAGAGACTTAATTACATAAATAAAGTAATCACTTACAGACAATAGCAACTGAGGATAGATTTGTTGAGTTCCCTTAGATTAAATAACTGAAAGAGTTCTATAAATTCAATAGGGACCTCGTCTTCAGTGAAGTAATGCTCTTTTCGAAATTTCACTATGAGCCAATGTCGCTCTTTTTTGCTTCTTCCATGTACCATATATGCAATTGTCACATTTTTTTTGGCATATCCCGTAGCCTCTCAGAAATGACCAGAGGCTCCCCGTGAACATATCATTGTGCTACACCAACCCTAGTGATATCAGCGCCATGAATAATGTCATGAATAGACATATTACATTGCTCAGCAAACACCTGGAGCGGGGGGGGGGGTCGATTGTGTTGCTTGTTTCCCCAGCCGGGGAACGTCTTTTATGTTGCTTCCTCTACCACTGATCTCTTCTGTTTCAGTGTCTTCTAAAGACAGCGTGTATAGTTATCTGGCGTATTTAACTGAGCTTGGGATGGCTGCATTAGTAATCTCCTAAAGTGCTCCTTGGTTTTTGGTTTTATTTGGAACTTTGGCTCATGTTGTTTCTTTTTAAAATGGGCATCCACTTCGGCACGTACAACCGCAACTCGCTCCTCATCGTTCAGGTCGTAAGCCCTCTTGGGAGGAATCAGTGGTACTCTTGGGAGGGGCGACAACTGTCGCTTTTGGCGTCGGTTATCCCTTGAAGGAGCGGTGCTATTCTTCCGCTTTTGGCCCTTAGTGGGTGGAGGCGGTTGCGTAGATTGAGATGGACTCGTGCTGAGGTCATGGATTGGACTTAGAGGTGGTGGACTTTTACTAGGAGGAGACGGTGGCCTTGGAGGTGGACTTGGAGGTGGTGGACTTTTACTTGGAGGAGACGATGGCCTTGGAGGTGATGGATTTTTTCTTGGTGGAGAAGGTGGCCTTGGTACCGAGCCTGGAAACTTGATGTATTCCTTTTTCCAAAGAATGAAGCCACTCGTGACTTCTCCCAGTGTCGTCTCCCCTTCACCTCTAGGGATCTCAAGCTGTAGTGACTGACACATCAGTTGAACTTCATCCACACCGACACGAGCATAGCCAGCTGGAATCGGATTGCAATGGTAGGTCGCTCCCGGTGTAGAAGGTAAAGCAAAGCCGACCGCCACCTTCATGGATATGTCCTTCTGTTCAACATGCATCTCATAACTAGACTTCTCCTTAATTGCATCCACGGGGTACACATCCATCGTTGCATCATTAGTGTGGCCCTCCGTGGAAGCCACGCTTCTTTTCTGTTGAGATGGGCCAACCGTACTCTCTAGTGCGGGATCTTGCTATCGGAGTTTTTTTAAGTTCATTAAGCTCCTCCCGATGCTCCTACAACATGGCTTCGAACCTCGTGAACCTCTCTACATCCTCCTCTTGTCACCACTTTGTTTTTCTCGATCGGCTTCTGTAGGTGTCAAAGTCCTCAGGAAACCCGATAGCCCCTGGACAAGAAGGTCCGAAGCCTCGTGTTCGTCCAACCTTTTCATGATTCCCGAGGGCCTTTGTCAGCTCACTGTTCTCTCTGTTAGGAACAAACTTTCCCTCTTGAACCTCTTTTATCACTTTAATATGCTCATCCTTGGGTCTAGCAACTTCTTTGGTTGCAACAATCTCGCCTGTTTCTAGGTTATACGATGTCCCATGCCCGAGTAACCAACTTCTTGACCTCAAGGGCCAACCAGACATAGCTAGAGTCACCCCTTTAGCCTCCAGGTCAGCCTCAGCTTTGTCCCACTTAGGCATGACACTCTTGTAGCCACCTGTGCCTATATGATGGTGATATTTCTTTTTGCCTGCATTTTTCTTATTCTTTTCTAACATTTCCTGAGCTGGTGCCGAGGTCTTGTATTGCACAAATGCGGCCTAGTTATCCCGCTGCTTCTCAAGTGGGCCAGTGAATTTATGAGTTTTTCTTCTTCTTCACATAGTCATGGTACAATCTTTTCTTCTAGTCTTGAAATAGTGTGTGATGACCCACAAGTATAGGGGGTGTATCGGAGTATTTTCGATAAGTAAGAGTGTCGAACCCAACGAGGAGCAGAAGGTGCTGGCTAGTGGTATGGATCAGTAATTCTCTGCAAATACTTAGCAAACAGATTTTTAGGGGTTTTTGATAACGCAAGTAAATAAAGTACGAGTAAATAAAAGACAATAGGAATAAATGCAGCAAGTGGCCCAATCCTTTATGCAGCAAAGGACAAGCCGTTTGTATTACTTAAGATGACCAAACGTTCTCGAGGACACATGGGAAGACTGTCAAGTGCTTTCGCTTCATATAGTTGATTAATCTTCTTTAGCTTGCTAAGTGTTGTGTGGGTGAACCTATGCTAATGTACCGACCTTCCTAGGACTAATACATACTTGTGATTTTACCCCTTGCAAACATCCGTAAGTACAAGATAGTAATTAAGGTAGAAACCTAACCACAACTTTAAACTCTAAGACCCTTACATCCCTTGTGCAATGGTTTCCTAACGGGGGTTCAGGTTTCTGTCACTCCGACAACCCCTATGATTAGTAGCCAAATACACAATGCATTCCCCTAGGCCCATATAGGTGAAGTGTCATGTAGTCGATGTTCACATGACACCACTAGAAGAAGTACACCACAACTTAAATATCAAACTATTGAATACTTCTCAACACAACTCCAGTACTAACAACATGACTTCTCCCATGTCCTCAAGGACAAAACGAACTACTCACAAGACATCATATGGATCATGATCAGAGATGGAATAATGATGTATAACAATCTAAACATAAACAATAATTCAATGGTTCACTCAATAGCATCAACTACAAAGAGTAATCAACACCGGGAAAGTTTCCCCTAAGAACTATGCAAGATTCAAATCAATTGTTATAGCAATATGGAGATGGTGATGAGGGTGATGATGGTGATGACTGTGGTGATGATGATGATGATCCCGATGAAGTCCAGCTTGATGGTGGTGTTGATGGCAACGATCTCCCCTCTCCAGGAAGGAATTCCCCTGGCAGAAATCTGCCTGCTGGAGAGATCTTTCTCTCTCGGTGTTTTCCGCCTCGTAGAGGCGGCGGAATCTTTTTATGGTCACTCCCCGAGTCTTAGGGTTTTGGGAGGATAACATATGCCAGAGGGGAGTGCCAGGGGTGGACCAGGGCGGCCACACCACCTGGTGGTGCTGCCCAGGCTGGCCCATGCCAGGGCGTGGTGTGGGCCCCCTGTGGCCCATCTCCAGCCCCCCTTCTGGCTTCCTTCGTCTTCTGGAAAAATAGGATTTTCCGTATATTTTCCCGGATTTTCTGATCTTCGCGAATTTTGCCTCCAAACAGCACCTTTTCCATCAGAATCCTGACTGCAGCGGTCCATGCTCCAAAAGTCATCAACCATGCAAAAACAGATGAAATAGCATAAGTATCACCTCTCAATATGAAATATATCAATGAATAACAGTGAATTATGACATAGAATAGTGATGCAAAATGGACGTATCAACTCCCCCAAGCTTAGACTTCGCTTGTCCCCAAGCGAAACTGAACTCAATAAACATGGCCTCAAGTTTATGGAGTGAAGAGTCGATAAAAAGAATACGGACAAGAAGCATCACATTCATCAATACATAGATCATAATAGAAGACAACTCACTATTATATAACTCAACTTGGAATAAGTAAAGGAATCACAATAAAGATACATAAAGTAAATCATAATTGGTAATGGCAAACTTAGCTCTTGGTCGAAGAATAGTTGATAATTTGCTGGAGTTCATAAATAACTGATTTTCAATGATAGCTTTCAAAGTAGTAATCACCAAGATAAGAGCAAAGTGCAAAACAAGGAACATAAGAAACATGATTGAATAAATCATCATATGAATGAATGAAACACAACAACTCAAAAAACTTGCTGAGATAGAAGGGAATGTTCTTACTGACTCAACTATAAAGTAAAAGAAAGGCCCTTCGCAGAGGGAAGCAGGGATCGCAAGTTTCATAAAGAGCTCCCAAAAATTATGGTACTTATTAGCTTTCAGCTCTCATTGCCCCTATCATAGGCATCTTTTAGGTGATTAAGGTTAAAGTGACACAACTAAGAGGATATGCTTGACAAGTTATAAGTTGAAATCTCATGCCCCTCACTTACGAGTACCGAACCTCATGCTACTCAACTTCAGTCATGAGTAAGCTCTTGTCATTGTAAATACATGTGTATCATTGAGAACCGCCAACAGGGTACCCCTTGCACATGATACATGAGCTATCCCATAATCAAAATGACAAGGCAATCAGACAATGAGCATCTCAGCGATGTTTTTATTTGTTATTTGCATAGGTTTTTATTGAGGATGCTTCATAGAATGCTCACTATAGTTATGCTGCAAGTTTCCACCATGATTAGTCATGGCTTAGGTTAGCGGCCCAATCGTTTCTCTAACACACATATGAATTCCCTCTCAGTACAGGTTTTTGGCTAGCAAGGCTAGGTAGCAAGTACAAGAGTTGAAGGAAACAAACAAACTTACAAGTGATAAAAACAAACATGCAATCTCCCTTGGAAGCACAAAATATCTTAACTAGAGAATACTAAACTTATGAGCAAATCAAGAAAGAAAGATGATGAAATAATTTTTCTTTAGAGTACTTTTATCTTTTTCATTCAACTCTCAAAAATGGTGTTGCTACTGACCGAGCCAGGTTTGCCAAAACCAAATAAATTAACTCAATATGATCCCAAAGTGATACCAATACTAACAACAAGATCAATCATATAACCACGAATAGAAAACTAATATAAGCTAAGCAAAATAGTAAATGATAGAACTTCTCATTAATATTCCATAATGGCAACTCACACCAAGGGATACATATCTAACGAGAGAGGGGACACTTCCATAATGCAAACCATGCTACATAATAACTTCTCTTATTCAAGATATGACTCTACTAATAAGGTATAAAGATAGAAGATAATGATGTGATACCGTGGCACTCCCCCAAGCTTGGAACAAACCAAGGGGATGCCAAACCTGATGACGAATTACTCCTTTGGTGGTGGTGGTAATATTTTCTTAGTTGACATGAGGAAATCTTCCAGCATCTTGCAAAGCCTATTATTCTCCCATTGAAGCATGTCCACCTTCCTCCTCAAGTCTCGGTACTTATCGTAGAACTCCTTAGTGACTCGTAGGGCTTCTGTTGATGCAGGGCAAGTGACTAAAGGTACCAGCCCCTGCTTGGGGTCTTGGAGATCTTCCTCCATAGGCTCCTTTCCTTTATCCTTGGCAGACACCATTGTGCTCCTAAGCTTTCAAAGAGTATGTCCTGGCAGAAATAGATCGAAACAAAAACATGACGAAAACACGATATACGAACCCCGGGGGCTCTGGGGGATTATATATTACGAAGTTTCACAACAAAAGGAAGGTACTGGGAGAAAACGAGTCAGAGGCGGAGTCCGGGGTGGATTCACCACCTGGTGGCACGGCCAGGGGTGAACCCGCGCCACAGGATGGTGTGAGCCACCCTGGCTCCGTTTCCGTCCCTTTTTCGCTTCATAACTTTCCTTATTGTCTGAAAACTGCAAAAATATAGTTGGATAGTATTTTCGCGGAACTTTTCTTACCAAAACTGTTACCTATTTGAAAACGGGCTCTGCAGGTCTCTGAATCTGGTCCTTGATAAATTTCTCCAGAGTTATAACTTGAAAGGCATCAACATCTTCATTGTAAGAATCTCCAGCAATATAGTGCTTGAGTCACTGCCCATTCACTACTTGTGTAGTATTATCTTTTAAAGAAGAAATTTTTATTGCTCCCGAACGGTACACTTCTTCAATAATGAAGGGTCCTTCCCATTTTGACAGTAGCTTTCCTGCAAAAAATCTGAGACGAGACCTATACAATAGAACTTTCTCACCAACATGAAATTCTCTCTTAAGTATTCGCTTGTCATGCCATCTTTTAACTTTTTACTTAAAGAGCCTAGCATTTTCATAGGCTTCACTCCTCCATTCATCTAAAGAACTTAAGTCGAATAATCTTTTCTCACCAGCGAGCTTACAATCTCTATTTAGTTCTTTAACTGCCCAGTAAGCCTTGTGTTCTAATGCTAAAGGTAGGTGACAAGCTTTCCCATAAACCATTTTATAAGGAGACATCCCCATGGGATTTTTGTAGGCAGTTCTATAAGCCCATAAAGCATCATTCAACTTTTTAGCCCAGTTTTTTCTAGATCTATTAACAGTCTTTTGCAAGATGGATTTAATTTCTCTATTTGATAAATCTACTTGCCCACTAGTTTGGGGGTGATAAGCTGAAGCAATTCTATGATTAACATCATATTTAGCAAGGGTCTTTCTAAAACCACCATGAATGAAATGAGAACCTCCATCAGTCATGAGATACCTAGGCACTCCAAACCTAGGAAAGATAACATCCTTAAGAATTTTTAGAGAAGTCTCCCTGTCAGCACTCTTCGTAGGAATGGCTTCTACCCACTTAGTAACATAATCAACGACAACAACAATATGAGTGTAACCTTTCAAGGGGGGAAATGACCCATAAAGTCAAATCCCCAGCAATCAAAGGGTTCAATAACTAGAGAGTGGTTCATATGCATTTCATTGCGTCTAGAGATATTACCAACACGCTGAAATTCATCACAAGATAAAACTAATTTTCTTGCATCTTTAAAAAGGGTAGGCCAGTAGAAACCTGATTGTAGCACCTTTTGCGCAGTTCTATCTCCTGCATGGTGTCCTCCATAAGCACTGCCATGACATTTACGCAATATCTCCTTTTGTTCATATTCTGGAACACATCTTCGCATAATACCATCCACTCCTTCTTTATATAAGTGTGGGTCATCCCAGAAATAATGCCTCAAATCATAGAAGAACTTCCTTCTTTGCTGAGCTGTAAAAGTTGGAGGCAAATACTTGGAGACAATAAAGTTAGCATAATCAGCGTACCAAGGGCTCCTTTGCGAGCTTACCCCTACTGCATCCAACTGTTCATTTGGGAAACTATCATTGACAGGCATAGGGTCAAAAGAGATGTTTTCCAATCGAGATAAATTATCCGCTACAAGGTTTTCAGCACCTTTCCTATCTACTATATATAGATCAAACTCTTGTAAAAGCAACACCCATCTAATAAGCCTAGGATTAGTGTCCTTCTTCGTCATAAGGTACTTAATAGCTGCATGATCAGTATGAATGGTGACTTTTGAGTCTACAATATAGGGTCTAAACTTATCACAAGCAAAAACAACAGCTAGAAATTCCTTTTCAGTAGTAGCATAATTCCTTTGAGCAGCGTCTAGAGTCTTACTAGCATAATGAATAACGTTTAGCTTTTTATCAATTCGTTGCCCAAGGACAACACCTATAGCAAAATCACTAGCATCACACATTATTTCAAAAGGTAAACTCCAATCAGGTGGTTGAACGATAGGAGCTGTGGTTAAAGCCTTCTTAAGAGTTTCAAAAGCTTCCTTATAATCATTACCAAAAACAAAGGGTACATCTTTTTGAAGAAGATTAGTGAGGGGTTTTGATATCCTAGAAAAATCTTTAATAAACCTTCTATAGAAACCAACATGACCAAGGATACTACAAATACCATTGATGTCTCCTGGACATGGCATCTTCTCAATTGCTTCAACCTTAGCTCTATCAACTTCTATGCCTCTTTCAGAAACTTTATGCCTAAGGACAATCCCTTCATTAACCATGAAGTGGCATTTCTCCCAATTAAGAACAAGATTAGTTTCTTCACACCTCTGCAAAACTTTATCAAGGTTGTGGAGACAATTATCAAAAGAAGTTCCATAGACAGAAAAGTCATCCGTGAACACTTCCACAATTTCCTCGCAAAAGCCATGAAAGATAGCAGACATGCATCTTTGAAAAGTAGCAGGAGCATTACATAAACCAAAAGGCATACGTCTATAAGCATAAGTACCTTAAGGGCAAGCAAACGTTGTTTTTTCCTGGTCTTGTTGTTTAACAACAATTTGAGAGAAACCAGAATAACCATCAAGAAAATAGAAATGGGTCTTTTTAGACAACCTTTCCAACATTTGATCAATAAAAGGAATAGGGTAGTGATCTTTCTTAGTAACTTTGTTGACTTTCCTAAAATCGATGCACATCCTATAGCCTACTACTATTCTTTGGGGAATAAGCTCATCGTTATCATTAGGAACAACGGTAATACCTCCTTTTTTAGGAACACAATGAACAGGACTAACCCATTCACTATCAGCAATAGGGTAAATAATACCAGCATCAAGGAGTTTCAATACCTCATTTCTTACCACTTCCTTCATTTTAGGATTTAAACGTCGCTGGTGCTCTACTACTGGTTTTGCATCTGGTTTGACATATAGTAGGTGAAATCCCTTTTAAATCATCCAGGGTATAGCCCATAGCTCCTCGGTGTTTCTTCAAAACCTCCAATAACCTTTCTTCTTCCTTCCCTGAAAGTTTAGAGCTAATAATAACAGGATATATCTTTTTATCATCAATATAAGCATATTTAAGATCATCAGGGAGAGGTTTTAGATCGAAAACCAGATCCTTTTTAGGTGGCAATGTGGTACCCAAGTCTTCTACAGGCAAGTTATGCTTAAGCATCTTAGGCTGATTACGGAGAATCTCGTCAATCTCATTCCTTTATTCCATGAAGATTTCACTTTCATGATCTTCCATAAATTGCTGCAAAGCATTGTTAGGAGCAAGAGAAATAGAAGCAAGTTGTTCAACTCTAAAATCCTCATTATGGGTTTCCTCCTCACAAGGTTCTTTAGTGAATTTCGAGAAATTAAATTCATAAGATTCCCCATCAAACTTAGTCAAGATTTTCTCCCTTTTGCAATCTATAATAGCTCCACAAGTACTCAAGAAAGGTATACCAAAAATAATAGGATAAGTTTTACTAGCAGCTAAACCAAGTACTAGAAAATCAGCAGGGTACTTAATCTTACCACAAAGAACTTCCACGTCTCGTACAATACCAATTGGAGAGATGGTCTCTCTATTAGCAAGGTGAATAACCACATCAATCTCTTCCAATTCACCGGGACTGATTTCATGCATAATTTCTCTGTAAAGCTCATAAGGAATAACACCGGAACTTGCACCAATATCACATAAACCATAATAGCAATGATCACCAATTCTAACAGAAAGCACAGGGACACTAGCTTTTTTAGTTCTATTAGGATGTGAAACAATGTTAGAAGCATCCTCACAAAAGACTATGTGTCCATCCTCTACGCTTTTAGTGACAAGGTCTTTCACAATTGCTACAACATGTTCAATGTTTATTTGTTCATCAGGTCTTACAGTTCTCTTTGCACTTTTAGTGATTACACTAGTTATCATAGGATGGTCCTTTACCTTATCCAGGAAGGGTTTCTCGATATAAAGTTCAGGTAAGATATGATCAATAGTGTAAAACTCAGTACTCCCAATAGGAACACAGTCAACGATATCTTTATAAGGTGCATGGTACTTGCTCCATCCCTTTTTTGGGATTTCAATATAAGAAGCAAAAGCCTTAAAGTAATTTGTAATAACTTGTAAATCAAGACCATAAGTATTATTAATATTTTGAAAGTCATCAGTTCCTATAAAAGATTCAATGCATTCATAATCATAATTTATACCTGACTTTCTACTTTTGTCATTCTCCCAAGCTTCAGCATTATCTTGAATACGGTCCAGAAGATCCCATTTAGCTTCTTCTTCCATGCGAGTAAATGATCCAGCACAAGAAGCATCCAATAAATCATTGTCATGTAGCGGGAGCCTTGCATAAAAGTTATTGGCTAGCTCATGAATGGGACATTTGAGCATTAGTAACTTCAATCTCCCCCAAGCTTGAGCTGTACTCTCTCCATCAAGAGGCCAAAAGTTGTATATTTGATTCCAATCTTTGTGAATATCACTAGGAGGATAAAATTTTGAATAGAAGATAGGTACTATTTCCTCTCATTTAAGAGCTTGACCATTCTTCAGCAGCTTATACCATTCCTCAGCTCTTCCTTTCAGCGATAATGAGAATAACTTCTTCTTAACTTGATCTGTAGTAATACCTGCACACTTGAACAACCCGCATAATTCGTGTATAAAGAGCAAATGATCACTGGGATGGACAGTTCCATCCCCAACATAGTAGTTATCCATAACACGCTCAATAATTCTTGTAGGTATTTTAAAAGCATCATTCTCAGCAGGTGGTGGCTCATCTACTACCTTAGCAGTGGTAGTAGCATTGCCAAATAAGAAACTCAGCGAATTATCCATAACGAAAATAAAGCAACTAATGTATAAACAATACTCAAGAGAAGTTTCCTTTACCAGTTCCACTCTCCAATAGCGCTTCACTCCTCGGCAACGGCGCCAGAAAATAGTCTTGATGACCCACAAGTATAGGGGGTGTATCGCAATATTTTCGATAAGTAAGAGTGTCGAACCCAACGAGGAGAAGAAGGTGCTGGCTAGTTGTATGGATCAGGAATTCTCTGCAAATACTTAGCAAACAGATTTTTAGGGGGTTTTAATAATGCAAGTAAATAAAGTATGAGTAAATAAAAGACAATAGGAGTAAATGCAGCAAGTGGGCCAATCCTTTATGCAGCAAAGGACAAGCCGGTTGTATTACTTAAGATGACCAAACGTTCTCGAGGACACATGGGAAGACTGTCAAGTGCTTTCGCTTCATATAGTTAATTAATCTTCTTTAGCTTGCTAAGTGTTGTGTGGGTGAACCTGTGCTAATGTACCGACCTTCCTAGGACTAATACATACTTGTGATTATACCCCTTGCAAACATCCGTTAGTACAAGAAAGTAATTAAGGTAGAAACCTAACCACAGCTTTAAACTCTAAGACCCTTATGTCCCTTGTGCAATGGTTTCCTAACGGGGGTTCGGGTTTCTGTCACTCCGGCAACCCCTACGATTTTAGCCAAATACACAATGCATTCCCCTAGGCCCATATAGGTGAAGTGTCATGTAGTCGACGTTCACATGACACCACTAGAAGAAGTACACCACAACTTAAATATCAAACTATTGAATACTTCTCAACACAACTCCACTACTAACAACATGACTTCTCCCATGTCCTCAAGAAAAAAACGAACTACTCACAAGACATCATATGGATCATGATCAGAGATGGAATAATCATGTATAACAATCTGAACATAAACAATAATTCAATGGTTCACTCAATAGCATCAACTACAAAGAGTAATCAACACCGGGAAAGTTTCCCCTAAGAACTATGTAAGATTCAACTCAATTGTTACAGTAATAAGGAGATGGTGATGACGGTGCTGATGGTGATGATGGTGGTGGTGATGATGATGATGATGATCCCGATGAAGTCCAGCTTGATGGTGGTGTTGATGGCGACGATCTCCCCACTATGGGAAGGAATTCCCTCGGCAGAAATCTGTCTGCCGGAGAGATCTTTCTCTCTCGGTGTTTTCTGCCCCGTAGAGGCGGCAGCATCTTTCTGTGGTTGCTCCCCGAGTCTTAGGGTTTCGGGAGGATAATATACGCCAGAGGGGAGTGCCTGGGGTGGACCAGGGTGTCCCGCGCCAGGGGTGGTGTGGGCCCCCTGTGACCCACCTCCAGCCCCCCTTCTGGCTTCCTTCATCTTCTGGAAAAAATAGGATTTTCCGTATATTTTCCCGGATTTTCTGATCTTCGCGAATTTTGCCTCAAATAGCACCTTTTCCATCAGAATCCTGACTGCAGCGGTCCATGCTCCAAAAGTCATCAACCATGCAAAAACAGATGAAATAACATAAGTATCACCTCGCAATATGAAATATATCAATGAATAACAGTGAATTATGACATAGAATAGTGATGCAAAATGGACGTATCAGTGTGCCCATCTTCTTAAGAGACCACTCCGTGACTTTCAACCTCATTTGTTGTGTGAGCTCATCAGTCTCCAAGACTGGTAGGGTGAAATATGTTATGAGATAAATCCACATGGCATCTTTCGCTCTGTCATCGACAAAACTAGCCCCAGCTGGATCCCTTTTCTTTCGTGGCTTATTCCACTCTCACATGGTGATTGGGACGGTGTATCTAGAAATCACACCGCATTGATGTACAAATGCATTGACGGACTGTATGGGCTCCAACGGTTGACCCACCGCAGAGACTAAGTCAATGCTAAAATGGACATCAGCGGGCAACTTTTGGGCCAGGCCTCTTTTTCTTGTAGAAGATTGGTCAGTACACATATATACGAATCAATTAGTGCATCTATACTAGTGATTGATCGGTAGAGGCTTTATATACCTCGCCGGACTTTGTTATTAAGGTGTCTCCAGCATCGTCTCCACTATGGTCTCCCCCATCGTCTCCCTCATCGTCTCCACCATAGTCTCCACCATGGCCTTCACCATGGTCTCCCCATTGTCTCCACTATCATCTCCTCCAGACAAATTAAGATACCGGGAGCCATCATCGTAATAAGAACCTCCAGTACCCTCATCTATCATGTTCAAAAGCTCCTCTTCATTCTGTCTATCGTCCATAGCTTAACTAATACAGAAAAAGGTAAAACAATTTTGCATTAAGTAAAAGAATATTATAATTGTGATAACTCAGATACATAAAAAAGATTACGTACTAATAATGAAACAATTTTGCATTAAGATAAAGTACAAAAATATAAGATAAAGTACAATAATACATCTCTCTCATAGAACATGAACTAATAATGAAACTAGCGAGGTCGACTGCCGGGTCCTGTGCCACGAGAGCTGTACACCTAGAGAATAGGAACCATCACTGGAGAATAGCTCGCCGGGTGAGATCTGGGAAGAACCTGCCAGAGATTGGAGAACCTGGTCTCCAAAAGATACATATACTTGAGAACATGCTCATCCTCCTCCCTAACACGATGATATACCACCTCCTCGGGGCCTGACTCCCTCTACACAACTCCTGGACCTCGCGGATGCCACCAAAGAAGCTCCGGGTCGACGACGATACCCGAATTCCTCACCAAGGTACGAGTCCCGGTAGGTAGCACCTCCCAGTGCCAGCCCGGCGAAGCCTAGGATCGTACATCCCCGAACCACGGAGTATAGTTCTCCGCCGTTGCCTCCGAGTGGACGACGAGGACGCGGCATAACTAAATAATAACAATTAACAATCATAAAACATAAACACTAAATCATAAAACCTCAGGACACTACACATATCTCCAAAATCCGTCAATGACAGAAACTAAATCCCTAAACACTAACTAAAGTAGTCTTCGGCCCTTCGTTTGATGACAAGGTCTTCTCATCATCAATGTATCTCTACCATGTACTATTTGCTACTATAAATGTATCGTGGTATTGATTGTCAAAAAAACTAAATCACTAAGTATTGCCCTAATAAAACTAACCCTAAACCTAACACTAACTAAACTAAACCTAATTAACTAAGTATTCTAACTAACCCTAACTAGCCCTAAACCTAACAGTAACTAAGTATTCTAACTAACCCTAACTAAATCCCTAAACTAACTAAAATAACTAATTAAACTAATAAACCTATAATTTATAACCTAACCTAATTAGATTGAGGGCTCACCTGCAGGGGCGGTGGAGGGCGCGGCGCGGGGGGACGGACGGCATGGGCGGTGGCGAGCTCCTCCTCGGTGGGCGACGACGAGCGGCAGGATGGACGACGCGGGTGGCGTGCTCCTCCACAGGCGCGGGCGACAGCGGTTCGTCGGGAAGAAGAAGATGGGCTGCTCCGGGTCATGGCTCGACCCGGGGTGGAGGTGGGGGTATCTATACCCCCCACCTTTGTAACCTTTAGTCCCGGTTTGTATTACAAATCGGGGCTAAAGGTCTTTTCGGCCCGCCGCTATTCCCGCGCACGCATACCCCTTTAGCCCCGGTTTGTGATACAAACCGGGTCTAAAGAGGGTTTTGGCGCCAAAAAGAAAACTGGTGTATAGTTTTCAGAAAATTATGTATATATCAAAATTTTCACAAAAAGAAGATCTATAATTTAAATCTATTATCATACTCTATTATACAAGTTAAATGAAATTATTTATTGTTTAACAAGTATTATATTTAGTATAAATGTTGGAAAAATATAGTTTATTATTTAAAAAATAAAAAATACATATAAAATATTCACAAAAAATAATATACCCATTAGAAATATAATATTTCATACTAAAACTAGTAACTGGGACTAAAAGATATTTCGGGAGCCTTTAGTCCCGGTTGGAGCCACTAACCGTGACTAAAGATATTTCCTGCCACATTTTCAGAGCCGTCAAGATATGCTTTCCCGCCATTTCCCCCCGCTTCCCGCCATGTTTCCCCGCCATTTCCCCCGCTTCCCGCCATGTTTTCCCGCCATTTCCCTCTATATCTAGACTGAGCGCCATGTCCATCCACACATCCACACCTTCTCTCTCACAACAATGGACACCACTTACTGGGCCTTTTTGACGCTCGAGGAGACCGAGGTGCTGTGCGCCTCAAGCTACCCATGCCCACCGGCTGGATGCTAAACGCTGGAGGGGTTCCTGTTCCTCCTGTGCCTCAAGGATCGGCCCGCCAGGCGGCCATCACGAACCACTTCTACCTCGATCTCAACCCGGAGCAGCGGATGGATCCCCATTGGGATCCCGATAACCTCGACACCTGGAATGCCTTCTTCGTAAACCAGCAGGAAAGGGAGCTCGCAAGGTACGAGGGTGACTGCTTGCCCCTAGTGAACCACAACGAGGCTGGTCGCCGCCTATTGTGGGAGAACTGGACTATCTCCGGCGTGATGCGCTACGTCGCCATCAGAGACCATCGTCGCTTGAGGTACCCACACTTTCACCAGCCGCAGAGCCACAAGAATGGTGGAGGTGGTGAAGGCTGGGGTGTACCGGTGTCGTCATCCGGGAGCCCCCTCCCCCGTGCGTCGTGAATATGAGGTCGGCGTGGCAGGTTCCCCTCCCCCGTTTCCCCGTGCACAAGTCAGGGAGGGGCTGAGGATCCAGCCGCGTGCTACGAGCGACGACGATGACGATTCTGAAGACGACCCTGAAGCTATGTACTATAGGGCTAGATATGATTATGACTAATTTTTACGTTTTAATATTAATAAATGTCTTTGGTGTTGGCCACAACAAGTAGCAATACTACCTATTGAGATCGAGACAGTTCATATCCATATATATAAGCAGATCATTAAAAATAAAGATTTAATATTATACATCACCAACATCCACACATCTCTATTGTTAGGGTTTTCTTCTAATCCATAACAATGGAGCATCTTCCTTACTTAAAGGGATGCTTGGGTCATCCTTCACTGCAAAGGGTAGAATTTCTTGAAACTTATCATAATCTTTTGACATGTCTGTCTTATCCTCCACCCCCACGATGTTTCTTTTCCCTGAAAGAACTATGTGGTGCATTGGCTCATCGTATGGTGTTTTCTTTTGCTTATCTTTCCTTGTTTGTGCTCATACCACACACGTACACCTTGTCTTTGCCACAACTATAAGATTTCTTTAACTAATGGCCTTAGGTACACATCAATGTCGTTGCCGGGTTGCTTCGGGCCTTGGATGATAACTGGCATCATAATGATCTTCTGCTTCATGCACAACCAAGGAGGAATATTATAGATACACAGAGTCACAAGCCAGGTGCTATGACTGCAGCTCTGCTCCCCAAAAGGATTCATGCCATCTGTACTTAGACCAAACCATAAGTTCCTCGCGTCACCTGCAAAGTCTAGGAACTCTCTCTCGATTTTTCTCCACTGCGACCCATCCGCGGGGTGTCTCAACATCTCGTCTTTCTTGGCATGCTCTTTGTTCCATCGCAACAACTTGGCATGCTCTTTGTTCCTGAACAAACGTTTCAACCGTGGTATTATAGGAGCATACCACATCACCTTGGCAGGAACCCTCTTCATGCGACGCTCACCCTCAACATCACCAGGGTCATCTCATCTTATCTTATACCGCAATGCAGTGCGTACTGGACATGCATCCAAATTTCTCGTACTCCTCACCACGGTAGAGGATGCAGTCATTAATGCATGCATGTATCTTCTGCACCTCTAATCCTAGAGGGAAAACAACCTTCTTTGCTTCCTAGGTACTGGTGTCAGTTTGTTATCCTTTGGAAGCAACTTCTTCATTATTTTCAACAACTTTTCAAATCCTTTGTCAGTCACACCGTTCTCAGCCTTCCATTGCAGCAATTCTAGTGTGCTACCCAGCTTTTTGTGCCCATCTTCACAATTTGGCTACAACAATTTGTTGTGATCCTCTAACATCTGCTTGAACTTCAACCTCTCCCTTTCAGTTATGCATTATTCCTTTGCATCAGCAATGGCCCGACTAAGATCATCATCGGGCAGATCTGATGCATGTCCTTCATGTTCTTCTTCATCATTGTCTTCCATTGTAGTACCATCGTATTCAGGGGACATAGTAGGGTAGTCGTTACCATTCTCTTCTTCTTTGTTGTCTTCCATCATAACCCCTCTTTCTCCGTGCTTGGTCCAACAATTATAGCCGGTCATGAAACCGAATCGAAATAGGTGGCTGTGAAGGACACTTGAGGAAGAGTATTCCTTATGATTTCGAGAGACACCACATGGACAAGACATAAATCAATTCCGCTTGTTTGCCTCGGCCACAGGGAGAAAAGAATGCACACATTTAATGAACTCTCTAGAGAGTCGGTCAGCGTACATCCATTGCCAGCTCATCTGCATTATATAATTAAGTACATCAAACCGAATCATGATGATAAAATTAGTACTGGTCTAAAAAACAAAAATAAAGCAAACAATCGGGACTAAAGATATGATGAACCTTTAGTCCCGGTTGGAGGCACCAACCGGGACTAAATGTGGATGTGGTGACAACATGTCGACACTATGTCCTGAGTGGGAAACACTAAGCCAGTAAATGACGACACTATTTTGGGTGGGTGGCAGCACTATGCCAGGTGTGAGTGTCGACATTATGTCTTCAGTGTCCGGCACTATGTTGTGCTGCTTAATCTATAAATAGGTATGCATTCTTGTGAAGAACTCCAAGATGGTGTGCGAGAGCAGGGACACCACTACGGTGGAGCTTCTCGAAGATGTCTTAGGATCCCGTCCTCAGACATCTTCGAGGAGCTCACCATAGAGGCACTCCCTAATATGTGAATTGTTTGTTACCCAGCGTATTAATCTATAGATAGAGAAGTTATAAACTCCAAGATGGTGCGAGAGGGACACCACTACGGCGGAGCTTCTCGAAGATGTCTTAGGATCCTATCCTCGGACATCTTCGAGGAGCTCGCCATAGAGGGGCTTCTCGAAGATGTACTGTGATGTCTTCTTATCAAGCTTTTATGAATTAACCCTATTTTTGTTACAATTTTTTCAGTTTGCTGAAGGCAGGTAGAAGACGAAGAAGGGTATTTTTCCCAGCTAGTTAGAATGATGAACTCATGCATGTGTGTGCTTCTGTGAATCAAATTTCTAGACTATGTGCCAAAACAAGATATAGAAAGAATCCACATATTGAAAATGATATTTACCTTGGAGTTAATTACATTAATACAAGATAGATAGAATCTAAACATCGATCTCATGTTATCATTGCAAAAATTACTACCAAACTAAATCCACAAATCCATCTACAAGATAGAGCATGAAATGAGCTAATATAGCAATGAGAGTTGAAAGGATGAAGTTGCTTACGTTTTAGAACCTTTGGATTGATGGGGCACCACAAAATGTTGACAAATCTTGAGAAAAAATTGGGCATGAACTCGAGCTTGTTGAAGGAAGAAAGTCAGAGAGCCACCAGCTTGAAATGGTGGTTCGGGCAGGTGGGGGAAGAAGATATAGCCTTGCCTTTTGTCCCGGTTTGTTTCTACAACCGGGACTAAAGGGTAACCTTTAGTCCCGGTCGTATAACAAACCAGCACTAAAGGGTCTGGAGATCGACCCAGCCAGCCTGAAACCCTTTAGTCCCAGTTTGTTACACGAACCGGGACTAAAGGGTCCGTTCGAGCCGTTGGGACCGGGGCATTAGTCACGGTTTGTAGGAAAACCGGGACTAATACCCCTTGACCAAAGGTCCGTTTTCTTCTAGTGCACTCTGGTATTTTTTACACAAGCACATTGATAAATATATCATCACTAGGGTGGTACCTATTTACTCAATGCATTGGTAACTAAATCATCAATTGTACTATTTCAACAACAACCTAATAACTACACTAGCAAGCATGTTGGTAAGTATGTAAGCAACACCCTGGTATCTACGCCAGCAACATGTTAATAACCGGGTAATTGTACTTCGGAGGACTGTGTAATCACACAAGCACTAAGTTGTCTAGATAATTTCATTGATATCATGGTAGTAACTATAACACAAATTAGGTTGATTACCGCATCAGTGCGTCATGTTGGTAAGTGTGAAATATCTATTGGGTGGTAACTATATAACTTAAACATTTGGGTAACCTGAGCCCCAAAATCACACGAAATATGGGGGTGTGTCCAGAAGGGAGACCATGCCGCTGCACTTCTATAGATGCACACATACCACTTGCCGCACCATCCACGCCTCCTCCACTTCATATTGTCACCTAAGGCCTTCTTGTAGAGTTCCTTGTCCTCGAAAGTCAGAACTCATTGCAGATGTTGTAGCACACACAATGCCCCTCGCGGCTAGCACTGCAATAGAAGACCATTGATACGTCCAAAACGTATCTACTTTCCCGAACACTTTTGCTATTGTTTCTCCTCTATACTTGTGTGATTTGGATACAACTAATGCGGTCTGATGCTGTTTTTAGCAGAATTGCCTTGGTGTCTACTTTTTGTGCAGAAAACCAACTATCAGGAAAAATCCGGGAAAATATGCCAAAAATCCCATTTCACCCGAAGACTCTAGGAGCCAGAATATGAGACGGAGAAGAGCCAGGGGGTGGCCACACCACCTGCTGGCGCGGGCCAGGTCAGGCCACGCCAGGGGGTGGTGTGGGCCACCCAGGCACCCCCTCGGTCTCCCTCTTCGCCTATAAGGAGCCTTCTGACCTAAAAACTTCGGGGGGTTTGACGTTTTTCTAGAAGGAGTTCCGCTCTGCTGCCACCACCAGATTCCACGAAACAGCACCAGAAACTCCGTTCTAGCACCCTAACGGGACGGGGAATTGGAGCAGATCATTGCCATCATCATCACCATCACCATCGCTTCTCCATCCACCATCCATGTTTCCTCCATCTATGAGTGAGTAATCCCCCGCTGTAGGCTATGCGGATGGTAGGGATTGGATCAGATCGTTCATGTAATGGCATCAGATTGTTAGGGCATGGTGCCTAGTATCTTTTATTAGTGCTTTATGACTTTGTTGCGACTTGTTGTGCTTAATGCTTGTCACTAGGGCCCGAGTGCCATGATTTCAGATCGGAACATGTTATTGATTCATTATGATAGTATTGTTTTTGGTCTTATCTACAAGTTGTATACACACGTTGATGTCTGGAACCAATGGCCCAGTGGCGAATCGGGATAACCGGAGGGAATGGCTTTGATGTGAGGATCACATGTGTTCACGGAGTGTTAATGCTTTGCTCCGGTGCTCTATTAAAAGGAGCACCTTAATTGCCAATAGTTCCCTTGAGGCCCCGCTACAAGCGGGCTGGCAGGACAAAAGATGTTGTGCAAGTTCTCATTGCGAGCACGTATGACTATATATGGAACACATGCCTAGGATTGTCTAGTACTTGGATGCTTTATCTTATTTATCTGCAATTGCCCTATGTTCTGCTTGCTATGTGAATTGTCTTGTCCATGCAACGCCCGTCCATCCATCCCTATGCCTACCGCACTCGAATCCCACTGTTTACTGCTTTTGATACTGCTGTCTTTACTTTACTGTTGCTGTTACTTTGCTATTCCTACTACAAAACTGTTGCTACTGATAAACTGCTGTGAGCAAGATTGTTTCCAGGTGCAGCTGAATTGAGAACTCAGTTGTTAAGGCTTATAAATATTCTTTGGCTCCCCTTGTGTCGAATCAATAAATTGGGTTTCACTTCCCTCGAAAATACTGCGATACACCCCCTATACTTGTGGGTCATCAAGACTATTTTCTGGCGCCGTTGCCGGGGAGCATAGCTTTATTTATCAAGTTCACTTGGATTCTCTATTGTTCGCTGCTATAAATCCATCATGGGTAAGTCTCGTGATGGCAAAGTTCCTATTTTACCATCCACTACAAGAAGAGGTACGGTTCTAAACACTTCTGCTGCTCTTGATTCACCGTCTGTTATGAGTAAGTTCCTTACACCACCACATACACATGCTACACACACTGATACTACTGCTGAATCTGAAACTTCTGATGCTTATGATGCTGCTTCTACTGTGCTTGATAAGAGTGGTTCATTAGGTCCTTTCCTAGATGCTACGATTGCTAGAAATATAGCTGGAAATACCGAAACTCCTAATGAAGACACTATCACACCTGTTAGCTCACCTGAGTCTAGTGAGAGTTATGATATTGAAGATGGTTATGTTGAGATGACCGATGAATTTATTAAAGAATGTAAAAACACCCATGATAGGAGCGCTGCTAAGAGTCTCCGTGAGAGGTGTACTATTAGACCCAAATTGTCTCCTGATGCTAAGTTTGCTGCTTCTCCCATAAACATTGTAGATGAAGATTATGATTTCTCTCTCAATCTATCTTACATAGCTATTGTTGAGAAAGAACCTTTTTGTGGGACTAAGAATGAAAGTGTGGTAGCACATATGAATGAACTTTCTACCATGAGTGGCTTGTTTTCTGATGATATTAAGATGCGTACTTACTTTGTTGCTAAGATTTTCCCCTTTTCACTGAAAGGAGAAGCTAAAACTTGGTTTAGTAATTTACCTCCTGGATCTATTGATAGCCCTGAGTGCTTGATTAGTACTTTCCTGCAGAAATATTTTCCTCCTAGTGCTAGACATGCTATTTTGCAGGAACTTTTTGATTTTAAACAGGGAGAAAAAGAGGTATTGCCTGAATCTTGGGCAAGGTTTTGTGCTTTGATTCATGCATAGGCTGGAAGTCCATTACCTAAGAATGAGCTTATTGATATATTTTATAATGGACTAACTGAAGAATCTAGGACATACCTAGATAGTTGTGTTGATTGTGTTTTCAGGAATAGGGCTCCAAAGGAAGCTGAAGAATTAATGGCTAAAATAAGTAAGAATTATGAAGATTGGACTCCTCCTAAACAAGATATACCTGAAGTAATTGTACCTGAACCTACTATTCCTGTGCCTATTCCAACATCAAAGAAGAGGGGAGTTATTGAATTAAATGATGAAGTGATGAAGGAAGCTAAGAAATGTCTTAAGGAGAAGGGAATTAAAACTGCAGATGTCAAGAATTTACCTCCTATTGAAGAATTATGTAAGCCTATTTCCTACTCATCCACTATTAAGGTACACTCTCTCCAACACTTTGATGAAGGTGATATCCCTTACTCTAAACCTCCTGATCAATGCTTAGAAGAATTCGATATCTTTATTGTTAAGCAAGATAACTTTAATAAGAGGGTGCAAAATCATCTAATGGAAAACACTAGAGCTATTCTTGAGTTGAAAGATATTGTGGAAAGAACCTCTAATGATGTTAAAATGATTGTTAAACACTTTCAAATGGTTCAAACTCAAATAGATCAACTTGTTAAAGTGCAAAACGACTTGCTACTTAATGCTGCTAAAGAAAAACATGCTTATGAAATTAGAACTAGAAGTGGTGCTCCTACCCAGGATCCTCTATATCCCGAGGGGCATCCCAAAAGAATCGAGCAGGATTCTCAACAAGCTGAAAATAGTGGTTCTACTCGTAAGGAAAGGAAAAAGAAACATAAAACTATTGTAGAACCCTCTGAACCTGCTATAGATCCTAATAGCATATCTATCTCTGATGCTAAAACTGAAAGTGGTAATGAAGAAAATGAAGTTCCTAATGAAGAAAAAGTTGAAGAAGAACCTGAAAACCACACTAAGAATACTAAATACACCAAAGAAGATTTTATTGCTAAGAAACATGGTAGTGAAAGAGAACCTTGGGTCCAAAAACTTATGCCTTTCCCTGATAAGAAACACAAGTCAAAGGAAGATGAACATTACAATAAGTTTTGTGAGTGGATGAAGCCTTTATTCCTGCAAATTACTTTGACTGATGCTATTAAATTGCCTCCTTACTCAAAGTATATGAAGGATATTGTCTCGAATAAAAGGAAGATCCCTAATGAAGAAATTTTGACTTTGCTTGCTAATTATTCTTTCAATGGTAAGGTTCCTAAGAAACTTGGAGACCCAGGGATTCCAACTATCCCTTGCTCTATTAAGAACAGTTATGTTAGAACTGCTTTGTGTGATTTGGGAGCTGGAGTTAGTGTTACGCCTTTCTCTCTCTATAAGAGGCTTCAACTTGAAAAATTAATACCAACTGATATATCTTTGCAAATGGCTGATAAATCTACCACTATTCCTGTGGGTATATGTGAGTATGTACCTGTTCAGGTGGCTCACAATTGCGTGATATTAACTGATTTTGTTGTGCTTGAAATGCCTGAAGATGATAATATGTCTATTATTCTTGGGAGACCTTTTCTTAATACTGCAGGAGCTGTTATTAATTGTAATCAAGGAAAGGTGACTTTCAATGTTAATGACAAGGAACATACTGTCTATTTCCCCAAGAAGATTGAAAGAACTTATGGTTTGAATTCAATTGAACATGTTGAAGGCATTCAAGTTGGAGAAATATATTGTCCCATACCTAGAGAAAAATTTGAAACTATTATGATTGGGACCATTTCTATCAAGGTTGAGGTAACATAATCATTAGTGGAATACAAAATTTTGTCTCATATGGAATTGTTTTGGTAGCAAGACTTGATCAACCTTGTTAACAAAAGGATTTCATTGAACAAAACAATGTTTTCATTATGATTATCTCCGTTTATTTCTATCCTTTGCATTTTAGTTTTTTGCTTTCGTTTAGTTTTGTTTTTGTTGTTAGATGCTTACATGGTTAGAGTGTCTTAGAACCTCTGTAGTTCTAGCCTTGTTTTGTCCTTGCATCATGTTTCAAAAAAAATCTGTCTGTCAGAAAAATCATTCTTCTATGCCTAAAAATGCCCAAAAATAAAGTGTCTCGAAAAATTCCAGAAAATTCATATTAAATTTTTACGTGAAAAAGGGGACAGAGGAGTACCTGGGAAGTACCAGGGGGCCCACCAGGCAGGCACACCACATGGTGGCGCGGCCAGCCTTGGGTGGCGCCATGCCCTGGTGTGGGCCACCCCTGGCCCCCCACTAACTCTCTCACCTGCCACTTTATTCTCTCTCCCGAGTAAGCTCTAGTTCATAGCTCAAAATCGCGTTCTTGCTGTGCTTGCTCTCGATTTTTTCGATCTCCTTGCTCAGCCCATCTTTCTTGCTGAAATTTGGAGCATTTGTTCCCTGGTATGTGACTCCTCCCCTTGCCCTAGTAGATTTGTGTTTAGTGGATTATATATTGAGTATTTTGCTGCTGTAGGTGACTGGTTATGAGAGCTTGTAAGCTTGTTTGATGCTTAGAGATATAGTTTTGATGCATGTTTAGGCCTCTTGCAAGTCCCTATGAGTAGAATCCTTCATTATATTTACTTTGCAATCACTTGTTTAATCGGTGTTTAAATTTCAGAATACCAAGCATGAACAACCATACTTTTGGAGAGATATTTGAGAGTGATGCACCTAGGAGGTCGAGGCCCTCAAGAACAGCCTCTCAAGCTAGGCCATCATACAATGAAGATCTCATTGCAACTCGTATTGGTAGTGAAAGGGATGATGGGGATGCTCACCCATCCTCTTTTCCTTGTTTTACTTTCTTACAAGCTGCAGGTATTCTTGATGATTTCTTGCTGCTGATTGAGAGGGTTAGTTTGACCTCATATATGCAAGACGAGAGTGCACAATATGCTATGCGCACCAAAACTTTTGTTGAGAGCTTCACGTTTACTAACACATCCTATCAGTCGACTGTCTCTTTTAAAATCTATAATCTGCCCTTCACCATGCATTTGGAGAGATTTTGCAGTATTGTAGGTGTACGCATGACAGGGACCGTGAAGAAAATTCAAGGGCGACGCGCTGATTTGTTGGAGCTTTATCGAGGGGTGACCAATGATGATGATCGCGTGGCGCGGCGTGGAAAGATAAGAAATATCCAACTCCCTGCTCTTAGATACTTTGCATATTATCTTGCTACTAGTGTGCTGGGTAGGGAGAACACAAGTAATATCTCCAACTATCATTTAGCATTCCTTGCTGCTGCGCTTAACAATGATACTCGGTACAATCTTGACTCGCTTATTGCTCGCCGCCTAGCTGCTAGGGGGCCTATCTATGGGGGCATCATTGCCTCACGTATAGTCAATGCATTAGATCTTTCAGTGGATCCCTATGATGCTATGCTGGCACTACAGAGGCTTGACCTTGTTGCTATGAAAACTCATCACTTTGTCACTGCTACTTCTGATTTGAACAGTCTAGTATATAGGATGCTTTTCACTGACGGGGATGAAAGGGAGATCCTTTTGCCTTGTTTAGTGTTCACAGGAGACCATGGTCGCGCTCCAAGGAGGAGGTGGACGAGCAGCTTCGCTTGCTGGGTTTCCACGAGCAGCACCAGGAGGATGTGCCCTCCTATGATTACTCCGCGCATTATGGAGGGACGTACTCGAGCTCGCACCAGGACGAGGGTACTTCCTCGTCGTACCATGGTGACACTTCATCCTGGCCAGCTTGGGATTGATACCCACTTAGGCCAAAAGCCTAAGCTTGGGGGGAGGTACGCCGACACCGCACTCATCTCCATATCATGTTGTGTCGGTACCTTGTATATTCATGTTTTCGTTCTCTTTTTAGTTTTCGTTCTTCTTTTGCTTTTGCTTTCTAAAACACAAAAAGACCAAAAATATTTCTGTTGTTTCTCTTTGGTTTGCTTCTTCTTTTTGCTTTGCTTGTTTTTCCCTTTTGGTTCTTGTTTTAAAAATCGAAAACACCAAAAATATTTGTTGTTCTTCTTTTGTTTTGTGAGTTTGCTACATGATTCAGCAGTCCTCAGTGGAATATTGGTCTCATATTATTATTCAATCCACACAAGCGAAGAGCAATAATGAGGATTAATGACAACTTGAGGCATGGTAAGAGGCTGGTAACGAACTCTATTTGTTTTCATTTTTGTACATATACTCATCATTGTGAGCTTGCTTAGTCCGTTCATGTAGGGTGTATGTTATCTTTGGATGCTTAGTAGTTCTTGCTTTCGTATGATTAGCTACAGCTCGCTAATAGTTTGTAGCATGTCTTATGAATGTTTGCTCGCATTGCTTTATTCATAAATTGGTATGACACCGCGGTATCCTCCTCTGAATGTTTCATTTGATTGACTTGGCACATGCTCATGCATGCACATGACTATAGTAATCAGTTGAGCCTCGATGAATTATTTTGCCTTGAGGATCTTGAATCACTTTCATGCCATGAGTAGTCCTGTTTTGTTGCAAGCATGATAATGACAGCTATTGCTCTCTCGTTTGTCGCTCCCTTACTATTGCTAGCCTTCACTTTCACTGAGTATGTTTTACTCAAGTTCCCAACTCCCTAAACCAATTATTGCCAAAGTGTCCACCATACCTACCTATCAGCATCATTTGCTACTTCCGTGCATATTCAATATGCCTTGTTTTCTTCTGAATAAAATGTTTGCTTGTTATGAGAAAGTTAGTTAGTAAAGCTCTCACGAACTTGATGGCACACTTTATATTCTTGCATTTAATAAACCTGAACCATTGCATCCTTCTTTGTTGCGCATATGCTTGCGCTTTATGAGTTGAAGTTAGCAGAACCATGTATCATGGGGACCACTTTCAACACTTCATTGGTACTTTGTACCTAGTTGATATCATGTTCTTTTGCTTATGGATCCCGGCGGTGTGAAATAAAAGTGGAACTTGTAAGATCGTGGAGTTTGTATGTATGTTAGAGAAACGCCTAGGCTGCTAGCCTAAGCCATGCCTAATCATGGTGGAAACTTGCAGCATAACCATAATGAGCATTCTATGAAGCATCCTCAATAAAAATCTATGCACATAGTAAATAAAAAGATCGCCGAGATGCTCATTGTCTGCTTGCCTTGTTATTTTGATTATGGGATAGCTCCTGTGTCATGTGCAAGGGGTACCCCGTTGGCGGTTCTCTATGATACGTATATACTTACAATGACAAGAGCTTACTTGTGACTGAAGTTGAGTAGCATGAGGATCGGTCTTCGTAAGTAAGGGGCATGAGACTTCAATTTATAACTTGTCAAGCATATCCTCTTAGTTGTGTCACTTTCACCTTAACCACATTAAAGATGCTTATGATAGGGGCAATGAGAGCTCAAAGCTAACGAGTACCATACTTTCAGCATTTGGAAGCCTTTCAAATTATTCAAAACCTTTTTCTTCTACTTGTTGAGTCTCCACATACTCTTTGAGCACCTTCTTGAGAGCACAGTTGTCATTCTTTGTGTTTGCTCCATTACTTGATTATTTGTGTTATGACTTTGATGCTTGTATCCTTGATATCTTTACTTCTAGTCATCACTTGAACTTCAGAGGTGCCTTGACATTCATAATCAAAGGCAAGCGAGATACCACTCTATCATACCTTTCTATGAGCATTGTAATGTTGCTTATGTTTGTGCCTCATGCTACTTATTATTCTTGAGTTGGAATCTCTTCATAGCTTGCAAAGACTATTAAGTAGACTTGGTTGCATACTCTTTATTTTGAATTGTCTAAGTAGTTGATCACATTGCTGATAATATTTACATCTTATGAGGCAAGTGTGTTCGTGAAAGTTCTTTTATCGCACTCAGTTTTCAACTGAATTGCTTGTGGACAAGCAATAAGCTAAGCTTGGGGGAGTTGATACGTCCAAAACGTATCTACTTTCCCGAACACTTTTGCTATTGTTTCTCCTCTATACTTGTGTGATTTGGATACAACTAATGCGGACTGACGCTATTTTCAGCAGAATTGCCTTGGTGTCTACCTTTTGTGCAGAAAACCAACTATCAGGAAAAATCCGGGAAAATATGCCAAAAATCCTATTTCACCCGAAGACTCCAGGAGCCAGAATACGAGACGGAGAAGAGCCAGGGGGTGGCCACACCACTGCTGGCCAGGCCAGCCGCCGCCGGTGGTGTGGGCCCCCCTAGCACCCCCTCGGTCTCCCTCTTCGCCTATAAGGAGCCTTTTGACCTAAAAACTTCGGGGGGGGGGGGTCAACGTTTTTCTAGAAGGAGTTCCGCTCCATCGCCATCACCAGATTCCATAAACAGACCGAAACTCCGTTCGGCACCTGGGACGGGGAATTGGAGGAGATCATCGCCATCATCATCACCATCGCTTCTCCATCGACCATCCATGTTTCCCCCATCTATGAGTGAGTAATTCCCCGCTGTAGGCTATGGGGATGGTAGGGATTGGATGAGATCGTTCATGTAATGGCATCAGATTGTTAGGGCATGGTGCCTAGTATCTTTTATTAGTGCTTTATGACTTTGTTGTGACTTGTTGTGCTTAATGCTTGTCACTAGGGCCCGAGTGCCATGATTTCAGATCTGAACATGTTATTGATTCATTATGATAGTATTGTTTTTGGTCTTATCTACAAGTTGTATACACCCGTTGATGTCCGGAACCAATGGCCCCGAAGTGACAAAAATCGGGATAACCGGAGGGAATGACTTTGATGTGAGGATCACATGTGTTCATGGAGTATTAATGCTTTGCTCCGGTGCTCTATTAAAAGGAGCACCTTAATTGCCAGTAGTTCCCTTGAGGCCCCGCTGCAAACGGGTTGGCAGGACAAAAGATGTTGTGCAAGTTCTCATTGCGAGCACGTATGACTATATATGGAACACATGCCTAGGATTGTCTAGTACTTGGATGCTTTATATTATTTATCTGCAATTGCCCTATGTTCTGTTTGCTATGTGAATTGTCTTGTCCATGCAACGCCCGTCCATCCATCCCTATGCCTACCGCACTCGAATCCCACTGTTTACTGCTCTTGATACTGCTGTCTTTACTTTACCTCTGCTGTTACTTTGCTATTCCTACTACAAAACTGTTGCTACTGATAAACTGCTGTGAGCAAGATTGTTTCCAGGTGCAGCTGAATTGAGAACTCAGTTGTTAAGGCTTATAAATATTCTTTGGCTCCCCTTGTGTCGAATCCATAAATTGGGTTTCACTTCCCTCGAAAATACTGCGATACACCCCCTATACTTGTGGGTCATCAACCATGCTCCATGTCTCTAGCACGCTAAGATCGGTGCACATAAGGACAATGATGTAAAAGCTCTTGTGCCACAACACCGTTGCCTTAAGTGTTTCCATGGCTCCATCACCCTTCAAGGCATTATGGAAAACACACACAAAAGATCGCAACTTTAGGATTCCGAATTTGTTCACTTATACGAGCATTGTCGGTTGATGTAGAAGGAATAAAAGGTTTTGACAGCCATACCTTGTGCGCCCAAATTTCGTTGTACCTGCTACCCACTACTACATGTATCGTGTGCCTTGGTGCTTGTTAATACTGAAGCACACGTCTGATGACTGCAAGAGCACATATCGTTTGTAGCTAGTTTCGAAGTAAAGATATCCATCCCATAGGGAGCATGAGTCTGAACTCTAATAACTCTTGGAATAAATATTACGATAGAAATGCTAGATAAAGTTCTAAGTGACAAGATAAAGTGCGAGTATTGTGTAAAAAGGTGTTTTTGAGTTTTAGGTATAAGAGCAATAATAAATTAAAGCAAAGTAACTTAATACAGAAAGTAAGTATCGCGTATGTAGGGAACTGCAGTAGGGAAAAGTGTTCTCAGAGAGTAGATGATACACCACTAGTATTGTAAAGATCTAAGATACAGATTATCATCATGAACATTCTCAACTATGTATGTGTGGGAGGAACTCCGTATATGGATGATTTGCCAGCAGCCACTACGCACATCATCCTCATAACCGCAGCAGACAGCAATCGACATCAATCGAATTACTGCGCTATTAAGGGACATAATCCCGTAGGACGTATCCCATGCCATGGATAGTTTTCCGTGAGTTTCCTCGGCTTCCCAAGTTGATACGTAAGGATTGCTAACAGCTTTATAGTCACTGTAAGTGCTAGCACACCTCCGTCTACCAACAAGTAGTTCCCTCCATCAAGTCCCCACGAGAGGCAAATATAGAGAGGTCGACCTCTCTCAACATCAAGATGTAGAGAATCTAACACATGGTCACAACGATGAATATCATAATAGACTTTATCTTATTTCAATCTCATACTAGGGTTTCTCCATATCCCCAAGAACTAATGATCTACTCAGACATAGAGGTAATCAACATCATGGCAATGGTAATGAAAACAATCATAGATAAATAGTACTTGTATAAATCTACAACGAGTATAGGAATTACAACAAGATCTAGACAAGATGTAGATGGGATGGATGGATATGGTGGTGATGCAGCGGTGGATGATGAAGATCGATGCCTTAGCCTCCTGGATCTGTGCAGGGCGAAGATGGATCCCCGGTGGATGAGTTCCCCCTCCAGATGCCTTCCGGAGGTGAGGTTTCTGTGATTTCTGGTGTTCTGTATGTCGTCTCTCCGAACCAATTGCACGAGGTAAAACTATTTGATGAGGAGGAGGCGGCGCCAACTATACGGCTGGAGCTATACGGCCAGAATATTTTCTCGGCCCGTATAGTTGGTCGTTATGCCCTCTGTCTCCTTTGTTCGCTTCTGCTTTTCTTCTGGTATTAGTAATATTTCCCAAATAAGAGATTTACGTTGTTTTTGACTCCTTTTCTCCATAGTACAACTGCTTCAATAATTGTATCCATTGGATCCATCATATTCCTGATCCTGGTGAAAACAGACATAAAATGTGCACGCGGACGCCGTAAAATACCAAGATCCTACATCTACAATGCAAAATAATAATATAAAACATGATGCAAATATGCACTCATCAACGTCTAGTTGTCGCGCTCGTGCTGGTGCGGCAAAAAAATCCATCAGGGATAACTGTATTGGCAAAAGTTTTTAAGTGACGCTTTTTTGGCTCGGCACATCGCCATCCGCCGAGCTAGCGCTACCACGGCAGCACAGTGTTAATGTCGTGGCCTATTGTAGGCCATCACTGACTAGGTGTCGTGGCACCTATGCGTGCCCGACACAATATAGTGGCGTCGTACAAAGCATGTGCACAACATAATTTTTAGTGCCCCAGTGATCTTTTACAACACAACAATTTTGCCAGCCTTTTCTATATTTAGGGTACACCTAATTACGAGAATTCACATAAACTCATAATATGAATCACACATAATGCTTCCTAATATCACAACACAAACTATAATATATAGCATAACATAGTATCAAACACATACATCGTAGCACTATAAAAGGAACCACAATCAGTTTTGACACATCCATTGCATAAGTTTTCAAGAGAAGTTTTGACACATATTTAACTCAATCATCGACTAGAAGGGAACCCATTTCGTCCAAGGTAACAAGTGTAACGATTGAGTGCTGATTGATTGGTCTTTAGTTGAGTCTGCGACACACCGATCCTGATGAACAAGGAACAAAATAAACTATAAACCACTTTGCTTGAAACAAGGAAACATGTATGGGAGTATAAATAATAGATAGAGTCTCAAACATACTTTTGTTGTTACCTAGAAAAGAAATGGGTCTTCTGTTGGACATAGGAGCTCCTTATGGCTTCATAACCTACATAGTCAATAGATAAACATTTGTCAGGACATGCGCATTTGGTAAATCTATAAGTTGAGCATCACTATTCACTTATATTTGTAGATGCCTAGCAATGTGATGGTTTAGATCTTGGTCCAACTTCTTAACCTTTCCGATTGGCCTAACTAGTGGCACAGTCTTATCTATCACAGTCTCAATCATGATCTCCCAGAATTTACCTAACAGTTCTCCATCATCCCACAATGCACACTTCTCTTTGGAAGTTAACTTCCCAAACACAACTGTCATATCACTTGTGATCGATCGCATACCTACTTTTTATTCAATCTACACAAATTTCTGGAGCATCAAAAATATATGCCTTCCTATATGCATCAACAATAGATGCATCAACCGAAAACAAGTTATGTAGAAGACATATACCTACGATACATAGTTAGTTGAACTCAAAGACCTGAGAACTTCATCTCGTTGTCAGTCATCGTACAACCGCATGAAAATTTGATGCCTAGAACAACCTTATGATCTCTTATTCTTAAAACTATTTCCTCCAACAGATGAAACTACATCTCTCTTCGAAGAAACATCAGTAGTGTTGGGGGCAACATCATCTGGAGGGGTGGTTATAGCAGCATCAACACCATTTGGAGGTGTACCAGCAATAATAGCGGCAATATCTGGATTGATCACTCCAGTATGAGCATCTAGAGTCAGAATAGGGTCAGCACAACATCTGCTGGAGTAAACACAACATCAATATGAGTCGAGAATAGGGGAGGAGAAGGAGTAGTTTTATTTCTTCTATTAGCTACCACATGACGAGGAACAACTTTAGGACGAGGAACAACTTCAACACTTCTGACACTTGATGGGAGCTTAATTACATCACCAAGAGAAGGTATCATTGGATGAGGTGGCACTTCATAAATTATGAGAGTTAGGGCATCGTAAAGTTTCGTTTCTAGGATAGGCCGTCGATCTTGACTCATTCTTCGAAGAGGTGATTCCAAACTAGGTTATAGTTGACCATTGGTCTGCCCTGCTATGCAAGATTGGTTAGCAGAAATTTCCTGACTATCCAACTTCTACTACATTGCATTGATTCTTTCCTCCTAGGTATTCAACCTGGCAATAAGGATGACATTCATCACCCTAAGCTCAGAGATCTCCTCTATTATTTCTATACACATCATAGACATCCTTGCAATCTCAACCGTATTGCATGCATGAGGTAACAAACCCAATCCACAAACTCTACATCTTTATCTCTTGGAAAGGCACGAGCATACATGTCACCTTCTTCAATATCTCTGAACTCAACGTCTAGATCAAGTAGCAGTTCTCTTTGCATATTAGCCTAGAGTATTGTTTGTACTAGCATTAGAACTAGCACTGGACTTTAGCAACATATGTTCGAAGATAGTGAATAATAACTTATAATATTTTTCTCAGCCATTAAATCAACAGGTATGTTGTCTTTGTTTGTGTGTGTGGCTCTATACAGTTCAACTCTTGTGATTGGATGACTATAAGCTTTCTCTTGATTGAATATGTAAACATTTAGAAAGATATTATCAAGCAAAAAAAACTATGTACACAACTTAGATGATACTTACCACTATGTACTTCGCCCTGGCAAAACTCCTTAATACAGAAGTATGACGGGCATTTTTTTGATTAGCACAGGTTAGTGCATTTTTTCTGGCTTGTTCCTTGGTGGAATCCAAACTCTAATACTCAAGCAATGTTGTCCAATCACTGGTGGATATTCTACAATCACAACCATTTTCAATGTTGTCCTCAATAGCCAACTAAGGATTGCAAAACAACCTCTTTAGCATGCTTTTGAAATCACGTTATTTCTTCCTAGCTGACCTCATCACTGAATCTTTACACAAAGGATCAATATTGAAATATTTCTACAATTTCAGATACATATGTCAGGATAAATAAGAGTGATATAACATGCATAGCAAGCATGATTCACAGGTAAATGTTGATTACATTCAGTGTGTGCCACAACTTGTACTTATGATCAGTTTTCCTCCAATCTATAAATCTGAAGGATATGTCAGCTTCTTTGCTAGGTAGGCAATATAGTTAGCAAAATTGGTCGTAGAAAGCCCACAAGGCTGGCCTAATGTGTTGAACTTGATATAAATTATGTACACCATATTACTCTTTGTTATTGACCTCATCGTTGTAGGATTCCTCACGTACCTCCCAATCATCATTCATGCTGCACGTATTCACGGATGAAGACACTTTGCAGCTTATTTTGCACATTCAATCAGCACTATGCACTAAATTCAGTTAAAAATATGCACTAAATTTAGCTAGCACTATTCACTCAAATCGACTTAGCAATACTATGCACTAAATTCAATTAGCACTATGCACTCAAATTTAGTTTGCACTATGTACCTGCGTTTTCCTCTTCATCTGCCTCTAACCCTGCCTATTCCATGTCATCGTCCTCATTATTAGTGCCACTTTCATCCCCTCTATTGTCATCCTCATTCCTTTCGTCTTCTTCGTCTAACCCTACCTCTTCACCATCTTCAACTCCATGTACTTGTATGAACAAAGGATCTCCATGTTTATCCTCGGACTCATCTCGAGCGGCATGCTGCAAGTGAGCATTGAGGGTAAATCAGTAATGGCAGAAGTAGAATTATAACAGGGTAAATCAGTAATGGTAGAACACAATAGGGCAAGTATACACACATTCATTCTAACAATGTTCTCTCTAAGAACAACTGGTTCTTCATTAGAGGATGGTCGTATAAGGAACCTGTGTGCAAAGTTTTGTTTCTTGATTCTTGCATTGTTCACTTCTATGGTTTCTAATCTTCGCTTTTCATATTCTGGTATTGCAGCCAGAGGTGGGGGTTCTTGCTGTTGCTAAGAAGAATTTCTCTTTGTTCCTCGTGCCATCTAACACAAGCAAGAAAAATGATGGGAACAGATCGAGTCATGTCGAAGGCGCAGATGGTACTGGTAGTAAAGGCCGATGGAAACATAGTAGTGTAAGCGAGAAATCCTTACCACTGACCTAAGCAACATCGGGGATGCATGACGGAGGGGCGGCAGAGGCGGGCGATGGGAGGCGGTGGAAAGGAGTCACTTCTGGTCATCATCGATCAGTGTCTATGTCATCAAGGGTTTAGTGTGGAGGGGAATGTGGAATTTGTAAAAGGCAAGCGATATATTTGTCTAAGGAGGCGCGCGATGGTCTGATTTCAGGCGGGACCATTCGAAATATCAACGGGACTAGCGAAAAGAGTGGTGGGAAAAGCGAAAAAAGCAGGGTGGAAATAGGGAAATTGGTGGTGGGACGTGACAAATATGTATCGCGACGCATAATTGCACTGTAAAGGGCACAATAGCAGCGATAAATTCAGTGCCTCCACCAAATGGTGACGCGGTTTCTCATCCGCCGGCTAACCAACTTTTACTGTTACTTTTTGCTTGTGTAGCCCCAAAAAAGTGTCGGGGACAGGGGTATCTTTTAGTGACAGGTAAGTATGGCCGCGACCCGAACGAGCTGCAACTCTCGTTCAGGCCATGCCTGCATTGAGATGAACCTTTCAATTATATAGATAGTAAGGTAGAAGCACTACGACATCCTCTCGAATGTGTGCGCCACTTCCACAAAGTAACCCACAAGGATTTCCCTCGTCTTAGGGTTGATCTCAGGCTAGCTACCCAAGTAATCGACTAGTCGGATCACATGCTACAACACAACAAACCACATATTGGTGAGAAATTTTAGGATAGTTGTTAAGATCACTTCAATAGACATTCTAATGGAAAGAGGAAAACCGATCATAGATGTAAATGTTGTGGACAACCTTGCCAATGTATTCCATGAGGTCTTTTGATTGCAATTGAGGCTTTCCATCATATTGGCAAGAACATGCAAGCAAAGGTCAATCACAAACGCTTAATTCATAGAGTGGAAAGGAGTAATACAACACGCATGTGACGGAATGATTGCTAGCTCACGGTGGTAATATTTTTTACCACCGGATGGACGCAAGCCTGCATGATGTCTAAACCAGCGAGGAACATATATTGGGCATCGACGAAAATAGGAGGTTCTCTCTGGGCTTGTAGATGAAGGAGGAGATGCAGCTTTGTGCGATCACCACCATCGGGTTTGATAGGCTCAGTAAGATCACACCGGCAAGGATGTTCTGCTTGAGTCCATGGGTGATCCGACCTCCAGTGCTCCCCAACTGCTTCCGAAAAAACGAAAATAGGAAAGTTAGAAGGGTGATATCCTTCTGCTTGAAATTTCATTTAAACTGCGAAACCACATCAGGTGTTGGAATGTGCAACCCCTCCCCCCCTCCCCCCTCTCCGGGGCAAACGTTACTCGTCATGACATAAGTAACCTAATTGTTTCTGAATTCTGAATGGACACCCATGAGAGTACAACACCGGCTAAGGAATCGTAGAGTAATCTATAACTATGTTGTTTCCCTTACTAGAGGCAGCCTTATCACAAGAGAAAACCACACGTGGAGAAATGGCGACCGATGAACCACTCCGACACAAATTAAAACAACCTTAGACTACCAGAGTAAATTTTTTTAAATCAAAGGCCGAAGCCCAACTCTAAATTAATAAAGCAAAGATCCAGTGAAGTTCAAGTATTACAACCCAACCACACAACCAATTCATAGAAACATAACACATTACAAGACAAACCACTTAGCAAGATACAAGACCAAACCATAACAAGGACTAAAGCAAGTCGAAGCCGGGCATCTAGTTTTCTCGGCTCTGCCGTTGCCCAGTCTAGCCCTTGCTTATTCTTTGGTTTGGTGAGCATCCACCAACACTGCAGATAGGCAGTAGTTTCGTATATACAATCAATAGGATGATTAATGAAAGGCATGTTCAATAGTCATTTTATTCCTGACATTCCAAAACAAATCCAGATAATCCTACTAGAGTAAAACTAGTGAAGGGAGCCTAGGTGTGCAGGGTTTACCTGAACTAGTTCTAGTTGTACCCACCGGCGGAGGCTAGCAGGGTACTGAAGACCATGGTTGGCATGCTGTAGGTGGCATGGTTGGCCCGCTCAAGGTCGTGCATGCTCCCCAAGGTGGCAAGATCAGTTACTCCACAGTCAACATCTAATCCACTCTGTGGAGTAACTGGGAACACGTCGAACATCATGCAGTTACTCCGCAGTTCGTGTTCCCACCACCATCATCTCAGCTGGGAACACGAACAACTCCGCCGTCACCAACATCATCCAAAGCTCCAACTGCATGCGGGAGCAGCACCTGATTCCGTGCCTCTAGAGCATCTATCTATCCCTTCCGCTAGCCATGACAGCCAACGCTTAGTGGTTGTCTTCCCATCCGCGCTAACCAGGACGTAAGCAGAAGGCTGGTTGTCGATTCGCGGGCTTTTGGCTCGGCCTGGTCCAGCACCAGCTCGCCCCGAGCTCGGCTCGGCCCAAGATAGTCAAAGACCGACCCGAACCCAAAATCCTAGATCGTAGCAGGCCAAAAGCTCACCCGGCTCGACTTGGTCCAACCTATCAACTCGCGATATTTTTTTTATCAAAGAGAGGGAGATGGGATGTAGTGTGCCCTGTTACCAGCGAGCAATCGACCTGGGAGGGGTGGCACACTAACTAGCTCGACCAAGAACCCAAGAAAACCCATGTCCAAACCATTATGCATGTCCAAAATCTTCTAAATTTCGAAAAAATCTCCTACTACATGCTGCTGGGAAGAGTCATGACATGTGAAAATGGTGAAAATTTGAGGTTCTTAATTGTTGATTCTATTCGTTGGAATGGATTCATACATAGTTCAATTACTAGGCTGTGAAGTTTCACGACAAAATTTGAATGTTTACTTGCTTGATTTTCTTGCACAAATTTGTACCGGAGTGTGTATAGGACCCTGTGCCAAACTAGTGTGCACGAGCCGACCCTCATGTCCACTATGCATTGGCTATCATGGCTAGGAGAAGGGCTAGGTAGGTGTTCTAGAGGCACATGTGGCGCTCTTCGACCCTAAGGGGTAGGGTACAGCACTCTCCGGTGTGGCAACACCAAACTAGCGCCTAGAGGGGTAGAGTACACAACTCTCCCATGCAAGATCTAAATTTTGCTGGCACTACACACGCACATCATCAAATATGTACGGTGCGCAAGCGACCTGAACATCCGGAGCTTGTAGATCTTCGTGAAATTGTTAAATGAACAATTTGTCCAGACATACATACATGAAAAGGACTTATTATCTAGTTCCTGACGCCTCCTAAGCCCGAGAACTGAACAACACGTATTTTTTTCCCTCATGTCCAAAGGATATGTTCATAGCATGGTAGTGAAATTTCTCTCTCTTTCTTTCTCTCTTTCAGATTGCCGAACTTAATTATAGCGGATAGATTTCTTGTATATGCTCCTCTTTTATATCATTGTGCTGGTTGCACATGTACATGTTTTATTGGATAAAGGATATTTATTATATCTCTTGTGGCTCTTGGCAGTGAGCATGTGGTTTATGGGTCAATTTAATCTTCTTGTGTCCTGGCGCTTGTGTTTATAAAGCATCCAAGTTACTCACACAAGTTGAGTATACAAGCTTATAAATCTTAATTAGGCTGCCAATGCATGGATTTGATAGATAAAGTGGCATTTTTGAGGAAAAAATATTTTTCTACATAATTTTTTTATTGTGGTTGTAGAAAGATTATAATCACCGTCTGAAAAGAAGTACTCTTCATTATAATCTTGCCGTAACTCAAATACAATAGAGAGGAGCGCAGGTCCACACGTAGTTGAACTTGAAATTGTTATGTTTCTTCTTCATATGCTCAAACCCGGCAACGATGTGTACTGGGAGCTGTTCCGGTGCAACGGTGTTAACATCTCGACACACTCATTGAGGTTGCCTGCTAGCTAGTCGCATGTTCGTGCTCGAAGACCCACACATTGTCACCGAACAGCCTCGCCATCATCCACGTGAGTATGGCCGAGTGGCCGACCCTGCCACAACAGATGGCCGGAACAGAAGCTATCGTCTTCTAAGTACAGTTTCTTCAGTACTAATCAAATTAAATATATTCTATTTGCAGACTGCTTAGATTATACTCCAGATAACCAAACATGAAAAAGATTTATCGTGAAGTTCCTGACATCTCGCAAACCCACGAACGAACAACCATGTCTAAGCGAAGAGGAATATAAGCATGATTTGATGAGAAAACGGTCTTACCAAAGCAATGCATGATATCAACCGAGATGAAAAGAAGGATTTAATCTATTTGTGTTTTCATGTCATAATAAATGTTAACTCACTTGGTTTGTCAAATCTAATAACAAGTCGGATGTGAACTATATCTTCTATTTTGGTTCCTTCATCCATTGCACATTTATTAGAATAATTAATTTAACCTATTTTTGCGGTAAAATTTACCATCTTTAGTATCCAAAGAAATTGTGGAAAGGCGACCGCTTGACATGTGTCCCACCCAGGGCCACTGCAAGCAAATGGAAAAAACACCATCCTAAAAACGCAAGCGCCATCCTCGCGTCGTCGTCTCCTTGTAGCACCGCACAGCCGTTGACCCTCCATGAGACCATCCCAATCGCCGGAGAAGACGTCGCCGGATAGACGCTGCCGCAGCTTTGGCAGCCGCTCGTAGCAATTTCGCCGACCGCTCATAGCATCGGCGGTGGCCGCTCCACTCATAGAAACTTCGCCGACCGCTCGTAGCAATTGTGGCCGGTCGTAGCAGCTTTTCCGGCCGCTCGTAGCAAAAGTTGTGGACGGTCATAGCAAAGGTGGTGGTCCCTTGTAGCAGCTTTGCCAACCTCTAGTAGAAACCACAGTTGTCAGTTGTAGTAGCTTCACCGTCCGCTCCTAGCAACAAGCATGACCGGTTGTAGCAAATGTTGTGTCCGCTTGTAGCATCTTAGCCGACCGCTGGTAGCAACAGCAGTTGCTAGTCCTAGAAGCTTCCCTGGCCGCTCGTAGCAACAACTGTGGCCAGTCGTAGCAATGGCGTTGTCCGCTCGTAGCAGCTTCGCCAGCCTCTTGTAGCATCATCCGTAATCGTCTGCAGATCCGGCGTCGGCACCACCATATCAATAGCAGTGTGTGCTCGCCTTCCCGGCCACAGGAGTGGATGTGCGGCAAGACCTGACCGAGAAAGTCAACACAGGAGAGGGGTGGCGCAGCAGGTCAAGGCAAGGAGATGGGACCGGGGGAGACGGGAGATAGGAACAGAAGAAGTGTGGCGATAGAGGAATGGCGGCGACACACTACTGGGACGGCGCCGAAGACCCGTCATTGGGACGTCGGCAGTCGGAGCCCCATGGTATTTTCGTGAGAGAGATTTGAAAGAGACGAGATAAAGAAACATATGGAGGATAGGCATTGATAGAGAAGATAAGGAAAGTGGTGGCCCCCACTAGGTGCCACATCGTTCCCTCCCCCACGAGCAAGACGCGTGGTGCAAGCAGAAGCCGGAAGGATGCGGGCGCGTTATCCTCCGGATGTTCACAAGCATTTTCCTAGTTGAAAACATGTGGGGAAACTCTTTTAGAGAATCTCCATTCGTCCCCCGAAGCGACTCCAAGGGCCCCATTTTTAGGTCCCAGTCGACCCCCAAGGACCCCGATTTCTACCGGATTTGGCCAGAATTCACCCGTTGTCCTTAGGACACACCTAGCGCACGGTAGGCAATTGCGGGTACCGAAGAAAGCAAAAGGCAAGTGCGCCAGCTCTGTTGGCGAGACAACACATATTCCCCACCAATATTCGCCTTCCTACATGGAGCAAAGCTACTTCCCCCTCACCGCCATGTCGTCATTGGCACCAACACTCTACCCTCGGTAGCAAACATGCCGCTAGAAAAGGAGACCCTTGCCGAACCAACCTACATCTCCCTCCTGGCCTAGTTTTCATTGCGATTCAGCGCCATGGGAAGCTTCGTGCCAACCACGCCCGCGAGGTGCTATTTGCCTACTCGGCAATGGACTCTGACAATGAGGATATGTTTTTCACTCTTATGGAAGAGGAGGCCGTCGTAAATGTCGATGATGAAGAGCACTTGAAGATCCTCGCCTATCTGGCTGGCATGTACATGTGTAATGCAAAGCTATGACGTGGTGGATCAGCGCCAAGGCGATGCAAGAGCAAGCCGAGGCAGAGAAAGGAGGGCTAATGTATGTTGTACGCCGACTACTTCGTTGACGATCCATTGCATGGTGAGACGGTATTTTCGTGCCGTTTCAGGATGGGTCAGAGGATCTTCATCAAGATTGTGCATGCCATTTGGAAATTCCACACCTAATTCAAATGCAACTAGGACTACACCCGCATGGTAGGATTTTCCTCACTCCAAAAGTGCTTTGCTGTTGTGAGGATGCGTGCATGTGAAGCTCTTGTTGATACACATGATGACTATCTACGCATGGCCAATTCCATTACCGTGCATGTACAGGTTCTACAGGGCAGTGGTGACAGGATTTGAGCCAACATACTTGAGATCACCCAATGCTGAAGGCACTGCTCAGATCTGTAACAACCCGAACCCAGTAAGATTTGAAGTCTCAGTGTTTACAGTGATATCCCTGAATCATAGCTAGCACACATAGTAACAAAATGAAATATCAGGATAAAAACATAATTTTATTACTCATCGATAGATCCAGAGTTTAAATAATACAATATAATACAAGTTGCACAACATGTAGTGGTTGTATCCCTTTATAGCAGAAACATAATCGACAATCTTAGCCACCATCAACGCCATAGGTCTTGTTGAGTATAGGCCCCTGATCCTAGTAGTCCTCTCTCGTCATCACAACACTCTACAACATGACACGTTGCAGCCAACAAAATGGTCAATATATACGTTGAATGTATTGGCAAGTTATACTACCTATGCCTATATCTATGTGCATAAGGCTGTATATGGAGTCCATATGGTTTATTTGCGTAAAGCCAATTTTATAAAAGTTGATAAATTTTCTTTATCCTACTTTAAAAATATTTAAGAAATAATATATGATCAAGTGGCAAGCGAGAATTCCACCAAGCTGCCATCCCTCAACCTATCACCTAACATCCTACCAACTGTCCCAAAATCCCACCTATGAACAATTCCACAAACATAGGGTTTGAAGAATCCACCTATACCGACTCCATGGACATAGGGGTTATAATTCTCACCTATAGCGGTTTGAAAACATTTTGAAAAGAGAGGAAATCCTTCAGATGTTTCAGTCTTTAGTCGCTCAAATAGATCATAACCGGGAGCATGACTAATCGATTAGATCATTCACTCTGTAGAGGTTGTACACGTTCCCCACATGTCAATCCATTCCCATCGTTATGACTCCGAGCCTGGACCTTGATGAAGTTTTCCATCGAAGCACCCTATGCATTATCCCGGTCCGCCCGCTACTATGATCCGAAGACCCCTCTCCAATGGTGACACCGATGCAAGGGTTTCCCTCCATGGTCAACTAAGCAAGAGCCCATTTAGCATATGGCTATACTAGAAACTTCATCAACTGAAAAAATGGAAAATATCTCTTTGAACCTAGGCGGCCCCTGCCAATACCTGAGTATGTAGATCCGTTCCAGGATTGTGATCTTGGTAGACATTTCCAACATACCACTCCGCCCAGATTAAAATAATTTTGTTTTTATTTTCTTTGTAAACATTTTGTAACATATATGATCTTATCCCGAGCTCAGATACTTAGAAAATTCTTTTACTTTGAACCCCATATCAAAATCCTTTTTAGCACAACAATGTAGCTTCAAATACAAGAATTTACCAAGCTTTCAAGGTAATATTTGTGTGTGTGTGGGGGGGGGGGGGGGAGGGGAAACCAAAGTATATGACTACTCACGATCATAGCTACAATTTTGTAAATGCCATGGTTGCAAAATATAATTGCACCAAAATACTACTATAGGCCTACACATGCATACTACTATCTGATAAATAAAAATTGCATTGTTGAAAACATAGGTGATGTAAATGATGGACGGTTTAACTTTCTTTTTGGATAGATGAATCCCAATAATAACTGATCAATAGTTTATCCTCGAGCATATATATACTTAATAATTTATCATCAACTATATATATATATATCCTCGTCACTCTTCATCAAATCTGTCACAAATAAAATCATACTATATATAAATATACACACACAAGCTTAACATTCCAAAATGCAAAACAAGCACAAGCTCAATACTAAATACGAAAACCATGCAAAGTATGTATGCAAGAAAATGTCAATTTTTATTGTACAAAATATTCTAACAAGGCTCTGAACACTACGAAGTGGTTTCTGAACATTTTATATATGCATGGTTCAATATTGCAACAATTTGTGTAGTGGAATTATTTGGAGCATTTTCTAACACTAGAAAAGGTCATTCTTACTAAATAATTGTCACAATAATTTATATACTAAAATAAATTTTTATTTTGGTCTTTATTGGCTAGAGGATTTAGAATACAACCATTTTGAAAAGGTTTCACTCAACAATGATTTTTAAAACATTTTCTATAGTAAAAATACTCTAAATATGGTTCTACCTAAATTTTATTTAAACAAAATCAAAAGTACCAAAATATTCCTCTTACTTATTTTCCCGAGTCCATAGATATATTATTTGTCAAATTTGGATAAACATGTCTTTTCTATAATTAAAATACCACTAAATAGTATTCAAATTATTTAAATTTTTATTTTACTCAAACGTGATATATTAATGCATAGATGTGTTCATCGATTTTTTTTGAATCCATAAACATCAAATTTGTACTTTTTTATTTTTAAATCATTTTTTATCAATATTTTAAGATAGCATATTCATTTTATGTCCATTTATTAAATTGAAAGGCATATGTTCCAATGTGGCAGCGATGTGGCACATCTAGTTGGTCGATGTTGGTTCACTAGGATTCCAATTCTGGGCCGTTGGATCTATATAAAACCTACGGGTGAGATCAACTAGGCTTGGGCTATTCGGCTTAGCGGATCGCCTCATGACTACTTCTAATCATGGCCATGCGTGTGAGATCGAACGACAACAAAGGGGATGCTCTGGCGCACCTGGCAGCTTGTTGTCGGCAATGGAGGACACGGTGGCTCTAATGGAGATGCCTCCGACGATCTGGTGGTCCTTGGGCATGTGCGTGATGTCGACGAGGTGAAGCACGTCAAGGCAAGGCTGAATGTGTGGTCTTCGTTGATGGTGGCTCTCTTTAGCATGCACGGGCGACTGGAGGAGCTCCAGTCGATGGCGAGGTCAGAAATCATCGGCGTTATCATTGAGCTATGGTAAAAATCCGAAAACGAGGATGAGATGATGCACATGGAGATGATAAGAATAAAGGTACCAAAAAGGAGCGGCATCACCCTTTGGTGTCTTCAGAATCACCCTAGGATTGCAATGGCACTGGTGGACTCTGGCGAAGGATTGTGTGGTGGTTAGGAAACGGGAGAGAGGGGAACCCGAGGGGAAATGGAGAGGAGGAGGTGGGGATTAAACGGTTGTTGTTCGAGTGGAGAATTAATCGCTCAAACATGTGAATTAAATTGGAGTTAAAACCTAAACCGTCGGGGGAGGGATAGAGGCTTCTCCGTCGCTTGGAGATGACAATGACATGGCCGTAGATGTGGTAATCGGGCCCGGTTGCCAGCGAGTGCGTTCCAGGGGAGTGAGTACTGATTCGGTGTCGGTCTATGGGCTGGCTTAGGAGTAGGATTTGGGCCGGTCACGGCTGGTTCAACATGGGAGGAGGTTTGGACTGTTGGGGCCCTTCCTTTCTCTATTTTTTTCTTTAAGTTTTTATTTTTATTTTTGTTCTTTTCTATTTCTTTTCTAGCTAGAGTTTTAGCTATCCAAATTAGGTCAAACTAATTTCTAAAAATTTATAAAATCACCAAGATCATTTTAGGTTATTAATTAGCTTATTTCTTGTCCATTTAAAATAATATCATTTATAAATGTTTACTTTGGCCTATATGCTTTTTAACTTTATTCCTTTCCTTATATACTTCAAACCTTTTTATTTAAAACTCCAAAAAGTTTCAAATCAATTTGTATAGTTTTATAAAATAGTTCTTTATCATTATATAGCATTTAAATACACTTTTTTATTTAAATATTGATTTTTTCTATGAGCTTATATTGACTTTGGAATATTTTATTTTATCATATATAAATCAAAACCTTTTATCCATGGCTCCAAATAGAGTGAAACCAATTTGCATGATTTTATCATTTTGTCATTTTCGTAATAGATCATTTAAGAATATTTTTTCTTAATTTTTTGTATGGAATTCATCCATAGTTTTTTGTTCTACTTAGAGTGGCAAAACCACATTTAGGATTTTAGGGTTTTCAGAGAAATTCTATTTCTCTTAGGTTTCGAATGCAACCATGCATGTTTCATAATTTTGAGGTTTTGAAAACATGCAGATCATTTCACAAAAAATAATTTTATTTGTCTTGGGTTTTAGAGGAGTTACATTAAATGGTCAAAAAAAAATTTCCCTCTGAATTTCCAAGAGTTTGATTCTTAATTTTGATAAAGAATTTCACATTTCAAAATTTGGAAAATTTTGCGATGTGATAGGATCCTAGCATAGAATGAAGCAAGAGATTTTAGTGGGATGCTTGGAATCATTGATTGCATGCATTGGGCATGAAAGAACTTCCCATTTGCTCTGCTGGGAATGTACAAAGGGCACAAAGGAGCTTCAAGTGTGATATTTGAGGCAGTGGCTGATCAGGATCTCTGGATTTGGCATGTATTCTTTTGTATGGCAGGATCTCCCAATGACATCAACATCTTGCAGTGCTTGAATGTCTTTTCCAAACTTGTTGGCGGTCATGCTCCCCCGGTGGATTATATGAATAATGGGCACCACTACAACAAGAGATACTACCTGGCAGATGGCATCTATACAAGATGGTCAATATTTGTGAAGACTGTCTCAAATCCTGTTGTGGGAAAGAATTCCAACCTTGCTAAGGAGAAAGAAGCTTGTGGGAAGGATGTCGAGCAGGTGTTTTGTGTAATCTAAGCTCGATTTACCGTTGTCTAGTACCCTGCTCTGACCTGGTTGAAATCTCAAATGTGGGAGGTGATGAATGCCTGTGTGATCTTCCACAACATGATCATTGAGAGTGAGCGGGACAAGCCGATGATTGGCACTGAACCATATTTCAGATAGGGTCCACTGGCGGTTGTTGATCATGAGGGGCTGGCATCATAGGCTGCCTTCCTCACTATGCGTCAGGTGATCCAAGGCCTGCATATTCATCAAAAACTTCAGTAGGATCTGGTGGAGAACCTATGGAGACGCAAACGAAACACCTAGTTTGATGTGTTTCCATTTGTGTTTAAAAACTTGTTAAATTACGAGCTTGATTTGTTGAACTATCTGTTTTATATTGGTTTCTATGTCAACTATGCTCTAGAGGCATAGGACCCTAAGGGGTAGGGTACACAACTCTCTAGTGTGGCAACACCAAACTAGAGCATAGAGGGGTAGGGTACACAACTCTCCGGTGCCAGATCTAAATTTGGCTGGTACTACACGCGCACATCGTCAAATACGTTGGGTGAGCAAGCAACCTGAGCATATTGAACTCGAAGATCTCCGCGTGATTATTGAATGAACAATTCGTCCATATATTCATACATGAAAAGGACTTATCATCTAATTCATGACGACTCCCAAGCCCGAGAACTGAACAACAAGTATTTTTTCCTCATGTCCAAAGGATATGTTCAGAGCATGGTGTGAAATGTGAAACTTCTATGGCTTTCTTTCTCTCTTCCAGATTGTGGAACTTACTTTTAGCTGATAGATTTCTTGTATGCTCCTTTTTATATCATTGTGTTGTCTGCACATGTACATGTTTTATTGGTTAAATGATATTTATTATATCTCTTGTGGCCATTGGCAGCGAGCATGCGGCTTCATGGGTCAATTTAATCTTCTTGTATCCTGGCGCTCGTGTTTATAAAGCATCGAAGTTACTCACACAAGTTTAATATACAAGCTTATAAATCTTAGCCTACCAATGCATGGATTTGATAGATAAAGTGGCATTTTTTCTTTCTTTATCTAGGCTCGAGAAAAAATATTTTGCATATTTATTTCTACATTTTTTATTGTGGTTGTAGCAGAAGTACTCTTCATTATAATCTTGGCGTAACTCAAATACAATAGAGAGGGGGCATGTCCACACGTAGTGGAACTTGAAATTGTTATGTTTCTTCTTCATATGCTCAAACCCGACAACAATGTGTACGGGTAGCTGTTCCGTCGGCTTTAACATCTCGACACACTCATTGAGGTGGGTGAGCGGGATGAGCAGGGGTGGAGGTGGAGATGCGTTTAAGGATGAAAGGGAGTAACCTTTAGGGTACCCTTACCCTCTTTAGTTGAAAGAAATAAAGTAATTTTTTGTAAATCATAACTTTTTGATAAATTCATAAATCCAGTTCGTTTGTTGTACTAGACTAAAAAAACGATACCCTAAAGATTCCAAACTTCCATCTCAAGATGCCTTGGGTTTCATCTGATGGAGAAGGAAGGGGGAACGTGAAGAATAGCGAAGTAGGGATGCAGGCTGACATCCACTATAACACCCGCTTTGTCCGCCTAGATCTAATTCGGAGCTGGATCAACCTATACTCCCTCCATCTCGGCTTTTTTTTTTTGGAAATGGATCTCGGAATAAATAATTTAAGTTTATCTAGATTTGCATGTATCTCATCTAGATACATCGGAACCTAGACAATGTAAGTCACTTATTTTCAGATGGATGGAGTACTAATCTTCCATGCACTATTTATGTATGTTCTAATCTGCCATGCACTAATCGATGCGGGTCTATGCTCTAATCTGCCATGCACTAATCCAGGCGGACGTCCGCCGCCTCGTCCGTGGATTGTCCGCCGGCATCCATATATATAGGGAAGACCACGACCATATGACACATATGAGACGAGATTCAACAAATTCGGGCGTAAGCTCAGTTTTATAACGTTCTGAAAACAGTAATACCGTTTAAATTATCTGCCGGGGAGAAATAATTTTGGTGCCCTAAACCTAAAAGTGTTTTGAGGTGGCCCAGATGCTCCAGTGTACACCAAAATAGCGCGTACACAACTCTCCGGTGCAAGATTTACGTTTGGCTGGTACTACACGCGCACATTGTCAAATATTACTTTGTTTTTTTTTTTGCGGACAAAAGAGGATTTTATTACTCAATAGGGATTACACAATCTGGTCATGCTCGAGGACATGTAGAAGACACTCTGCCCCGAACCACACAAGTCACGGTACTCTCGCGAAATTCACGAGGAAGTGACTAGCCCTATTTTGTGTACGATCCACCTTTACAAAAGAAACCACTCTATTACCACTAACTAAGGCTTTAATCTCTGAAATAACATGAGTAATTGACGACCGGTCTTGAATATTGTCCACGATTGTAGCTACTAGACCCGCACAGTCCAGTTCTACAATAATTGGCTTATCCGTCTGTAAGGCCAAAGAAACTCCTTCATGACAAGCCAGTGTTTCAGCTTCTAGAGGATCTGCACAATCAATCAGTTGTCGACAGGCGGAGAAAATAACATGACCATGTTCATCCCTCATGAGCACACCAGCACCAGCAGTACCATCTTCTGATTTGAAGGAACCATCGCAATTTAATTTGGCCCACTTTGTTGTTGAAAGAACAATTCTTTGTTGAAGTTCTCTCTGCGTGGCTGGTGCAAGCGACCTGATCATCCTGAACTTGAAGTTCTCTCCGCGTGGTTGTTGAAAGAACAATTCTTGCATACACATGAAAATGACTTGTCATCTAGTTCCTGACGGCTCCCAAGCCAGAGAACCGAACAACTGGTATTTTTCCTCGCGTCGAAAGGATATGTTCTGAGCATGGTAATGAAATTCTATCTATTTCTTTCTCTCTTTCCAGATTGCGAAACTTACTTTTAGCTGATAGATTTGTTGTCTGCTCCTTTTTATATCATGGTGCTGGCTGCACATGTACATGTTCTACTAGACGAAGGATATTTATTATATCTCTTGTGGCCATTGGCAGTGAGCATGTGGTTCATGGGTCAATTTAATTTTCTTGTGTCACTAGTAGAAAACGGACCTTTGGTCTAGGGATATTAGTCCCGGTTTTGATATAAACTGGGACTAATGCCCCGATCCCAACGGCTATATCTGGCCGCAGGGGTGGCAGACACTAGTCCCGATTCGAATGGACCTTTAGTCCCGGTTCGTATAATAAAATAGGACTAAAGGGTTTCAGGCGGGCTGGATCAGACGCCAGACCCTTTAGTCCCGGTTTGTTATACGAACCGGGACTAAAGGTTCCTGGTTCGTATAACAAACCGGGACGTCCTGGTTCGTATAACAAACCGGGACTAAAGGCCTGGCTATATCTTCTTCCCCCACCTGTCCGAGCCACCATTTCAAGCTGGTGGCTCCTTTCTCTTTCTTCCTTCAACAAGCTCGAGTTCATGCACAATTTTTTCTCAAGATTTGTCAACATTTTGGTGCCCCATCTATCCAAAGGTTCTAAAAAGTGAGCAACTTCATCCTTTCAACTCTCATTGCTATATTAGCTCATTTCATGTTCTATCTTGTGGATGGATTTATGAATTTAGTTTGGTAGTAATTTTTGCAATGATAACATGAGATCGATGTTTAGATTCTATCTATCTTGTATTAATGTAATGAACTTCAAGGTAAATATCATTTTCAATATGTGGATTCTATCTATATCTTGTTTTGGCACATAGTCTCGAAATTTGATTCATAGAAGCACACACATGCATGAGTTCATCATTCTAACTAGCTGGAAAAAATACCCTTCTTTGTGTTCTACCTGCCTTCAACAAACTAAAAAAATTGTAACAAAAATAAGGTTAATTCATAAAAGCTTGACTACCATGTGCTTATGAGATAGATGATTCCGGTTGCATTGAGGGGACTCCTGCCGGAAAATGTTTGAGTACCCATTGTGAAGCTATGTGCGTTTCTCAATGCAATTTCTCAGAAGGTAATCAATCTAGATGGTCTACCAAGGTTACAGAAAGATGTGGTCCAATGTCTTGTCAGCTTCGAGTTGGTGTTCCCACCATCCTTCTTCAATATTATGACGCACCTCCTAGTTCACCTAGTCGAAGAGATTAAAATTCTCGATCCTGTATTTCTACACAATATGTTCCCCTTTGAGAGGTTCATGGGAGTCTTAAAGAAATATGTTCATAACCGTGCTAGGCTAGAAGGAAGCATCTCAAAGGGATATGGAACATAGGGGGTCATTAAGTTTTGTATTGAATTTATTCCTGACCTTAAGCCCATTGGTGTTCCTCAATCACGGCATGAGGGTAGACGGAGTGGAAAATGCACGCTAGGAAAGAAAGCAAGGATATGTATGGACGGACATTCTCTCACTAAAGCACACTACACAGTTCTACAAAGTTCCACCTTGGTGGCTCCGTATATCGAGGAACACAAGAATATTGTACACTCCAACAACCCGGGGAAGCCTGGCTCCTGGATTAGAGATGAACACATGAAGACTTTTGGCAGTTGGTTGCAGACACATCTCATGAATGACATCACTGTTGGAGAGCAGGTGTACTTGTTGGCCAGGTCACCATCTTCAACTATATTAACTTTCAAGGGTACGATATAAATGGGAATACATTTTATACGATCGCCCAAGATAAAAAGAGCACCAACCAAAATAGTGGTGTCTGATTTGATGCAATAGACGAGAATGGGAAAAAGGATACATATTATGGTTACATAGAGAAGATATGAGAACTTGACTATGGACCTTATTTTAAGGTCCCTTTGTTTCGGTGCAAATGGGTCAAGCTGACAGGAGGCAGGGTTGAGGTAGACAAGAAATACGGAATGACAACAGTGGATCTCAACAATGTTGCGTATAGAGATGAACCATTCGTCCTAGCCAATGATGTGGCTCGGGTTTTTTATGTGAAGGACCTGTCTACCAAACCGAGAAAAGGAAAGATAAGCAAAAGAATACAGCATACGATGAGCCAAAGCGCCACATAGTTCTTTTAGGGAAAAGAAACATCATGTGGGTGGAGGATAAGACAGACATGTCAGAAGATTATGATAAGTTTCATGAAATTCCGCCCTTTGCAGTGAAGGATGACCCAAGCATCCCGTTAAGTAAGGAAGATGTTCCATGGTTACGGATTAGAAGAAAACCTTAACAATAGAGATGTGTGGATGTTGGTGATATACAATATTAAACCTTTATTTTTAATGATCTGCTTATATATATTGTCTCGATATCAATAGGTAGTATTGCAACTTGCTGTGGCTAATAACAAAGACATTTATTAATATTAAAACATAAAAATTAGTCATAATCATGTCTATCCCTATAGTACACAGCTTCAGGGTCGTCTTCGAAATCTTCATCATCATCGTCGTCGCTCGTAGCACGCGGCTGAATCCTGAGCCCTTCCCCGGGTTGTGCACGGGGGAACGGGAGAGGGGGGAACCTGCCACTCCGGCCTCAGATTCACAACGCACGAGGGAGGGGGCTCCCGAATGACGATGCCGGTATGCCCTCGGCCTTCACCACTGCCACCATTCTTGTGGCTCTTCGGCTAGTGAAAGTGCGGGTACCTTAGGCGAGGATGGTCTCCCATGGCGATGTAGAGCATCACGCCGGCGATAGTCCGGTTCGCCCACCACAGGCGGCGACCGGCCTTGTTGTGGTTCACTGGGGGTGGGCCGTCACCCTAATACCTGGCGAGCTCCCTTTCCCACCGGTTTGCGAAGAAGGCATTCCAGGTGTCGAGGTTGTTGTGATCCCAATGGGGATCCATCCGCTGCTCCGGCATGATGTCGAGGTAGAAGTGGTTCGTAATGGCTACCTGGCGGCCCGAACCTTGAGGCACAGGAGGAACAGGAACCCCTTTAGCGCTCAGCATCCAGCCGGCAGGCAGCCGGTACCCTAGCAGGCATGGGTAGCTGCAGGCGCACAGCGCCTCGGTCTCCTCGAGCATCAGAAAGGCCCAATAAGCGGTGTCCATTGTTGTGAGAGAGAAGGTGTGTATGTGTGGATGGACATGGCGGTCGGCCTAGATATAGAGGGAAATGGTGGCAAAACATGGCCGGAAGCGGGGGGTGATGTCTATGCACTTCTATTCTTGTAGACAGTTGTTGGGTCTCCAAGTGCAGAGGTTTGTAGAACAGCAGTAAGTTTTCCCTTAAGTGGATCACCCAAGGTTTATCGAACTCAGGGAGGAAGTGGTTAAAGGTATCCCTTCTCAAGCAACCCTGCAATCAAGATACAAGAAGTCTCTTGTGTCCCCAACACACCCAATACACCTGTCAGGTGTATAGGTGCACTAGTTCGGCGAAGAGATAGTGAAATACAAGTGGTATAGATAATTATAAGTGGTAACGGTGATAGAAAATAGCTTGATGGCGTGGAAGAGACTAAAGGCAAACTGAAATAAAGAAGGAAGCAAGCAAACATGTAACAGATCTAATTGCAAACGGTGTTTCAATGCTTAGAAACAAGGCCTAGGGATCATACTTTCGCTAGTGAACACTCTCATATAAATATCTTCTCTTTATGATACTACTCTCCGGTTGGACACTCTAATTGATGGTAGTGCTATAACAGCACACCTCAAAGTAAGCCTTTCCCATCTAGATAACCCCACACTATCACCTTGAGCTCTAGATGGTTCCAACAAACACCACAATTTCATAAAGACATCCCACTCCAAATATAACTCATAACAAGTATTTGTAATCTCTAGCCTAAGTGCCACCATGGTGTGCACGCTGTCACTTTCACACACATGGGGAGAGCAAATATCTATTAAAGCACTTGAGTAGCAAGGTAGATCCACTTGATTACAAAGCTCATGATCACAATATGATCATGCATAGAGAGAGAGATGAACACATAGCAACCGGTAGAACCCTTAGCCTCGAGGAAGAACTACTCCCTCCTCATCATGGGAATCAGCAATGGTGATGGAGATCGATGGAGATGGCTCCGGGGGCACTTCCCCGTCCCGGCTGGGTGCCGGAACAAAGACTTTCTATCCCCCGAATCTCCCCTTCGGTGGCGGCGGCGCTGCGGAACTTTTCGTGGATTTCTGATTGACCACTTAGGGTTTCTACATCGGGAGGCTCTTATAGGCGAGAGAGGCAAGGTTGGTGGTCGGCCAGGGGGCCCACACCACCTGGTGGTGCGACTAGGGCTAGCCTGCACCTGGGGTGTGTGGCCAGGCCCTGGCCCTCCTCCGTCTCGTATTCTGGCTCCGTGAGTTTTCCGGTAAAATAGGAACTTTGGATTTTGTCCCATCCAATTCTGAGAATATTCATTTTCTGACTTTCATGGAACCAAAAACAACAGAAAACAGGCAACTGGCACTATGGCATCTTGTTAATAGGTTAGTCCAAGAAATCATATGAAAAGTACTCCAAAGTTGGAACAAAACACAAGAAAGTAGATAAAGCCAGGCATGGAACATCAAAAATTATAGATACATTTGCAATGTATCAACATCCCCAAGCTTAACTCCTGCTCATCCTCGAGTAGGTAAGTGATAAAAAGAAAGAATAATTTTTGAGGTGACATGCACCATCAAAGACTTGATCAAAGTATTTGTAAAACACTCGAAGCTGGGATCAAAGTACTGCAATCATAACATGAAAGAAAAAGTTCTAGCAATAAGACAAAGAAACTATGATGCAACATGAAAAGGCACAAACAAAAGATTCATGAATAACAATGCTTTGCAAGACGTTTATTTGTTTCGCATAAAGAAAACATAGCATAATAGCATTCAGCTTGTCCCTCATAGAGTAGCAAATATAAATGCATAGGACACCTTCAAAGTTCATAAGAGTGACTAGATACAAATAGTTTAAAACAAGCAATATCAAGGTATGCATCAATCAACTAGTCTTGGGACAATGCACATAGAACTAAGAATGGGCACTATGCTCTCAAAGTAGGTGCATAAAGGTAGAAGGTGGAGACTCAATATATTGGTGGAAGAAAGGCCTTCATATAAGGAAGTAGGGATTCAAGTCTCATAAAGAGCTTCCAAAAATTATGGTACTTATAGCTTTCAGCTCTCATTGCCCCTATCATAAGCATCTTGAAGTGATTAAGGTTAAAGTGAACAAACTATGGTGTACATGCTTGACGAAGTATAAGTTAGAAATCTCATGTCCCTTGTATACGAGGGCCGCTCCTCATGCTACTCAAGTTTAGTCACCGGTAAGTTCTTGTCATTGTAAGTACATGTGCATCATAGAGAACCTCCAATGGGGTACCCCTTGCCCGATGATACGGAAGAATCCCCATATCAAAATGACAAGGCAAGCAGACAACGAGCATCTCAGCAATCTTCTTATTTACCATGGGAATATGGTGCTTTTTTCTCTCTTTCCTCTTTTCATAATATCTCTTTTTTTCTTTTTCTTCTTCTCTTTAGGAGGGAGAGGCTTGAAAGGAAGCTTCTCCATATACCGTGGTTCATTGTTAGAGACAATAGAAGAAACTTTGGAGGATTCCTCCTTTTCATTAATAAGACCAAAACACATATTAGTCATGTCATATTCTGGTAAGATCTCATCTTTTATAATATTTTGTATGTAAGTATTTTTGTGGCAATTATCAACACAATAATGATGACAACCATGCATGACACTATTCATATCAAAAGCACACATATCTACCAAAGAGGTTTTTCTTGATAACTCTTCACATCCCAAAAATAATGTAAGTTCATCATGCTAATTAGGAGTGATCATGTCATCACAATACAAACCTGCAGTACTCATTGGATTAGAAGGGCTATTATTATGGCCTGAGCATTGAAAATTGAAATGACCCACCTCAAAGCAAAGTTCACAAATAAAAGGATAAAGGGCACAAACTTTTTTACCAAGATCATTTAAAGCCCTATACCACATTCTAGTTTTTTCATTCCTGTGGGTGATACAATATTCTTCTTCAATTTGATTATTCTCACAAGATCTATGTATTCCACAAAAATTAACATGCTTATAAGAAATATTACTTTCAGAGGTTTGAGCATGTTTATTGCTATCATTAACAACAATTTCATTTTCCATGCAAGTGTCTTTAAAAGTCTGATGATACATGTCCCAATTTTCTTTAGGAGCATTAATATGAGAAGCAAAGGTTTTAAAACAATCAATAAGAATTTGAGGATCAAGACCATATTTAGCACTAAGCTCTTGAAAATCAACAGTTTTAGTGAAAGACTTAATGCAATCATACTCATAGTTTATACCTAGTTCTTTACCTTTGTTGTTATCCCAATCTTTGGTATTGATTTGAATTGTTTCAAGAAGATCCCACTTAGCTTTGACCTCCTTACTCGTGAAGGATCCCTCTAAACAAGTATCTAGATAGTCCTTGTAATATCCTGAAAGCCTTGTATAGAAATTATTAATAACAATATTCCTGGGGAGCTCATGAATGGGACATTTGAGCATTAGTGACTTCAATATCCCCCATGCTTGGGCAATACTTTCTCCACCATGAGGATGAAAATTATAAATATAATTCCTATCTTTATGAATTTCATGAGGAGGATAAAATTTAGAGTAAAAGAGAGATTCAAGTTCCTTCCACTCCAAATGACGAGGATCATCCAGTAGCTCATACCACTCCCTTGCTTTACCCTTAAGTGATAAAGAGAATAACTTATTCTTGACGTGATCTGTTGTAATACCTGCACACTTGAACAACCCGCATAATTCGTGTATAAAGAGCAAATGATCACCGGGATGGACAGTTCCATCTCCAAAATAGTAGTTATCCATAACACGATCAATAATTTTTATAGGTATTTTAAAAGGGATGCTTTCAGTATGTGGATTTAAAATATCACAAGTATCATTATAATTACCACATATGGGAGATAAAGTATCATCAGAGCAAATTTTCTTCCTTAAAACTGGGGAACTAAAGAGATCATTTTCATAAGAACCAACTTCCCCAAGCTTAGATGTTTCCATAGCAGTAGTAACAAAGGTGTTCAAAAGATTCATACTAATAACATTGCTATTAGCATGCAAAGAAAGTTCCATGGGTTTTTTAATTTTCTTTTCAGACAATTCAAGTTCTAACTTAGGAAAAAATACTAAAAAGCTCTCTAATTTTGTTGTTGTTTTCCATTAAGCCTAACTAGTGAAAATAAGAAACAAAAAGACAAAATTGCAGAATCTAAAGGAAATAACTTCGAGCACTCACACCGGAGGATGTGAGTACCTTTTACCTTACCTCCCAACGGGCGCCGAAAATAGCTTGATGTCTATGCACTTCTATTCTTGTAGACATTTGTTGGGCCTCCAAGTGCAGAGGTTTGTAGAACAGCAGCAAGTTTTCTCTTAAGTGGATCACCCAAGGTTTATCGAACTCAGGGAGGAAGTGGTCAAAGGTATCCCCTCTCAAGCAACCCTGCAATCAAGATACAAGAAGTCTTTTGTGTCCCCAATACACCCAATACACTTGTCAGGTGTATAGGTGCACTAGTTCGACGAAGAGATAGTGAAATACAAGTGGTATAGATAATTATAAGTGGTAACGGTGATAGAAAATAGCTTGATGGCGTGGAAGAGACTAAAGGCAAACTGAAATAAAGAAGGAAGCAAGCAAACATGTAACAGATCTAATTGCAAACGGTGTTTCAATGCTTAGAAACAAGGCCTAGGGATCATACTTTCGCTAGTGAACACTCTCATATAAATATATTATCTTCATGATACTACTCTCCGGTTGGACACTCTAATCGATGGTAGGGCTATAACAGCACACCTCAAAGTAAGCCTTTCCCATTTAGGTAACCCCACACTGTCACCTTGAGCTCTAGATGGTTCCAACAAACACCACAATTTCATAAAGACATCCAACTCCAAATATAACTCATATCAAGTATTTGTAATCTCTAGCCTAAGTGCCACCATGGTGTGCACGCTGTCACTTTCACACACATGGGGAGAGCAAAGATCTATTAAAGCACTTGAGTAGCAAGGTAGATCTACTTGATTACAAAGCTCATGATCATAATATGATCATGCATAGAGAGATATGAACACATAGCTACCGGTAGAACCCTTAGCCTCGAGGAAGAACTACTCCCTCCTTATCATGGGAATCAGCAATGGTGATGGAGATGGTGGTGGAGATCGGTGGAGATGGCAACGGGGGCACTTCCCCGTCCCGGCAGGGTACCAGAACAGAGACTTTTTGTCCCCCGAATCTCCCCTTCGGTGGCAGCGGTGCTGCGGAACTTTTCGTGGATTTCTGATTGACCACTTAGGGTTTCTGCATCGGGAGGCTCTTATAGGCGAGAGAGGCAAGGTCGGTGGCCGGCCAGGGGGCCCACACCACCTGATGGCGCGGCTAGGGCTAGCTCGTGCCTAGGGGGGTGTGGCCAGGCCCTGGACCTCCTCCGTCTGGTATTCTGGCTCCGTGAGTCTTCCGGTAACATAGGAACTTTGGCTTTTGTCCTGTCCAATTCTGAGAATATTCATATTCTGACTTTCCTGGAACCAAAAATAGTAGAAAACAGGCAACTGGCACTGTGGCATATTGTTAATAGGTTAGTCCAAGAAATCATATGAAAAGTACTCCAAAGATGGAACAAAACACAAGAAAGTAGATAAAACCAAGCATGGAACATCAAAATTTATAGATACATTTGCAATGTATCAGGGGGAAATGGCGGGAAGCGGGGGGAAATGGTGGGAAAGCATATCTTGCAGCTCTGAAAATGTGGTGGGAAATATCTTTAGTCCTGGTTAGTGGCTCCAACCGGGACTAAAGGCCCCCGAAATATCTTTAATCCCAGTTACTAGTTGTAGTATGAAATATTATATTTCTAATGGGTATATTATTTTTTGTGAATAGTTTGGTATATTATATGTATTTTTTTGTTTTTTAAATAATAAACTATATTTTTCCAACATTTATACTAAATATAATATTTGTTAAATAATAAATAACTTCATTTAAGTTGTGTAATAGAGTATGATAATAGGTTTCAATTATAGATCTTATTTTTCTGAAATTTTGATATATAATACATAATTTTCTGAAAACTATACACCAGTTTTCTTTTTGGCGCCAAAAACCCCCTTTAGACCCGGTTTGTGATACAAACCCGGACTAAAGAGTCCTTTAGTCCCGGTTTGTATTACAAACCGAGGCTAAGGGGGGGGGTATAAATACCCCACCTCCACCCCGGGTCTAGACACGACCCATAGAAACCCATCTTCATCTTCCTGACGAACCGCTGCCGCCCGTGCCCTTGGAGGAGCACGCCGCCAAGATGATCTTCCCGCCACGCTTAAGGAGGAGCGCCTGCCGCCATTCCATACTGGGCCCATACTGGGCTGCCTGGAGGAGCACGCCGCCGCCCGTGTCATCCATCCCACCGCGCCAAGGAGAGGAGCTCCCGCCGCCGCCCGCCGAGGAGGAGCTTGCCACTGCCCGCGCCGTCCGTCCCCCGCGCCGCGCCCTCCGCCACCCCTATAGGTGAGCTCTCAATCTAATTAGTTTAGGTTATAAATTATAGGTTTATTAGTTTTATTAGTTAATTAGGTTTATTAGTTTAGTTAGTGGTAGGTTTAGGGGTTAGTTAGTGTTAGGGCAATTACTTAGTTAGCTAGTTAGGGTTAGTTAGAATACTTAGTTAATTAGATTTAGTTTAGTTTGTATTAGGTTTAGGGTTAGTGTTATTAGGGCAATACTTAGTGATTTAGTTTTTTGACAATCAATACCACGATATATTTATAGTAGCAAATAGTACATGGTAGAGATACATTGAGATAAGAAGACCTTGTCGTCGAACGAAGGGCCAAAGACTTCTTTAGTTAGTGTTTACGGATTTAGTTTCTGTCATTAATGGATTTTGGAGATATGTGTAGCGTGCGGAGGTTTTATGATTTAGATATTATGTTTTATGATTGTTTATTTTTTATTATTTAGTTATGCCGTGTCCTCGTCGTCCACTCAGCGGTAACGACGGAGTACTGGACTCCGTCGGGTCTGGGGATGTCTGATGACCCACAAGTATAGGGGGTGTATCGCAGTATTTTCGACGGAAGTGAAACCCAATTTATTGATTCGACACAAGGGGAGCCAAAGAATACTTATCAGCCTTAACAACTGAGTTTTCAAAATATTAACACTCCGTGAACACACGTGATCCTCACATCAAAGCCTTTCCCTTCCGGCTACCCCGATTTCTGTCACTTCGGGACCATAGGTTCCGGACAACGACGTGTGTAAACAACTTGTAGATAAGACCCAAAACAATACTATCATGATGAATCAATAATAAGTTCAGATCTGAAATCATGGCACTCGGGCCCTAGTGACAAGCATTAAGCACAACAAGGTTGCAACAAAGTCATAAAGCACTAAAAGAGATACTAGGCACTATGCCCTAACAATCTGATGCCATTACGTGAACGATCTCATCCAATCCCTACCATCCCCATAGCCTACAGTGGGAGATTACTCACTCATAGATGGGGGAAACATGGATGGTCGATGGAGAAGCGATGGTGATGATGATGGCGATGATCTCCTCCAATTCCCCGTCCCGGCAGGGTGCCAGAACGGAGTTTCTGGTGCTGTTTCGTGGAATCTGGTGGTGGCGGCGGAGCGGAACTCCTTCTGGAAAAACATCAAACCCCCCGGAGTTTTTAGGTCAGAAGGCTCCTTATAGGTGAAGAGAGAGACCGAGGGGGTGCTAGGGGGCCCACACCACCCCCTGGCGCGGCCTGGCCTGGCCCGCGCCAGCAGGTGGTGTGGCCACCCCAGGATCTTCTCTGTCTCGTATTCTGGCTCCTGGAGTCTTCGGGTAAAATAGGATTTTTGGCATATTTTCCGGGATTTTTCCTGATAGTTGATTTTCTGCACAAAAAGTAGACACCAAGGCAATTCTGCTGAAAACAGCGTTAGTTCGCATTAGTTGCATCCAAATCACACAAGTATAGAGGAGAAACAATAGCAAAAGTGTTCGAGAAAGTAGATACATTTTGGACGTATCAACTCCCCCCAAGCTTAGCTTATTGCTTGTCCTCAAGCAATTCAGTTGAAAACTGAGTGCGATAAAAGAACTTTCATGAACACATTTGCTTCATATGATGTAAATATTCTCAGCAATGTGATCAACTACTTAGACAATTCATAATAAAGAGTATGCAACTGAGTCTACTTAATAGTCATTGCAAGCTATGAAGAGATTCCAACTCAAGAATAATAAGTAGCACGAAGCACAAACATAAGCAACAGTACAATGCTCATAGAAAGGTATGATAGAGTGGTATCTCGCTTGCCTTTGATTATGAATGTCAAGGCACCTCTGAAGTTCAAGTGATGACTAGAAGTAAAGATATCAAAGATACAAGCATCAAAGTCATAACACAAATAATCAAGTATTGGAACAAACACAAAGAATGACAACTATGCTCTCAAGAAGGTGCTCAAAGAATATGTGGAGACTCAACAAGTGGAAGAAAAAGGTTTTGAATAATTTTGAAAGGCTTCCAAATGCTGAAAGTATGGTACTTGTTAGCTTTGAGCTCTCATTGCCCCTATCATAAGCATCTTTAATGTGGTTAAGGTGAAAGTGACACAACTAAGAGGATATGCTTGACAAGTTATAAATTGAAGTCTCATGCCCCTTACTTACGAAGACCGATCCTCATGCTACTCAACTTCAGTCATAAGTAAGCTCTTGTCATTGTAAGTACATACGTATCATAGAGAACCGCCAACGGGGTACCCCTTGCATATGATACATGAGCTATCCCATAATCAAAATGACAAGAAAGCGGACAATGAGCAATCTCAGCGATCTTTTATTTACTATGTGCATAGATTTTTATTGAGGATGCTTCATAGAATGCTCATTACGGTTATGCTCCAAGTTTCCACCATGATTAGGCATGGCTTAGGCTAGCGCCAGCGTTTCTCTAACATACATACAAACTCCATGATCTTACAAGTTCCACTTTTATTTCACACCGTCGGGATCCGTAAGCAAAAGAACATGATATCAACTAAGTACAAAGTACCTATGAAGCGCTGAAAGCGGTCCCCGTGATACATGGTTCTGCTAACTTCAACTCATAAAGCGCAAGCATATGCGCAACAAAGAAGGACGCAATGGTTCAGGTTTATTAAGTGCAAGAAAATAAAGTGTGCCATCAAGTTCGTGAGATCTTTACTAACTAACTTTCTCATAACAAGCAAACATTTTATTCGGAAGAAAACAAGGCATATTGAATATGCACGGAGATAGCAAACGATGCTAATAGGTAGGTATGGTGGACACTTTGGAAATATTTGGTTTAGGGAGTTGGAAACATGAGTAAAACACTCAGTGGAAGTGAAGGCTAGCAATAGTAAGGGAGCGACAAACGAGAGAGCAATAGCTGTCATTATCATGCTTGCAACAAAACAGGACTACTCATGGAACGAAAATGATTCAAGATCTTCAAGGCAAAATAATTCGTCAAGGCTTAACTAATTATTACAGTCATGTGCATGCGTGTGCATGTGCCAAGTCGATCAAATGAAACATTCAGAGGAGGATACCATAGTGTCATACCAATTTATAAATAGAGTAATGCAAGCAAACATTCATGAGACATGCTACAAACTATTAGCGAGCTGGAGCTAATCACAAGAAAGCAAGAACTACTAAGCATCCAAAGAAAACATACACTCTACATGAACGGACTAAGCAAGCTCACAATGATTAGTATATGTATAAAAATGAAGACAAATAGAGTTTGTTACCAGCCTCTTACCACGCCTCAAGTTGTCATTGATCCTCATTATTGCTCTTCACTTGTGTGGCTTGAATAATAATATGAAACCAATAATCCACTGAGAACTGCCGAACCCTGTAGCCAACTCGCAAAAACCAAAGAAGAATGACAAATATTTTTGGTGTTTTCCATTTTTAAACAAGAACCAAAAGAGAAAAACAAGCAAAGCAAAATCTTTTTGGGTTTTTTTTCAAATAGTTCAAACAAAGCAAAAAGGAACAAGCAAACTAAAGCAAAAACAAGAAGCAAACCAAAGAAAAACAACAAAAATATTTTTGGTCTTTTTGTGTTTTAGAAAGCAAAAGCAAAGAAGAACGAAAACTAAAAACATAACAAAAGCATGAATATACAAAGAACCGACGCAACATGATATGGAGATGAGTGCGGTGTCGGCGTTCCTCCCCCCAAGCTTAGGCTTTTGGCCTAAGTGGGTATCAATCCCAGGCTGGCTAAGATGAAGTGTCACCGGGGTACGACGAGGAGGTACCCTCGTCCTGGTGCGAGCCAGAGTACATCCCTCCGTATTGTGCAGAATAATCATAGGAGGGCACATCCTCCTGGTGCTGCTCGTGGAAACCCAACAAGCGAAGCTGCTCGTCCACCTCCTCCTTGGAGCGTGACCACAGTCTCCTGTCAACACTGAACAAAGTAGGCTGGGGCAAAAAGATCTCCCTTTGATCCCTGGTGAAAAGCATCCTATATACTAGATTGTTCAAATCAGAGGTAGCAGTGACAAAGTGATGGGTTTTGATGGCAACAAGGTCGAGCCTCTGTGGTGCTAGCATAACATCATCAGGAGCCACAGAAAGATCTAATGCATCAACTACACGCGAAGCAATGATGCCCCCATAGATAGGCCCCCTAGCAGCTAGGCGGCGAGCAATAGGAGAGCCAAGATTGTACCGAGTATCATTGTTGAGCACAACAGCAAGGAAAGCTAAGTGATAGTTGGAGATATTAATAGTGTTCTCCCTACCCAAAACACTAGTGGCAAGGTAGTATGCAAAGTATCTAAGAGCAGGGAGTTGGATATTTCTTATCTTTCCGCACTACGCCACGCGGTCATCATCACTGGTCACCCCTCGGTAAAGCTCCAACAAATCAGTGGACCGCCCTTGAATTTTCTTCACGGTCCCTGTCATACGCACACCTACAATACTGCAAAATCTCTCCAAAGGCATGGTGAAGGGCATATCATAGATCTTAAATGAGACAGTAGAATGATAGGATGTGTTAGAAAATGAGAAGCTCTCAACAAAAGTTTTGGTGAGCATAGCGTATTGTGCACTCTCATCTTGCATATAAGAGGTCAAGCCAACCCTCTCAATCAGTAGCAAGAAATCATCAAGAATACCTGCAGCTTGCAAGAAAGTAAAACAAGGGAAAGAGGATGGGTGAGCATCTCCATCATCTCTTTCACTGCCAATACATGATGCAATGAGGTCTTCATTGTATGATGACCTAGCTTGAGAGGCTATTCTTGAGGGCCTCGACCTCCTAGGTGCATCACTCAAATATCTCTCCAAAAGTATGGTTGTTCATGCTTGGTATTCTGAAATTTAAACACCTATTAAACAAGTGATTGCAAAGTAATTATAATGAAGGATTTTACTCATAGGGACTTGCAAGAGGCCTAAACATGCATCAAATCTATATCTCTAAGCATCAAACAAGCTTACAAGCTCTCATAACTAGTCACCTACAGCAGCAAAATACTCAACATATAATCCACTAAACACAAATCTACTTGGACAAGGGGAGGAGTCACATACCAGGGAACAATTGCTCCAAATTTCAACAAGAAAGATAGGCTGAGCAAAGAGATCGAAGAAATCGAGGGCAAGAACAGAGAGAATGCGATTTCGAGCTATGAACTGGAGCTTACTCGGGAGAGAGAAGAAAGTGGCAGGAGAGAGAGGTAGTGGGGGGCCAGGGGTGGCCCACACCAGGGCATGGCGCCACCCAGGTCTGGCCGCGCCACCATGTGTTGTGCCTGCCTGGTGGGCCCCCCTGGTACCTACCAGGCACTCCTCTGCCCTTTTTTTCACGTAAAAATTTAATATGAATTTTCTGGAATTTTTCGAGACACTTTATTTTTGGGCATTTTTCAGAAATAGAAGAATGATTTTTCTGACAGACAAATTTTTTCTTTCTTTTGGAAACATGATGCAAGGACAAAACAAGGCTAGAACTATAGAAGTCCTAGCATGCAAGCAACTAACAACACAAAGAAAACTAAATGAAAGCAAAAACTAAAATACAAAGGATAGAAATAAACAGAGATAATCATAATGAAAACATTGTTTTGTTCAATGGAATCCTTTTGTTAGCAAGGTTGATCAAGTCTTGCTACCAAAACAATTGCATATGAGATAAAACTTTGTACTCCACTAATGATTATGTTACCTTAACCTTGATAGCGATGGTCCCAATCATAATAGTTTCAAATTTTTCTCTTGGTATGGGACAATATATTTCTCCAACTTGAATGCCTTCAACATGTTGAATTGAATTTAAACCATAAGTCCTTTCAATCTTCTTGGGGAAATAGACAGTATGTTCCTTGTCATTGACATTGAAGGTCACCTTTCCTTGATTACAATTAATAACAACTCCTGCAGTATTAAGAAAAGGTCTCCCAAGAATAATAGACATATTATCATCTTCAGGCATTTCAAGCACAACAAAATCAGTTAATATCAAGCAATTATGAGCCACCTGGACAGGTACATCCTCACATATACCCACAGGAATAGTGGTAGACTTATCAGCCATTTGCAAAGATATATCAGTTGGTAGCATTTTTTCAAGCTGAAGCCTCTTATAGAGAGAGAAAGACATAACACTAACTCCATCTCCCAAATCACACAAAGCAGTTCTAACATAACTGTTCTTAATAGAGCAAGGGATAGTTGGAACCCCTGGGTCTCCAAGTTTCTTAGGAACCTTACCATTGAAGGAATAATTAGCCAGCAAAGTAGAGATTTCTTCATTAGGGATCTTCCTTTTATTCGAGACAATGTCCTTCATATACTTTGAATAAGGAGGCAATTTAATAGCATCAGTCAAAGGAATTTGCAAGAATAAAGGTTTCATCCACTCACAAAACTTATTATAGTGTTCATCTTCCTTTGACTTGTGTTTCTTATCAGGGAAAGGCATAGGTTTTTGGACCCAAGGTTCTCTTTCACTACCATGTTTCTTAGCAATAAAATCTTCTTTGGTGTATTTAGTAGTCTTAGTGTGGTTTTCAGGTTCTTCTTCAACTTTTTCTTCATTAGGAACTTCATTTTCTTCATGACCACTTTCGGTTTCAGCATCAGAGATAGATATACTATTAGGATCTATAGCAGGTTCAGAGGGTTCTACAATAGTTTTATGTTTCCTTTTCCTTTTCTTACGAGTAGAACCACTATTTTCAGCTTGTTGAGAATCCTGCTCAATTCTTTTGGGATGCCCCTCAGGATATAGAGGATCCTGGGTAGCAGCACCACTTCTAGTTCTAATTTCATAAGCATGTTTTTCTTTAGCAGCATTAACTAGCAAGTCGTTTTGCACTTTAACGAGTTGATCTATTTGAGTTTGAACCATTTGAAAGTGTTTAACAATCATTAGAGGTTCTTTCCACAATATCTTTCAACTCAACAATAGCTCTAGTGTTTTCCATTAGATGATTTTGCACCCTTTTATTAAAGTTATCTTGCTTAACAATAAAGATATCAAATTCTTCTAAGCATTGATCAAGAGGTTTCAAGTAAGGGATATCACCTTCATCAAAGTGCTGGAGAGAGTGTACCTTAATAGTGGATGAATAGGGAATAGGCTTACATAATTCTTCTATAGGAGGTAAATTCTTGACATCTTCAGCTTTAATTCCCTTCTCCTTAAGACATTTCTTAGCTTCCTTCATCACTTCATCATTTAATTCAATAACTCCCCTCTTCTTTGATGTTGGAATAGGCACAGGAATAGATGGTTCAGGTACAATTACTTCAGGTATAACTTGTTTAGGAGGAGTCCAATCTTCATAATTCTTGCTTATTTTAGCCATTAATTCCTCAGGTTCCTTGGGAGTCCTATTCCTGAAAACACAATCAGCACAATTATCTAGGTATGTCCTAGATTCTTCGGTTAGTCCATTATAAAATATATCAAGTAGTTCATTCTTAGGTAATGGACTTCCAGCCTGTGCATGAATCAAAGCACAAAACCTTGCCCAAGATTTGGGCAATACCTCTTTTTCTCCCTGTTTAAAATCAAAAAGTTCCTGCAAAACAGCATGTCTAGCACTAGGAGGAAAATATTTCTGCAGGAAAGTATTAAACAAGCACTCAGGGCTATCAATAGATCCAGGAGGTAAATTACCAACACAAGTTTTAGCTTCTCCTTTTAGTGAAAAAGGGAAAATCTTAGCAACAAAGTAACTACGCATTTTAATATCATCAGAAAACAAGCCACTCATGGTAGAAAGTTCATTCATATGTGCTACCGCACTTTCATTCTTAGTTCCGCCAAAAGGTTCTTTCTCGACAATAGCTATGTAAGATAGATCGAGAGAGAAATCATAATCTTCATCTATAATGTTTACGAGAGAAGCAGCAAACTTAGCAGCAGGAGATAATTTGGGTCTAATAGTACGCCTGTCAAGGAGATTCTTAGCGGCTCTCCTATCATGGGTGTTCCTACATTCTTCAGTAAACTCATCAGTCATCTCAACATAATCCTCTTCAGAATCATAACTCTCACTAGACTCAGGTGAGCTAATAGGTGTAGCAGTGTGTTCATTAGGAGTTTCGGTATTTCCAACTATAGTTCTAGCAATCGTAGCATCTAGGAAAGGACCTAATGAACCACTCTTATCAAGCACAGTAGAAGCAGCATCATAAGCATCAGAAGTTTCAGATTCAGCGGTAGTAGCAGTATGTGTAGCATGTGTATGTGGTGGTGTAAGGAACTTACTCAGAACAGAGGGTGAATCAAGAGCGGTAGAGGTGTTCAGAACCGTACCTCTTCTTGTAGTGGATGGTAAAATAGGAACCTTGCCATCACGAGACTTACCCATGATGGATGGAAAGCAGCGAACAATAGAGAATCCAAGTGAACTTGATAAATAAAGCTATGCTCCCCGGCAACGGTGCCAGAAAATAGTCTTGATGACCCACAAGTATAGGGGGTGTATCGCAGTATTTTCGAGGGAAGTGAAACCCAATTTATTGATTCGACACAAGGGGAGCCAAAGAATACTTATCAGCCTTAACAACTGAGTTGTCAATTTAGCTGCACCTGGAAACTATCTTGCTCACAACAGTTTATCAGTAGCAACAGTTTTGTAGTAGGAATAGTAAAGTGATGCAAACAAAACAAAGACAAGAGTAACAAAAGCAAGAATGGGGATTCGAGTGCGGTAGGCATAGGGATGGATGGACGGGCGTTGCATGGACAAGACAATTCACATAGCAATCAGAACATAGGGCAATTGCAGATAAATAAGATAAAGCATCCAAGTACTAGACAATCCTAGGCATGTGTTCCATATATAGTCATACGTGCTCGCAATGAGAACTTGCACAACATCTTTTGTCCTGCCAGCCTGTTTGCAGTGGGGCCTGGCAATTAAGGTGCTCCTTTTAATAAAGCACCAGAGCAAAGCATTAACACTCCATGAACACACGTGATCCTCACATCAAAGCCTTTCCCTTCCGGCTACCCCGATTTCATCACTGGGACCATAGGTTCCGGACAACGACGTGTGTAAACAACTTGTAGATAAGACCCAAAACAATACTATCATGATGAATCAATAATAAGTTCAGATCTGAAATCATGGCACTCGGGCCCTAGTGACAAGCATTAAGCACAACAAGGTTGCAACAAAGTCATAAAGCACTAATAGAGATAGTAGGCACTATGCCCTAACAATATGATGCCATTACATGAACGATCTCATCCAATCCCTACCATCCCCATAGCCTACACCGGGGGATTACTCACTCATAGATGGGGGAAACATGGATGGTCGATGGAGAAGCGATGGTGATGATGATGGCGATGCTCTCCTCCAATTCCCCATCCCGGCAGGGTGCCAGAACGAAGTTTCTGGTGCTGTTTCATGGAATCTGGTGGTGGCGGCGGAGCGGAACTCCTTCTAGAAAAACGTCGACCCCCCCGGAGTTTTTAGGTCAGAAGGCTCCTGATAGGCGAAGAGAGAGACTGAGGGGGTTCCTGGGGGGCCCACACCACCCCCTAGCGCAGCTGCCTGCCCAAGGCCAGTGGTGTGGCCACCCTGTGGCTCTTCTCCGCCTCATTCGCTCTCGAGTCTTCCGGTAAAATAGGATTTTTGGCATATTTTCCGGGATTTTTCCTGATAGTTGATTTTCTGCACAAAAAGTAGACACCAAGGCAATTCTGCTGAAAACAGCATCAGTTCGCATTAGTTGCATCCAAATCACACAAGTATAGAGGAGAAACAATAGCAAAAGTGTTCGAGAAAGTAGATACGTTTTGGACGTATCAATGTTCAAGCCTGGGCCCCGCCGGGCTGGTACTGGGAGGTGCTACCTGCTGGGACTCGTACCTTGATAAGGAATCTAGGTATCGTCATCGACCCGGAGCTTCTTTGGTGGTGTCCGTGAGGTCCTGGAGCAGTGCAGAGGGAGCCATCCCCCGAGGAGGTGGTATGTCATCGTGTCAGGAAGGAGGACGAGCACGTCCGCCAGTATATGTATCTTTTAGAGACCAGGTTCTCCAATCTCTGCCAGGTTCTTCACGAGGGATCTCACCCGGCGAGATATTCTCCGGTGATGGTTCCTGTTCTTTGGGTGTACAATTCCCGTGGCACAGGACACGGCAGTCGACGTCGCTAGTTTTATATGAGCGAGTTGTATTATTGTACTTTATCTTATATTATTGTACTTTATCTTAATGCAAAATTGTTTCATTATTAGTACATAATCTTTTTTCTGTATCCGAGTCATCACAATTGTTATATTCGTTTACTTAATGCAAAATTGTTTTATCTTTTTCTGTATTAGTTAAGCTATGGACGGTAGACATAATGAAGAGGAGGGTTTGAACATGATAGATGAGGGTACTAGAGGTTCTTATTATGATGATGGCTCCCAGTATCTTAATTTGTCGGGAGGAGATGATATTGGAGACGATGGGGAGACCATGGTGGAGACTATGGTGGAGACGATGGGGGAGACCATAGTGGAGACGATGCTGGAGACACCTTAATAACAAAGTCTGGCGAGGTATATAAAGCGTCTACCGATCGATCACTAGTATAGATGCACTAATTGATTCGTATATATGTGTACTGACGAATGTTTCTTCTCTTAGACCTCCGCATCGGGCCAATCTTCTACAAGAAAAAGAGGCCTGGCCTAAAAGTTGCCTGCTGATGTCTGTTTCAGCATTGACTTAGTCTCTGCGTTGGGTCAACCGTTGGAGTCCATATAGTCCGTCAATGCATTTGTACATCAATGCTGAGTGATTGCTAGAGACACCGCCCCGATCACCACGCGAGAGTGGAATAAGCCAGGAAAGAAAAGGGATCCAGCTGGGGCTAGTTTTGTCAACGACAGAGCAAAAGATGTGATGTGGAGTTCTCTCATGAAACATTTCACCCTACCAGTCTTGGAGACTGATGAGCTCATGCAACAAATGAGGTTGAAAGTCAAGGAGTGGGCTCTTAAGAAGATGGGCACACTATTCAAAGACTAGAAGAAAAGATTGTACCATGACTATGTGAAGAAGAAAAAACTCCTAAATTCATTGGCCCACTAGAGAAGCAGCGGGATAACTGGGCCGCATTTGTGCAATACAAGACCTCGGCACCATCTCTGGTAATGTCATAAAAGAATAAGCTAAATGCAACCAAAAAGAAATATCACCATCATATGGGCACAGGTGGATACAAGAGTGCCATGCCTAAGTGGGATAAAGCTGAGGCCGACCTGGCGGATAAAGGGATCACTCCATCTATGTCTGGTTGGCCCTTGAGGTCAAGAAATTGGTTACTCGGGCATGGGGCATCGTATAACCCATAAACAAGAGAGATTGTTGCAACCAAAGAAGTTGCTAGACTCAAGGATGATCTTATTAAAGTGATAAAAGAGGTTCAAGACGGAAAGTTTGTTCCTGACAGAGAGAACGATGAGCTGACAAAGGCCCTCGGGAATCCTAAAAAGGTTGGACGAACACGAGGCTTCAGACCTTCTTGTCCATGGGCTATCGGGTTTCCTGAGGACTTTGACACCTACAGAAGCCGATCGAGAAAAACAAAGCAATGACAACAGGAGGATGTAGAGCGATTCGCGAGGTTCGAAGCCATGTCGCAGGAGCATCGGGAGGAGCTTAATGAACTTAGAGGACTCCGACATCAAGATCCTGCACTAGAGAGTTTGTTGGCCCATCTCAACGGAAAAGCAGCGTGGCTTCCACAGAGGGCCACGCTAATGATCCAACGATGGATGTGTACCCCGTGGATGCAATTAAGGAGAAGACTAGTTGTGAGATGCATGTTGAACTGAAGAACATATCCATGAAGGTGGCGGCCGGCTTTGCTTTACCTTCTGCACCGGGAGCGACCTACCATTTCAATCCGATTCCAGCTGGCTATGCTCGTGTCATTGTGGATGAAGTTCAACCGATTTGTCAGTCACTACAGCTTGACATCCCTAGAGGTGAAAGGGAGATGACGCTGGGAGAAGTCACGCGTGGCTTCATTCTTTGGAAAAAAGGAATACATCAAGTTTCTAGGCTCGGCACCAAGCCCACCTTCTCCAAGGAGAAACAATCCATCACCTCCAAGGCCACCGTCTCCTCCTAGTAAAAGTCCACCACCTCCAAGTCCACCTCCAAGTCCATCGTCTCCTCCCAGTAAAAGTCCACCACCTCCAAGTCCAATCCATGACCTTAGCACGAGTCCACCTCAATCTACATAGCTGCCTCCACCCACTAAGGGCCAAAAGCGGAAGAATAGCACCGCTCCGTCGAGGGATAACCAACACCGAAAGCGACATTTGTCGCCCTCCCAAGAGTACTGCCGGTTCCTCTGAAGAGGGCTTACGACCTAAACGAGCAAAGACCGCTATGGTCGTACGTGCCGAAGTGGATGCCCATTTTAAAAAGAAACAACCTGAGCCAAAGGTCCAAAGAAAAACGGAAACTAAGGAGAACTTTAGGAGATTATTGACGCAGCCATCCCAAGCTCAGTTAAATGCGCCAGATAGCTATACACGCAGTCTTCAGAAGACATTGAAATAGAAGAGATCAAGTGGTAGAGGAAGCATCACAAAAGACATTCCCCAGCAGGGAGAACAAGCAAAACTATCAAGTGGTAGCGGAAGCATCAGAAAAGACATTCCCTAGCTGGGGAAACAAGCAAAACAATCGACCCCCCCGCTCCAGGGGCCTGTTCGTCTGCGGTACCAAAGTTTGCAGGCCAGTGCATGGCGGTACCTAAGTTGCCTAAAATTGCCATGTTTCAAAAAGTTGGGCCGCCAACTACTGAGAGGGACCATTTCGAGGCAAACTCATCTTACCCCTGCCAAATTCAAACATTCCGTTAAACTGCCCCGTGAAGTAGACGGTCCGGACCCTCATGTCGGTCATCTGTCCGTGATACGAGCGCCAACACGACAACCTCTTAGGCAAATCGAGTAGCTAAGTGGATTGGATGCATTGACCAATTTCACATTTCCATTCCCACCTTTCCCCTAGCACCGGCGGTGTCGGAATCCACCCTCCAGGCAGGACGATCCCTTCGGACATTTGACTTCCAGCGCCAAGTTGCTGCGCCTAGTTTCTGCGCCCAGTCACTAATCCCGAGCTCCCATGGCGCATGTCGTAGCCCCCGTTGCGAGGCTCTAGCCCACCTCCGCCGCTGACGAGCCGAGCAGCTCGGAGGATGGCAGATCCTAGTATCAAGGAAGAAGAAGTTGTGGCTACAAGCATGTGAGCTACCCTTCTCTTTGCTATTCACACTAATTATAACTGCTAGCTGGCTACTAAACCTCAAATTGTTTGTTAGCCCAACGCTGAAAAACATATTTTGTCCACAATTTTCTGTCAAGTGGGATCTCCACGGACCCCCTTACCTGGTTACGGTAGTCCTCTACATGTATGACTCTAAGGGCAAGTGGTATGGACACCATTGTTTTCCGATGGAAGAAGCGCCTGCGCAGATCTGCACTATATCTGGTATGGTTGCTGCTCTGCATAATCATGTTGAATTATGGCCGAAGCAGACTGCAAAGTTCAGCTTCATGGATGAATGTGGCATCATGGTTCCTATAATGTGTGACAGTCAGCTAATTGGGTTGATGAAAAGGTATGCTTCGGCTGCCATGTTTGAGCTGAAATGTGATGTACTGGATGTGGAAGCTGCTGCAACTTGGAGTCGCGCTTCTATTCTTGGACAGGGTGGTTGCTCGAACCCAATTAGCTCCTGGTAAGCAAAGGTCTCTTGGGGTTCGCATGTTTGTGTTAAATTGTAATTTTTGTTTTATTTACTCTATAGATATTGGGCAGTTATGCAACAGTCTTGTTTCTTTGACAGGAAGCGCCGCAAGGTTAGAAACATGACTGCCGGGTCAGTCATTTTGCTGCCCGAAGAAATTAAAAACGAGTGGAAATATGTCATTTTGCTGCGTGAAGAAATTCAAAACGAGTGGAAAGATGATGCTGGACACGATTCTGGTGCCCATTGTCCCGGCGATGCAGAGTACGTGAAGCTAAGAAAATTGGCACCAAGGAAGAGGAAGAAGGCAGGAAATGAAGAAGCCAGTGGACGTGAAGGCTTGGCACCCAGGCTACAGAAGAAGACTGCTGGCAATGAAGATGCATAGTAATGTGTTGAACTTGAAGCTATATATGTAATTCTGTTAAATTCTGGACCTCTGTGTGTGGCATGTTGTTGGGCGAAACAATCTATCCACGTTCTCTGAATAAAATGTACCGCGACTTAGCATTTGGAAACGCCTAAGTCAGTAGTTGAATCCGAAATTGTGATTGTGCCACTGCTATCTGAAAGCACGCAGCACCGGTTCCACGATTGCTGAGGGGCAGGGGGTCTCCAAATACGACGGAATGTAAGTGGCACAGAAATAAATTATTTAAGCTGCCACACTCCATGAAGCAGCAACTTATTTCAGATGCTGCACAACAACGTGGCGACATAAACAACAATGTTCTCACCGATAATGCCTAGATGAGGAGGAAATCAGTACCACTTTCTGGCCTAATCTTGAGCCTGTCTATCTCAGCGCCTCTCTGCTCCTGCATCCCCTACATCTGGCGAAGCTCCCGGATCTCTAGTAACCGGGTGTACATGCTTACACTTTATAAATTGTGGTTGTGCTATTTACATGTGACACAATACACATAGATTACGTTTAAACAAACCACCAATGTCAGAATACGCTAGTAGAAAAGGGGTCTTTGGTCCACAGTCACGTTCCCAATTCGGGACAGAGATCTAAATCGAGGCAGAAATTGATCTAAATCACAAATTCATCCATAAATTAATCGATACAGAGATCTAAATCGAGGCATTTCATTAATTAAACCACAAATTCTTCTAAACAAAGGTGCGATTTCACATCCTACATTAATTCAACCACTAGTCAACAATTTCACTTCCGCTGCCACTGTCCTCCGAGCTGTCGGCTTCCTCGTCATTGTCAGACGGAACCTCCACGATTTCCGCATTGTTCGTGAGACGGAGCACCTCTTCCATGTGCCTGTCAACGATGCCATTGCCAATCTTGGCCTTCCGCTCCTTCTTGAACAGTGCCGGCCAGTACGGGCTGGCCGCCACGTACCGGGGCAGCGCCCACTTCCACACGGGCATCTGGTGGCGGTGCGCCACGATTTCGCTCTCCATCTCGGCTCGGCCAGGGAGCGGAGCCACCAGCACCCCCACATAGCTGATGCGCCATCCGTGGGGAACCGTCACGACCGGTGGCGCGAGGATGTCAAAGTGCGCAAACATCACCGCTTCATAGAAGTTCAGCGAGGCCATCTCCATAGTTGCGCGGTGGAGATTGGAGAGGGAGCGAGGGGATGGACGACGAGGCGACGACGCGGTGGAGATTGGAGAGGTCGAGGGGATGGACGATGAAGCGACGTGCTATGGCGCCTCCTATTTGTACACGAGGACGACGAAGCGACGGGCGAAATATCCAAGGGGCATTGGTCAGACAAAAGAAGTAATGCGGGGTTAAGACAGATTAACGGGCGACCAACTTTTTTCCTCCCAAGACTCCGGGGCCAATAGTTTAGACCGCTAGGTTAACAAGTACAACTATTACAACTTAAAAAGGCACGGAGCTTAAGCTAAATAGAACTAGTTATCACACATCTCATTGATCTTCCTAATCTTAGCCCGATGCGCATCTTCCTGCGAGAGCAAGGATAGAATCATCTGCTCCTTCCTTTTAGCATCTTCCTTGCATAGTTTCAATTGTTTCTCTGCATTTTTCCTCATGCACTTGTCAATATTCGTAGTTGTGAACTGCAGGACTTTGGCCTGGTGAAGATCATTCCTTGCTTGAGTCAGTTCTTGCTCTGCTTTAGCCTTCAGGGCCAATGCCGCGTCCCTCTCCTTCTCGACTTTGCTAACCATGTATTGCACCCACCTGATATCTCGCTTATGCTTGGTCGTGTCAACTGGTTCCCATAGCTTCATCTCAACACTGTCAAGAAGTGATCTGAATACGGATTCTTTCAACTCAATAGTAATTTCCCATAGTTTGCCTAGTGTTTTCTGCATCGATTTGGGCCACTCTGGATCTATCCATTTGACAACACCGCAACTTCCGCCTTGCATCATTGCACGATGTCCTTGACACCGTTGAAACCTCCTGCCTGCATTTCGTCCTTCGAATGCTACAAATTTAGCAGGCACATATCCATGTTTACATAGCAGAGGACTGTCTTCATCCGCTAAACCGTGATAGTCGGAGTCATACATCGTCTGGTTGGCCTAACACATCATACACGCATGAGTAAACAGATTAGATCTAGCTCAAAAAATAGACAACTGGCCACAAATGATAGAGATAGAGATGAGACAACTCACATCGAAATCATCGTCCCTGTCGTCACGACGCGTTTCATCGCCGTCTCCCCTTGAACCCATGGCGAGAGGGGAGGGGGGTGGCTGCCAGAGAGGGGATTAGGATGGAGGCACCATCGGCTAGCGGCTACAGCAGGATGGGAGTAAAGTGGGGAAAGTGGCTTCGAGGCGAAGGAAGAGAAGTACGGGGAGGAAGAGAAGTAATGGGGACGTGACACAGGGATGTGGCCCACTGAACTCGTGAGTCGTGAAACTCACAACAGGGGAGCGCCCGGTGTTGCCAGTTTGTTTGCCCAGAGCAAGCGTGGCCAATCATGCCACAGAACAGCCTACTCGCGGATCGCTCTCACGAAGACCATCACAATCGTCCAAGCGCCCCGATCGAACAGTATGTAACAATCGTCAAGTAGAACAACTGTGTTAGGGCATGCCTTCTAGAAGACTCGGTATAACGGCCACCCATGCAATGACACTGGTGTATCCATGTGAGGTTTGTGAGAAGAATAGACAAGCAATCACACTAGGTCCATGTGTGGTTTGTTGAGAAGAACACACATGCAATGACTCTAGCTGTGGTTCATGAAAATAACACACATGCAATGACACTGGTGGATCCATGTGTTGTTCATGAAAAGAACAGACATGCAATGACACTGGTGGATCCTTATGTGGTTTGTTTAGAGTAACAGACATGCAACGACACTGGGTGTGGTTCGTGAAAAGAACGGACATGCAATGACACTGGTGGATCCATGTGTGGTTCATGAGAAGAATACATATCCAATGACACTGGTGGATCCTTATGTGGTTCATGAAAAGAAAAGACATGCAATGACACTGGTGGATCCTTATGTGGTTTGTGAAAAGAACAGACATGCAATGACACTGGTGGATCCATGTGTGGTTCCTGAAAAGAACAGACATCCAATGACACTGGTGGATCCTTCTATAGTTTGTTTAGAGGAACACACATGCAATGACACTAGGTGTGGTTCATGAAAAGAACAGACATGCAATGACACTAGTGGATCCATGAGTGGTTCATGAGAAGAACACACATGCAATGACACTGGTGGATCCTTATGTGGTTCATGAAAAGCACTGACATGCAATGACTCTAACTGTGGTATATGAAAAGAACATACATACAATGACACTGGTGGATCCATATGTGGATTATGGAAGTAACATACATGCGATGACTCTAGCTATGATTCATGAAAAGAACATACATGCAATGACACTGGTGGATCCATGTGTGGTTCATGAGAAGAACACACATCCAATGACACTGGAGGATCCTTATGTGGTTCATGAAAAGAACAGACATGCAATGACACAAGTGGATCCTTATGTGGTTTTTCTAGAAGAACACACACGCAATGACACTGGGTGTGGTTCATGAAAAGAACAGACATGCAATGACACTGGTGGATCCTTATGTGGTTTGTTTAGAGGAACAGACATGCAATGACACTAGGTGTGGTTCATGAAAATAACAGACATGCAATGACAGTTGTGGATCCTTATGTAGTTTGTTTAGAAGAACACACATGCAATGACAGTGGTGTATCCATGTGTGGTTTGTGAAAAGAACAGACATGCAATCACACTAGGTGGATCCATGTGTGGTTTGTGGAAAGAACATACATGCAATGACTCCAGCCGTGGTTCATGAAAGAACACACATGCAATGACACTGGTGGATCCATGTGTGGTTTGTGAAAAGAACAGACATGCAATCACACTAGGTGGATCCATGTGTAGTTTGTTTAGAAGAACACGCATGCAATGACACTAGGTGTGGTTCATGAAAAGAACAGACATGCAATGACACTCGTGGATCCATGTGCGGTTCATGAAAAGAACACACATGCAATGAGACTGGTGGATCCTGATGTGGTTCATGAAAAGAACAGACATGCAATGACACTGGTGGATCCTTATGTGGTTTTTCTAGAAGAACACACATGCAATGACACTAGTGGATCCATGTGTGGTTCCTAAAAAGAACAGACATGCAATCACACAAGGTGGATCCATGTGTGGTTTGTGGAAAGAACATATATGCAATGACATTTGGTTTGGTTCATGAAAATAACACACATGCAATAGATTGGTGTATCCATGTGTGGTTTGTGAAAAGAACAGACATGCAATCACACTAGGTGGATCCATGTGTGGTTTGTGGAAAGAACATACATGCAATGACTCCAGCTGTGGTTCATGAAAAGAACACACATGCAATGATACTGGTGGATCCATGTGTGGTTTGTGAAAAGAACAGACATGCAATCACACTAGGTGGATCCATGTGTGGTTTGTTTAGAAGAACACACATGCAATGACTCTAGCTGTGGTTCATGGAAAGAACACACATGCAATGAAACTGGTGGATCCATGTGTTGTTCATGAAAAGAACAGACATGCAATGACACTGGGTGTGGTTCATGAAAAGACCAGACATGCAATGACACTGGTGGATCCATGTGTGGTTCATGAAAAGAACACACATGCAATGACACTGGTGGATCCTTATGTGGTTCATGAAGAGAACAGACATGGAATGACACTGGTGGATCCTTATGTGGCTTGTGAAAAGAACAGACATGCAATGACACTGGTGGATCCATGTGTGGTTCCTGAAAAGAACAGACATGCAATGGCACTGGTGGATCCTTATGTGGTTTGTTTAGAGGAACACACATGCAAGGACACTAGGTGTGGTTCATGAAAAGAACAGACATGCAATGGCACTGGTGGATCCATGTGTGGTTCATGAGAAGAACATACATACAATGACACTAGTGGATCCATGTGTGGTTCATGAAAAGAACTGACATGCAATGACTCTAGCTGTGGTTCATGAAAAGAACAGACATGCAATTACACTGGTGGATCCATATGTGGTTTATGGAAGTAACAAACATGCAATGACTCTAGCTGTGATTCATGAAAAGAACAGACATGCAATGACACTGGTGGATCCATGTGTGGTTCATGAGAAGAACACACATCCAATGACACTGGTGGATCCTTATGTGGTCCATGAAAAGAACAGACATGCAATGACACTGGGGGATCCTTATGTGGTTTGTCTAAAAGAACAGACATGCAATGACACTGGGTGTGGTTCATGAAAAGAACAGACATGCAATGACACTGGTGGATTCTTATGTGGTTTGTTTAGAGGAACAGACATGCAATGACACTGGGTGTGGTTCATGAAAAGAACAGACATGCAATGACATTGGTGGATCCTTATGTGGTTTGTTTAGAAGAACACACATGCAATGACACTGGAGGATCCATGTGTGGTTCATAAGAAGAACAGACATGCAATCACACTAGGTGGATCCATGTGTGGTTTGTGGAAAGAACATACATGCAATGACTCCAACTGTGGTTCATGAAAATAACACACATGCAATGACACTGGTGGATCCATGTGTGGTTTATGAAAAGAACAGACATGCAATCACACTAGGTGGATCCATATGTGGTTTATTTAGAGTAACAGACATGCAACGACACTGGGTGTGGTTCGTGAAAAGAACGGACATGCAATGACACTGGTGGATCCATGTGTGGTTCATGAGAAGAATACATATCCAATGACACTGGTGGATCCTTATGTGGTTCATGAAAAGAAAATACATGCAATGACACTGGTGGATCCTTATGTGGTTTGTGAAAAGAACAGACATGCAATGACACTGGTGGATCCATGTGTGGTTCTTGAAAAGAACAGACATCCAATGACACTGGTGGATCCTTCTATAGTTTGTTTAGAGGAACACACATGCAATGACACTAGGTGTGGTTCATGAAAAGAACAGACATGCAATGACACCAGTGGATCCATGAGTGGTTCATGAGAAGAACACACATGCAATGACACTGGTGGATCCTTATGTGGTTCATGAAAAGCACTGACATGCAATGACTCTAACTGTGGTATATGAAAAGAACATACATACAATGACACTGGTGGATCCATATGTGGATTATGGAAGTAACATACATGCGATGAATCTAGCTGTGATTCATGAAAAGAACATACATGCAATGACACTGGTGGATCCATGTGTGGTTCATGAGAAGAACACACATCCAATGACACTGGAGGATCCTTATGTGGTTCATGAAAAGAACAGACATGCAATGACACTGGTGGATCCTTATGTGGTTTTTCTAGAAGAACACACACGCAATGACACTGGGTGTGGTTCATGAAAAGAACAGACATGCAATGACACTGGTGGATCCTTATGTGGTTTGTTTAGAGGAACAGACATGCAATGACACTAGGTGTGTTTCATGAAAATAACAGACATGCAATGACAGTGGTGGATCCTTATGTAGTTTGTTTAGAAGAACACACATGCAATGACAGTGGTGTATCCATGTGTGGTTTGTGAAAAGAACAGACATGCAATCACACTAGGTGTATCCATGTGTGGTTTGTGGAAAGAACATACATGCAATGACTCCAGCCATGGTTCATGAAAAGAACACACATGCAATGACACTGGTGGATCCATGTGTGGTTTGTGAAAAGAACAGACATGCAATCACACTAGGTGGATCCATGTGTAGTTTGTTTAGAAGAACACGCATGCAATGACACTAGGTGTGGTTCATGAAAAGAACAGACATGCAATGACACTCGTGGATCCATGTGCGGTTCATGAAAAGAACACACATGCAATGAGACTGGTGGATCCTGATGTGGTTCATGAAAAGAACAGACATGCAATGACACTGGTGGATCCTTATGTGGTTTTTCTAGAAGAACACACATGCAATGACACTAGTGGATCCATGTGTGGTTCCTAAAAAGAACAGACACGCAATCACACAAGGTGGATCCATGTGTGGTTTGTGGAAAGAACATATATGCAATGACATTGGGTTTGGTTCATGAAAATAACACACATGCAATAAAATTGGTGTATCCATGTGTGGTTTGTGAAAAGAACAGACATGCAATCACACTAGGTGGATCCATGTGTGGTTTGTGGAAAGAACATACATGCAATGACTCCAGATGTGGTTCATGAAAAGAACACACATGCAATGATACTGGTGGATCCATGTGTGGTTTGTGAAAAGAACAGACATGCAATCACACTAGGTGGATCCATGTGTGGTTTGTTTAGAGGAACACACATGCAATGACTCTAGCTGTGGTTCATGGAAAGAACACACATGCAATGAAACTGGTGGATCCATGTGTTGTTCATGAAAAGAACAGACATGCAATGACACTGGGTGTGGTTCATGAAAAGACCAGACATGCAATGACACTGGTGGATCCATGTGTGGTTCATGAAAAGAACACACATGCAATGACACTGGTGGATCCTTATGTGGTTCATGAAGAGAACATACATGGAATGACACTGGTGGATCCTTATGTGGCTTGTGAAAAGAACAGACATGCAATGACACTGGTGGATCCATGTGTGGTTCCTAAAAAGAACAGACATGCAATGGCACTGGTGGATCCTTTTGTGGTTTGTTTAGAGGAACACACATGCAATGACACTAGGTGTGGTTCATGAAAAGAACAGACATGCAATGGCACTGGTGGATCCATGTGTGGTTCATGAGAAGAACATACATACAATGACACTGGTGGATCCATGTGTGGTTCATGAAAAGAACTGACATGCAATGACTCTAGCTGTGGTTCATGAAAAGAACAGAAATGCAATTACACTGGTGGATCCATATGTGGTTTATGGAAGTAACAAACATGCAATGACTCTAGCTGTGATTCATGAAAAGAACAAACATGCAATGACACTGGTGGATCCATGTGTGGTTCATGAGAAGAACACACATCCAATGACACTGGTGGATCCTTATGTGGTCCATGAAAAGAACAGACATGCAATGACACTGGGGGATCCTTATGTGGTTTGTCTAGAAGAGAAGACATGCAATGACACTGGGTGTGGTTCATGAAAAGAACAGACATGCAATGACACTGGTGGATTCTTATGTGGTTTGTTTAGAGGAACAGACATGCAATGACACTGGGTGTGGTTCATGAAAAGAACAGACATGCAATGACAGTGGTGGATCCTTATGTGGTTTGTTTAGAAGAACACACATGCAATGACACTGGTGGATCCATGTGTGGTTCATGAGAAGAACAGACATGCGATCACACTAGGTGGATCCATGTGTGGTTTGTGGAAAGAACATACATGCAATGACTCCAACTGTGGTTCATGAAAATAACACACATGCAATGACACTGGTGGATCCTTGTGTGGTTTATGAAAAGAATAGACATGCAATCACACTAGGTGGATCCATATGTGGTTTATTTCGAGTAACAGACATGCAACGACACTGGGTGTGGTTCGTGAAAAGAACGGACATGCAATGACACTGGTGGATCCATGTGTGGTTCATGAGAAGAATACATATCCAATGACACTGGTGGATCCTTATGTGGTTCATGAAAAGAAAAGACATGCAATGACACTGGTGGATCCTTATGTGGTTTGTGAAAAGAACAGACATGCAATGACACTGGTGGATCCATGTGTGGTTCCTGAAAAGAACAGACATCCAATGACACTGGTGTATCCTTCTATAGTTTGTTTAGAGGAACACACATGCAATGACACTAGGTGTGGTTCATGAAAAGAACAGACATGCAATGACACTAGTGGATCCATGAGTGGTTCATGAGAAGAACACACATGCAATGACACTGGTGGATCCTTATGTGGTTCATGAAAAGCACTGACATGCAATGACTCTAACTGTGGTATATGAAAAGAACATACATACAATGACACTGGTGGATCCATATGTGGATTATGGAAGGAACATATATGCGATGAATCTAGCCGTGATTCATGAAAAGAACATACATGCAATGACACTGGTGGATCCATGTGTGGTTCATGAGAAGAACACACATCCAATGACACTGGAGGATCCTTATGTGGTTCATGAAAAGAACAGACATGCAATGACATTGGTGGATCCTTATGTGGTTTTTCTAGAAGAACACACACGCAATGACACTGGGTGTGGTTCGTGAAAAGAATAAACATGCAATGACACTGGTGGATCCTTATGTGGTTTGTTTAGAGGAACATACATGCAATGACACTAGGTGTGTTTCATGAAAATAATAGACATGCAATGACAGTGGTGGATCCTTATGTAGTTTGTTTAGAAGAACACACATGCAATGACAGTGGTGTATCCATGTGTGGTTTGTGAAAAGAACAGACATGCAATCACACTAGGTGGATCCATGTGTGGTTTGTGGAAAGAACATACATGCAATGACTCTAGCCGTGGTTCATGAAAAGAACACACATGCAATGACACTGGTGGATCCATGTGTGGTTTGTGAAAAGAACAGACATGCAATCACACTAGGTGGATCCATGTGTAGTTTGTTTAGATGAACACGCATGCAATGACACTAGGTGTGGTTCATGAAAAGAACAGACATGCAATGACACTCGTGGATCCATGTGTGGTTCATGAAAAGAACACACATGCAATGAGACTGGTGGATCCTTATGTGGTTCATGAAAAGAACAGACATGCAATGACATTGGTGGATCCTTATGTGGTTTTTCTAGAAGAACACACATGCAATGACACTAGTGGATCCATGTGTGGTTCCTAAAAAGAACAGAATGCAATCACACTAGGTGGATCCATGTGTGGTTTGTGGAAAGAACATATATGCAATGACATTGGGTTTGGTTCATGAAAAGAACACACATGCAATAACATTGGTGTATCCATGTGTGGTTTGTGAAAAGAACAGACATGCAATCACACTAGGTGGATCCATGTGTGGTTTGTGGAAAGAACATACATGCAATGACTCCAGCTGTGGTTCATGAAAAGAACACACATGCAATGATACTAGTGGATCCATGTGTGGTTTGTGAAAAGAACAGACATGCAATCACACTAGGTGGATCCATGTGTGGTTTGTTTAGAAGAACACACATGCAATGACTCTAGATGTGGTTCATGGAAAGAACACACATGCAATCAAACTGGTGGATCCAAGTGTTGTTCATGAAAAGAACAGACATGCAATGGCACTGGGTGTGGTTCATGAAAAGACCAGAGTTGCAATGACACTGGTGGATCCATGTGTGGTTCATGAAAAGAACACACATGCAATGACACTGGTGGATCCTTATGTGGTTCATGAAAAGAACAGACATGGAATGACACTGGTGGATCCTTATGTGGCTTGTGAAAAGAACAGACATGCAATGACACTGGTGGATCCATGTGTGGTTCCTGAAAAGAACAGACATGCAATGGCACTGGTGGATCCTTATGTGGTTTGTTTAGAGGAACACACATGCAATGACACTAGGTGTGGTTCATGAAAAGAACAGACATGCAATGACACTGGTGGATCCATGTGTGGTTCATGAGAAGAACATACATACAATGACACTGGTGGATCCATGTGTGGCTCATGAAAAGAACTGACATGCAATGACTCTAGCTGTGGTTCATGAAAAGAACAGACATGCAATTACACTGGTGGATACATATGTGCTTTATGGAAGTAACAAACATGCAATGACTCTAGCTGTGATTCATGAAAAGAACAGACATGCAATGACACTGGTGGATCCATGTGTGGTTCATGAGAAGAACACACATCCAATGACACTGGTGGATCCTTATGTGGTCCATGAATAGAACAGACATGCAATGACACTGGTGGATCCTTATGTGGTTTGTCTAGAAGAACAAACATGCAATGACACTGGGTGTGGTTCATGAAAAGAACAGACATGCAATGACACTGGTGGATTCTTATGTGGTTTGTTTAGAGGAAAAGACATGCAATGACACTGGGTGTGGTTCATGAAAAGAACAGACATGCAATGACAGTGGTGGATCCTTATGTGGTTTGTTTAGAAGAACACACATGCAATGACACTGGTGGATCCATGTGTGGTTCATGAGAAGAACAGACATGCAATCACACTAGGTGGATCCATGTGTGGTTTGTGGAAAGAACATACATGCAATGACTCCAACTGTGGTTCATGAAAATAACACACATGCAATGACACTGGTGGATCCATGTGTGGTTTATGAAAAGAACAGACATGCAATCACACTAGGTGGATCCATATGTGGTTTATTTAGAAGAACACACATGCAATGACTCTAGCTGTGGTTCATGAAAAGAACAGACATGCAATGACATTAGTGGATCCATGTGTGGTTCCTGAAAAGAACAGACATGCAATGGCACCGGTGGATCCTTATGTGGTTTGTTTAGTGGAACACACATGCAATGACACTAGGTGTGGTTCATGAAAAGAACAGACATGCAATGACACTGGTGGATCCATGTGTGGTTCATGAGAAGAACATACATACAATGACACTAGTGGATCCATGTGTGGTTCATGAAAAGAACTGACATGCAATGACTCTAGCTGTGGTTCATGAAAAGAACAGACATGCAATTACACTGGTGGATCCATATGTGGTTTATGGTAGTAACAAACATGCAATGACTCTAGCTGTGATTCATGAAAAGAACAGACATGCAATGACACATGTGGATCCATGTGTGGTTCATGAGAAGAACACACATCCAATGACACTGGTGGATCCTTATGTGGTCCATGAAAAGAACAGACATGCAATGACACTGGGGGATCCTTATGTGGTTTGTCTAGAAGAACAGACATGCAATGACACTGGGTGTGGTTCATGAAAAGAACAGACATGCAATGACAGTGGTGGATCCTTATGTGGTTTGTTTAGAAGAACACACATGCATTGACACTGGTGGATCCATGTGTGGTTCATGAGAAGAACAGACATGCAATCACACTAGGTGGATCCATGTGTGGTTTGTGGAAAGAACATACATGCAATGACTCCAACTGTGGTTCATGAAAATAACACACATGCAATGACACTGGTGGATCCATGTGTGGTTTATGAAAAGAACAGACGTGCAATCACACTAGGTGGATCCATGTGTGGTTTGTTTAGAAGAACACACATGCAATGACTCTAGCTGTGGTTCATGAAAAGAACACACATGCAATGACACTAGTGGATCCATGTGTGGTTCATGAGAAGAACAGACATGCAATCACACTAGGTGGATCCATGTGTGCTTTGTTTAGAGTAACAGACATGCAATGACACTAGGTGTGTTTCATGAAAAGAACAAACATGCAATGACACTAGTGGATCCATGTGTGGTTCATGAGAAGAACAAACATGCAATTACACTAGGTGGATCCATGTGTGGTTCATGAAAAGAACTGGCATGCAATGACTCTAGCTGTGGTTCATGAAAAGAACAGACATGCAATGACATTAGTGGATCCATGAGTGGTTCATGAGAAGAACACACATGCAATGACACAGGTGGATCCTTATGTGGCTCATGAAATGCACTGACATGCAATGACTCTAACTGTGGTATATGAAAAGAACATACATACAATGACACTGGTGGATCCATATGTGGATTATGGAAGTAACATAAATGCGATGACTCTAGCTGTGATTCATGAAAAGAACATACATGCAATGACACTGGTGGATCCATGTGTGGTTCATGAGAAGAACACACATCCATTAACACTGGAGGATCCTTATGTGGTTCATGAAAAGAACATACATGCAATGACACTGGTGGATCCTTATGTGGTTTGTTTAGAGGAACATACATGCAATGACACTGGGTGTGGTTCATGAAAAGAACAGACATGCAATGACACTGGTGGATCCTTATGTGGTTTGTTTAGAGGAACAGACATGCAATGACACTAGGTGTGGTTCATGAAAATAACAGACATGCAATGACAGTGGTGGATCCTTATGTAGTTTGTTTAGAAGAACACACATGCAATGACAGTGGTGTAGCCATGTGTGGTTTGTGAAAAGAACAGACATGCAATCACACTAGGTGGATCCATGTGTGGTTTGTGGAAAGAACATACATGCAATGACTCCAGCCGTGGTTCATGAAAAGAACACACATGCAATGACACTGGTGGATCCATGTGTGGTTTGTGAAAAGAACAGACATGCAATCACACTAGGTGGATCCATGTGTAGTTTGTTTAGAAGAACACGCATGCAATGACACTAGGTGTGGTTCATGAAAAGAACAGACATGCAATGACACTCGTGGATCCATGTGCGGTTCATGAAAAGAACACACATGCAATGAGACTGGTGGATCCTTATGTGGTTCATGAAAATAACAGACATTCAATGACACTGGTGGATCCTTATGTGGTTTTTCTATAAGAACACACATGCAATGACACTAGTGGATCCATGTGTGGTTCCTAAAAAGAACAGACATGCAATCACACTAGGTGGATCCATGTGTGGTTTGTGGAAAGAACATATATGCAATGACATTGGGTTTGGTTCAAGAAAAGAACACACATGCAATGACAGTGGTGTAGCCATGTGTGGTTTGTGAAAAGAACAGACATGCAATCACACTAGGTGGATCCATGTGTGGTTTGTGGAAAGAACATACATGCAATGACTCCAGCTGCGGTTCATGAAAAGAACACACATGCAATGATACTGGTGGATCCATGTGTGGTTTGTGTAAAGAACAGACATGCAATCACACAAGGTGGATCCATGTGTGGTTTGTTTAGAAGAGCACACATGCAATGACTCTAGCTGTGGTTCATGGAAAGAACACACATGTAATGAAACTGGTGGATCCATGTGTTGTTCATGAAAAGAACAGACATGCAATGACACTGGGTGTGGTTCATGAAAAGACCAGACATGCAATGACACTGGTGGATCCATGTGTGGTTCATGAAAAGAACACACATGCAATGACACTGGTGGATTCTTATGTGGTTCATGAAAAGAACAGACATGGAATGACACTTGTGGATCCTTATGTGGCTTGTGAAAAGAACAGACATGCAATGACACTGGTGGATCCATGTGTGGTTCCTGAAAAGAACAGACATGCAATGGCACTGGTGGATCCTTATGTGGTTTGTTTAGAGGAACACACATGCAATGACACTAGGTGTGGTTCATGAAAAGAACAGACATGCAATGACACTGGTGGATCCATGTGTGGTTCATGAGAAGAACATACATACAATGACACTGGTGGATCCATGTGTGGTTCATGAAAAGAACTGACATGCAATGACTCTAGCTGTGGTTCATGAAAAGAACAGACATGCAATTACACTGGTGGATCCATATGTGGTTTATGGAAGTAACAAACATGCAATGACTCAAGATGTGATTCATGAAAAGAACAGACATGCAATGACACTGGTGGATCCATGTGTGGTTCATGAGAAGAACACACATCCAATGACACTGGTGGATCCTTATGTGGTCCATGAAAAGAACAGACATGCAATGACACTGGGGGATCCTTATGTGGTTTGTCTAGAAGAACAGACATGCAATGAAACTGGGTGTGGTTCATGAAAAGAACAGACATGCAATGACACTGGTGGATTCTTATGTGGTTTGTTTAGAGGAACAGACATGCAATGACACTGGGTGTGGTTCATGAAAAGAACAGACATGCAATGACAGTGGTGGATCCTTATGTGGTTTGTTTAGAAGAACACACATGCAATGACACTGGTGGATCCATGTGTGGTTCATGAGAAGAACAGACATGCAATCACACTAGGTGGATCCATGTGTGGTTTGTGGAAAGAACATACATGCAATGACTCCAACTGTGGTTCATGAAAATAACACACATGCAATGACACTGGTGGATCCATGTGTGGTTTATGAAAAGAACAGACATGCAATCACACTAGGTGGATCCATGTGTGGTTTGTTTAGAAGAACACACATGCAATGACACTAGCTGTGGTTCATGAAAAGAACACACATGCAATGACACTCGTGGATCCATGTGTGGTTCATGAGAAGAACAGACATGCAATCACACTAGGTGGATCCATGTGTGCTTTGTTTAGAGTAACAGACATGCAATGACACTAGGTGTGTTTCATGAAAAGAACAAACATGCAATGACACTGGTGGATCCATGTGTGGTTCATGAGAGGAACAAACATGCAATTACACTAGGTGGATCCATGTGTGGTTCATGAAAAGAACTGACATGCAATGACTCTAGCTGTGGTTCATGAAAAGAACAGACATGCAATGACATTAGTGGATCCATGAGTGGTTCATGAGAAGAACACACATGCAATGACACTGGTGGATCCTTATGTGGTTCATGAAAAGCACTGACATGCAATGACTCTAACTATGGTATATGAAAAGAACATACATACAATGACACTGGTGGATCCATATGTGGATTATGGAAGTAACATACATGCGATGACTCTAGCTGTGATTCATGAAAAGAACATACATGCAATGACACTGGTGGATCCATGTGTGGTTCATGAGAAGAACACACATCCATTGACACTGGAGGATCCTTATGTGGTTCATGAAAAGAAGAGACATGCAATGACACTGGTGGATCCTTATGTAGTTTTTCTAGAAGAACACACACGCAATGACACTGGGTGTGGTTCATGAAAAGAACATACATGCAATGACACTGGTGGATCCTTATGTGGTTTGTTTAGAGGAACAGACATGCAATGACGCTAGGTGTGGTTCATGAAAATAACAGACATGCAATGACAGTGGTGGATCCTTATGTAGTTTGTTTAGAAGAACACACATGCAATGACAGTGGTGTATCCATGTGTGGTTTGTGAAAAGAACAGACATGCAATCACACTAGGTGGATCCATGTGTGGTTTGTGGAAAGAACATACATGCAATGACTCCAGCCGTGGTTCATGAAAAGAACACACATGCAATGACACTGGTGGATCCATGTGTGGTTTGTGAAAAGAACAGACATGCAATCACACTAGGTGGATCCATGTGTAGTTTGTTTAGAAGAACACGCATGCAATGACACTAGGTGTGGTTCATGAAAAGAACAGACATGCAATGACACTCGTGGATCCATGTGCGGTTCATGAAAAGAACACACATGCAATGAGACTGGTGGATCCTTATGTGGTTCATGAAAAGAACAGACATGCAATGACACTTGTGGATCCTTATGTGGTTTTTCTAGAAGAACACACATGCAATGACACTAGTGGATCCTTGTGTGGTTCCTAAAAAGAACAGACATGCAATCACACTAGGTGGATCCATGTGTGGTTTGTGGAAAGAACATATATGCAATGACATTGGGTTTGGTTCATGGAAAGAACACACATGCAATAACATTGGTGTATCCACGTGTGGTTTGTGAAAAGAACAGACATGCAATCACACTAGGTGGATCCATGTGTGGTTTGTGGAAAGAACATACATGCAATGACTCCAGCTGTGGTTCATGAAAAGAACACACATGCAATGATACTGGTGGATCCATGTGTGGTTTTTGAAAAGAACAGACATGCAATCACACTAGGTGGATCCATGTGTGGTTTGTTTAGAAGAACACACGTGCAATGACTCTAGCTGTGGTTCATGGAAAGAACACACATGTAATGAAACTGGTGGATCCATGTGTTGTTCATGAAAAGAACAGAGATGCCATGACACTGGGTGTGGTTCATGAAAAGACCAGACATGCAATGACACTGGTGGATCCATGTGTGGTTCATGAAAAGAACACACATGCAATGACACTGGTGGATCCTTATGTGGTTCATGAAAAGAACAGACATGGAATGACACTGGTGGATCCTTATGTGGCTTGTGAAAAGAACAGACATGCAATGACACTTGTGGATCCATGTGTGGTTCCTGAAAAGAACAGACATGCAATGGCACTGGTGGATCCTTATGTGGTTTGTTTATAGGAACACACATGCAATGACACTAGGTGTGGTTCATGAAAAAGAAAGAACATGCAAATGACTTCGGTGGATCCATGTGTGGTTCATGAAAAGAACAGACATGCAATGACACTGGTGGATCCATGTGTGGTTCATAAGAAGAACACACATCCAATGACACTGGTGGATCCTAATGTGGTCCATGAAAAGAACAGACATGCAATGACACTGGTGGATCCTTATGTGGTTTGTCTAGAAGAACAGACATGCAATGACACTGGGTGTGGTTCATGAAAAGAACAGACATGCAATGACACTGGTGGATTCTTATGTGGTTTGTTTAGAGGAACAGACATGCAATGACACTGGGTGTGGTTCATGAAAAGAACAGACATGCAATGACAGTGGTGGATCCTTATGTGGTTTGTTTAGAAGAACACACATGCAATGACACTGGTGGATCCATGTGTGGTTCATGAGAAGAACAGGACATGCAATCACACTAGGTGGATCCATGTGTGGTTTGTGGAAAGAACATACATGCAATGACTCCAGCTGTGGTTCATGAAAATAACACACATGCAATGACACTGGTGGATCGATGTGTGGTTTATGAAAAGAACAGACATGCAATCACACTAGGTGGATCCATGTGTGGTTTGTTTAGAAGAACACACATCCAATGACTCTAGCTGTGGTTCATGAAAAGAACACACATGCAATGACACTAGTGGATCCATGTGTGGTTCATGAGAAGAACAGACATGCAATCACACTAGGTGGATCCATGTGTGCTTTGTTTAGAGTAACAGACATGCAATGACACTAGGTGTGTTTCATGAAAAGAACAAACATGCAATGACACTGGTGGATCCATGTGTGGTTCATGAGAAGAACAAACATGCAATTACACTAGGTGGATCCATGTGTGGTTCATGAAAAGAACTGACATGCAATGACTCTAGCTGTGGTTCATGAAAAGAACAGACATGCAATTACACTGGTGGATCCATATGTGGTTTATGGAAGTAACAAACATGCAATGACTCTAGCTGTGGTTCATGAAAAGAACAGACATGCAATAACACTAGTGGATCCATGTGTGGTTCATGAGAAGAACACACATCCAATGACACTGGTGGATCCTTAAGTGGTTCATTAAAAGAACATACATGCAATGACACCGGTGGATCCTTATGTGGTTTGTTTAGAAGAACAGACATGCAATGACACTGGGTTTGGTTCATGAAAAGAACAGACATGCAATGACACTGGTGGATCCTTATGTGGTTTGTTTAGAGGAACAGACATGCAATGACACTGGGAGTGGTTCATGAAAAGAACAGACATGCAAAGACATTGGTGGATCGTTATGTGGTTTGTTTAGAAGAACACACATGCAATTACATTTGTGGATCCATGCGTGGTTCATAGGAAGAACAGACATGCAATCACACTAAATGGATCCATGTGTGGTTTGTGGAAAGAACATACATGCAATGACTCCAGCTGTGGTTCATGAAGAGAACACACATGCAATGACACTGGTGGATCCATGTGTGGTTTGTGAAAAGAACAGACATGCAATCACACTAGGTGGATCCATGTGTAGTTTGTTTAGAAGAACATGCATGCAATGACTCTAGATGTGGTTCATGAAAAGAACACACATGCCATGACACTGGTGGATCCATGTGTGGTTTGTTTAAAAGAAAACACATGCAATGACTCTAGCTGTGGTTCATGAAAAGAACACACATGCAATGACACTGGGGATCCATGTGTTGTTCATGAAAAGAGCAGACATGCAATGACACTGGTGGATCCTTATGTGGTTTTCTTAGAGTAACAGACATGCAATGACATTGGGTGTGGTTCATAAAAAAGAACAGACATGCAATGACACTGGTGGCTCCATGTGTGGTTCATGAAAAGAACACACATGCAATGACACTGGTGGATCCTTATGTGGTTCATGAAAAGAACAGACATGCAATGACACTGGTGGATCCTTATGTGGTTTGTCTAGAAGAACACACATGCAATGACACTGGGTGTGGTTCATGAAAAGAACAGACATGCAATGACACTGGTGGATCCTTATGTGGTTTGTTTAGAGGAACAGACATGCAATAACACTGGGTGTGGTTCATGAAAAGAATAGACATGCAATGATAGTGCTGGATCCTTATGTGGTTTGTTTAGAAGAACACACATGCAATGACACTGGTGGATCCATGTGTGGTTCATGAGAAGAACAGACATGCAATCACACTAGGTGGATCCATGTGTGGTTTGTGGAAAGAACATACATGCAATGACTCCAACTGTGGTTCATGAAAATAACACACATGCAATGACACTGGTGGATCCTTGTGTGGTTTATGAAAAGAATAGACATGCAATCACACTAGGTGGATCCATATGTGGTTTATTTCGAGTAACAGACATGCAACGACACTGGGTGTGGTTCGTGAAAAGAACGGACATGCAATGACACTGGTGGATCCATGTGTGGTTCATGAGAAGAATACATATCCAATGACACTGGTGGATCCTTATGTGGTTCATGAAAAGAAAAGACATGCAATGACACTGGTGGATCCTTATGTGGTTTGTGAAAAGAACAGACATGCAATGACACTGGTGGATCCATGTGTGGTTCCTGAAAAGAACAGACATCCAATGACACTGGTGTATCCTTCTATAGTTTGTTTAGAGGAACACACATGCAATGACACTAGGTGTGGTTCATGAAAAGAACAGACATGCAATGACACTAGTGGATCCATGAGTGGTTCATGAGAAGAACACACATGCAATGACACTGTGGATCGGTGATCCTTATGTGGTTCATGAAAAGCAACGACATGCAATGACTCTAAGCGTGGTATATGAAAAGAACATACATACAATGACACTGGTGGATCCATATGTGGATTATGGAAGGAACATATATGCGATGAATCTAGCGTGATTCATGAAAAGAACATACATGCAATGACACTGGTGGATCCATGTGTGGTTCATGAGAAGAACACACATCCAATGACACTGGAGGATCCTTATGTGGTTCATGAAAAGAACAGACATGCAATGACATTGGTGGATCCTTATGTGGTTTTTCTAGAAGAACACACACGCAATGACACTGGGTGTGGTTCGTGAAAAGAATAAACATGCAATGACACTGGTGGATCCTTATGTGGTTTGTTTAGAGGAACATACATGCAATGACACTAGGTGTGTTTCATGAAAATAATAGACATGCAATGACAGTGGTGGATCCTTATGTAGTTTGTTTAGAAGAACACACATGCAATGACAGTGGTGTATCCATGTGTGGTTTGTGAAAAGAACAGACATGCAATCACACTAGGTGGATCCATGTGTGGTTTGTGGAAAGAACATACATGCAATGACTCTAGCCGTGGTTCATGAAAAGAACACACATGCAATGACACTGGTGGATCCATGTGTGGTTTGTGAAAAGAACAGACATGCAATCACACTAGGTGGATCCATGTGTAGTTTGTTTAGAAGAACACGCATGCAATGACACTAGGTGTGGTTCATGAAAAGAACAGACATGCAATGACACTCGTGGATCCATGTGTGGTTCATGAAAAGAACACACATGCAATGAGACTGGTGGATCCTTATGTGGTTCATGAAAAGAACAGACATGCAATGACACTGGTGGATCCTTATGTGGTTTTTCTAGAAGAACACACATGCAATGACACTAGTGGATCCATGTGTGGTTCCTAAAAAGAACAGAATGCAATCACACTAGGTGGATCCATGTGTGGTTTGTGGAAAGAACATATATGCAATGACATTGGGTTTGGTTCATGAAAAGAACACACATGCAATAACATTGGTGTATCCATGTGTGGTTTGGTTCATGAAAAGAATACACATGCAATGACACTGGTGGATCCATGTGTAGTTCAGGAAAAGAACATACATGCAATGACACTGTTGGATCCTTATGTGGTTTGTTTAGAGTAACAGCCATGCAATGACATTGGGTGTGGTTCATGAAAAAACGGACATGCAATGACACTGGTGGATCCATGTGTGGTTCATGAGAAGAACATACGTGCAATGACACTATGTGGATCCATATGTGGTTCATGAAAAGAACAGACATGCAATGACACTGGTGGATCCTTATGTGGTTTATCTAGAAGAACATACATGCAATGACACTGACTATGGTTCATGAAAAGAACAGACATGCAATGACACTGGTGGATCCTTATGTGGTTTGGTTAGAGGAACATACATGCAATGACACTAGGTGTGGTTCATGAAAAACACATACATGGAATGACAGTGGTGGATCCTTATGTGGTTTGTTTAGAAGAACATACATGCAATGACACTGGTGGATCCATGTGTGGTTCATGAAAAGAACATACATGCAATCACACTAGGCGGATCCATGTGTGGTTTGTGGAAAGAACATACGTGCAATGACTCCAACTGTGGTTCATCAAAAGAACACACATGCAATGACACTGGTGGATTCATGTGTGGTTTGTGAAAAGAACAGACATGCAATCACACTAGGTGGATCCATGTGTGGTTTGTGGAAAGAACATACATGCAATGACTCCAGCTGTGGTTCATGAAAATAACACACATGCAATGACACCGGTGGATCCATGTGTGGTTTATGAAAAGAACAGACATGAAATCACACTAGGTGGATCCATGTGTGGTTTGTTTAGAAGAACACACATGCAATGACTATAGCTGTGGTTCATGAAAAGAAGACACATGGAATGACACTGGTGGATCCATGTGTGGTTCATGAAAAAAACACATGCAATGACACTCGGTTGATCCATGTGTGGTTTGTTTACAAGAACACACATGCAATGACTCTAGCTATGGTTCATGAAAAGAACACACATGCAATGACACTAGTGGATCCATGTGTGGTTCGTGAGAAGAACAGACATGCAATCACACTAGGTGGATCCATGTGTGGTTTGTTTAGAAGAACACACATGCAACGACTCCAGCTGTGGTTCATGAAAATAACACACATGCAATGACACTGGTGGATCCATGTGTGGTTCAGGAAAAGAACATACATGCAATGACACTGTTGGATCCTTATGTGGTTTGTTTAGAGTAACAGATATGCAATGACATTGGGTGTGGTTCATGAAAAGATTAGAAATGCAATGAAACCAGTGGATCCATGTGTGGTTCATGATAAGAACAGACATGCAATGACACTAGGTGGATCCATATGATGTTCCTGAAAAGAACAGACATGCAATGACACTGGTGGATCCTTATGTGGTTTGTCTAGAAGAATATACATGCAATGATACTGACTTTTGTTTATGAAAAGAATAGACATGCAATGACACTGGTGGATCCTTATGTGGTTTGCTTAGAGGAACGGACATGCAATGACACTGGGTGTGGTTCATGAAAAGAACATAAATGCAATGACATTGGTGGATCCATGTGTGGTTCATGAAAAGAAATGACATGCAATGACTCTAGCTGTGGTTCATGAAAAGAACAGACATGCAATGACATTGGTGGATCAATATGTGGTTTATGGAAGTAACAGACATGCAATGACTCTAGCTGTGATTAATGAAAAGAACAGACATGCAATGACACTGGTGGATCCTTATGTGGTTCATGAAAAGAACAGACATGCAATGACACTGGTGGATCCTTAGGTGGTTTGTCTAGAAGAACATGCATGCAATGACACTAGGTGTGGTTCATGAAAAGAACAGACATGCAATTACACTGGTGGATCCTTATGTGGTTTGTTTAGAGGAACAGACATGCAATAACACTGGGTGTGGTTCATGAAAAGAACATACATGCATTGACAGTGGTGGATCCTTATTTGGTTTGTTTAGCAGAACACACATGCAATGACTCTGGTGGATCCATGTGTGGTTCATGAAAAGAACACACATGCAATCACACTAGGTGGATCCATGTGTGGTTTGTGGAAAGAACATACATGCAATGACTCCAGCTGTGGTTCATGAAAAGAACACACATGCAATGACACTGGTGGATCCATGTGTGGTTTGTGAAAAGAACATACATGCAATCACACTAGGTGGATCCATGTGTGGTTTGTTTAGAAGAACACGCATGCAATGACTCTAGCAGTGGTTCATGAAAAGAACACACATGCAATGACACTAGGGGATCCATGTGTTGTTTATGAAAAGAACAGACATGCAATGACACTGGTGGATCCTTATGTGGTTTGCTTAGAGTAACAGACATGCAATGACATTGGGTGTGGTTCATAAAAAGAACACACATGCAATGACACTGGTGGCTCCATGTGTGGCTCATGAAAAGAACACACATGCAATGACACTGGTGGATCCTTATGTGGTTCATGAAAAGAATAGACATGAAATGACACTGGTGGATTCTTATGTGGTTCGTTTAGAGGAACAGACATGCAATGACACTGGATGTGGTTCCTGAAAAGAACAGACATGCAATGACAGTGGTGGATCCTTATGTTGTTTGTTTAGAAGAACACACATGCAATGACACCAGTGGATCCATGTGTGGTTCATGAGAAGAACAAACATGCAATCACACTAGGTGGATCCATGTGTGGTTTGTGGAAAGAACATACATGCAATGACTCCTGCTGCAGTTCATGAAAAGAACACACATGCAATAACACGGGTGGATCCATGTGTGGTTTGTGAAAAGAACATACATGCAATCACACTAGGTGGATCCATGTGTGGTTTGTTTAGAAGAACACGCATGCAATGACTCTAGCAGTGGTTCATGAAAAGAACAGACATGCAATGACACTAGGAGATCCATGTGTTGTTCATGAAAAGAACAGACATGCAATGACACTGGTGGATCCTTATGTGGTTTGCTTAGAGTAACAGACATTCAATGACATTGGGTGTGGTTCATAAAAAGAACACACATGCAATGCTACTGGTGGCTCCATGTGTGGCTCATGAAAAGAACACACATGCAATGACACTGGTGGATCCTTATGTGGTTCATGAAAAGAATAGACATGCAATGACACTGGTGGATTCTTATGTGGTTTGTTTAGAGGAACAGACATGCAATGACACTAGATGTGGTTCATGAAAAGAACAGACATGCAATGACAGTGGTGGATCCTTATGTTGTTTGTTTAGAAGAACACACATGCAATGACACCGGTGGATCCATGTGTGGTTCATGAGAATAACAAAGATGCAATCACACTAGGTGGATCCATGTGTGGTTTGTGGAAAGAACATACATGCAATGACTTCTGCGGTGGTTCATGAAAAGAACACACATGCAATGACACTGGTGGATCCATGTGTGGTTTGTGAAAAGAACATACATGCAATCACACTAGGTGGATCCATGTGTGGTTTGTTTAGAACAACACACATGCAATGACTCTAGCTGTGGTTCATGAAAAGAACACACATCAATGACACTAGTGGATCCATGTGTCGTTCATGAGAAGAACAGACATGCAATCACACTAGGTGGATCCATTTGTGGTTTGTTTAGAAGAACACACATGCAATGACTCCAGCTGTGGTTCATGAAAAGAACACACATGAAATGACACTGGTAGATCCATGTATGGTTCATGAAAAGAACATACATGCAATGACACTGGTGGATCTTTATGTGGTTTGTTTAGAGTAACAGACATGCAATGACACAGGGTGTAGTTAATGAAAACAACAGACATGCAATGACACTGGTGGATCCATGTGTGGTTCATGAAAAGAACAGACATGCAATGACACTGGTGGATCCTTATGAGGTTTGTTTAGAGTAACAAACATGCAATGACACTGGTGGATCCTTATGTGGTTCATGAAAAGAACAGACATGCAATGACACTGGTGGATCCTTATGTGGTTTGTCTAGCAGAACAAACATGCAATGACACTAGGTGTGGTTCATGAAAAGAACAGACCTGCAATCACACTGGTGGATCCTTATGTGGTTTGTTTGGAGGAATAGACATGCAATAACACTGGGTGTGGTTCATGAAAAGAACATACATGCAATGACAGTGGTGGATCCTTATGTGGTTTGTTTAGCAGAACACACATGCAATGACACTAGTGGATCCATGTGTGGTTCATGAAAAGAACACACATGCAATCACACTAGGTGGATCCATGTGTGGTTTGTGGAAAGAACATACATGCAATGACTCCAACTGTTGTTCATGAAAAGAATACACATGCAATGACACTGGTGGATCCAACTGTGGTTTGTGAAAAGAATAGACATGCAATCACACTATGTGGATCCATGTGTGGTTTGTTTAGAAGAACACGCATGAAATGACTCTAGCAGTGGTTCATGAAAAGAACACACATGCAATGACACTGGGGGATCCATGTGTTTTTCATGAAAAGAACAGACATGCAATGACACTGGTGGATCCTAATGTGGTTTGCTTAGAGTAACAGACATGCAATGACATTGGGTGTGGTTCATAAAAAGAACAGACATGCAATGACACTGGTGGCTCCATGTGTGGTTCATGAAAAGAACACACATGCAACGACACTGGTGGATCCTTATGTGGTTCATGAAAAGAACAGACATGCAATGACACTGGTGGATCCTTATGTGGTTTGTCTAGAAGAACACACATGCAATGACACTGGGTGTGGTCCATAAAAAGAACATACATGCAATGACACTAGTGGATCCTTATGTGGTTTGTTTAGAGGAACAGACATGCAATGACACTAGGTGTGGTTCATGAAAAGAACAAACATGCAATGACAGTGGTGGATCCTTATGTTGTTTGTTTGGAAGAACACACATGCAATGACACTGGTGGATCCATGTGTGGTTCATGAGAAGAACATACATGCAATCACACTAGGTGGATCCATGTGTGGTTTGTGGAAAGAACATACATGCAATGACTCCAGCTGTGGTTCATGAAAAGAACACACATGCAATGACAGTGGTGGATCCATGTGTGGTTTGTGAAAAGAACATACATGTAATCACACTAGGTGGATTCATGTGTGGTTTGTGGAAAGAACATACATGCAATCACACTAGGTGGATTCATGTGTGGTTTGTTTAGAAGAACACACATGCAATGACTCTAGCTGTGGTTCATGAAAAGAACACACATGCAATGACACTAGTGGATCCATGTATGGTTCATGAGAAGAACAGACATGCAATCACACTAGGTGGATCCATGTGTGGTTTGTTTAGAAGAACACACATGCAATGAGTCCAGCTGTGGTTCATGAAAAGAACACACATGCAATGACACTGATGGATCCATCGTGGTTCATGAAAAACGGACATGCAATGACACTGGTGGATCCTTATGTGGTTTGTTTAGAGTAATGAGACATGCAATGACACTGGGTGTTGTTCATGAAAACAACAGACATGCAATGACACTGGTGGATCCATGTGTGGTTCATGAGAAGAACAGACATGCAATTACACTAGGTAGATCCATATGTGGTTCATGAAAAGAATAGACATGCAATGACACTGGTGGATCCTTTTGTGGTTTTTTAGAAGAACACACATGCAATGACACTGGGTGTGGTTCATGAAAAGAACAGACATGCAATGATAGTGGTGGATCCTTATGTGGTTTGTTTAGAAGAACAAAATGCAATGACAGGTGGATCCATGTGTGGTTCATGAGAAGAACATACATGTAATCACACTAGGTGGATCCATGTGGTTTGGGAAGAACATACATGCAATGACTCAGTGTGGTTCATGAAAAGAACACACATGCAATGACCTTTGGTGGATCCATGTGGTTCATGAAAAGAACACACATGCAATGACAATGGGTGGATCCATGTGTGGTTTGTTTAGAAAAACCCACATGCAATGACTCTAGCTATGGTTCATGAAAAGAACACACATGCAATGACACTGGTGGATCCATGTGTGGTTCGTGAGAAGAACAGACAAGCAATCACACTAGGTGGATCCATGTGTGGTTTGCTTAGAAGAACACACATGCAATTACTCCAGCAGTGGTTCATGAAAAGAACACACATGTAATGACACTGGTGGATCCATGTGTGGTTCGTGAAAAGAACAGACACGCAATGACACTGGTGGATCCTTATGTGGTTTGTTTAGAGTAACAAACATGCAATGACACTGGGTGTGGTTCATGAAAAGAACAGACATGTAATGACACTGGTGGATCCATGTGTATTTCAGAAGAATAGACATGCAATTACACTAGGTGGATCGATATGTGGTTCATGAAAAGAACAGACATGCAATGACACTGGTGGATCCTTATGTGGTTTGTCTAGAAGAACACACATGCAATGACACTGGGTGTGGTTCATGAAAAGAACAAACATGCAATGACACTAGTGGATCCTTATGTGGTTTGTTTACAGGAACAGACATGCAATGACACTAGGTGTGGTTCATGAAATGAACAGACATGTAATGACAGTGGTGGATCCTTATGTGGTTTTTTTAGAAGAACACACATGCAATGACACTGGTGGATCCATGTGTGGTTTGTGAAAAGAACAGACATGCAATCACACCAGGTGGATCCATGTGTGGTTTGTGGAAAGAACATACATGCAATGACGCCAGCTGTGGTTCATGAAAAGAACACACATGAAATGACACTTGTGGATCCAGGTGTGGTTCATGAAAAGAACACACATGAAATGACACTTGTGGATCCAGGTGTGGTTCATGAAAAGAACACACATGCAATGACACTGGGTGGATCCATGTGTGGTTTGTTTAGAAGAACACACATGCAATGACTCTAGCTATGGTTCATGAAAAGAACACACATGCAATAACACTTGTGGATCCATGTGTGGTTCGTGAGAAGAACAAACATGCAATCACACTAGGTGGATCCATGTGTGGTTTGCTTAGAAGAACACACATGCAATTACTCCAGCTGTGCTTCATGAAAAGAACACACATGCAATGACACTGGTGGATCCATGTGTGGTTCAGGAAAAGAACATACATGCAATGACACTGTTGGATCCTTATGTGGTTTGTTTAGAGTAACAGACATGCAATGACATTGGGTGTGGTTCATGAAAATAACAGACATGCAATGACACTGGTGGATCCATGTGTGGTTCGTGAGAAGAACAGACATGAAATGACACTAGGTGGATCGATATGTGGTTCATGAAAAGAACAGACATGCAATGACACTGGTGGATCCTAATGTGGTTTGTCTAGAAGAGCATACATGCAATGACACTGACTGTGGTTCATGAAAAGAACAGACATGCAATGACACTGGTGGATCCTTATGTGGTTTGTTTAGAGGAACATACATGCAATGACACTGGGTGTGGTTCATGAAAAGAACATACATGCAATGACAGTGGTGGATCCTTATGTGGTTTGTTTAGAAGAACACACATGCAATGACACTGGTGGATCCATGTGTGGTTCATGAAAAGAACATGCATGCAATCACACTAGGTGGATCCATGTTTGGTTTGTGGAAAGAACATACGTGCAATGACTCCAACTGTGGTGCATGAAAAGAATACACATGCAATGACACTGGTGGATCCATGTGTGGTTTGTGAAAAGAACAGACATGTAATCACACTAGGTGGATCCATGTGTGGTTTGTTTAGAAGAACACACCTGCAATGACTCCAGCTGTGGTTCATGAAAATAACACACATGCAATGACACTAGTGGATCCTTATGTGGTTTGTTTAGAGTAACAGACATGCAATGACACTAGGCGTGGTTCATGAAAAGAACAGACATGCAATGACACTGGTGGATCCATGTGTGGTTCATGATAAGAACACACATGCAATGACACTGGTGGATCCTTATGTGGTTCATGAAAAGAACAGACATGCAATGACACTGGTGGATCCTTATGTGGTTTGTCTAGAAGAACACACATGTAATGATAGTGGGTGTGGTTCATGAAAAGAATAGACATGCAATGATAGTGGTGGATCCTTATGTGGTTTGTTTAGAAGAACACACATGCAATGACACTGGTGGATCCATGTGTGGTTTGTGAAAAGAATAGACATGCAATCACAGTAGGTGGATCCATGTTTTGTTTGTGGAAAGAACATACATGCAATGACTCCAGCTGTGGTTCATGAAAAGAACACACATGCAATAACACGGGTGGATCCATGTGTGGTTTGTGAAAAGAACATACATGCAATCACACTAGGTGGATCCATGTGTGGTTTGTTTAGAAGAACACGCATGCAATGACTCTAGCAGTGGTTCATGAAAAGAACAGACATGCAATGACACTAGGAGATCCATGTGTTGTTCATGAAAAGAACAGACATGCAATGACACTGGTGGATCCTTATGTGGTTTGCTTAGAGTAACAGACATTCAATGACATTGGGTGTGGTTCATAAAAAGAACACACATGCAATGCTACTGGTGGCTCCATGTGTGGCTCATGAAAAGAACACACATGCAATGACACTGGTGGATCCTTATGTGGTTCATGAAAAGAATAGACATGCAATGACACTGGTGGATTCTTATGTGGTTTGTTTAGAGGAACAGACATGCAATGACACTAGATGTGGTTCATGAAAAGAACAGACATGCAATGACAGTGGTGGATCCTTATGTTGTTTGTTTAGAAGAACACACATGCAATGACACCGGTGGATCCATGTGTGGTTCATGAGAATAACAAAGATGCAATCACACTAGGTGGATCCATGTGTGGTTTGTGGAAAGAACATACATGCAATGACTTCTGCGGTGGTTCATGAAAAGAACACACATGCAATGACACTGGTGGATCCATGTGTGGTTTGTGAAAAGAACATACATGCAATCACACTAGGTGGATCCATGTGTGGTTTGTTTAGAACAACACACATGCAATGACTCTAGCTGTGGTTCATGAAAAGAACACACATCAATGACACTAGTGGATCCATGTGTCGTTCATGAGAAGAACAGACATGCAATCACACTAGGTGGATCCATTTGTGGTTTGTTTAGAAGAACACACATGCAATGACTCCAGCTGTGGTTCATGAAAAGAACACACATGAAATGACACTGGTAGATCCATGTATGGTTCATGAAAAGAACATACATGCAATGACACTGGTGGATCTTTATGTGGTTTGTTTAGAGTAACAGACATGCAATGACACAGGGTGTAGTTAATGAAAACAACAGACATGCAATGACACTGGTGGATCCATGTGTGGTTCATGAAAAGAACAGACATGCAATGACACTGGTGGATCCTTATGAGGTTTGTTTAGAGTAACAAACATGCAATGACACTGGTGGATCCTTATGTGGTTCATGAAAAGAACAGACATGCAATGACACTGGTGGATCCTTATGTGGTTTGTCTAGCAGAACAAACATGCAATGACACTAGGTGTGGTTCATGAAAAGAACAGACCTGCAATCACACTGGTGGATCCTTATGTGGTTTGTTTGGAGGAATAGACATGCAATAACACTGGGTGTGGTTCATGAAAAGAACATACATGCAATGACAGTGGTGGATCCTTATGTGGTTTGTTTAGCGAACACACATGCAATGACACTAGTGGATCCATGTGTGGTTCATGAAAAGAACACACATGCAATCACACTAGGTGGATCCATGTGTGGTTTGTGGAAAGAACATACATGCAATGACTCCAACTGTTGTTCATGAAAAGAATACACATGCAATGACACTGGTGGATCCAACTGTGGTTTGTGAAAAGAATAGACATGCAATCACACTATGTGGATCCATGTGTGGTTTGTTTAGAAGAACACGCATGAAATGACTCTAGCAGTGGTTCATGAAAAGAACACACATGCAATGACACTGGGGGATCCATGTGTTTTTCATGAAAAGAACAGACATGCAATGACACTGGTGGATCCTAATGTGGTTTGCTTAGAGTAACAGACATGCAATGACATTGGGTGTGGTTCATAAAAAGAACAGACATGCAATGACACTGGTGGCTCCATGTGTGGTTCATGAAAAGAACACACATGCAACGACACTGGTGGATCCTTATGTGGTTCATGAAAAGAACAGACATGCAATGACACTGGTGGATCCTTATGTGGTTTGTCTAGAAGAACACACATGCAATGACACTGGGTGTGGTCCATAAAAAGAACATACATGCAATGACACTAGTGGATCCTTATGTGGTTTGTTTAGAGGAACAGACATGCAATGACACTAGGTGTGGTTCATGAAAAGAACAAACATGCAATGACAGTGGTGGATCCTTATGTTGTTTGTTTAGAAGAACACACATGCAATGACACTGGTGGATCCATGTGTGGTTCATGAGAAGAACATACATGCAATCACACTAGGTGGATCCATGTGTGGTTTGTGGAAAGAACATACATGCAATGACTCCAGCTGTGGTTCATGAAAAGAACACACATGCAATGACAGTGGTGGATCCATGTGTGGTTTGTGAAAAGAACATACATGTAATCACACTAGGTGGATTCATGTGTGGTTTGTGGAAAGAACATACATGCAATCACACTAGGTGGATTCATGTGTGGTTTGTTTAGAAGAACACACATGCAATGACTCTAGCTGTGGTTCATGAAAAGAACACACATGCAATGACACTAGTGGATCCATGTGTGGTTCATGAGAAGAACAGACATGCAATCACACTAGGTGGATCCATGTGTGGTTTGTTTAGAAGAACACACATGCAATGAGTCCAGCTGTGGTTCATGAAAAGAACACACATGCAATGACACTGATGGATCCATCTGTGGTTCATGAAAAGAACAGACATGCAATGACACTGGTGGATCCTTATGTGGTTTGTTTAGAGTAACAGACATGCAATGACACTGGGTGTAGTTCATGAAAACAACAGACATGCAATGACACTGGTGGATCCATGTGTGGTTCATGAGAAGAACAGACATGCAATTACACTAGGTAGATCCATATGTGGTTCATGAAAAGAATAGACATGCAATGACACTGGTGGATCCTTTTGTGGTTTTTTAGAAGAACACACATGCAATGACACTGGGTGTGGTTCATGAAAAGAACAGACATGCAATGATAGTGGTGGATCCTTATGTGGTTTGTTTAGAAGAACAAAAATGCAATGACACAGGTGGATCCATGTGTGGTTCATGAGAAGAACATACATGTAATCACACTAGGTGGATCCATGTGTGGTTTGGGGAAAGAACATACATGCAATGACTCCAGCTGTGGTTCATGAAAAGAACACACATGCAATGACACTGGTGGATCCATGTGTGGTTCATGAAAAGAACACACATGCAATGACAATGGGTGGATCCATGTGTGGTTTGTTTAGAAAAACCCACATGCAATGACTCTAGCTATGGTTCATGAAAAGAACACACATGCAATGACACTGGTGGATCCATGTGTGGTTCGTGAGAAGAACAGACAAGCAATCACACTAGGTGGATCCATGTGTGGTTTGCTTAGAAGAACACACATGCAATTACTCCAGCAGTGGTTCATGAAAAGAACACACATGTAATGACACTGGTGGATCCATGTGGTTAAGTGAAAAAACAGAACAACATAATGACACTGGTGGATCCTTATGTGGTTTGTTTAGAGTAACAAACATGCAATGACACTGGGTGTGGTTCATGAAAAGAACAGACATGTAATGACACTGGTGGATCCATGTGTATTTCAGAAGAATAGACATGCAATTACACTAGGTGGATCGATATGTGGTTCATGAAAAGAACAGACATGCAATGACACTGGTGGATCCTTATGTGGTTTGTCTAGAAGAACACACATGCAATGACACTGGGTGTGGTTCATGAAAAGAACAAACATGCAATGACACTAGTGGATCCTTATGTGGTTTGTTTACAGGAACAGACATGCAATGACACTAGGTGTGGTTCATGAAATGAACAGACATGTAATGACAGTGGTGGATCCTTATGTGGTTTTTTTAGAAGAACACACATGCAATGACACTGGTGGATCCATGTGTGGTTTGTGAAAAGAACAGACATGCAATCACACCAGGTGGATCCATGTGTGGTTTGTGGAAAGAACATACATGCAATGACGCCAGCTGTGGTTCATGAAAAGAACACACATGAAATGACACTTGTGGATCCAGGTGTGGTTCATGAAAAGAACACACATGAAATGACACTTGTGGATCCAGGTGTGGTTCATGAAAAGAACACACATGCAATGACACTGGGTGGATCCATGTGTGGTTTGTTTAGAAGAACACACATGCAATGACTCTAGCTATGGTTCATGAAAAGAACACACATGCAATAACACTTGTGGATCCATGTGTGGTTCGTGAGAAGAACAAACATGCAATCACACTAGGTGGATCCATGTGTGGTTTACTTAGAAGAACACACATGCAATTACTCCAGCTGTGCTTCATGAAAAGAACACACATGCAATGACACTGGTGGATCCATGTGTGGTTCAGGAAAAGAACATACATGCAATGACACTGTTGGATCCTTATGTGGTTTGTTTAGAGTAACAGACATGCAATGACATTGGGTGTGGTTCATGAAAATAACAGACATGCAATGACACTGGTGGATCCATGTGTGGTTCGTGAGAAGAACAGACATGAAATGACACTAGGTGGATCGATATGTGGTTCATGAAAAGAACAGACATGCAATGACACTGGTGGATCCTAATGTGGTTTGTCTAGAAGAGCATACATGCAATGACACTGACTGTGGTTCATGAAAAGAACAGACATGCAATGACACTGGTGGATCCTTATGTGGTTTGTTTAGAGGAACATACATGCAATGACACTGGGTGTGGTTCATGAAAAGAACATACATGCAATGACAGTGGTGGATCCTTATGTGGTTTGTTTAGAAGAACACACATGCAATGACACTGTGGATCCATGTGTGGTTCATGAAAAGAACATGCATGCAATCACACTAGGTGGATCCATGTTTGGTTTGTGGAAAGAACATACGTGCAATGACTCCAACTGTGGTGCATGAAAAGAATACACATGCAATGACACTGGTGGATCCATGTGTGGTTTGTGAAAAGAACAGACATGTAATCACACTAGGTGGATCCATGTGTGGTTTGTTTAGAAGAACACACCTGCAATGACTCCAGCTGTGGTTCATGAAAATAACACACATGCAATGACACTAGTGGATCCTTATGTGGTTTGTTTAGAGTAACAGACATGCAATGACACTAGGCGTGGTTCATGAAAAGAACAGACATGCAATGACACTGGTGGATCCATGTGTGGTTCATGATAAGAACACACATGCAATGACACTGGTGGATCCTTATGTGGTTCATGAAAAGAACAGACATGCAATGACACTGGTGGATCCTTATGTGGTTTGTCTAGAAGAACACACATGTAATGATAGTGGGTGTGGTTCATGAAAAGAATAGACATGCAATGATAGTGGTGGATCCTTATGTGGTTTGTTTAGAAGAACACACATGCAATGACACTGGTGGATCCATGTGTGGTTTGTGAAAAGAATAGACATGCAATCACAGTAGGTGGATCCATGTTTTGTTTGTGGAAAGAACATACATGCAATGACTCCAGCTGTGGTTCATGAAAAGAACACACATGCAATGACACTGGTGGATCCATGTGTGGTTCATGAGAAGAACATGCATGCAATCACACTAGGTGGATCCATGTGTGGTTTGTTTAGAAGAACACACATGCAATGACTCCAGCTGTGGTTCATGAAAAGAACACACATGCAATGACACTAATGGATACATATGTGGTTTGTTTAGAAGAACACACATGCAATGACACTGGTGGATCCTTATGCTGTTTGTTTAGAGTAATAGACATGTAATAACACTGGGTGTGGTTCATGAAAAGAACAGACATGCAATGACACTGGTGGATCCATGTGTGGTTCATGAGAAGAACACACATGCAATTACACTAGGTGGATCCATATGTGGTTCATGAAAAGAACAGACATGCAATGACACTGGTGGATCCTTATGTGGTTTGTCTAGAAGAACACACATGCAATGACACTGGGTGTGCTTCATGAAAAGAACAAACATGCAATGACACTAGTGGATCCTTATGTGGTTTGTTTAGAGGAACAGACATGCAATGACACTAGGTGTGGTTCATGAAAAGAACAGACATGCAATGACAGTGGTGGATCCTTATGTGTTTTGTTTAGAAGAACACACATGCAATGACACTGGTGGATCCATGTGTGGTTTGTGAAAAGAACAGACATGTAATCACACTAGGTGGATCCATGTGTGGTTTGTTTAGAAGAACACACCTGCAATGACTCCAGCTGTGGTTCATGAAAAGAACACACATGCAATGACACTAGTGGATCCTTATGTGGTTTGTTTAGAGTAACAGACATGATATGACACTAGGCGTGGTTCATGAAAAGAACAGACATGCAATGACACTGGTGGATCCATGTGTGGTTCATGATAAGAACACACATGCAATGACACTGGTGGATCCTTATGTGGTTCATGAAAAGAACAGACATGCAATGACACTGGTGGATCCTTATGTGGTTTGTCTAGAAGAACACACATGTAATGATAGTGGGTGTGGTTCATGAAAAGAATAGACATGCAATGATAGTGGTGGATCCTTATGTGGTTTGTTTGGAAGAACACCCATGCAATGACACTGGTGGATCCATGTGTGGTTTGTGAAAAGAACAGACATGTAATCACACTAGGTGGATCCGTGTGTGGTTTGTGGAAAGAACATACATGCAATGACTCCAGCTGTGGTTCATGAAAAGAACACACATGAAATGACACTGGTGGATCCATATGTGGTTCATGAAAAGAACACACATGCAATGACACTGGGTGGATCCATGTGTTGTTTGTTTAGAAGAACACACATGCAATGACTCTAGCTATGGTTCATGAAAAGAACACACATGCAATGACACTGGTGGATCCATGTGTGGTTCGTGAGAAGAACAAACATGCAATCACACTAGGTGGATCCATGTCTGGTTTGTTTAGAAGAACACACATGCAATGACTCCAGCTGTCCTTCATGAAAAGAACACACATGCAATGGCACTGGTGGATCCATGTGTCGTTCAGGAAAAGAACATACATGCAATGACACTGTTGGATCCTTATGTGGTTTCTTTAGAGTAATAGACATGCAATGACATTGGGTGTGGTTCATGAAAATAATAGACATGGAATGACACTGGTGGATCCATGTGTGGTTCATGAGAAGAACAGACATGCAATGACACTAGGTGGATCTATATGTGGTTAATGAAAAGAACAGACATGCAATGACACTGGTGGATCCTTATGTGGTTTGTCTACAATAACATACATGCAATGACACCGACTGTGGTTCATGAAAAGAACAGACATGCAATGACACTGGTGGATCCTTATGTGGTTTGTTTAGAGGAACATACATGGAATGACACTGGGTGTGGTTCATGAAAAGAACATACATGCAATGACAGTGGTGGATCCTGATGTGGTTTGTTTAGAAGAACACACATGCAGTGACACTGGTGGATCCATGTGTGGTTCATGAAAAGAACATACATGCAATCACACTAGGTGGATCCATGTGTGGTTTGTGGAAAGAACATACGTACAATGACTCTAGCTGTGGTGCATGAAAAGAACACACATGCAATGACACTGGTGGATCCATGTGTGGTTTGTGAAAAGAACAGACATGCAATCACACTAGGTGGATCCATGTGTGGTTTGTTTAGAAGAACACACCTGCAATAACTCCAGCTGTGGTTCATGAAAAGAACACACATGCAGTGACACTGGTGGATCCATGTGTTGTTCATGAAAAGAACATACATGCAATGACACTGGTGGATCCTTATGTGGTTTGTTTAGAGTAACAGACATGCAGTGACACTAGGTGTGGTTCATGAAAAGAACAGATATGCAATGACACTGGTGGATCCATGTGTAGTTCATGAAAAGAACACACATGCAATGACACTGGTGGATCCTTATGTGGTTAATGAAAAGAATAGACATGCAATGACACTGGTGGATCCTTATGTGGTTTGTCTAGAAGAACACACATGCAATGACAGTGGGTGTGGTTCACGAAAATAATAGACATGCAATGATAGTGGTGGATTCTTATGTGGTTTGTTTGGAAGAACACACATGCAATGACACTGGTGGATCCATGTGTGGTTTGTGAAAAGAACAGACATGCTATCACAGTAGGTGGATCCATGTGTGGTTTGTGGAAAGAACATACATTCAATGACTCGAGCTATGGTTCACGAAAAGAACACACATGCAATGACACTGGTGGATCCATGTGTGGTTCATGAGAAGAACATGCATGCAATCACACTAGGTGGATCCATGTGTGGTTTGTTTAGAAGAACACACATGCAATGACTCTAGCTGTGGTTCATGAAAAGAACACACATGCAATGGCATTGGTGGATCCATGTGTTGTTCATGAAAAGAATAGACATCCAATGCCACTGGTGGATCCTTATGTGGTTTGTTTAGAGTAACAGACATGCAATGACACTGGGTGTGGTTCATGAAAAGAACAGACATGCAATGACACTGGTGGATCCATGTGTGGTTCATGAAAAGAACACACATGCAATAACACTGGTGGATCCTTATGTGGTTCATGAAAGAACAGGCATGCAATGCCACTGGTGGATCCTTATGTGGTTTGTCTAGAAGAACACACATGCAATGACACTAGGTGTGGTTCATGAAAAGAACAGACATGCAATAACACTGGTGGATCGTTAGGTGGTTTGTTTAGAGGAACAGACATGCAATGACACTAGGTGTGGTTCATGAAAATAACAGACATGTGATGTCTACGCACTTCTATTCTTGTAGACAGTTGTTGGGCCTCCAAGTGCAGAGGTTTGTAGAACAGCAGCAAGTTTCCCTTAAGTGGATCACCCAAGGTTTGTCGAACTTAGGGAGGAAGTGGTCAAAGGTATCCCCTCTCAAGCAACCCTGCAATCAAGATACAAGAAGTCTCTTGTGTCCCCAACACACCCAATACACTTCTCAGGTGTATAGGTGCACTAGTTCTGCGAAGAGATAGTGAAATACAAGTGGTATGGATATAAGATAACGGTGCTAGAAAATACTTTGATGGCGTGGAAGAGACTAAAGGCAAACTGAAATAAAGATGGAAGCAAGCAAACATGTAACAGATCTAGTAGCAAACGGTGTTTCAATGCTTAGACACAAGGCCTAGGGATCATACTTTCACTAGTGAACACTCTCATATAAATATCTTCTCTTTATGATACTACTCTTAACTACTCTCCGGTTGGACACTCTAATCCATGGTAGGGCTATAACAGCACTCCTCAAAGTTTGCTTTCCCCATCTAGATAACCCCACACTGTCACCTTGAGCTCTAGATGGTTCCAACAAACACCACAATTTCATAGAGACATCCAACTCCAAATATAACTCATAACAAGTATTTGTAATCTCTAGCCTAAGTGCCACCATGGTGTGCACGTTGTCACTTTCACACACATGGGGAGAGCAGAGATCTATTAAAGCACTTGAGTAGCAAGGTAGATCTATAGATTACAAGCTCATGATCTCAATAAGATCATGCATAGAGAGAGATGAACACATAGATACTGGTAGAACCCTTAGCCTCGAGAGAGAACTACCCCCTCCTCATCATGGGAATCAGCAATGGTGATGGAGATGGTGGTGGAGATCGATGGAGATGGCTCTGGGGGCACTTCCCGTCTGGCGCAGTCTTGCCAGAGACTTCATCCCGAATCTCCCTTGGCGGCAATTGGTATGAATTTTTCATGGCTTTCTAATTGACGATTTATGGTTTTTGCCTCGGGGGAGATATATAGGCGAAAGAGGCAAGGTCGGTGGCCGGCCAGGGGGCCCACACCATGCCCTAGCGTGGCCAAGGGGGACACGCGCCTAGGGGTGGTGTGGCCACCTGTGCCCCTCTTCGACTCTCCTTCGGCTCAAGTGAGTCTTCAGAATATTCATTTTTGACTTCTGGAACCAAAAACAATGCGAAAACAGGCATTGTCACTTTGGCTCTTGTTAATAGGTTAGTCCAAGAAATCATATGAATACTACTCCAAACTATGGACAAAACACAAGAAAGTAGATAAAACCAAGAATGGAACATCAAAAATTATAGATACATTTGCAATGTATCAACATGCAATGACAGTGGATCCTTATGTGGTTTGTTTAGAAGAACACACATGCAATGACACTGGTGGATCCATGTGGTTCATGAGAAGAACAGACATGCACTCACACTAGGTGGATCCATGTGTGGTTTGTGGAAAGAACATACATGCAATGACTCAAGTGGTTCATGAAAAGAAAACACATGTAATGACACTGGTGGCTCCATGTGTGGTTTGTGAAAAGAACATGCATGCAATCACACTAGGTGGATCCATATGTGGTTTGTTTAGAACAACACACATGCAATAACTCCAGCTGTGGTTCACAAAAAGAACATACATGCAATGACACTGGTGGATCCATGTGTTGTTCATGAAAAGAAGAGACATGCAATGACACTGGTGGATCCTTATGTGGTTTGTTTAGAGTAACAGATATGCGATGAAACTAGGTGTGGGTCGTGAAAAGAACACACATGCAATGACACTAGTGGATCCTTATATGGTTCATGAAAAGAACATACATGCAATGACACTGGTGGATCCTTATGTGGTTTTTCTAGAAGAACACACAAGCAATGACACTAGGTGTGGTTCATGAAAACAACATACATGCAATGACACTGGTGGATCCTTATGTGGTTTGTTTAGAGGAACATACATGCAATGACACTAGGTGTGGTTCATGAAAAGAACAGACATGCAATGACAATGGTGGATCCTTATGTGGTTTGTTTTGAAGAACACACATGCAATAACAGTGGTGGATCCATGTGTGGTTCATGAGAAGAACAGACATGCAATCACACTAGGTGGATCCATGTGTTGTTTGTGGAAAGAACATACATGCAATGACTCCAGCTATGGTTCATGAAAAGAACACACATGCAATGACACCGGTGGATCCATGTATGGTTTGTGAAAAGAACAGACATGCAATCACACTAGGTGAATCCTTGTGTGGTTTGTTTAGAAGAACACACATGCAATGGCTCTAGCTGTGGTTCATGAAAAGAACACACATGCAATGACACTGGTGGATCCATGTGTGGTTCATGAGAAGAACAGACATGAAATCACACTAGGTAGATCCATGTGTGGTTTGTTTAGAAGAACACACATGCAATGACTCTAGCTATGGTTCATGAAAAGAACACACATGCAAGTACACTGGTGGATCCATGTGTGGTTCATGAAAAGAATAGACAGGCAATGACACTGTGGATCCTTATGTGGTTTGTTTAGAGTAATGTACATGCAATGACGCTGGGTGTGGTTCATGAAAAGAACAGACATGCAATGACACTGGTGGATCCATGTGTGGTTCATGAGAAGAACATACATGCAATGACACTAGGTGGATGCATATGTGGTTCATGAAAAGAACAGACATGCAATGACACTGCTGGATCCTTATGTGGTTTGTCTAGAAGAACACACATGCAATGACACTGGGTGTGGTTCATGAAAAGAACAAACATGCAATGACTCTGCTGGATCCTTATGTGGTTTGTTTAGAGAAGTACATGCAATGACACGGTGTGGTTCATGAAAAGACTAGACATGCAATGACAGTGGTGGATCCTTATGTGGTTTGTTAAGAAGAACACACATACAATGGCACTGGTGGATCCATGTGTGGTTCATGAAAAGAACAAACATGCAATCACACTAGGTGGATCCATGTCTGGTTTGTGGAAAGAACATACATGCAATGACGCCAGCTATGGTTCATGAAAAGAACACACATGCAATGACACTGGGTGGATCCATGTGTGGTTTGTTTAGAAGAACACACATGCAATGACTCTAGCTGTGGTTCATGAAAAGAACACACATGTAATGACACTGGTGGGTCCATGTGTGGTTCATGAGAAGAATAGAGATGCAATCACACTAGGTGGACCCATGTGTGGTTTGTTTAGAAGAAAACACATGCAATGACTCCAACTGTGGTTCATGAAAGGAACACACATGCAATGACACTAGTGGATCCATGTGTGGTACATGAAAAGAACAGACATGCAATGACACTGGTGGATCCTTATGTGGTTTGTTTAGAGTAACAGACATGCAATGACACTAGGTGTGGTTCATGAAAAGAACAGACATACAATGACACTGGTGTATCCATGTGTGGTTCATGAGAAGAACAGACATGCAATGACACTAGGTGGATCCATATGTGGTTCATGAAAAGAACAGACATGTAATGACATAGGTGGATCCTTATGTGGTTTGTCTAGAAGAACACACATGCAATGACATTGGGTGTGGTTCATGAAAAGAACAGACATGCAATGACACTGGTGGATCCTTATGTGGTTTGTTTAGAGGAACATACATGCAATGACACTGGGTGTGGTTCATGAAAAGAACAGACATGCAATGACAGTGGTGGATCCTTATGTGGTTTGTTTAGAAGAACACACATGCAATGACACTGGTGGATCCATGTGTGGTTTGTGAAAAGAACAGACATGCAATCACACTCGGTGGATCCATGTGTGGTTTTTTTAGAAGAACACACATGGAATGACTGTAGCCGTGGTTCATGAAAAGAACACACATGTAATGACACTAGTGGATCCATGTGCTGTTCATGAAAAGAACAAACATGCAATGACACCGGTGGATCCTTATGTGGTTTGTTTAGAGTAGCACATGGATTGACTCTAGGTGTGGTTCATGAAAAGAATACACATGCAATGACACTGGTGGATCCATGTCCCTTCATGAAAAGAACACACATTCAATGACACTTTGATACATTGCAAATGTATCTATAATTTTTGATGTTCCATGCTTGGTTTTATATCCTTTCTTGTGTTTTGTCCACACTTTGGAGTACTTTTCATATGATTTCTTGGACTAACCTATTAACAAGAGCCACAGTACCGCCTGTTTTCTGCTTTTTGGTTCCGGAAAGTTAGAAAATGAATATTCTCAATTGGACGGGACAAAAGCCAAAGTGCCTATTTTTGGAAGACTCACGGGCTGAATCACGAGGCGGAGGAGGTCCAGGCTGGACACACCACCCAGCATGCGCAGTGGGCACCGCAGTTAGGGCATGGTGTGGGCCCCAGGCACCCCTTGGTCTCCCTCATCGCCAATAAGAAGCCTTGACCTTAAAACTCTGGGGGTTCGAGGTTTTTCCAGAAGGAGTTCAGCTCTGCCGCCACCACCAGATTCAACGAAACAGCACCATAAACTCTGTTCTACCACCCTGCCAGGACGGGAATTGGAGGAGATCATCGCCATCATCATCACCATCGCTTCTCCATTGACCATCCATGTTTCCCCCATCTATGAGTGAGTAATCCCCATGTAGGCTATGGGGATGGTAGGGATTGGATGAGATCGTTCATGTAATGGCATCGATTGTTAGGGCATGGTGCCTAGTATCTTTTATTAGTGCTTTATGACTTTGTTGTGACTTGTTATGCTTAATGCTTGTCACTAGGGCCCGAGTGCCATGATTTCAGATCTGAACATGTTATTGATTCATTATGATAGTATTGTTTATGGTCTTATCTGCAAGTTGTATACACGTTGTTGTCCGGAACCAATGGCCCCGAAGTGACAGAAATCAGGATAACCGGAGGGAATGGCTTTGATGTGAGGATCACATGTGTTCACAGAGTGTTAATGCTTTGCTCCGGTGCTCTATTAAAAGGAGCACCTTAATTGCCAGTAGTTCCCTTGAGGCCCGCTGCAAACGGCTGGCAGGACAAAAGATGGTGTGCAAGTTCTCATTGCGAGCACGTATGACTATATATGGAACACATGCCTAGGATTATCTAGTGCTTGGACGCTTTATATTATTTATCTGCAATTGCCCTATGTTCTGATTGCTATGTGAATTGTCTTGTCCATTCAACGGTCCATCCATCCCTATGCCTCACTTTCGAATCCCACTTTCATCGCTATTATTCTTGCTGGCTTCGCTTTACTACTGTTACTTTACTAATCCTACTACAAAACGGTTACTCTTGATAAACTGCTGTTAGCAAGATTGTTTCAGTGCTGAATTGAAAACTCGATTGTTAAGGCTTATAAATATTCTTTGGCTCCTTTGTGTCAAATCAATAAATTGGGTTTCACTTCCCTCGAAAATACTGCGATACTCCCCATATACTTGTGGGTCATCACACTTGTGGATCCTTATGTGGTTCATGAAAAGAACATACATGCAATGACACTGGTGGATCCTTATGTGGTTTTTCTAGAATAACACACATGCAATGACACTGGTGGATCCATGTGTGGTTCCTGAAAAGAACAAACATGCAATCACACTAGGTGGATCCATGTGTGGTTTGTGGAAAGAACATACATGCAATGATACTGGGTGTGGTTCATGAAAAGAACACACATGCAATGATAGTGGTGTATCCATGTGTAGTTTGTGAAAAGAATAGACATGCAATCACACTAGGTGGATCCATGTGTGGTTTGTTTAGAAGAACACACATGCAATGACTCCAGTTGTGGTTCATGAAAAGAACACACATGCAATGACACTGGTGGATCCATGTGTGGTTCATGAGATGAAGAGACATGCAATCAAACTAGGTGGATCCATGTGTGGTTTGTTTAGAAGAACACACATGCAACGACTCTAGTTGTGGTTCATGAAAAGAATACACATGCAATGACACTGGTGGATCCATGTGTTGTTCATGAAAATAATAGACATGCAATGACACTGGTGGATCCTTATGTGGTTTGTTTAGAGTAACAGACATGCAATGACACTGGTGGATTTATGAAGTGGATCAAGCACGCACATCAACGATCCCTATGACACAAACAGAGTAGTCGAAAATATACTCATTCATGCACTCGAAAGGCTTCATGAAGTCCCCAGTCGAATCTGCGATTCCACTGGACACTCGGGGGCTACTGACATGGGTATACCCTATAGGTAGTCGATCTTGGTATATAGGGCCTGAATACAGCGGGGGCCGATAGTGTCACCAAGGCCCAAACAGAGGACTCGAGTAACCTACGGACTCTCGATTGCTTGAAGAACAAGAAGAAGCTAAAGATAGAAAGTTCAAAGGGGAAAACCCTAATCTATAACTAACCCGACCTGCCGAGACCCAGCCTATCTATATAAAGGCTAGGAGGGGCAGCGAAAAACACACGTAACCCTAGTTTTCTATAACCCTCGCCAGATTGCATCTGTGCACCATTATAATCCTTGATTCCTTCAATAATTCCACGAGAATACAAGAAGGAGTAGGGACCTCTGTGAGGCCTGAACCTGGCTAAATCTTCGAGTCCCCTGTGTGCTTGTTTGCTGGCCGATAGATGTCTCCAGCGCTCCCTCCTTCTCCAAAACCCAAGTCCATAACAATGGGCATTCATGAGTTAAACCCTCGTCAGGTTCAAGGTTGTATGAATATGAATGCTTACATTTTTAAATGGTAGAGCTCATTTTTTTGAACATTTTGATATATTATACACATTTTTCTGATTTAAAATGAATTAGTTATGATTTTCCCAATTTCAATCCATTTTTAAATCACTTTTAAATAAATAAACATTTTTGCAATTATTAAAATTATTTTCCATCTGGCCCCACATGTCAGACTTTTATTAATTTCAGAAAACATTTCCAAAAATAATAAAAATCTGACTTGCTGGACCCACCTGTCAGCATTTCCAATTAATAAAACAATTACTGAAAATATTAAATAAAAAAACGAGAAATGACGTCAGCCTGACGTCATGATGACATCATCGACACCATTGCTCGGGTCGAGCACGGATCCATCGATCCCGTGCGTGCCTGGACACGCGGGTGGGCGCATTGGACGCGTCTCGTCATGGGGAACCAGAAAGTAGCAGCCTTAAGAGCAAGAGGCCGAGCAACGACACCGACGAGGTTTGGCGGAGACGCTAGGTGGTCATCATCAGCAGCACGAACTAGAGCACGAGGGAGAGGACGGAGAGGTGCATGGGCACCGGAATCTCACTGGGGTTGCGATGGAGGGATCAGGGAAGCAAGGGGAGGCCGGACGGCGGCCAGAGCTTGGGAAGGTGACGACTTCGGGCTCGATTCCGGCCAGAGGAGAGTGCCTCGATTCCGGCCGTCTATGGTGGTGGCGTGGCGGCGGCGGGTGTCAACGGCGTGAAGCGACGCCTCTGGATTTGGGCAGCCTGACGGCGTGGTTTTGCTCCGCCAAATTTTTTTTAGCCGCACGCCGATGTGCTCTTTCATTTGGGGAGTTGGGAGGAGGAAGGTCGCGCTATATCATATAGGCTTTTGGGCCCGGTTCGTCCCACCAACGGGGACCAAAGGATAAACGGTCCCGGTTGGTGGGATGACCCGGGACCAAAGTTCTGGACAGGCGTTCTTTGTGATGCCACGCGTCTTGAGCCTTTGGTCCCGATTCATAGCACCAGGACCATTGGGCCATTAGTCGGTTGTGGGACGAACCGGGACCAAAGGCTGTCAAAAATACAGCGCACCGAGATCATCGGTCCCGGTCAGTTGGACGAACCGGCATCGTTGACCCTTTTTCAGATTTTGGCAATCCTTTTGGTCTTCCCGCTATTTTCAAATATGTTTTCTTCTTTAATTAATAAGATGTTTCAATTTAAGATTATTTATTTGGAATTTCAAAAAACTTTTAACAGGAAAAGTGCTCCAATTTAAATAACTAATCAAAAACCATTTTCTGTTTTCAAATATTTTTATTTGAACTATACAATTTTACTATTTTCAACTAAAATTGCATTACCAAATATTTATTGCATAATTTGGAATTTGAAAAAACTTTCAACAAGAAAAGTGCTTCAATTTAAATAACTAATCAAAAACCATTTTCTGTTTTCAAATATTTTTATTTGAACTATACAATTTTACTATTTTGCATTAAAATTGCATTACCAAATATTTATTGCATAATTTGGAATTTGAAAAAACTTTCAACAGGAAAAGTGCTTCAATTTAAATAACTAATCAAAAACCATTTTCTGTTTTCAAATATTTTTATTTGAACTACACAATTTACTATTTTCAACTAAAATTGCATTAACAGATATTTATTGCATAATTTGGAATTTGAAAAAACTTTCAACAGGAAAAGTGCTTCAATTTAAATAACTAATCAAAAATTCATTAACTATTCAAATTATAAACATAGATGCCATTTTCAATTAAAAATTCATTAACTAATTTTTCTGCATATTTCATTAACTAAGAAGCCGGGCTAGGAATGTCCATGCTTGCCGTTTTGAATATAGTTTGAAACAGGCATACAAAATTCAAAAATGATCCAAACAATGTGAATCCTTCGTGTGGTGTCGTATTATGTGTCATAGTTGCAAGGAAAAATATTAAACTTGAAAAATTGCAAACATCATAAAAAATCCTTCACAAAATGACCTATCACGTTCAAGGTTTCATGGTATTTAAGTCAAACCATCAATGTTATGGCTACAATCAGGGCATAGTTTCTGATAATGTGCCCATATTGTGCACACATGTGAATCTTGGGATGGCTTACGATGTTGCAGGAGGAAGTTTTCCTTTTCGACGCACGAAAAAGCCAATTTTCATTTTTGAGGTGCCAAATCAAGGTGTTCTGTGAAGCAACCACCAAATTAAAGTTTGGCATTGGTACCAACCCATTTTTCAAAAATACTAGACCACCTTATATGGAAAATTTCCCAACCAGTGTATCTGAAACCTTTCCGTCCATCCCTCATGAAAAAGACAAATTCTTGCCGAATCGGTAGGAGGTTGCCCAGATTTGAACTACAAGTACATGATATAATGCTTGTTAATTTTTTTTAAATCATTTATAGGTTCACAACGTGCTATTTCATCAGAGATCCACTTCAAGTTCAGCGAGGCTCATCCCCGGGCTAAGAAGCTTCATGCCCGCCATTCTGAATATAGTTTGAAATGGGCATAAGAAATTCAAAAATGATCCAAACAATGTGAAACCTTCACGTGTTGTCATATTATGTGTCATAGTTGCAAGGAAAAATATTGAACTTGGAAAATTGCAAACATCATAAAAAATCCTTCACAAAATGACCTATCATGTTCGAGGTTTCATGGCATTTAGGTCAAATCACCAATGTTATGGCTAGAATCAGGGCATAGTTTGTGCTAATGTGCCCATATTGTGCACACATGTGCATCTTGGGATGACGTACAATGTTGCAGAGGAAGTTTTCCTTTTGACGCAAAAAAGCTAATTTCCATTTTTGAGGGGCCGAAATCGGGGTGTTCTATGAAGCAACCACCAAATTAAAGTTTGGCATTAGTACCAACCCATTTTTCAAAAATACTAGACCACCTTATATGGACAATTTCCCAACCGGTGTATCTGAAACCTTTCTGTCTATCCCTCATGAAAAAGACAAATTCCTGCCGAATCAGTAAGAGGTTGCCCAGATTTGAACTACAAGTACATGATATAATGCTTGTGAATTTTTTTTAAAATCATTTATAGGTTCACAACATGCTATTTCATCAGAGATCCACTTCAAGTTCAGCGAGGCTCAAATCGCCAAGATCCCTAAACATTTATAGGTTCACAACATTATGATGTGCGTGCTTGATGGATCCGTGCTAATCTTGAGCAATGGTGTCGATGATGTCATCATGACTTGAGGCTGACGTCATTTCTCTTTTTTTTTATTTAATATTTTTAGTAATTGTTTTATTAATTGAAAATGCTGACACGTGGGTCCAGCAAGTCAGATTTTTATTATTTTTGGAAATTTCATTACGGTGCTCTCCCAATAACAGATAGCTCTTATAGGGCAATAGTGGAGGAAAGTCTTCTTGAAAATGATGGAGTTATTACTTTTGAATGATCTACTTATTCGAGTAGTTGCTGCTGAAAACAACATTTTTGCATGGTTCTTAGCTCATAGTGTGTGTGGGTGATTTCCATTCAATAGATACCATTGACACATTGATTATACCGAGTATGCCCCTCGCCAGGAGCTTCCCCTAGAAACTTTCTTGCTTTCATCAATCAATCGAAGTTCAATTTCATCATCATGAGAGCTGTGAAAAGCCGATCCTGTTCTAGTCCTTTGGAAGGGGGGAATGAGGGGAAGGCCGACAGTCGATCCTCATGGGGGAAACCTTTTCCCTTCATCAAGGTATCTTTAGATTCCTAAGTATAGTATCTTTAGATCAGTACCTTTTTAAGTAACCTTTTTCTGCATTGCTTCTATTTCAATGGATTTTCTTGAGGCACTCCCCAAGTCTTATGGTTATAGCTCCATACTTGTGGTCGTGGACCGTTTCACGGGCTCATTTCATTCCTCTATCTCACCCTTTTAGCTGTATACCCTATCTTGTATCCAGTGGGTTTTCTTAAATTAATAAAAGTCTAACATGTGGGGCCAGATGGAAAATAATTTTAATAATTGCAAAAATGTTTATTTATTTAAAAATGATTTAAAAATGGATTGAAATTGGGAAAAATCATAACTAATTCATTTTAAATCAGAAAAATGTGTATAATATATCAAAATGTTAAAAATGAGCTCTACCATTTAAAAATGTAAGCATTCATATTCATACAACCTTGAACCTGACGAGGGTTTAACTCATCAATGCCCATTGTTATGGACTTGGGTTTTGGAGAAGGAGGGAGCGCTGGAGACATCTATCGGCTAGCAAACAAGCACATAGGGGACTCAAAGATTTACCGAGGTTCAGGCGTCACAGAGGTCCCTACTCCTGCTTGTCTTCTCGTGGAATTATTGAAGGAATCAAGGATTATAATGGTGCGCAGATGCAATCTGGCGAGGGTTGTGGAAAACTAGGGTTACGTGTGTTTTTCTCGCTGCCCCCTCCTAGCCTTTATATAGATAGGCTGGGTCTCGAGTAGCAGGTCGAGTCGGTTACAGATTAGGGTTTTCCCCTTTGAACTTTCTATCTTTAGCTTCTTCTTGTTCTTCAAGCAATCGAGAGTCCATAGGTTACTCGAGTCCTCTGTTTGGGCCTTGGCGACACTATGGGCCCCCACTGTATTCAGGCCGTATATACCAAGCTCGACTACCTGTAGGGTATACCCATGTCAGTAGCCCCCGAGTGTCTAGTTGAATCGCAGATTCGACTGGGGACTTCATGAAGCCTTTCGAGTGCATGAATGAGTATATTTTCGACTACTCTGTTTGTGTCATAGGGATCGTTGATGTGCGTGCTTGATTTAACAGACATGCTACTTAGCCTAGTTAAGTATTGTTTGGTGATTGTGCACTCTCTATGTATTTATAGACGCTAGTACCGACCAAGCTTTCGAGGAGGAGGAGTTCTACCAAGAAGAAGAAGAAGAAGAAAACTTCAACCACTGCACCAACCAAGGCAATCCACCATTAACAGTGCAAGCTACCCTTAGCAAGCTAGCACTATCCAAGATTAACCCTTGCAAGTTAGTACTTGCAAGTGTAGTACTTAGCAAACTAGAATCAAACTAGATGGTTTAGCAAAGATGCCTTAAGCATGCTTTGATCACACCCCTTTGACTATTAGTACCCTAAGTCTTAGTTACAAGTTTTACCCCTCTTAGGTTATACAAAGTTCTTTACTTGTTTTGAAGGTAGCATAAAAAGTATAAAACTTGACCTACTTAGCAACCTTTAGATGTCATTCTATGGCAAGAGATTGAACCCATCACTTCCACCTTAGTGAACACTCTTAACTTAGTATTTTAGAATAGATCAAAAACTTGAGTCACTCTAGATGGGAATACTTGGTGAAAATGAATTGTGAAAACCTTGGAATGATGAGTCATTCTATTGAGATGTTTTGACATGTGTTGAGAGACACAACTGGTTTATGATGATGAAAATGATGAGGCATGAGCCTTAACCATTTTATAAAACTGATGGTTGGATTCGGATGCGATACCATTCCAAATTTATCGTACAACCACATTACCTGAATTGGGTAAGGCTTAATGGAAATTTATATGCATTAGTATTAGTTCCCTCATGGGAGAGGTTTGAGCCGAGGCTACCTCTCAATGTTGTCCACCTATGCAGTGCCCAAGATGACTGATGGTCATGGTTGGGAGGCCATGCTCATAGGAGAGGTGCTTGTACTAGGGTGTGTAAAGGGATGGTTATGTTTGATTATCTGCATACTAAGTATGATGATTCGGGGTTATCCCTGACAGATGTATCGAATCTTGTGGTGAAAGTGTACCACCTCTGCAGAGTGTCAAACTATTCAATAGCGTCCATGATTATGGACAGTTGGAATGTCCCTACTGTTTCGTTGTCAGATGTTTTCTAAATAACTTGAAATGAAGGATGAACTTTGACTTGACCACAACAGGGTTGTGTTGATGATAATAGCTTCCCACTTAAGTGATTCTAGAACTTTACTTTATCTTTCTTTGCTTCTGAACTCATCTTAGGTTTCAAACTTAACTTGATAGTTAACTTAGATTCAGCATTTTAATTTAGAATTATACTCCTTGTTAGTGGTAGTTTGCGAGTACTTAAAGAGTACTCATGGCTTTTGTCCCTGGCTATTATCATGGCCAGACTATGAAGGAGATTATCAAGATGATGGTCAGCAGGACGGCTATGATAACTAGGACTAGTCGCTTTCACAAGATTGCTGTGCCTCAAGATGGACCCCACTGCTATGCTATCTTTTATTTCCGCTGCTTGTTGTATTAATACTGGATCATGAGATCCTTATTTGTGTAAAACCTTTGGTTTGTAGTGGATGATGTACTGTGATATCCAATCCGTTATGTCTCGCAAAAATGGTAATCCTGGGATTAAGAGGTATGGCATAACGGGCATCCGATTAAAAATCCGGGTGTTGGCAACCGCTGATAGGTGGCTCCTGCGTTCTTTAGCCCGAAAGGCATTGTGTTGTAGCAGAAAACACCAAAGGGCTGATAACCCACAAGTATAGGGGGTGTATCGCAGTATTTTCAAGGGAAGTGAAACCCAATTTATTGATTCGACACAAGGGATCCAAAGAATATTTATAAGCCTTAACAACTAAGTTGTCAATTCAGCTGCACCTGGAAACAATCTTGCTCACAACAGTTTATCAGTAGCAACAGTTTTATAGTAGGAATAGCAAAGTAGCAATGACGTAAAGTAAAGACAGAGTAGTAACAATAGCGAAGAAACAATACGATTCGAAAGGTAGGCATAGGGATGGATGGACGGGCGTTGCATGGACAAGACAATTCACATAGCAATCAGAACACAGGGCAATTGTAGATAAATAAGATAAAGCATCCAAGTACTAGATAATCTTACGCATGTGTTCCATATATAGTCATACGTGCTCGCAATGAGAACTTGCACAACATCTTTTGTCCCGGCAGTCCGCTTGCAATGGGACCTCAAGGAACTATCGTAATTAAGGTGCTCCTTTTAATAGAGCACCGAGCAAAGCATTAACACTCCGTGAACACATGTGATCCTCACATCAAAGCCATTCCTCCGGTTATCCCGATTTACACTGGGCCATTGGTTCCGGACAACAACATGTGTATACAACTTGCAGATAAGACCATAAACAATACTATCACAATGAATCAATAACATGTTCAGATCTGAAATCATGGCACTCGGGCCCTAGTGACAAGCATTAAGCATAACAAGTTGCAACAAAGTCATAAAGCACTAAAAAGATACTAGGCACCATGCCCTAACAATCTGATGCCATTACATGAACGATCTCATCCAATCCCTACCATCCCCATAGCCTACAGTGGGGGATTACTCACTCATAGATGGGGGAAACATGGATGGTCGATGGAGAAGCGATGGTGATGATGATGGAGATGATCTCCTCCAATTCCCCATCCCGGCAGGGTGCGAGAACGGAGTTTCTGGTGCTGTTTCGTGGAATCTGGTGGTGGCGGTGGAGCGGAACTCCTTCTGGAAAAACGTCGACCCCCCCTGAGTTTTTAGGTCAGAAGGCAACTTATAGGCGAAGAGGGATACCGAGGGGGTGTCTGGGGCAGCTAGACCTCAAAGCAGCCAGCCCAGCCCCACGGGTCGATGGTGTGGCTGGGCCCAGCCCTCCGCCTCATATTCTGCTCCGAGTCTTCTGGTGAAATAGGATTTTTGGCTTTTGTCCTGTCCAATTCCGAGAATATTCATTTTCTGACTTTCCTGGAACCAAAAACAGCAGAAAACAGGCAGCTGGCACTATGGCTCTTGTTAATAGGTTAGTCCAAGAAATCATATGAAAAGTACTCCAAAGTGTGGACAAAACACAGGAAAGTAGATAAAACCAAGCATGGGATATCAAAAATTATAGATACATTTGCAATGTATCAACATCCCCAAGCTTAACTCCTGCTCATTCCCTAGTAGGTAAGTGATAAAAAGAAAGAATGATTTTTGAGGTGACATGCACCATCATAAACTTGATCAAAGTATTTGTAAAACATTCAAAGCTGGGATCATAGTACTTCAATCATAAGATGAAAGACAAACTTCTAGCAATTAGACAAAGAAACTATGATGCAACATGAAAAGGCACAAACAAAAGATTCATGAATAACAATGCTTTGTAAGACGGCTGTTTGTTTCACATAAAGAAAACATAGCATAGTAGTATTCAGATTGTCCCTCATAGAGTAGCAAATATAAATGCATAGGACACCTTCAGAGTTTATAAGAGTTACTAGATACAAATAGTTTAAAACAAGCAATATCAAGGTATGCATCGATCAACAAGTCTTGGGACAATGCACAAAGAACTAAGAATGGCCACTATGCTCTCAAAGTAGGTGCATAAAGATAGAAGGTGGAGACTCAATATATAAGTGGAAGACAGGCCTTCATAGAAGGAAGTAGGGGTTCAAGTCTCATAAGGAGCTTCCAAAAATTATGATACTTAATAGCTTTTAGCTCTCATTGCCCCTATCATAAGCATCTTTAAGTGATTAAGGTTAAAGTGAACAAACTATGGTGTATATGCTTGACGAAGTATAAGTTGGAAATCTCATGTACCTTGAATACGAGGGCCGCTCCTCATGCTACTCAAGTTTAGTTACCGGTAAGTTCTTGTCATCGTAAGTACATGTGTATCATAGAGAACCGCCAACGGGGTACCCTTGCCGATGATACGGAAGAATCCCCATATCAAAATGACAAGGCAAGTAGACAACGAGCATCTCAGCAATCTTCTTATTTACCATGGGAATATGGTGCTTTTTTCTCTCTTTCCTATTTTCATAATCTCTTTTTTTTCTCGAAATAGGACTCTTTTTTATAAGAAGAATGCTTCATAGACAGCACATTATGGTTACGCTGCAGGTTTCCACCATGTCAGCATGGATTAGACCAACAGCCCAGGCATTTCTCTAACACATATACATAACTCCATGGACTTACAAGCTCCCTTTCATTTCACAATCGACGACATCCATAGACAAAAGAGCATGATATCAACTAGTTACAAAGTACCGTGCAATGTTGAAAGCGTTCCCCATGACAAGCATGGTTCGCTAATCCCCAACAAATAAGCAAGGATATACAACATAGAAGACACAATGGTTCAAGTTTATTAAGGGCAAGAAAAGTAAAGTGTGCCATCAAGTTCGTGAGAGCTTTAATCACTAGTTTTCTCATAACAAGTTTATTTCGGAAGGTAAACAAAAACATGAATATACTTGGATTAGCTAATGCTAATAGGTAGGTATGGTGGACTGATACGTCCATTTTGAATCACTATTCTATGTCATAATTCACTGTTATTCATTGATATATTTCATATTGAGAGGTGATACTTATGTTATTTCATCTGTTTTGCATGGTTGATGACTTTGAGCATGGACCACTGCAATCAGGATTCGATGGAAAAGGTGCTGTTTGGAGGCAAAATTCGTGAAGATCAGAAAATCCGAGAAAATATCGGAAAATCCTATTTTCCGTAAGACGAAGGAAGCTTAAGGTGCCGAGATGGGCCATAGGGGCCTACACCACCTGGCGCGAGCCACCTAGGTCAAGGCCACCGTGTGGTGTGGCCACCTGGTCCACCCCAGCACTCCCTTTGGCGATATTATCCTCTCAAACCCTAAGACTCGGGAGTGACCACAGAAAGATTTCGCCTTACGGGCGGAAAACACCGAGAGAAAGATCTCTCCGGAGATGATTTCCGGGGAATTCCTTCTGGAGAGGGAGATCGTCATCATCAACACCACCATCAAGCTGGACTTCATCGGGATCATCATCATCACCACCATCATCACCATCAGCACCCTCATAACCATCTCCATATTGTTGTTACAATTGGGCTGAATCTTGCATAGTTCATAAGGGAAACTTTCCCGGTGTTGATTACTCTTTGTAGTTGATGCTATTGAGTGAACCATTGAATTATTGTTTATGTTCAGATTTTTATACATCATTATTTCATCTCTGATCATGATCCATATGATGTCTTGTGAGTAGTTCGTTTTGTTCTTGAGGACATGGGAGAAGTCATGTTGTTAGTAGTGGAGTTGTGTTGAGAGAGATTCAATAGTTTGATATTTAAGTTGTGGTGTACTTCTTCTAGTGGTGTCATGTGAACATCGACTACATGACACTTCACCTATATGGGACTAGGGGAATACATTGTGTATTTGGCTACTAATCTTAGGGGTTGCCGGAGTGACAGAAACCTGAACCCCCGTTAGGAAACCATTGCACAAGGGACGTAAGGGTCTTAGAGTTTAAAGCTGTGGTTAGGTTTCTACCTTAATTACTTTATTGTACTTACGGATGTTTGCAAGGGGTATAATCACAAGTATGTATTAGTCCTAGGAAGGTCGGTACATTAGCACAGGTTCACCCACACAACACTTAGCAAGCTAAACAAGATTAATCAACTATATGAAGCGAAAGCACTTAACAGTCTTCTCATGTGTCCTCGAGAACGTTTGGTCATCTTAAGTAATACAAACGGCTTGTCCTTTGCTGCATAAAGGATTGGGCCACTTGCTGCATTTATTCCTATTGTCTTTTATTTACTCGTACTTTATTTACTTGCGTTATCAAAAACCCCTAAAAATCTGTTTGCTAAGTATTTGCAGAGATTTTACATGAATTTTTACGTGAAGCACAGAAATCTGTTTCGGGACAGCAACTTTCCCAATCAGTACTTCTCTCTCATTAGAGGTTACTCTTGGCACAAAAAGCAAATAAAAAGGATAAGGAGCGGTTATTACATAGGTAATAACTTCCAAGACTCGACTAAAACTTTTGGGTTATCTCCCAATAAGTACTTTTCTTTAGGGCCTTTAAGTTAGGCATGATAGTTTGAGAAGATGCTCACATAAGAAATATGAATTGAAGTAAAAGAGAGCATCAAGAAGCAAATTCAAAACACATTTAAGTCTAACCCACTTCCTATGCATAGGAATCTTGTAAAGAAACAAGTCATGAAAGCACAAAGCAACAAGCATAGGAAAACAAAACAAGTGCAACTTCAAAATTTTCAACATAAAGAGGGGAAATTTAATATTGTTGAGACACATAATACCATGTTTCCCTCTCTCATAATAACTTTCAGTAGCATCATGAATAAAAGTAACAATATAACTATCACAAGAAACATTCTTATCATGAGCCACATGCATAAAAGAATTAATAATCTCCACATAAACATAGTCATTCTTATTAATTGTAGTGGGAGCAAATTCAACAAAATAGCTATCATTATTATTCTCATCACCATAATCGTCAAATATAGGAGGCATATTGTAATCATAATTAATTTTCTCCTCAATAGTAGGTGGACTGAAAATATCATACTCATCATTGTAATCATCATATATCGGAGGTATAGTATCATCAAAGTAAATTTTCTCCTCCATGCTTCGGGGACTAAAAATGTCATGCTCATCAAAAACAACTTCCCCAAGCTTAGACTTTTCCATAGCATTAGAAATAATGGTGTTCAAAGAATTCATACTAATAACATTGCTATTAGCATGTAAATAAAGTTCCATAGGTTTTTTAATTTTCTCTTCAAACATTCATGTCCTAACTCAAGATAAATACTATAAAGCTCTCTAATTTTTTTGTTATTTTCCATTAAGCCCAACTAGTGAAAACAAGAAACAAAAAGACAAAATTGCAGAATCTAAAGGAAATAACTTCGAGCACTCACACTAGAGGATGTGAGTACCTTTTACCTTACCTCCCCGGCAATGGCGCCAGAAAATAGCTTGATGTATTGATACATTGCATATGTATCTATAATTTTTGATGTTCCATGCTTGGTTTTATCCACTTTCTTGTGTTTTGTTCCAACTTTGGAGTACTTTTCTTATGATTTATTGGATCCATACGTGGTTTGTTTAGAGGAATAGACATGCAATGACACTGGGTGTGGTTCATGAAAAGAACAGACATGTGATGTCTACGCACTTCTATTCTTGTAGACAATTGTTGGGCCTCCAAGTGCAGAGGTTTGTAGAACAACAGCAAGTTTCCCTTAAGTGGATCACCCAAGGTTTATCGAACTTAGGGAGGAAGTGGTCAAAGGTATCCCCTCTCAAGAAACCCTGCAATCAAGATACAAGAAGTCTCTTGTGTCCCCAACACACCCAATACACTTGTCAGGTGTATAGGTGCACTAGTTCGGCGAAGAGATAGTGAAATACAAGTGGTATGGATATAAGATAATGGTGCTAGAAAATACTTTGATGGCGTGGACGAGACTAAAGGCAAACTGAAATAAAGATGGAAGCAAGCAAACATGTAACAGATCTAGTAGAAAACGGTGTTTCAATGCTTAGAAACAAGGCCTAGGGATCATACTTTCACTAGTGAACACTCTCATATAAATATCTTCTCTTTATGATACTACTCTTAACTACTCTCCGGTTGGACACTCTAATCCATGGTAGGGCTATAACAGCACTCCTCAAAGTTTGCTTTCCCCATCTAGATAACCCCACACTGTCACCTTGAGCTCTAGATGGTTCCAACAAACACCACAATTTCATAGAGACATCCAACTCCAAATATAACTCATAACAAGTATTTGTAATCTCTAGCCTAAGTGCCACCATGGTGTGCACGTTGTCACTTTCACACACATGGGGAGAGCAGAGATCTATTAAAGCACTTGAGTAGCAAGGTAGATCTATAGATTACAAGCTCATGATCTCAATAAGATCATGCATAGAGAGAGATGAACACATAGATACTGGTAGAACCCTTAGCCTCGAGAGAGAACTACCCCCTCCTCATCATGGGAATCAGCAATGGTGATGGAGATGGTGGTGGAGATCGATGGAGATGGCTCTGGGGGCACTTCCCCGTCCTGGCAGGGTGCCGGAACAGAGACTTTCTGTCCCTCGAATCTCCCCTTCGGTGGCGGCGCCGCTGCGGAATTTTTCATGGCTTTCTAATTGACGATTTATGGTTTTTGCCTCGGGGGAGATATATAGGCGAAAGAGGCAAGGTCGGTGGCCGGCCAGGGGGCCCACACCATGCCCTAGCGTGGCCAAGGGGGACACGCGCCTAGGGGTGGTGTGGCCACCCTGTGGCCCCTCTTCGACTCTCCTTCTGGCTCCGTGAGTCTTCCGGGAATATTCATTTTTTGACTTCGTGGAACCAAAAACAGCAGAAAACAGGCAGCTGTCACTTTGGCTCTTGTTAATAGGTTAGTCCAAGAAATCATATGAATACTACTCCAAACTATGGACAAAACACAAGAAAGTAGATAAAACCAAGAATGGAACATCAAAAATTATAGATACATTTGCAATGTATCAACATGCAATGACAGTGGTGGATCCTTATGTGGTTTGTTTAGAAGAACACACATGCAATGACACTGGTGGATCCATGTGTGGTTCATGAGAAGAACAGACATGCACTCACACTAGGTGGATCCATGTGTGGTTTGTGGAAAGAACATACATGCAATGACTCCAACTGTGGTTCATGAAAAGAAAACACATGTAATGACACTGGTGGCTCCATGTGTGGTTTGTGAAAAGAACATGCATGCAATCACACTAGGTGGATCCATATGTGGTTTGTTTAGAACAACACACATGCAATAACTCCAGCTGTGGTTCACAAAAAGAACATACATGCAATGACACTGGTGGATCCATGTGTTGTTCATGAAAAGAAGAGACATGCAATGACACTGGTGGATCCTTATGTGGTTTGTTTAGAGTAACAGATATGCGATGAAACTAGGTGTGGGTCGTGAAAAGAACACACATGCAATGACACTAGTGGATCCTTATATGGTTCATGAAAAGAACATACATGCAATGACACTGGTGGATCCTTATGTGGTTTTTCTAGAAGAACACACAAGCAATGACACTAGGTGTGGTTCATGAAAACAACATACATGCAATGACACTGGTGGATCCTTATGTGGTTTGTTTAGAGGAACATACATGCAATGACACTAGGTGTGGTTCATGAAAAGAACAGACATGCAATGACAATGGTGGATCCTTATGTGGTTTGTTTTGAAGAACACACATGCAATAACAGTGGTGGATCCATGTGTGGTTCATGAGAAGAACAGACATGCAATCACACTAGGTGGATCCATGTGTTGTTTGTGGAAAGAACATACATGCAATGACTCCAGCTATGGTTCATGAAAAGAACACACATGCAATGACACCGGTGGATCCATGTATGGTTTGTGAAAAGAACAGACATGCAATCACACTAGGTGAATCCTTGTGTGGTTTGTTTAGAAGAACACACATGCAATGGCTCTAGCTGTGGTTCATGAAAAGAACACACATGCAATGACACTGGTGGATCCATGTGTGGTTCATGAGAAGAACAGACATGAAATCACACTAGGTAGATCCATGTGTGGTTTGTTTAGAAGAACACACATGCAATGACTCTAGCTATGGTTCATGAAAAGAACACACATGCAAGTACACTGGTGGATCCATGTGTGGTTCATGAAAAGAATAGACATGCAATGACACTGGTGGATCCTTATGTGGTTTGTTTAGAGTAACAGACATGCAATGACGCTGGGTGTGGTTCATGAAAAGAACAGACATGCAATGACACTGGTGGATCCATGTGTGGTTCATGAGAAGAACATACATGCAATGACACTAGGTGGATGCATATGTGGTTCATGAAAAGAACAGACATGCAATGACACTGCTGGATCCTTATGTGGTTTGTCTAGAAGAACACACATGCAATGACACTGGGTGTGGTTCATGAAAAGAACAAACATGCAATGACTCTGCTGGATCCTTATGTGGTTTGTTTAGAGGAACAGACATGCAATGACACTGGGTGTGGTTCATGAAAAGAATAGACATGCAATGACAGTGGTGGATCCTTATGTGGTTTGTTAAGAAGAACACACATACAATGGCACTGGTGGATCCATGTGTGGTTCATGAAAAGAACAAACATGCAATCACACTAGGTGGATCCATGTCTGGTTTGTGGAAAGAACATACATGCAATGACGCCAGCTATGGTTCATGAAAAGAACACACATGCAATGACACTGGGTGGATCCATGTGTGGTTTGTTTAGAAGAACACACATGCAATGACTCTAGCTGTGGTTCATGAAAAGAACACACATGTAATGACACTGGTGGGTCCATGTGTGGTTCATGAGAAGAATAGAGATGCAATCACACTAGGTGGACCCATGTGTGGTTTGTTTAGAAGAAAACACATGCAATGACTCCAACTGTGGTTCATGAAAGGAACACACATGCAATGACACTAGTGGATCCATGTGTGGTACATGAAAAGAACAGACATGCAATGACACTGGTGGATCCTTATGTGGTTTGTTTAGAGTAACAGACATGCAATGACACTAGGTGTGGTTCATGAAAAGAACAGACATACAATGACACTGGTGTATCCATGTGTGGTTCATGAGAAGAACAGACATGCAATGACACTAGGTGGATCCATATGTGGTTCATGAAAAGAACAGACATGTAATGACATAGGTGGATCCTTATGTGGTTTGTCTAGAAGAACACACATGCAATGACATTGGGTGTGGTTCATGAAAAGAACAGACATGCAATGACACTGGTGGATCCTTATGTGGTTTGTTTAGAGGAACATACATGCAATGACACTGGGTGTGGTTCATGAAAAGAACAGACATGCAATGACAGTGGTGGATCCTTATGTGGTTTGTTTAGAAGAACACACATGCAATGACACTGGTGGATCCATGTGTGGTTTGTGAAAAGAACAGACATGCAATCACACTCGGTGGATCCATGTGTGGTTTTTTTAGAAGAACACACATGGAATGACTGTAGCCGTGGTTCATGAAAAGAACACACATGTAATGACACTAGTGGATCCATGTGCTGTTCATGAAAAGAACAAACATGCAATGACACTGGTGGATCCTTATGTGGTTTGTTTAGAGTAGCAGACATGGATTGACTCTAGGTGTGGTTCATGAAAAGAATACACATGCAATGACACTGGTGGATCCATGTCTGCTTCATGAAAAGAACACACATTCAATGACACTTTGATACATTGCAAATGTATCTATAATTTTTGATGTTCCATGCTTGGTTTTATATCCTTTCTTGTGTTTTGTCCACACTTTGGAGTACTTTTCATATGATTTCTTGGACTAACCTATTAACAAGAGCCACAGTGCCAGCTGCCTGTTTTCTGCTGTTTTTGGTTCCAGGAAAGTTAGAAAATGAATATTCTCGGAATTGGACGGGACAAAAGCCAAAGTGCCTATTTTTTCGGAAGACTCACGGAGCCAGAATACGAGACGGAGGAGGTCCAGGGGCTGGACACACCACCCCCAGGCGCAGGCTGGGCCTGGCCGTGCTAGGGCATGGTGTGGGCCCCCCAGGCACCCCCTTGGTCTCCCTCATCGCCAATAAGAAGCCTTCAGACCTTAAAACTCTGGGGGGTTCGAGGTTTTTCCAGAAGGAGTTCAGCTCTGCCGCCACCACCAGATTCAACGAAACAGCACCATAAACTCTGTTCTACCACCCTGCCAGGACGGGAATTGGAGGAGATCATCGCCATCATCATCACCATCGCTTCTCCATTGACCATCCATGTTTCCCCCATCTATGAGTGAGTAATCCCCCGCTGTAGGCTATGGGGATGGTAGGGATTGGATGAGATCGTTCATGTAATGGCATCAGATTGTTAGGGCATGGTGCCTAGTATCTTTTATTAGTGCTTTATGACTTTGTTGTGACTTGTTATGCTTAATGCTTGTCACTAGGGCCCGAGTGCCATGATTTCAGATCTGAACATGTTATTGATTCATTATGATAGTATTGTTTATGGTCTTATCTGCAAGTTGTATACACACGTTGTTGTCCGGAACCAATGGCCCCGAAGTGACAAAAATCAGGATAACCGGAGGGAATGGCTTTGATGTGAGGATCACATGTGTTCACAGAGTGTTAATGCTTTGCTCTGGTGCTCTATTAAAAGGAGCACCTTAATTGCCAGTAGTTCCCTTGAGGCCCCGCTGCAAACGGGCTGGCAGGACAAAAGATGTTGTGCAAGTTCTCATTGCGAGCACGTATGACTATATATGGAACACATGCCTAGGATTATCTAGTGCTTGGACGCTTTATATTATTTATCTGCAATTGCCCTATGTTCTGATTGCTATGTGAATTGTCTTGTCCATTCAACGCCGGTCCATCCATCCCTATGCCTACCGCACTCGAATCCCACTGTTTACTGCTATTGTTACTGCTGGCTTCGCTTTACTACTGCTGTTACTTTACTAATCCTACTACAAAACGGTTGCTACTGATAAACTGCTGTTAGCAAGATTGTTTCCAGGTGCAGCTGAATTGAAAACTCAGTTGTTAAGGCTTATAAATATTCTTTGGCTCCCTTTGTGTCAAATCAATAAATTGGGTTTCACTTCCCTCGAAAATACTGCGATACTCCCCATATACTTGTGGGTCATCACACTTGTGGATCCTTATGTGGTTCATGAAAAGAACATACATGCAATGACACTGGTGGATCCTTATGTGGTTTTTCTAGAATAACACACATGCAATGACACTGGTGGATCCATGTGTGGTTCCTGAAAAGAACAAACATGCAATCACACTAGGTGGATCCATGTGTGGTTTGTGGAAAGAACATACATGCAATGATACTGGGTGTGGTTCATGAAAAGAACACACATGCAATGATAGTGGTGTATCCATGTGTAGTTTGTGAAAAGAACAGACATGCAATCACACTAGGTGGATCCATGTGTGGTTTGTTTAGAAGAACACACATGCAATGACTCCAGTTGTGGTTCATGAAAAGAACACACATGCAATGACACTGGTGGATCCATGTGTGGTTCATGAGATGAAGAGACATGCAATCAAACTAGGTGGATCCATGTGTGGTTTGTTTAGAAGAACACACATGCAACGACTCTAGTTGTGGTTCATGAAAAGAATACACATGCAATGACACTGGTGGATCCATGTGTTGTTCATGAAAATAATAGACATGCAATGACACTGGTGGATCCTTATGTGGTTTGTTTAGAGTAACAGACATGCAATGACACTGGTGGATTTATGAAGTGGATCAAGCACGCACATCAACGATCCCTATGACACAAACAGAGTAGTCTAAAATATACTCATTCATGCACTCGAAAGGCTTCATGAAGTCCCCAGTCGAATCTGCGATTCTACTGGACACTCGGGGGCTACTGACATGGGTATACCCTATAGGTAGTCGATCTTGGTATATAGGGCCTGAATACAGCGGGGGCCGATAGTGTCACCAAGGCCCAAACAGAGGACTCGAGTAACCTACGGACTCTCGATTGCTTGAAGAACAAGAAGAAGCTAAAGATAGAAAGTTCAAAGGGGAAAACCCTAATCTATAACCAACCCGACCTGCTACCCGAGACCCAGCCTATCTATATAAAGGCTAGGAGGGGGCAGCGAGAAAAACACACGTAACCCTAGTTTTCTATAACCCTCGCCAGATTGCATCTGCGCACCATTATAATCCTTGATTCCTTCAATAATTCCACGAGAATACAAGAAGGAGTAGGGACCTCTGTGAGGCCTGAACCTGGCTAAATCTTCGAGTCCCCTGTGTGCTTGTTTGCTGGCCGATAGATGTCTCCAGCGCTCCCTCCTTCTCCAAAACCCAAGTCCATAACAATGGGCATTCATGAGTTAAACCCTCGTCAGGTTCAAGGTTGTATGAATATGAATGCTTACATTTTTAAATGGTAGAGCTCATTTTTTTGAACATTTTGATATATTATACACATTTTTCTGATTTAAAATGAATTAGTTATGATTTTCCCAATTTCAATCCATTTTTAAATCACTTTTAAATAAATAAACATTTTTGCAATTATTAAAATTATTTTCCATCTGGCCCCACATGTCAGACTTTTATTAATTTCAGAAAACATTTCCAAAAATAATAAAAATCTGACTTGCTGGACCCACCTATCAGCATTTCCAATTAATAAAACAATTACTGAAAATATTAAATAAAAAAACGAGAAATGACGTCAGCCTGACGTCATGATGACATCATCGACACCATTGCTCGGGTCGAGCACGGATCCATCGATCCCGTGCGTGCCTGGACACGCGGGTGGGCGCATTGGACGCGTCTCGTCATGGGGAACCAGAAAGTAGCAGCGCTGCTTGCAAGAGGTCGCCGGAGCAACGACACCGACGAGGTTTGGCGGAGACGCTAGGTGGTCATCATCAGCAGCACGAACTAGAGCACGAGGGAGAGGACGGAGAGGTGCATGGGCACCGGAATCTCACTGGGGTTGCGATGGAGGGATCAGGGAAGCAAGGGGAGGCCGGACGGCGGCCAGAGCTTGGGAAGGTGACGACTTCGGGCTCGATTCCGGCCAGAGGAGAGTGCCTCGATTCCGGCCGTCTATGGTGGTGGCGTGGCGGCGGCGGGTGTCAACGGCGTGAAGCGACGCCTCTGGATTTGGGCAGCCTGACGGCGTGGTTTTGCTCCGCCGCAAATTTTTTTTAGCCGCACGTCGATGTGCTCTTTCATTTGGGGGAGTTGGGGAGGAGGAAGGGTCGGCGCTATAACAGTATAGGCCTTTGGTCCCGGTTCGTCCCACCAACCGGGACCAAAGGATCAACGGTCCCGGTTGGTGGGATGAACCGGGACCAAAGTTCTGGACAGGAGCGTTGCTGTGATGCCACGTGCGCGGGCCTTTGGTCCCGGTTCATAGCACCAGCCGGGACCATTGGGCCATTAGTCCCGGTTGGTGGGACGAACCGGGACCAAAGGCCTGTTGCTGGCAGCGCGCGCACCCAGGATCATCGGTCCCGGTCCGTGGGACGAACCGGCATCGTTGACCCTTTTTCAGATTTTGGCAATCCTTTTGGTCTTCCCGCTATTTTCAAATATGTTTTCTTCTTTAATTAATAAGATGTTTCAATTTAAGATTATTTATTTGGAATTTCAAAAAACTTTTAACAGGAAAAGTGCTCCAATTTAAATAACTAATCAAAAACCATTTTCTGTTTTCAAATATTTTTATTTGAACTATACAATTTTACTATTTTCAACTAAAATTGCATTACCAAATATTTATTGCATAATTTGGAATTTGAAAAAACTTTCAACAAGAAAAGTGCTTCAATTTAAATAACTAATCAAAAACCATTTTCTGTTTTCAAATATTTTTATTTGAACTATACAATTTTACTATTTTGCATTAAAATTGCATTACCAAATATTTATTGCATAATTTGGAATTTGAAAAAACTTTCAACAGGAAAAGTGCTTCAATTTAAATAACTAATCAAAAACCATTTTCTGTTTTCAAATATTTTTATTTGAACTACACAATTTACTATTTTCAACTAAAATTGCATTAACAGATATTTATTGCATAATTTGGAATTTGAAAAAACTTTCAACAGGAAAAGTGCTTCAATTTAAATAACTAATCAAAAATTCATTAACTATTCAAATTATAAACATAGATGCCATTTTCAATTAAAAATTCATTAACTAATTTTTCTGCATATTTCATTAACTAAGAAGCCGGGCTAGGAATGTCCATGCTTGCCGTTTTGAATATAGTTTGAAACAGGCATACAAAATTCAAAAATGATCCAAACAATGTGAATCCTTCGTGTGGTGTCGTATTATGTGTCATAGTTGCAAGGAAAAATATTAAACTTGAAAAATTGCAAACATCATAAAAAATCCTTCACAAAATGACCTATCACGTTCAAGGTTTCATGGTATTTAAGTCAAACCATCAATGTTATGGCTACAATCAGGGCATAGTTTCTGATAATGTGCCCATATTGTGCACACATGTGAATCTTGGGATGGCTTACGATGTTGCAGGAGGAAGTTTTCCTTTTCGACGCACGAAAAAGCCAATTTTCATTTTTGAGGTGCCGAAATCAAGGTGTTCTGTGAAGCAACCACCAAATTAAAGTTTGGCATTGGTACCAACCCATTTTTCAAAAATACTAGACCACCTTATATGGAAAATTTCCCAACCAGTGTATCTGAAACCTTTCCGTCCATCCCTCATGAAAAAGACAAATTCTTGCCGAATCGGTAGGAGGTTGCCCAGATTTGAACTACAAGTACATGATATAATGCTTGTTAATTTTTTTTAAATCATTTATAGGTTCACAACGTGCTATTTCATCAGAGATCCACTTCAAGTTCAGCGAGGCTCATCCCCGGGCTAAGAAGCTTCATGCCCGCCATTCTGAATATAGTTTGAAATGGGCATAAGAAATTCAAAAATGATCCAAACAATGTGAAACCTTCACGTGTTGTCATATTATGTGTCATAGTTGCAAGGAAAAATATTGAACTTGGAAAATTGCAAACATCATAAAAAATCCTTCACAAAATGACCTATCATGTTCGAGGTTTCATGGCATTTAGGTCAAATCACCAATGTTATGGCTAGAATCAGGGCATAGTTTGTGCTAATGTGCCCATATTGTGCACACATGTGCATCTTGGGATGACGTACAATGTTGCAGGAGGAAGTTTTCCTTTTTGACGCACGAAAAAGCTAATTTCCATTTTTGAGGGGCCGAAATCGGGGTGTTCTATGAAGCAACCACCAAATTAAAGTTTGGCATTAGTACCAACCCATTTTTCAAAAATACTAGACCACCTTATATGGACAATTTCCCAACCGGTGTATCTGAAACCTTTCTGTCTATCCCTCATGAAAAAGACAAATTCCTGCCGAATCAGTAAGAGGTTGCCCAGATTTGAACTACAAGTACATGATATAATGCTTGTGAATTTTTTTTAAAATCATTTATAGGTTCACAACATGCTATTTCATCAGAGATCCACTTCAAGTTCAGCGAGGCTCAGCCCCGGGCTAAGATCCCTAAACATTTATAGGTTCACAACATTATGATGTGCGTGCTTGATGGATCCGTGCTCGACCCGAGCAATGGTGTCGATGATGTCATCATGACTTGAGGCTGACGTCATTTCTCTTTTTTTTTATTTAATATTTTTAGTAATTGTTTTATTAATTGAAAATGCTGACACGTGGGTCCAGCAAGTCAGATTTTTATTATTTTTGGAAATTTCATTACGGTGCTCTCTCCCAATAACAGATAGCTCTAATAGGGCAATAGTGGAGGAAAGTCTTCATGAAAAAGATGGACTTATTACTTTTGAATGATCAACTTATTCGAGTAGTTGCTGCTGAAAACAACATTTTTGCATGGTTCTTAGCTCATAGTGTGTGTGGGTGATTTCCATTCAATAGATACCATTGACACATTGATTATACCGAGTATGCCCCTCGCCAGGAGCTTCCCCTAGAAACTTTCTTGCTTTCATCAATCAATCGAAGTTCAATTTCATCATCATGAGAGCTGTGAAAAGCCGATCCTGTTCTAGTCCTTTGGAAGGGGGGAATGAGGGGAAGGCCGATAGGCCGATCCTCATGGGGGGAAACCTTTTCCCCTTCATCAGTATCTTTAGATTCCTAAGTATAGTATCTTTAGATCAGGTACCTTTTTTAAGTAACCTTTTTCTGCAGCATTGCTTCTATTTCAATGGATTTTCTTGAGGCACTCCCCAAGTCTTATGGTTATAGCTCCATACTTGTGGTCGTGGACCGTTTCACGGGCTCATTTCATTCCTCTATCTCACCCTTTTAGCTGTATACCCTATCTTGTATCCAGTGGGTTTTCTTAAATTAATAAAAGTCTAACATGTGGGGCCAGATGGAAAATAATTTTAATAATTGCAAAAATGTTTATTTATTTAAAAATGATTTAAAAATGGATTGAAATTGGGAAAAATCATAACTAATTCATTTTAAATCAGAAAAATGTGTATAATATATCAAAATGTTAAAAATGAGCTCTACCATTTAAAAATGTAAGCATTCATATTCATACAACCTTGAACCTGACGAGGGTTTAACTCATCAATGCCCATTGTTATGGACTTGGGTTTTGGAGAAGGAGGGAGCGCTGGAGACATCTATCGGCTAGCAAACAAGCACATAGGGGACTCGAAGATTTACCGAGGTTCAGGCGTCACAGAGGTCCCTACTCCTGCTTGTCTTCTCGTGGAATTATTGAAGGAATCAAGGATTATAATGGTGCGCAGATGCAATCTGGCGAGGGTTGTGGAAAACTAGGGTTACGTGTGTTTTTCTCGCTGCCCCCTCCTAGCCTTTATATAGATAGGCTGGGTCTCGAGTAGCAGGTCGAGTCGGTTACAGATTAGGGTTTTCCCCTTTGAACTTTCTATCTTTAGCTTCTTCTTGTTCTTCAAGCAATCGAGAGTCCATAGGTTACTCGAGTCCTCTGTTTGGGCCTTGGCGACACTATGGGCCCCCACTGTATTCAGGCCGTATATACCAAGCTCGACTACCTGTAGGGTATACCCATGTCAGTAGCCCCCGAGTGTCCAGTTGAATCGCAGATTCGACTGGGGACTTCATGAAGCCTTTCGAGTGCATGAATGAGTATATTTTCGACTACTCTGTTTGTGTCATAGGGATCGTTGATGTGCGTGCTTGATTTAACAGACATGCTACTTAGCCTAGTTAAGTATTGTTTGGTGATTGTGCACTCTCTATGTATTTATAGACGCTAGTACCGACCAAGCTTTCGAGGAGGAGGAGTTCTACCAAGAAGAAGAAGAAGAAGAAAACTTCAACCACTGCACCAACCAAGGCAATCCACCATTAACAGTGCAAGCTACCCTTAGCAAGCTAGCACTATCCAAGATTAACCCTTGCAAGTTAGTACTTGCAAGTGTAGTACTTAGCAAACTAGAATCAAACTAGATGGTTTAGCAAAGATGCCTTAAGCATGCTTTGATCACACCCCTTTGACTATTAGTACCCTAAGTCTTAGTTACAAGTTTTACCCCTCTTAGGTTATACAAAGTTCTTTACTTGTTTTGAAGGTAGCATAAAAAGTATAAAACTTGACCTACTTAGCAACCTTTAGATGTCATTCTATGGCAAGAGATTGAACCCATCACTTCCACCTTAGTGAACACTCTTAACTTAGTATTTTAGAATAGATCAAAAACTTGAGTCACTCTAGATGGGAATACTTGGTGAAAATGAATTGTGAAAACCTTGGAATGATGAGTCATTCTATTGAGATGTTTTGACATGTGTTGAGAGACACAACTGGTTTATGATGATGAAAATGATGAGGCATGAGCCTTAACCATTTTATAAAACTGATGGTTGGATTCGGATGCGATACCATTCCAAATTTATCGTACAACCACATTACCTGAATTGGGTAAGGCTTAGCTGGAAATTTATATGCATTAGTATTAGTTCCCTCATGGGAGAGGTTTGAGCCGAGGCTACCTCTCAATGTTGTCCACCTATGCAGTGCCCAAGATGACTGATGGTCATGGTTGGGAGGCCATGCTCATAGGAGAGGTGCTTGTACTAGGGTGTGTAAAGGGATGGTTATGTTTGATTATCTGCATACTAAGTATGATGATTCGGGGTTATCCCTGACAGATGTATCGAATCTTGTGGTGAAAGTGTACCACCTCTGCAGAGTGTCAAACTATTCGAATAGCCGCGTCATGATTATGGACAGTTGGAATGGCCATACTGTTTCGTTGTCAGATGTTTTCTAAATAACTTGAAATGAAGGATGAACTTTGACTTGACCACAACAGGGTTGTGTTGATGATAATAGCTTCCCACTTAAGTGATTCTAGAACTTTACTTTATCTTTCTTTGCTTCTGAACTCATCTTAGGTTTCAAACTTAACTTGATAGTTAACTTAGATTCAGCATTTTAATTTAGAATTATACTCCTTGTTAGTGGTAGTTTGCGAGTACTTAAAGAGTACTCATGGCTTTTGTCCCTGGCTATTATCATGGCCAGACTATGAAGGAGATTATCAAGATGATGGTCAGCAGGACGGCTATGATAACTAGGACTAGCTGCCTTCGTCAGCATTGCCTGTGCCCCTGAAGATGGACCCCACTGCTATGCTATCTTTTATTTCCGCTGCTTGTTGTATTAATACTGGATCATGAGATCCTTATTTGTGTAAAACCTTTGGTTTGTAGTGGATGATGTACTGTGATATCCAATCCGTTATGTCTCGCAAAAATGGTAATCCTGGGATTAAGAGGTATGGCATAACGGGCATCTGGGATTAAAAATCCGGGTGTTGGCAACCGCTGATAGGTGGCTCCTGCGTTCTTTAGCC